>OU015748.1:29315799-29370626 GCA_907169655.1 Acomys percivali | reverse complement strand
TCTTCTTCTTCTTCTTCTTCTTCTTCTTCTTCTTTTTCTTCTTCTTCATCTTCATCATCTTCATCATCTTCTTCCTTTTTCCTGCTTCTTTGCTTTCTTTGCTTTGCTTGTATAGCTTTTTTCTTTATTACTTTTTAAGTTTTAATTTTTATTTACTCACTTCACATCCCTATCACAGCCTCCTCCCTACTCTTCTCCCAGTCCCCTTCCCACATCCATTTCTCCTCATAAAAGTGGCACCCTCCCCTCCCAACCCACCTTTGTACATTAAGTAACATCACTGAGTCCCCACAAGGCAGCCCGGCTAGAGGAAAGTGGCCCAAAAGCAGGCAGCAGAGTCCATGTTAGGGACAGCCCATTCTCTAATTGCTGGGAGACCCTCATGAAGACTGAGCTCTCTATCATCTACATTCATGTAGGGGACCCTAGGTCGGCTGTGGGTCTCTGCACGTGTTTTGTTCCTCTGCTGAGTGTAGCCTCTCAGAGAGCAGTTATGCTAGGCTCCTGTCTACAAGCAGCTCTCTAACCTCACTCCCCTACACTTTCCCCACCTGATCCCCATTTTGTTTCCCCTACCAACCTCCACTCCCACCCAGTTCTCTCTACTTCTGATGGAGAGTTATGCAGCCTCCCTTGGGCCCTCCTTCTTATATACCTTCTTGGGTCTGTGGACTGTAGATTAGTTTTCCTGTACTAAATGAGTATATACCATGTGTGTCATTCTAGGTCAGAGTTACTTCATTCAGGATAATATTTCCTAATCATCTTGTAAATTTCATGATTTTCTTCTTTTTCATAGCTAAATAGTATTCCATTGTACAAATGTACCATATTTTTGTTTTCCATTCCTAGGTTGAGGAACACCTAGGTTGTTTCCAGTTTCTGGCTATTAAAAATAAAGCTGCTATGAACATAGTTGAGCAGATACCCTTCTCGTATGGCGGAGAATCTTTTGGTATATGCCCAGGAGCGGTATAGCTGGGTCTTCAGATAAACATATTCCCAATATTCGGAGAAAGCTCCAGTTTGATTTTCAAAGTGCTTGTACAAGTTTGCTCTCCCACCAGCAATGGAGAACTGCATCCCTTACTCCACATCCTTGCCAGCATGTGCACTTCAGTTTTTGATCTTGGCAATTCCAGTGGAGGTTAGATGGAATCTCAGAAATATTTTGATTTGTATTTCACTTATGACTAAGGACATTGAGAATTTTTTTAAATGCTTCTTAGCCATTATATATTCCTCTATTGAGTATTCTCTGTTTAGCACTGTACCTCATTTTTTAATCAGATTATTTGGTTTAGGTGTTTAATTTCTTGAGTTTTTTACGTATTTTGGACATTAGCCCTTTATCATAAGAAGGGTTGCTGAAGGTATTTTGCCCCATTTATACTGTCATTTGCACTGCAGAAGCTTTTCAGTTTCATGAAGTCCCATTTATTAATTGTTGATCTTAGTGTCTGAGCTGTTGATGTTCTATTCAGAAAGTTGTCTCCTTTACAAATGAGTTCAAGGCTATCTACCACTTTATCTTTTATTAGATTTAGTGTACTGGTTTTATATTGAGATTTTTGATCAGCTTGGACTTGACTTTTGTGCAGGGTGATAAAAATGGATCTACTTGCATTCTTCTGCATGCAGACATTCAGTTAAACCGGTACCATTTGCTGAAGATCTTTTCTTTTTTCCATTGTATGGTTTTCGCTTCTTTGTCATAATGAGGCATTCATAGCCATGTGGATTCCTTATGGGTGTTTGATCTGATTTCTTTGATCAATTTGTTTGTTTTTATGACAATACCATGCAGCTTTTCAATTACTATTACTCTGTAGTCTAGCTTGAAATTAGGAATAGTGATACCTTCAGAAATCCTTTTATTGTACAGAATTCTTTTAGATATCCTGGGATTATGGTTCCATATGAAGTTGAGGAATGCTCTTTCAGGGCTTGTAAAGAATTTTATTGGAATTTTGATGGGAATTTCACTGAATCCATAGATTGCTTTTGATAAGATGGCCATTTTTACTCTACTAATCTTACCAATTCATTAGCATGGCAGATCTTTTCATCTTCTTCAATTTCTTTCTTCAAAGACTGAAGTTTTTATAATACAAAGTTCTTTCACTTGCTCAGTTAGACTTATACCAAGACATTTCATGTTATTTTCAGCTACTGCAAAGGGTGTTACATCTCTGATTTCTTTCTCATCACATCTATTGCTTCTATAAATGAATGTTACTGATTTTTTTAGATGATTTTGTATCTAACCTGTTTCCTAAAGATACTAAAGGTTTAGGAATTCTCTGGTGGGAATTTTTGGGTCACTTGTGTATACTATCATGTGATTTGTGAATAATGATATTATTGCTATTGTTATTATTATTATTATTAATTACATTTTATTTATTCACTTTGCCATCTAATTGTAGCCCTCTCCCTGGTCTTCTCCTTCTTCCATCCTCCCTCCATCATTTCCCCTCCCCCCATGGTCTTCAGAAAGGGGGTGCCCTCTTCTTCTATCATCTGACCCCAGACAATCAAGTCTCATCTGGACTGCCTGCATTTTCTTCCTCTGTAGCATGGCAAGGCTACCCTGCAATCGGAAAGTGATTATCAAGTCGGTACCAGAGACTATTTTATAGGTATCCCCTACTCCCCATATTATGAAACCCACAGAAACTGTGATTCCTATGGACTCCATCTGAGCAGGGGGTCAAAGTCCTTAAAATTCATGGCCCTTGGTTGGTGCATCAGTCTCTGCAACCTCCCACCTCCTCTGGCCAAGATGTGTTGGCTCCATTGGTCTCCGTCTACAGCTCCTGTCCTCTCCAGGTTGTTCTATCCCCCAAATCTTCCATAAGACTGCCTGTGCTCCAAGCCAAAGTTTGTCTGTGAGTCTCAGAATCTGCTTTAATCCCTCCTTGGGTGGACTCTTTCAGAAGAATCAGAAAGAAAGAAAGAAAGAAAGAAAGAAAGAAAGAAAGAAAGAAAGAAGAAGTAGGAAGGAAGGAAGGAAGAAAGGAGGGAAAACAGATTGAGGAAGCTATAGGACATAAACCAGTAACCAGCCATGTTCTATATTAATATTTCTCTGTAGAATAGTATTAACAACTTCTTGAATCTTGTGAGAAGTAAAACCCTCATAACTTGACATGATTAAATGAAAATTAACATAAAAATAAAATAAATGATTAAAATATAATGTAATAATAAAAGAAACTAAGTTGATCATATTTGATTCAGGTTTTAAGCATAGTCTGATTCATATTTCTATTTTTAATATCTGTTACGTCAGACTTGTGTTAGAAAACACATGACATTGCTAAGGAAGGTTGTAAATAATGTGTGTCATAGCAGAACTGAGAGAAAGAATGTAATTACTTTACGAGACAGATACTGCCTTCAGTGAGAATGCTTGGGCCTGAAGAGGAAAAAGACAAAAAGAACAAGAGGAGCTGTAATATTGTAAATGTAATGTAATGTTCATTTCACCTCTAAGTTAGGATGATCTGTATTGAGTATTGGGACAAAGTCGATGAGGGAAGCCCATGCTGGAATCTTAGGGAAAGGCCTGTAATTTGAACATAAATATTGAGTATTTTATACCTTTCAATATACAAAGAAATACAATTCTGTTACAGAAATCTAGATTCAAGGCCCTACGTACTCTTTATAGGTAGAAGTAACTTTCAGTTGTAACGTAAGCTCCATTGTACATGGAAGTAGTATCTGAGAAGAGGGAAATTCTTGAAATAGTCCTAAAATATTTTAATAAACTGTGGGTTGCATATGGTTGAAAGAGATTTCCTGACAAAGTTAAACTTCAAAATTAAGTTTGGATTTTAGTTACTAAGAAAAACTGTTGGCTTAGGGAGGAAATATGTCTCTAACGTGGCTCATAAAAAACGTTTTGCTACTTACTTTTCACAGGACTTTGTATAAACAGATTAGAGGAAATCAAGTCACGAAAGAATGACCTAGGTTTCTCTCAAAGATGTGTTTCAACTCGGTGGTACAGGAAGCTCTTGATTTCTACAGGTAAAGGTACAAATGACAATGTCAGAGGGGAAACCTGACTACTGAATGTTGTGAAAACTTCACGAGAAGCCAGCCAGATCTTTCAGATTAACACCATGGCACTCAGTGTATGGTGTCACTTATAGTCTACCCAAGTGTTGGTTGCTCTCAGCTGACTATTTGACCTAATACTGTTTGCCTCCAAAGATTTAAGAAACAGTGGGCATCCTTATTTATTTTAGAGGGTGAAGAGGAATCTTCCATGGTTTGCAGGGTCAGGAGGAGGATGCTTCATGATTGATGAATGATCTGTTGGAAGTAACTCAATTAGCATGATTTAATTTTCACTCTTTCATCGTTACTAAACAAATTATATGTATGTTGAAAATGAATCACATACCATCTTTATTCTAGAGAGTAATTCCATTATGACTCGAAACATGAATCTTAAGCAGTGTTTTGGAGAAAAAGCTGAACTGTGAGCCAGCAACACTGGCGTTGCTACTGTGCTCCAGGGCATTTCCCTCATTCTTTCTTAGTGTCAGTTCTCTCGTCTGTTAAATGAGCAGGTTGGGCCAGACAATCTCTGAGGCCTATTCCACATCCATAATTATACAGATCCATCATTATTAGTACTACTTACTCTGGTCAGCTATCTTTTCTGTGTGTACCGTCACTATCTCAATGATTCTGCCTCACTAATCCAACTTTAAAAAAAAAAATGTCTATTGAATTTTTCATGATGGAGGAAAATACAACAACTGATTAAACAGATACTTTTAAAATTATGCTTTATACTGATGATGCTTTCCTTAGAATAATAGAGAATAATTGTTTTATTTTATTTCCTAGAATCTTATTCAAGCATGCTTTTTAAAAAATATTTCTTTTTCCTTCTTACAAAGATTTTTTTTTCCTGCCAATAACAGTCACCAACTTTAATTGAATGGAGAGAAAACAGCTCTGATTGTCCATGTCATTCTTTTGGATTTTATACCCATGAATTTCAAACTGGCTTCACAGAGAGCTGCCAAGAGTGACTTATGCCAACCTCTGAGTCTCCTTGCTATACTTCCCTCCTGGGTAGCATTGTTTGCCTTTTTGTCTGCTCTCTGATTAAACTGACATCATTTTGCCTTTCGTGACTCTGGTGTCATTTTCTGTTGACAGTGTCTAGTAATGGTAACAGACCAGTGTCCTTGAGGAATGGGTAGAAGCCATTGATTGGGTAGGTGTATTAATGCAGACCTGTTAAATGACATGCAGGCTTGTCTTTGTGCTAAGTGGCAGGTGAATGGGTGCCAGTGAGAGAGGTTATTAAGCACAGATAAGAGTCAGAGCCTCTATTCACTGCCAATGTCACTTTCTCCCATTTGAGGAGAGACATTTGTTCAAGACACTCTTTTCCTTCTCTCACTGACAATATTTAAGGCAGAAAGTTGCTGTCTAACTTGCTGTGTAGCTGAAGAATACATCACTCTAAGAAGGTGAACTTTAGAGAAGTTCAACTTGAGCAATTTTTCTAAAATGAACTATTTTTTATTGTATATAGTATCTTATATTTAATTATTCATAATATGAAAAAGAAAAAGAATGCAGAGCAACAAGATGTTTAAATGATATCAGTACAGTCTAACATTTGTAACTAAGAACACATTTTAATGTCTTCAAATAATCATTTTTATTCTTCTGAATATTTTGAAATAATGATATAAAATTATGAAATTTTAACAATAAAATAAAATAAAAATACCTAATTTGGTTTTTAAAAAATTTACTGGAACTTATTGAACATGTGCCAAAGTACTTAAGTACACCTTGCTTAATATTATTTATCTTATCACAAACTGTCTTTCTGTTCATAAGTACATGTCTTCAGTGGTTTCCTTCCTTTTATAAATTCTGAAATGCTGACATTTCCTGTTTAGGCTTAACTGATGCTTGCTAAGCTTATTACTTGTGATTTTTGCTTTACTTTGAACTATTCCCTAAATTCCTAACTTAAAATCAATCATGCCCTTTAAAAGTTTAGCCTGTTTCAGTGATTTACCATTTTGGCTGTCTTCCTTCAGTGTGCACTTTCTTAGGAATGTACTCTTGTTACCTCACATAAAATGGTTTTTTGTACTAAAGACATAGATTAGTCACAAGAATATTAGACCCTGACAAAAGATGCCTAATAACCACATAGAAATGTAAGCAGGGTGATGCTTGTAATCCAAGTGCCTGGGAGGTAAAGACATTTAGCACTCTCAGGCTTGTTGGTCAGGTAGTCTAGTCAAACTGGTAAGTTCAAAGTCCAGTTACATAACCTGTCTCCAAAAAGGTAAAGTGCAGAAGAGATTGAGGAAGGAACTCACAGTTGATCTCATTCCTCCAGACACATGCACACACATGCACATGTGCATGTACATACACACACCTACACACTCAGTTAAATACAAGAACATATGAGTACACTTACACAAACTTATAGCACGTATACATGAACTCTAAACACTTTTTCAAAGTTTTATTACATAATATAATGAACATGATTCTTAAGGTTAATGTTCAGGCCGGGCACTGAAGGCAATAATTGGTATTATAAATGCCTTACTGCCATTATGACTCTTCTTTGAGCCTTCCTCTTCTGTGAAAAGAGGATTGTGCTGTAAGGGAAAACTGTCCTAAGATTATTTGAAATAGTGCATAGAAAAAACCTATGGCATTGCTTGATGCTGTGCTGGTGATTGATAAGTATAACATTTGCAACACATAACCACCTTATTTCAAACATGAATGAGATTTGTGCAATCACTATTCATTATATGTGGAAATAAAGAGCTCAGAGATAAGATATAAGTTCTGATATCACTTATTCTTAACTAGAACAAAAGACAAGTCTAGAACATGCATGTACAAGTATAGTTTAGACTTATTCATATTTCTTATGCACTTATTTATGTGAAAATTAAACCATAAACAATTTCTTGATTTGCTGAGAAATAATATACTGACAGTGATTTTATTCTTCAAATATCATAATACAAATAACAGCCACTTAAGAAACATAAAAAATTCTGTATATGCGTAAAATTGTCTAAACCCGAGTATTATTGAGTCTAACTATTAGTGAGGAGATCACAATAGAAGAGATACTACACTGGATTCAAGCCATTATGTAGAGGTATAGTTATTAAAAATAAAAATGAATTTTATATAATATAGAATATATAACACTCATTAAAAATTGACACAAGTTAAAGGACTACAATAGAGAACAAATAAATACACTCACATGTTCATAGAAAAGTGAAAAAAAATTTACAGGTGCTAAGAATGAATATTGTGTAAAGCCAAATCATTTTAGGAAAGGCATTGGGGAATTTTGACAATCTACCCACCAAGAGATTAATACAGATCTTTCCTCAGCAGTTACAGAAACTATTCTAATTATTTATTTTATATATACATATTTATGTAAGTGCATATGCCCATTATAATTAGGAAGATGTTATGCATTAGAGAGGGACTTTGGGGATACAGAAGGAGTTAATGGAGGGAGGTGGATGGATGGGAACAATCAGGTACACAATAAACAAAACATTTCAAATTAAAGACTTAAATATATGAACTTAACTTATGAAACCACAAGAAGTAAGCAGGGTAATGCTAAACAATAGGGTTACACCTAAAAGATCTGACATCCCAAGATAAACTGATTCAATAACTGGACAGGCCACCAAAGAGGAACATTGTAAGTGACATGTATGAAAAGGAGAGTTTTCCCCCAAAAATATGAGGAACTCAAAAAAAAAAAAAAAACTAAACAGAAAAAGCAACACACTTAAAATGAAAGCAATATAGCTAAACAGACATTTTCCAAATGCAAGCATACAAGTGGAAAATGCTAATGTTTTACTATCTCTGGTCATCATGAATATACAAATTAAAATCACAGTGTAGTGTCATCTGAAGTGCCATAGCATTGGCTATCATCAGTGACAAGAGACAAGATGTGCCAGACAAACTGAAGAGCAAGGGATATTCTTGTGTATGTCTGGAGAGAATGTAAATTATAATAGTCGCCATGAAAAATGGTAGTGGAAGATTGCTTCCACAGAAATACGTACTCCCAGTACAATTAGAAAGAAAAAGTGAAATTAACATGTTAAAGGGAAATCTGTACTTGTGTTTATTGTGTACTTTGGATATCCTGTTTATCAGGACCATTGTAATTATTAACAATGGTACATAGTCTAGTATCAAACCAAATCTTATATATTTCAGCATGATACCGGTCACAGTTAACAAGGAGTTTTGAAATATAAACATAAAATTATGTGCCTAGGAGGACACATTTCATCCTCACCAAGAGACCTTGCAGAATTTTCCTAATATTCTTCAGCCATTGGATTAGTCTTGCTTTGTATAGTTCATACATTTTAATAGTAGCTAAATCATGAAAAAGGATGTCTGTGTATTCACCTTTTCAACTTCTTTCCCCACATTTTTATTATGTTTACATTTTTATTAACTTTATGATACTAGTCTATATAATTATATTTTATCTACAGTTGAAAACTCCTTGACTTCTTATTTTTCAAATTGTATATTTCCTCTGTATATATTTATCAGATAGAATTAGAACATCTATGAAATTCTTTTCCATTGTGAATAAAAGTTAGTCCATGAATATCCTGTCTTGTCCAGATCTTAGGAAACTTTCAGAAATCCTCATTCCGCATGTTATTTTTGACATATTATTTATTAACTTTACTATGTTCAGATACGTATCTTCTATACTAAATTTGTTCAGGACCTTCCGTTAATATGTAGAAAGTGATTTTTCCCAAATGTTTTCTTGAATCATTTTTTTTCTGGAAATGAAATTTTTCTTTTGTTTTTTATAAACATCTACTTTATGTGTGTGCTTCTTTATTTTTTTCTTTTTTACATATAAATTTATATTATTACACATATACACTATAAACTACCTACAAAAAATGAACCACGAAGCAATCAGGAATTCTGTAAATGTTACATTCATAATGTTTTGGCTATTTGTATTTGTCAGCCTTGAAGAAAGCACATTTCCTATGCTGGTACATCTAAAATTCTGAATGTAAATCAATTTCCTGTTTGAAATAATTGCAAAGATTTTATTTTTAAGTTCTTGTTGCGGTACATCATATTTGCAGGGATCCGTGAAATGATTCTCACTTTGTCATCATGGGCAATTGTTACCTGAGGTCAGAATTTTGAGCCTGCTATACTACATGCCTTCAGGCTTTCTGGGCACATATTCCATGGTCATGGAAAATCCAACATTAGAGATTCATAACTGAAGCTTAAAGTTTCACCTTCCCAGATTCGTGCAGTGGCCTCCAGGATCTCCTTGGAGGAATTCCAAATATGCAACACATTGCCTGGACTTAGCATGTCTCTGAAACCTTTGCAAAAAACTCCATGAACCCCTCACCTCTCCTTCCCATTAGAACAGTACTACATGGACAACTCTGTTAAATTACACTGCCAAGATGGACAGAGGTCCTTCTGTGGAATACAGAGCATGGACTATGTGTACTGACTCTCTGGAAAGGTTTCTTTCAAAATTTCTTTTTCATTGGGAAACCCTTAAATGAAAATTTGACTATATAGTCTCTTCTTTCATATATATGAATCTGGCATTTCACAAGATGAGTAGGATTCAGAGCAGGGGTATTCTTTTTATTAGTACACACACACACACACACACACACACACACACACACACACACACACACACGTAATCATAACTTACTTCTTGATACTCAACTTCTTTGTACCTTTTAACATTTCTTACCACTTTTTCCCCAAATTTTAGTCGGTTTGTTTATTTATTTGTTTATAATTTGTTCACGTGACACCCTGATTGTAGCCCTCTCCTTCTTCATCTCCTGGTCCCATCCTCTCTCCCTCATCCCATGTCCCCTACCCTAGTCCTCAGAAAGGGGTGCCCTCCTCCCCTAACATCTGACCTCAGCCTATCTAGTCATATCTGGACATCTCTATCCTCTTCCTCTGTGGTCTGGCTCTTTTTCAAGTCCTTATCACATAAACATTTTTCAGATTATTTTCTATCCTTATTGTTCTTTGTGATCTAGACTGGGATAAGATCAATGAGTAGCAATTGTAGAGATCTTTAGTTAATATGCCAAGACATGATTTGTTGTCTAGTCTGTAAGTGCTGACCTGGAGATAGAATCAAGTTGCTAAGCCGAGAACTGAGCCTTACCACCAAAGACTTAATCTGTTTTCTTTCTTCCACACCCTGGACATTTGTCTCACTACGACGTGTTTAGCATTCAGTTAATGATGTTGCAGGCAACAATTTCTTTCCTGCACATTAGTGTATTTCCTTTATTACTACACAGGGCCAAAATTCTATTGTGTTACACCTAAGCATAATTGTTGTTGTGACAGTATATTAGCATAAGAATCTATTCAAGTTGATGTATCTGTGAGAGACCTTTTTTTTTTTTTTGAGATTTTACTTTGCTATTCTCTTGTTTCAGTGTTTAACTTGTGCCCTAGAGAATTAAAATGATAAGGCTGAAAGAATATTCTTTGCCATTTATATTTTTAACTTTTCTGTGTTTTTGAGAATTTTTCCCATACTTAGTGTGAAATATTTAAAATAAACTACCCTCTAGTTTGTCCCCCTTACAACACCTCCTATATCCTTACCAACAACCTATTCTCCTAACTTCATGTATTTCTTTCTGTTGTTTATGGGGTTTGCTTTGAAAATTCACTTAGTACAGTTATTTCTGACCTTAGGGATGAAGTGTGCTATCTGATGAAGTGATTCACTGGGAAATAGGGAACCAACCAGTGGTTGTATCCTCAATAAAGAATGATTCTCGGTCCTCTAGCCCATATCCACCAATAACCCCACAATATGAAGTATGTCCCCCCATTAAATTATTTTTAGTGAACTATTAAAAGACTGGCTGATTCAGGTCTCTTAGGAGAATTGGGTGGAAGCATTGCTGATATTATAAGGCCAGCATGTGCTTTTTACTGCAAGCCATCTCTCCAGTCCTCCTTCCTAACCTCTGGAGTATAAAGCTTTGGAAATATTTTGATCATAATGTCTTAAATACAAGCTTAAAGTGTAACAAATTCATAACCATTCATTAACTTCTAGTCTATATGTGATGTAAACTCAGTTATATTACTGTTTCCTATACCTTAATTTTGAATGCAAGCGTTTTAAGATGTATTAGTTGCTTTTCTATTGCTGTGATAAAATACCATAACCAAGAAGTCTTATAGTAGAAACAGTTTATTTTGCTTAATCTTTCAGACAGATATGTTCCTTTTATGTCAGAAGCATGTCAGCTGTCAGACCTAGTGGCTGGAACAGAGGCTGAAGGCTTACATCTGGGACTGCAAATAGAAAATGGAGACCAAAGTAGAAATGATGGGAGTCTTCGAACTCTCGAAGACCTTCCCAAGAGCAAGCCCACACTTGCTAAATCTGCACAAACAGAGCTGCCAAACCAGCACCAAGTATTTAAATGCCAGATACTACGGGGATATTTATCATTCAAACCATCACATAAAGCAAAATAGATTATCATTAGTTTAGTTGAGAATATACATTTGGTTTTGAGAACGTACAATTCATATTTATACAAACAAATTAATAAGATTAGTGATGTCTTCACAGTATTGGCAATATTTAATATTTGATAAAAGTTTTAGAATTGCTTTGTTCTTTTTTTAAAAAAAAATTCCCAAATGTGCTCACATTTTAAAATGTTTTAGATAAAATAATCTCCTTAAGGTCATAGCTCATTATTATGTCTAATAATCTTAAGCTTAAAGAGGCCTGCTCTGAACTTTACTGAAAACAGAATGGTGAGGCATTTTATGCACTCTAGATGATTTTATTTTATTTCCTTTATTTTACGATTAAGCAGGTTCACCTGGATGTATGTTTCTACACCATGTACATGCCTAGTGCACAAAGAGGCCAGAAGAAGGTGAAAAATTCTCTGCAATTGAAGGTAGTGAAATTTTTGAGCCATTATGCCTGTGCTGGGAATTGAACTTGGGTTTCTGGAAGAGCAGCTAGTATTCTTAACTGTTGAAATATTTCTCCGGCCCCAAGAGCAGGTTTTAAATATGCTTCCTTTCTATTTAATGCACAAACCCTCCAGTAATGCAGAGTGATAGTCATTTATTTTGATACTTAACTTCATTATTTTGTCTTCATTATTTTAAATCTTGTCAGAATCTAAGAATAAAGTATGTTTTATATCAATATTTAGTTTACATGAGAATAATCAATATTATTTTATTACCTAAAATAATTTAATAATTATATTACAGTAGAAAAGCTGGTTAATATGTAGTATATGTTATATAAATGTGAGATAATTGTCTCAGCTCTGTTATAAAAATGTTTTAAATTTTTAATTTTTTTTTCCTTTTAAGGCCTATAAGTTATTGTACAACACACAATGGAAGTACATAAAACTATGCTATCTTATTTGACGCGTACTACTCAGTTTTATACATTTATTTTAGTCTGGCACATTTACAAAATGCCTATAAAATATCAGTTTGAGACCCAGCCTGGTATCTCCATGCTATCCCATTACAGGTAATGCTAGTGTCTGGGTGACATGAATGGATCGGCAGCTGTTTCTTCAATGTGTTTGATATATACACTCAGAGTAATTTTCTGATGGTTGTTTTGGTTGCAAATTTTCCAGTTGTTGTGAGAGCAGTGATGACTCTGACACTCTTCTATAGAGTTAATTAAACTTTCAGCCCATCTGTGCAGTAACTTTCATAATATTTTCAAAGGGCACAGAATGCTTTTAATATTTGTACCACTTCGTTTTTGCTTGCTAAGGGACCTATTATCCAGCTGAACATTGTTGAAACATGTTTTTAAAAAACTGGTTAGAGAAAAGGAACATTAAAAAATGTCACACTAGCAAAAAAGCAATGTAATAAATGGTGAATTTAAAAATAACCTGAAGAATGTCTTGTTTACCAAAAATCCACTTCACATCCTTATTTATTTTATCATTGCTGCTATAGTGTTTAATCCCAAAGGAAGCTAACCAGCTTTGATGTCATCTCTGTTGTCTAAGAAATTCATTCTTACAGCTTGTAGAGACTTCAATAGGAGAAAGTTGAAAGAAAGTCATATTAAAATAACCAAAACAATTACAGTGGCAAAGAAGACATGACAATTTTCAAAGACTCTGAGTGAGCCAATTGTGTCAAGAGCACAGAAGGGAATAAGAGTAATTGTTATTGTTCCTAGAATTTAACTTTTAATTCATCAAGACTGGATCTAATGGTATCTTTTTTAAAAGTTTTTATTAATTTATTCTTGTTACATCTCAATGGTTATCCCATCCATTGTATCCTCCCATTCTTCCCTCCCTCCCATTTTCCCCTTATTCCCCTCCCCTATGACTGTTCCTCAGAGGGATTACCTCCCCCTGTATATGCTCATAGGTTATCAAGTCTCTTCTCGGTGACCTGCTATCCTTCCTCTGAGTGCTACCAGGTCTCCCCCTCCAGGGGACATGGACAAATGTGAGGCACCAGAGTACATGAGAAAGTCATATCCCTCTCTCCACTCAAGTGTGGAGACTGTTCTGACCATTGGCTAGATCTAGGTAGAGGTTTAAAGTTTACCGCCTGTATTATCCTTGGCTGTTGCCTTAGTTTGAGCGGGACCCCTGGGCCCAAATCTGCCTATCATAATGTTCTACTTGTAGGTTTCTAGGACCCTCTGGATCTTTCTACTTCGCTAGTCTCCCATGCTTCTCTTTTTTTTTTTTTTTGACATTTTTTTATTAATTTATTCATATTACATCTCAATTGTTAGCCCATCCCTTGTATCCTCCCTTTCTTTCCTCCCTCCCGCTTCCCCCTCTACTCCCTTCTCCTATGTCTGTGACTGAGGGGGACCTCCTCCCCCTGTATATGCTCCTAGGGTATCGAGTCTCTTCTTGGTGACTTATTATCTTTCCTCTGAGTGCCACCAGGCCTCCCCATGCAAGGGACATGGTCCAATATGGGGCACCAGAGTTTGTGTGAAAGTTAGATCCCCTTCTCCACTTAACGGTGGAAAATGTCCTGTCCATCGGCTAGACTGGGTAGGGGTTCAAAGTTTACATAACGTTATATAGAGAATGGTAACGCTTAGATTCTGTAATATCCTTTTATTTTCATAACTTCTTATAAATGTTTACTATACTAATAAAACTTAATGATAAAGACAAATTTTTGAAAAGTAAAATCTTTTCTTGCCCTATCTTCAATAATTAATTAATTGATAGTTTATTGTATATATGTGTAATAGCATAAAGGTTTATGTAAAAAATAAAAATTGTTCAATTAATAAAATTTTTTAAATGGCAAAAAAAAAGAATGAACAATTTTCCAGTTCCATCCACTTGTATGGAAATTTCATGATTTGGTTTTAGTATGTGAGTGTATCCCATTGTGTACTGTACCACAGTTTCTTTATCTATACTTCAGTTGAGGGACATCTAGGTTGTTTCCAGATTCTGGTCATGAGGAATAAAACTGTTGTGATTATAGTTGAGCAAGTGTCCTTGTAGGGTGCAGCGCCTTTTGCAGGACTGGTAAAGTTGGGTCTTGAGGTAGAGCTATTGTAAATGTTCTGAGAAAGCTCCAGATTCATTTGTAAAAGTGGTTGTGCATTTGCACTCCCACCATCAATGGAGGAGTGTTCCACTTTCTCCACACCCCTGCCAGCATGTTTTGTCACATGAGTTTTTTATCTTAGCCATTCTGACAGGTGTAAGATGAAATTTCAGAGTCATTTTAATTTCCAGTTCCCTGATGACTAAGGACATTGAGCATTTCTTTAAGTGCTTCTCAGCCTTTCAAGATTTCTCTGTTGAGAATTCTGTTTACCCCTGTGCCTCATTTTTTAATTGGGTTATTTTGTTGTTTGGTGTTTAATTTCTTTAGTTTCTATATATTTTGAATATTAGCCCTTTGTCATATTTAGATTACTGAACATCTTTTCCCAATGAGTAGACTGTTGTTTCATTCTATTGGCAGTGTCATTGGCATTACAGAAGATTCTCAGTTTCAAGAATTTCCACTTAGTAATTGTTGAGTTATTGATGTTCTTTTCAGAAAGTTGTCTCTTGCTCCAATGAGTTCAAGGCTCTTCCCCTCATTATCTTCTTTTAGATTTAGTGTATATAGTGTTATGTTAAGTTCTTTGATCCACATAGACTTGAGTTTTGTGCATAGTGATAAATATGGATTTATTTACATTTTTCTACATGTAAGCAAAGATGATCCTGGGTGGAGTAACTCACAGCAAGAAAGACACACACGGAATGTACTCACTTATAAGTGTATTTTAGCTATAGAGTACAGAATAAACATACTATAAAGCACAGACTCAAAGAAGATAAGTAATAAGGAGAACCCAAGAAGGATGCTTAGATCTCACTCAGAAGTGGAAGTGGAATAGATAAAGGTAGTGTTTGAAGAGAAGTAGGAGAAGAAAGAAAGAGAGACATGAGGTTGGAGATCAGACCTGGGGAGAACATGGACAGGAGGACAAAAAGCCTGTAGTGAAAATAGAAACAGTAGGTGGGGGCATCTTTGTGACAGAGTCCTAAGTTAGGATAGGCTCCCAGGGCTATATGAGAGGGACTCTAACAAAGACTCCTAGTAGCAGGGGCCATTGATACGTAAGAGGACACTCTTTAACTAGACATGTTTCCTAGTAGAGGGAGGAGAACACAATCCACCCAGAAACTTTGATTCAAAATTCACCTTGTCTACAAGACGGGCAGGGATAAAGATAGAACAGAGACTGAAGGAATTTCCAACCATGCCTGGCCAAACCAAAGAGCCAACATATTGAAGAGAAACAACCCCTGACACTGCTAATGATATTCTGCTATGTTTTCAGACAGGAGACTATCAGAGTTGTCCTTTGAGAGGCTTTACCCAATGATGTTTTGAAACAGATGTTAAGACTCACAGAAACACATAGGGTAATGCATAAGGAGCCTTGGAGAAAAGTGGGGGTAAGGAGTAAAGGGCCAGTAAGTTACAGTAGCCTAACAGGAAGACCAACAGAGAGAACCGGAGTCCAGAGGGACCTGCTGAGACTGAAGCACCAATCAAGGACCTTGCATGGACCGGACCTAGAGACCTACAAATATTTAGGCAATGGTCACCTCAGGATTCACATGGTTCCTCTATTAAGGAGAGTGGGGACTACCTCACACATGGACTCTGTTGCTAGTTTTTTTATTACTTCCCCTGGTGGGTCTACCTTGCAAGTACATAGAGGAATATGACAATATCAGTCCTGATGTGACTTGATCAACTGGGGTTGATGGAAAGAGGGGCTCTCCTTTTCTGGTAAATAGTGGAGGGGTCATGAGGGACAGGGAGAAGGGTTGGACTTGGAGGTGATGAGGGATAAGGCTATGAGTAGGATATAAAGTGAATATACCAAAAAATAATTAAAAATCTTAAATAAGGAATTATTTATATAAGTGAAACCTTGCGAACAGACACAAATAACAATCATCTATGCATGTCTGTATTTTGAATTACTTCCTGACATTTTATGTCATGAACATTTACAAAGTTAACTGGCATTTTACTCAATGTTGCTGTATGATTTTTACCAATTGGAGACAATATGTGTACCCTAGCTAATCACTTTTAACTGGCAAATAGTGTGTGTGTTTTTCCAATGTCCTCTTCTAAAATATATGCGTGGGTGGGTGGGTGTGGGTGTGTCTATGTATGTGTATTTCAATGTGATTATAGATTTCCTATGAAATTTTGATAAAATAAGAACATAGATCTTCAGTTATGTATGAAAAACATTATTCTGTGCTGACTTTTAGTATTGTCCAGTGCTTTGAAACAGGCTACTTGCCACAAGAGAGTCTTTTTATCTTGATTTCCCTTTAAGTTTATACATTTTATATAGATATGAAATTACCACATAAATGATTTCACCCATACTTTCTTCAGTTTTAATATTCTTGTTACTTAAGGAAAAAGTATTTAATCTAGAATTTGTTTGTGCAGAAAATGAATCAGTGCTTGATTTATTTTTCCCAAAAGTGTTGTAATCATCTAAATACCATTTATATTAATCTTTCCTCTGCCTCTAATTTCTCACTATTTGTGGTTAGTAATAATTTCAAACTTTATCATTCTCCTTGAAACATTCCTCAATGATTTATAAATTCATTAGCATCTAAATACAGCTTCCAAAACTTTCAAAACTGGATGATTAAAGTTCTATAATTGAATACTAAGTTGCTTTTAATAAAAGAACACAAGAATTCAACACCCAGTGGTTTCTAAATTGCCCTAAGAGGCTTTAAATGAATATTTAAATTATGAAAGACCTGTTAAAGTCTAATGAATTTAGTGTATATTAAATGCTTGTAACATCATGTGTTTGAGTCCATGTGTCTCAAAACTGAAGAAACTAAGTTTTTTCCATAAGACACATGAAGATATAACATTATGTGGAAAGATTATGATGGAATTTAAGGTTGTATAGTTTTATGTGCAACGGTACTTTAACAGATTTTGAATTTTAGAGGATACAAGAGACAACATGTACAGATGTGTGCACATGGATGAATAAATATTTTCAGGAAAATAAAAAAATACAGACATGACTGAGAATGAGAAAAGCTACAAAATATAAAACAAGAAGTTTATTACATTTTGAATCCGCTTGTTTGCTTTGAGTCTGTTTAAATTAGTTATCTCCTCTTAGTTTAATGCCAATGGCTCAGATATGTCTGATAAGTCCAGATTATAGAATATGCCACATATTTTTGTCGCTGGATATGGAAAAGTCAAGCTGTTATTAACCAGGGATATTTCTACCTTGTCTCTAGATCTTAGAGTGCTAGAATGTGTTTTGTGGGCTGTCTGAATCATCAACAATCTTATATAGATCAAAACTTTCTTTTTTATTATTTTTTTATTAATTTATTCATATTACATCTCAATTGTTAGCCCATCCCTTGTATCCTCCCTTTCTTTCCTCCCTCCCGCTTCCCCCCTACTCCCTTCCCCTATGTCTGTGAATGAGGGGGACCTCCTCCCCCTGTATATGCTCCTAGGGTATCGAGTCTCTTCTTGGTGACTTATCTTTCCTCTGAGTGCCACCAGGCCTCCCCATGCAAGGGACATGGTCCAATATGGGGCACCAGAGTTTGTGTAAAAGTCAGATCTCCTTCTCCACTTAACGGTGGATAATGTCCTGTCCATCGGCTATACTGGGTAGGGGTTTGAAGTTTACTGCCTATATTTTCCTTGGCTGGTGCCATAGTTTGAGGAGGACCCCAGGACCCAGACCTGCCTGTAGTTTTCCAGGACCTTCTGGATCCTTCTATTTCCTCATTCTCCCAGGCTTCTCACCCCTAAAGTCTCAATAGGATTTTCTCCCCTCTGACCCACTTTCCTGGTAGGTAAAGTTTTTCAACCATGTTCATAGCTGCCTTATTCATAATAGCCAGAACATGGAAACAGCTTACGTGTCCCTCAGTAGAAGAATGGATAAAGAAACTGTGGTATATTTACACTATGGAATACTAATCAGCTATTAAAAACAAGGAATTTCCGAAATTTGTGGAAAAATGGATTGAACTAGAAATTATCATAATGAGTGAGTTACCCAGAAGCAAAAAGAGTCAAATCGTATATACTCACTTATATCGAGACACTAGTCCAAGGGGTACGCCCCCATGAAAAACTTTACCTACCAGATCAAAACGTTCTAAGCCACAATAATGACTTGCTTATCAATATACTCTCCTTTATAAATGGTGCTATGAGTGAACCATCAGTTTCATAATCTTATATAAGACTTTTTCTACCATAGAGAACTTATTCCTGGTACTGTAAACTTGAATAAGAACCTCTGGCTTGAGTGGTTGTAGGCATGCTACTAATATTTTGCTAAAACAACTTAGTATAAAATTGTCTTCCAAATAATTTTCACCAAACCAATAGACTAATGAAACTCAACTCTTCATCAGACAATCATAATTATGGAATGGATACTAGTTTAAACAGACAAAAAGAATTAGGACTGCACAGGGATTTTACAAATGGGGAATATGTAGGACATCTCTTCCTCTCAAGGTTCATGGAAAATCATGTAATATTCAGTGTTTGAAGACAATTTCTGGAATATAGTGTCTCCTAGGCATGATATAGCCAATGCACCCAACAGCTCATGGTACCTATATTTTCAGGAACCAATAACTGTACAATATAAGGTCAGATATCATGGAAGAATCAAAAGGGAATGCACTCACAGGGCCTCACATATAACTGAGGAATCATTGAGAGTTAACAATCACAGTGGGCCTAGCCTTTAACGGCTGAGCCATCTCTCCAGCCCAAGAGGAAGTTGGGCAGCAATGAGGCTAGCATCGAGGAGCGCCTTGGTGCCATGGATCTAGATAGAAAAGGAAGGAAGGACGACCTTCTGCAGACAAACAGCTTTCCAGTTCTCCTCACGCAGGGCCTAGAAAGCAATGATTTTGAAATGCTAAACAAAGTGCTTCAAACTAGGAATATAAACCTAATAAAGAAGACTGTGCTAAGGATACCCTTGCATGCTGTTATCCCATTGTTGCAAGAGCTTAAAGAGGTTGCAAGGACATCCCAATAGTGCTGTTTTAATGGTTCAGTGGCTGAAATGTGTGCTGACGATTCATGCATCATATCTATCCACGTTGCCTGACCTGGTACACCAGCTGGGGACCATCTACCAGCTAATGGAAAGTAGAGTCAAAACTTTCCAGAAACTCTCACACCTGCACGGAAAGTTCATTCTTCTCATCACACAAGTAACAGCATCAGAAAAAACAAAGAAAATGCCTTCTCCTGGACAGAAGGCAAAATTGGTGTATGAAGAAGAATCTTCTGAAGAGGAGTCTGATGATGAAATTGCAGAAAAGGATTCTGATGATAATTGGGATGAAGATGAAGAGAAAGACAGTGAAAAAGATGAGGTTATTGATGATGACAATGAGGAGGAGGAGGATGCCGAAGACAAAGAAGAGAATGGGGAGGACAGAGACGTGTCAAGTGAAAAGGAATTAAATGGAGATTCTGATTTAGATCCTGAAAATGAGAGTGAAGAAGAGTGAAGACAGAAGCCGCCAGCCACACTGAACCCTGGCGCACCTCGCCCAGTGCCACCACGTCCTCCCAGGGAGGCTTGCCCGATGCCAGGAGACAAGAGGCTGCCACATGCTTCCACGTTCACATCTCCTTCCTGTCCTGAGTGCCCCAGACTCTTAACTGTGTAAATAAGAGTGTTTCATTCAAATGTTAATAAACTTTACACAGTAAATAGACAAAAAAAAAAAAATCACAGTGGGAGGGAGCTTCCGGTTTCTTCAGTGGTGTGGCCTCTGGTAGGTGGCAGATGCTGCAGTGAGTGCTAATTTGTACTTCTGTGTACAGAGTAATAGTAAAATGTCTTGGATAATTAAAAATACATAGTCAAAAAGAGTGAGAGAGAGAGAGAGAGAGAGAGAGAGAGAGAGAGAGAGAGAGAGAGAGATGGAAGGCTAAGTAAACTTAGGAGGAGGAAGTGGGAAGGAGAGTCCAGAAAGAGTTACAGCGAGAGAGAAAGAATAAAATATGGTCTAAATACATTGTGTTAATACATGAAATAGCAACTAATAAAATAACTTTTAAATTCTTTAAACAATAGAAATGTAATATTGAAAACAGCAAGTGTCATTTGGTCAATAAGAGAAAACCATTTTCAATAAGTCACCTAATTATCTATTCACAAAACATTTTCACTGAAATATTTCAGGGATTAGAGAACTAGAAAAAGAATAATAGAAATGCAGGGAAATGAGAGAGATTGAGAGAAAAAGTGGAGAAAGAAAAAGAGATAGATAGAGAGGATAGACTCACTGGAAATATTGAAAAACACATGGAAACTTATGTTTTATTAACTAGTTTAAAGGTTTGTTTCATCTTCACAATTGTGTTTCACATGTATTTACTTCAGCACTGGGAGACCTAGTGGCACTCAGAGGAAGGACAGCAGGTCACTGAGAAGAGACTTGATACCCTATGAGCATATACAGGGGGAGTTAATCCCCCTGAGGAACAGTCATAGGGGAGGGGAATAAGGGGAAAATGGGAGGGAGGGGAGAATGGGAGGATACAAGGGATGGGATAATCATTGAGATGTAACAAGAATAAATTAATAAAATAAATTTAAAAAAAAGCTAGGTGAAATTCCTTGACAATGAAGTTGTTCATGTTATATTATTCACTTACATGGACTTAAGTAGAACTAACTATGAAAAATAATCTTGTCTCCTGCTACAACTTACTTTCTACTTATTGACTAACCATATCGACACTAAGAGGAGTTCCTTTTGATTTTCAGAACTTTGCTACAGTGCCCCATGCAGAGAACAGAGCAGATTTTTCACCAGGTGCCTGTAACAGGTCTTTAATCCAGTTGGACTTTAAAGACATGTTACAGGTCTAGGGGAGAGGAAGATGGTGGAAGACGGATGAAGGGTGGGAATAGGAAGATGCAAAAAAGGAGATGACATTCAGAATGTAGTCTGAAAATTATAATAAATTAAAAGTTAAAAACAAAAATGCAGTACCTGTAACAAACACAGCATTCTCTGATAATGAGAGTTTTTTCTGTATTCCTTTAAATCATGTAGCAAAACTAGAGGTGACAAGGACAAAATAATTGAAGTTATTAATACGTAATTTTATACTGTCTTGGTGAAGAAATTTAAGTCACTTATGAGCTTGTGGAACTTAGTACTTAGAAATAGCAAAAGGCGACTTTAACTTTACAAATATTGACCTTATACATGATTATGTGTTTTAAATTTTACCAGTCTGTAGGCTGTCGCTTTGTTCTCTTGACTGTGTCTCCAGCCTTACAGAAGCTTCTCAGCCTCATGAGGTCCCATTTATTAATTGTTGACATTAAGGCCTGGGCTGTTGGTGTTCTGTTCAGGAAGTTGTCTCCTGTGCCAATATGTTCCAGGCTCTTCCCTACTTTTTCTTCTAAGTGACTTAGTGTCTCTGGTTTTATGTTGAGGTCTTTGATCCAATTGGATTTGAGTTTTGTGCAAGGTGACAAATATGGGTCCAGTTGCATTTTTTTACACATAGACTTCCAGTTAGACCAGCACCATTTGATGAAGGTGCTATCCTTTTTCCATTGAATGGATTTGGCTTCTTTGTCAAAAATCAAGTAGCCATATGTGTGTGGATTCATATCTGGGTCTTCAATTGGATTCCACTGATCAACCAGCCTGTTGCTGTGCCAGTACCATGCTGTTTTAATTACTATTGCTTTATAGTACAGTTTGAGATCAGGTATGGAGATTCTTCCAGAGCACCTTTTATTGTACAAGATTGTTTTAGCTATTCTGTGTTTTTTGTTTTTCCATATGAAGTTCAGAATTGAACTTTCAATGTCTTTAAAAAATTGTGTAGGTATTTTGATAGGGATTGCCTTGAATCTGTAGATTGCTTTTGGTAGGATGGCCATTTTTACTATGTTAATTCTCCTGATCCATGAGCAAGGAAGATCATTCCATCTTCTCATGTCATCTTCAATCTCTTTCTTCAGAGTTTTGAAATTTTTTTCAAACAAGTCCTTCACTTGCTTAGTTAGAGTAACTCCTAGATATTTTATATTGCTTATGGCTAATGTGAAGGGTGTGGCTTTTGATATGTGAATTTCTTAATAAATAATTTTGTAATATGATATATAATATTTTACGTCTTACCAAGTCACAAATCTTCTAAAAATCTGTATGAATCTCTCAACTTCATTATAGATTTTTCATGATTCCCTATTTGGAAACTAGCAATAAAGACATGTAATAATATAAATGTATAAATTAAAAAGAAACATAATAAAATATTATGATATAAAAAGAAAAGTAAGTTAAATTTTTAAAAAAGATACTTTCTAGTACAATCAAGACATTTCCATTTTTATGGAGATAATTTTTATTTCCTTGTACAATATGTGCAATCTGTATGTATATTCCTACATACTATATCTGTTCTGCTCTACTCTTTCCTCGGGACTCACTCCGAGATGTAAACTGTAAAAGATCTAGTTTCATATTGAAAATTACACAAAACAGGAAAGGGAATTGTTTTTACTAGTTTACCAATATCATATGACAATAGTCCAATTAATTTCTTATATGGAATGGATAAAATAAAAATTAAAGTAAATGCTACATCACTTGGTTTTAAGATGCAATCTGTTGTCTTCTGTGTCTTCCGCTAGCTGCCACCTGGAAGCCAGTGTGATGTTCTGGAATTGCTGATATTACTTAAAGCCATGGTTATAAGATGATTTTACTACAAATAAACACCTTGCTCTCATTTAAATTGGTAATCAGTTCATGAAATTGTATTAACTTTCTGTTCTTTTTCTGGAAGAGGGGCAAAAATCAAAGAATGGTACAAAATATAAATTTAGAGTAGAATATTGCTGAATTTTAGGCTTTATATAGCAACAAGCATGCCTGCACTTCATGACAAATTTTGAAGGCAGGACATCAACACTTCCACTTACATGTATTTAGTTATGTTGCCTAGAGAGCAAATTAAAGCTGTTCAAATGTTTATTCGGCGGGGAGGGATATTAGAAAGAAAATCATAGTCAGCATGTTACCTCTTCTTTTATCAAAATGTTTACAAAGTTTCTTGATAAACCAAATGGGTGGATGCTCAGGTTTTGAAGAAACATCCTGTGCTCCAGAGCATTAGTGTGAAGTTAAGCTGCTCTTTAACCTTCCCAGTTCATTTTCTGAGTAGACTTAAGCAGTAGAAAAGCCAAACCAGCTTTGGCAAGACGCTCACTTTTGAGTGATTACGAATATTAACAAAATTTACCTTAATTACTTTAGCATGTTCCGAGATTAAATGCAATTCATTATTTGAATCAATTTTCAACCACCTGCTAGTTTTTGTTCCTTATTCTCTAAATTTGACTTAACAAATTTAGCCAAGTTGACAGAAAAGAAGTCCCCAGCAGTGCCTGGCTTTTTTGAAAAAGGAAACTTACTTTATTTCTCCCATGGAGATCTCACTAGAGGTTCAGCAGTTGCATTCATCAGGAATCTTAATATTCCCAGCAGGGTGAAAATAATTGTTTTAGGTATTTGTCATTACAATAAATCAATGTTGGCTTGTAGTAGCTCACTGTGTGTAGAGGTTATACCCAAACGGCAGCAGTACCATCTTAACCATCTTAACTTTTAGACAAATTGTTGTTCTGCTTACCCCACCAAAAAACATAATAATAATAATTAATGATGATGAGGAGGAGGAAGGTGGTGATGATTCTTAGTTCAACGTCAATTTTATAAATTAACTTTCTTTGGACTTGTCCTCATACGTAATATATATAATGCAAATATCAAATGTTACAATTTAAAGTATGTGTAGTTACAATTTTCGGTACAATATTTTGGAAATGGTTTTCAAAGAATAACCTGTAAGATGTATTTTATTTGTATGTACCATATTCACAGTAGGACACCTAAATTTGGGTCTGATAATCAAGCACCTTGCAAATGATCAAATTCTGTGAACATAACTCACCATCGAAAGGGGTACGTCAAACGATATGATATTTTACATAGAGACGTAAATTATATTAATGAAAAAGTACAATATTCACCTATGATGTTGGTTATACATTCATTGCTATGCCGTTTGTTCTCCTCAGTGTTCTAACTGACAGGTATCAGAGAAAAGCACAGACAATGAGGAGCAATACAGAGAACAGAGAGAGCAATACAGATAACTCACAGTTGTCAATCTGAACATTTAAAAATGCATACTAAGGCAACACATAGGACTAGGCAGGAAAATAAGGATAAAGCTGATTCAAGACTTCTGGAGTAGCACACTGAACCTGTAGCTAGAGAGCCATGAAAAGGGAAAAACAAAACAAAACAAAAACAAAAACCAAGGAAGTCTGAATGATTGGACACGTATATGAAAATGTTATGCCAATGTACATCGTTTATTCAGTTAGAATTCGCTAATTTAACAGAGGGAGGAACGAGAGGATACAAGTGATCGGGTAACAATTGAGTTGTCATCTAAATAAATTAATTAAATAAAAATTGTTTTTAAAAATTATATAGTAAATAAATAAAACCAAGGATGTTAAATGCCTTCTAAAAAGAAAAAATATTATACTTTGTTTTTACTAGATAACTAGATCAAAATACAACTGTTGGCCAAACTAAATTAAGAAAATAGGTAGAATAAATATGACAGAGTTTTTGCCAGCTTCAGAACTCTACTCAGAAGAGTGAGATGGGGCTCTTATTTCACATATGTCTGTGTCTAGCACTGAGAAGACAGAGATTGAGGGGTTGTGGAACATATACATACATGAGGGAGTGAGAGAGACAGAAATAGAGAGAGGTGTACACCAAAAATTAAAAATGAAATAATATCTGTTATAAAGTCATTCTAAAAGTATACCATGTTGTATTTTCTTTGCTATGGTGTAAATGAAACATCGGTGAAAAGAAAAAAAATTCATGTGATTAGAATAGCTTACTTTACACCAATATTAAAAAAAAAACATCCATTTTTTCTAAACAACAGTCTTTAAGTATGCTTCAATTTACTTTTCATAAACACATCCTTTATTTATTCTTATGGATAACAAAATTATAAAGTGAAAGACTTATCTACCTGGCATATTCTCTCTCCTTTAAAACCTGCTTTAAACCTTAGATATATACTTGATAGTCTTTATTAAAGCTACTTGATATGACTATATACAGCTTTAATTATAAAACTGTGGAGAAGCCTTGTAAAAAATTGGGAATGTTTTACTGTAATTATCATTTCATATTTCTAGAGTTTGAAGATTTTAATTTCTGAAACATCTAGAATGAATGAATTTTAGTGTTTTATAGCTCAGTGGTATGACAGTAGTTCAAAGTAGCGGATTATATTATTAGAAATTGATACTGATGAAGATAAGTGTTGGCCACCCAAATTTCCTCAACACACATGGTAAAGAGCTTTAAATAGCTCACTATAATTCATAAATATGCACAGTTATTAAATGATATTTATTTTGGTTTAAGAAGATGAAAATGTTAAATACCTTGTTAATGCCCTGCTGGTGCTCTGGAGAGGGTCCAGGGTAGTTTCTCTCTGGGGGGTTGGAATGCGGATGCCCTTCTAGTTCACTTTATCTCTTGGGTGGCCAGAGCTGATGGCTCAGGCAACCGATCAGGATTGAAAGAAGAAAAAGGAAGGAAGGGGAAAAAGAGCCCAAGGTTTCTTCTCTAGGGACCGCCTGTACTGTGGCTGAGGAGAACTTAAACTGACCACCTTTTTTTCCTATGGCTGAGGCTGTAAAAGCGGCTTCTGGCTAGAAACTGCACAGGGGTCGTAAAAAGAGGCTCTTTGATCTGTAGATAGGCCTCTCCAATAAGTTGGTGTAAACTTAGGCTTATTAGCCATAGAAGGCTGATGCCCCTGAGTCAGCTAACTTATTTGGGAAACTATAGAGAAATAAGAAGTAAGAGAGAGATAGAAAATAAACCACTCACACACATACGTTCAAGAGAAGAGGATCAGGAGAAAAGGTGGATGAAGTCAGGAATCTTAACTTCAACTGAAGTTAAGCTGCTCAATCTTTTTTCCTCTTCTCTCCTTATGTTTCTCCTCAATTTTTTCCTTCATTTTCTCCTCTGTTCTCCCTCATTTTCTCCTCTGTTCTCCTTAATTTTCTCCTCCGTTCTCCTGCTCACATTTATTGTAGCCGATACTTATACTTCTGAGAAAAGGGAATTACCTCATAGTCAAAAGAGTACAATTAATCACAAAAACAGATGAATCCTAAAGATACAACAGGTTACATGCTTTAAATCTAAGCATTTCTTATCTATGTATCCATTACATAAGTTCATGGTGAGTTCAAAATGAGGAAGGTTGGCAGGGTCTAAGGTTAATAGTGTCTGAAACTTACAAGAGTATACAACTTATCAGTTAGGACAGACCTGACTATACATTATCCAGCTATCTCTTAGTTTGTTATGAGCTCAGGACAATAATTTTGTCTGTCTTTCATTCTAAGAAACAGAATAAATTCAGACATCTCTAGGTAACTTCATTCCATATAGGTTCACATGGAGTTTAAACAAATCTGGCTATATTTATGGTCAAATACCAGGATTCGTGGTGCCATCTGCGGTGGAGGCTTATCTGAAGCCACAAATCTGCTGGTAGGCTATCCTAAGTGAGGCATCTGGAGGTCCACAAAGGTATTTATTGCAGCCATAAACTAACTTTAACTTTTAAAACTATTTGAGCCAAATTAGGAATTCCATAATCAGGGATTAATTCATCTGGATAACAAAAAGTACATCTTCTATAAGATCCTCTAGGAAGTTTCTCAATCAGAGCTGGTCAGTACCCAGAAAATAACAATTCACACCAATTCCAGATGTATTTAGTTTTGGTTTTTCGAGACTGGGTTTCTCTGTGTAACATTGGCTGTCCTGGACTCACTTTGTAGACCCGGCTGGCCATGAATATAGTCCTGGCTGTCTTGGACACACTTTGTAGACCAAGCTGGCCTTAGACTCACAGTGATTCACCTGCCTCTGCCTCCCTGGGTGCTGGGATTAAAGGCATGCACCACCATGCCCGGCTCTAATGCCAGATTTCAGAGAGATGCGGCAGTGCACAATTGACAGGGTAGTCAGAGGTTGGAAGCAATTCTGGGGCACATCACGATACAGACATTGCAAATATCAGATCACCTCCAGAGATCTCTCATGCCTCCTGGACTTTCCCAAATCAATGGCTCCTGACAGGATGTCAGAGGCTGGAAGCAGTTTCAGGGTACATCGTGGTATAAGACCTTGCAAACACCAGATCACTTCCTAGACAGCCCACATGCCTAGTGAGCCCCTCAACAGGGCGGCTCTTGGCAATACATTGATTTAATTATTACATGATATGTATATGTATTAAATTATCACATTGACACTATTAAGTTATACAATTAAAAGCAAACTTAGAGGAATTGCTCTAGGTCACAGAAATAATTAATCAAAGAGTTTAGAATTGAAACATTGCAGTCTTTTTTCAGAGTACATTCTCTTGCTTTGGAACTCTTACTAATGATCTAAAATGATTCTGTGTATAGTTTTTAGTTGCTGAGTATGATGCACCCGCTCAGTAAATATTATTTAATGTCTATTTTCACATCTAAGAAGTTCTCTATCTGCTTTCTGACATTTCCAATTAAAATCACTTTAAAGTCCAGCCATTTTATTTCTTTAAAATTATTAGGATTTTAAAGGACATGCAATTGGAGTACATTAGGATCACAGTAATAGTTTGTATCCTACAAAGCATGCAGGAAGCAATAAGAACAAGAAGAAAGCTATCTGAATTTACTTTGTCTGATGCTGTTGCTGTTGTTGATGGGCTGGTTAATTTCCAAAGCATTTCTAATACATATGAAGAAAATACAATAGTGGCAAATGGAATTTATCAACATGAAAGAACAAAGAGTGTATATCTGTACTTTTATGTATTTTACTTTCTTTTGCCAAACATTTTTTATTGAACAAATCATACAATACTTTAACTCTCTCACTAGTAGTATATTTCTTACATCAATTATCTTGAAGTGTTTGAAATAATTTATGGTTCCACCTTGCCTAGAACACCATGAAATTAAGACATGAAATTTATACACACACACAAATATTCTTAATATATTCATGCATATTAGTTTAGTGCTCGTACATATTTAGATATCATGATTTAAATAGTACAAAAATAATCGCATAGTAAGCAAGATCTAATTTTGAAGCATACAACTCTCTCTGGGTTACAACTAAATTAAGCATTCATTTTACTTGCACTCCTATTAACTAGTCTATTTTTCCTGTCAAGTTATTAACTCTTTTTAAGTACAACTTAAGGCTAGAAAATGTTTTTTTCTATTGCTTTTATGGATAATTTATATTCTTGTGGTTTGTCACATTTGCATATCATATGTTTGTAGCTATATTCACAAACCAAAGGAAATAAAAAATGATTGCTTGAGATGTTAAAAAGTTTGTGAAAACTTTGTATTAAAAGATTTACTTATCTCTTACATTTAATTTACCTATTTTTCTTCCATGTTCCATGAGCACTACAGTCACATTAAGCTGTTAATATGCAGGTCTTTTTTATTACTATTATTATTTTAATTAAAATAGATGTTTTATACAATGTATCTTGATTACTGTTTTTTATGGACTGTACTTTTTCCAGTTCCTTCGAACTTCCTATTTCATCAAGACCCACCCTTTTCTGTCTCTCATTAGAAAACAAACAGCCATTTAAGAAGTAATAATGAAGTAAAATAAAATATAAGCTAAACAAAAGCAATCATACTGGATGGAATAGTACACAGACAAACATGGGAGAAATAAAAAGCTCAAGAAAAGCTACAAGAAACAGATGACCCACTCATTTGCACATTCAGAGAAATAATAAAATTGCAAAATTAGACATAATTATATATGCAAAATATCAATCAAGGAAATATTGGAAATTAAATTAAGAAATAAGACATAAAAATTTTAAAATGACAAAGCCTTATGAAACCAAAAGATCTCAAAAGATGTCACTGAGTTGTTTTCTTTTTGTCATGTACTGAGGCCATAAAAACTACCCTTAAAGTGGGGAGAGTAGGGAATGCCCCTGACATGAACACTTGTGTCCCAATTTGATAACTTCCCTTTGGTGGGGAGGCCCAGTGGCATACAAAAGAAAGGAAAGCAGGCTATCCAAATGAGACCTAAAAAGCTGTGGTCATATGGTAAGGCAAAATAGGGAGGGAATAGCATTTGTGGTACAGTTTCTAAATGTTGAGAGATTCCAGGCTTAATTAGAGTCCTCTTTGGGACAGTCTGAAATGCTGGACCAATTGGGATTAGAAGATTTCTTTGAAGGTGTCCTGGGAGTTGTTTTGTTCTGATAAGGAATAGCAATTGAAGCAACTTAAGCACTTGTAGCTGGACTATGAAGGATGCAGGATGTCATTGTCCAGCATGCTGACAGGAATTAATTCTGTCAGGTTTGATCCATTATCAATGTCTGATTCTTTTGTTTTGAAAACATATAATTTCTCACAAGCATTATACAGTTCTAAAATTATGAATGCATAAGGTGTGTATGATGCACAGAAGAATTAAGGCTGGTTTTCTGCTCCTTGTATGAGCAGAAAAAAAAAAAGACACCTGTAAATCTTCATTCATACCATACAAAGAATGGCATCTAATAATAATTCATAGGGGTTCTGTAACCAAGAAGAAGCATTGTCTATTAAACAAGCCACTGGACAAAATGTCCTCATTTCTAATATAAATTTATATGTAAAAAAAGAAAAAATAAAGAAGCACACACACAAAGTAGATGTTTATATAAAAAAAAAAAAGAAAGAAAAATTTCATTTCCAGAAGAAAAAATTATTCAAGAAAATATTTGGGAAAATCACTTTCTACATATTAACGGTAGGTCCTGAACAAATTTATTATAGAAGAAACATATCTGAACATAGTAAAGGTAATAAATAATATGTCCTCATTTCTACCATAGACAGAATTCTGCTAGAAAAAAAAAAAAAAAGCAAGTTTGGATGCATACAGAGTGAACAGGCAAACTCTGCCATGACAAGGTAAGCAAGTCCTCAATAAAAAAAAGTAGTTTGCTTCTCCAGTGAGACTACCTTAGAGAAAACTAATTTTTCATTTGCAAGTGGTTATCAATTGGAGGTAGCTTCGGGGTTATGTATGGGGGAATGTTTCCACTTCTTTTTTTTTGTTGTAGTTGTTCCACTTCCCCATCTGGTACAGACCCATGCAGGTTCTGTGCATGCTGCCTCATTCTCTGTGAGTTATAAGTGCCAAGGTTCTCTTGTGTTTACAAGGCCTCATTTCCTTGGTGACCTATATTCCCTCTGGCTCTTACTTTCTTACCATCTCCTCTTTGGCAGTGTTCACTGAGACCTGAGGGGAGAGATTTAATGAAGACATCTTATTTGGAGCGGAGTGTTCCTTAATTTGCTACATATTGTCTAGCTGTGGGTCTCTGTATTTGTTCCCATCTGCGAGCTTCTCTAAAGATGGCTGAGCAAGGCACTGACTTAAGCATAACAGGATGTCATTAGGGGCCATTTTAATGCTATGTTCCTTTAGTCGAACAGTAGTATTTTGATTCCCCCTATAATCCTGGGATATCTAGTCTCAGATTCTTGGTGAAATAAGCAGCACTGCGTGTGGTTCCATCTTGTAGAGTTGACATAAAGTCAAACAAAATATTGGTTGGCTACCCCCTCAACTTTTGTTCCACCTTGCTCTATCATATATCTTGCAGAAAAGGCACTATTGTTGATTCAAACATTTTTAGCTGAGCTTACATTTTTTTTCCTTTGATGCAAGGAGATACAAGATGCACGCTGTGCCTGATCAGCAGGACAGCAGCCACTGCACAGCAACTGCATGGCAACCAACAGACCGTACTATGTATCCCCAAAAAATGATCATTTGTGTTTCCCAGGTGAGAGTAGACCCCACAGAAAGGAAAACAAATAAGTCTAATGTCAAGTCACCCAGCTAATTCACAGACAACTTCCTGAGTTCTCCTTGGTGTGTGGTCTCCAGCATCTAACCATATGCCTGCATGCTGTGCTTACCATGCCAGACCAAACTGTGGGCCACATAACAGCAATGTCTGCATCGTCCAGTTGAGAGGAGACACCACAGTGAGGAAAATAGTCTGGCACAACCTCTGGTCATGCATCTAATCCCCAGAAATGTTCCTGGGTTCCCACTGACATAGGGTCTGGTTTATAGCTGGAGATCATATTCAGTACCCTGGGGAAGGCTTCTGCTGGAAGATCCAGATTCCTTCCCAGGTCTCTTCCCACCCTCATGCCCAGAGCTCTAGTGGGCATCAGGCCAACTCCAGAGACACCCAGATGGCTAAAGGCCAACATAAAAATACTATCAACAAAAGCCAAGGCAATATGGCATCTCCAGAACCCAGTAATCTCAAGGCAATCAGCCCGAGACAGTCTAATACAACTGAAACACAAGACAATGGCTTTAAATCTATGCTTATGAAGATGATAACAGAGGAAATGAATAAAATCCATAAAGAAGTACAGAAAAATACAGTCAAACAGATTGAGCCCTTTAGAGAGGCCTATAGGGAAGAGATGAGTAAATACATTCAGTAAAGTGGGTGAATACAAAATTAACTAAAAACAAAATAATAGCCCCCCCCCCTTTAACAAGTGATAAAGGGAATGAGAAAGAAATTAGGGAAACAACACCCTTCACAATAGCCACAAATAATATAAAAAATCTTGGTATAAATATAACCAATCAAGTGTATGACCTCTATGACAAGAATCAAGTTTTTGAAGAAAGAAATTAAATGAAATATCAAAAGCTAGAAAGCTCTCCCATGCTCATGCATTGGTAGGATTAAAATAATAAAAATTGCCATTTTACCAAAAGAAAATTCTTTGTTTGTAACATACACCTTTAGAAATTTTACTTAATAAATTGAAAATATTGCATTTAAATTAAACTGTAATAAATAATATTAAAACAAATTTCAATTACAAGAAATATTGTCTACTACAAAATATATTGTATTAATATATAAGGACTTTTAAATATTTATTATATTTAGATAATGTTTTAATTAGGATGCAAAATTGGAGAACAAAATAAGTGTTTACAATTAAACCCAGTATTGAAAATGAACTCTCCAAGATTTTAACATGAAGAACTCTATCTCTTAGTAGTGGGAGATATGGACCCTGAATCCAAGTAGAACTTAGAGAGTAAGGAAGTGGAAACCAACCAAGGCATAAAACCACTTACCCCAAATTGGAGACCCACCCTATGAGAGAGAAGCAAAGCCTGACGCTATTAATGAAACCCTACTATGCTTACAGAGGGGAGCCTAGCATAATGGTCCTCTAAGAGGTTTCATCCAGCAGCTGATAGAAACAGATGCAGAGATCCACAGCTCAGGGAGTTTTGTGGAAGAGTGGGGAGAAGCATTAAGCGAGCAAGAGGGTTCAAGGACAACACTAGAAGACCAACAGAGTAACTAACCTGTGCCCATGGCGGACAAAGACTGAACTACCAACTAAAGAGCATTCATGGGATAGACCTAGGCTCGCTATACATTTGTACTGATGTGCAGCTTATTCTTCATGTAGTTCTACTATGATAAGGAAGAAGTCAAAGTATCTCTGTTTATAGACAATATGATAGCAATTAGCATGGGGGTTGTCTCTGACTGTTGTCTGCATTTGGATCCTTTCCCCTAGCTAGGCTGCTTTGTCTAGCTTGGGCAAGAGAAGATGCCATTAGTCCCTCTGGGACTTGATGTGCCAGGGTGGGTTGTTTTCCATGGGGGACCTGCCCTTCTCTAAGGAGAAGCTGAAGGGGGGAACGGGGGAAGAAGGAGGAGAGCGGTGGACTGGGTGGAGAGGAGGAGGGCGGATGCAATTAGGCTGTAAAGTGAATAAATGAATCCATTAATGGAAAATTTATTAATAGAGTTCTGTTTTACTTTCATTAAAATGGTTAAAGGTCGCACATGTGTGGCAGTGTGAAGCTTGTTTCCTAGTTTAACATTTTTAAATTAATTAATTTATGTATTCACTTTACATTCTGATCCTAGCCCTCTCACTCGTTGCCTGGTCTTACTCCCGCTCCCTCTTCCCTACTCCTCAGAGACAAGGAGCCAGGAGCAGACCCCTCACACCAACCCACCACAGCACATCAAGTTGCTTCACGGCTGAGCACGTTCTCTTCGCCTGTGGCCCGGAAAGGCAACTCTGCCAAGGTAAAGTGATCAAATAGCAGATAAGAATCCATGTTAGAGACAGTCCCCATTCCCCTTTCAAGGGTACCCACATGAAGCTTGAGCTGCCCATATCTCTGTAGGAGGTTTAAGCACAATCCACACATGGTCTTGGTTGGTGCTTCAGTGTCTGCAAACTCTTCTGGGCCCTGGCTAGTTAGCTCTGTTGGTCTTCTTGTGAACGTTCAAGAAGGCAATGTGATCCTTTAATCTCAGCACAGACCAAGAAGAGGCAGGTGAATCTTTGTGAGACCACAGACTGGAGTACACAGAGAGTTCTAGCCAAAGTAAGAGAGTGAGACTGTCTCAAGAAAAGAATAAAAGAACTAAGATCTTTACTCCTGTAGTAATTTATCATGAGGCCTTTATTCTTTTAGTTTTGATGTTTGCTGTATTAGAGTTATGTTTTCTTTCATCTTAGGATAAATGGTTTTATTTCCTGAATGTTTAAGGTTTTTACTAATAGAGAACATGCTAAAGGATTCTCTGAACTTTTGAAATCTTTTTCCTCTCTCACACTTGAGCAGGTACGTTCTAAGGGAATCCTACTCCGTGTATAGACTCGTCATGAAGTGTTCCAGCTCTCTGACCAACTTCAGTTTCAATTTAGTTCATTCAAGCTGGACCTGTTCTTCTGTAACTCTGTTTATATTTGAAATATATTTTGTCTGTGATGCTGTTTGGAAACTAGCCTGTGGGAGCAGCTGACATGAATATGATAGTCACCTCATACTTTCCACTTATAACTTGCACAGCCCTATGTTGTTCACTGTGCAATCTATACTTCTTTATCTAGTTTTGTATCTGTTTACAGAAAGACTGCAATTCCAGTAGCAGATGCTCTGTCATGGCAAGGAACTAGAAGTCTCTATTTGAATTTTAATTTCCCAAGGGAATTGTGTTTAATAATCATTCCTTTTCAGCAGTGATCAAAGCATCAATTTCAGTGAAAATCTGTCTGAGGAACATGCATTTGCATATCTCTAGCTATTCATCTGAATTCTAGAACCAACTAGAAAAGCCTGAATCTTTCTTTGAGCTGTTCTTTCTTAGGATAAATACTCTATGATTCCTGAAATACAGCTGTCTTTCATCTCTATCTTATTAACAACTGTCAGTGATTTACTAGGCTCTTCTTTTCATGTACTAACATACAATGATTCATGAAAATCAATCTCCATATTGGTACTTAAGATATACTTATAAGACAAGATGTAGAAACAAGCAAAAATACTCTACCAAACACTAATGAAGATGATGGCACAAACTTGTGGTGATTGCATACCAATCTCTTGTTTTTAAATTTTTAAAAATTTTTTGAGATTATAACACAGACCTAGCCAATGGACAGGACATTCTCCACAGTTGAGTGGAGAGGGAGGTCTGACTTTCATACAAACACTAGTGCCCCATTTCTGACCATGATGGGGAGGCCAGGTGCCACTCAGAGGAAGGATAACAGGTCACCAAGAAGAGACTTGATACCCTATGAGCATATACAGAGGGAAGAGGTCCCCCTCAGTCACAGTCATAGGGGAGAGGAGTAGGGGGGAAGCGGGAGGGAGAGAGGAATGGGAGGATACAAGGGATGGGATAACCATTGAGATGTAATATGAATGAATTAATAAATTTTTAAAAAAGAAAAACATCTCAATGGTTATCCCATCCCTTGTATCCTCCCATTCTCCCCTCCCTCCCAGTTTCCCCTTATTCCCCTCCCCTATGACTGTTCCTGAGAGGGATTACCTCCCTCTGTATATGCTCATAGGGTATCAAGTCTCTTCTCAGTGACCTGCTGTCCTTCCTCTGAGTGCAACTAGGTCTCCCCCTCCAGGGGACATAGTCAAATGTAAGGCACGTAACAAGAATAAATTAATAAAATTAAAAAAAAAAATTCTGATGCAAAATGTCAGAAGCTAGTGGGAAGTTTTAAATGACAGGATTATAAACTTTTTCCAGTAAAATAAGGCACAGTCTATAATTATAAAATGTACATTTCATTACCTGATTTACTTAATTTCACACAATAAATATTTTAATTATTTTTACAAAAAATAAAAGAAAAAGAAAAAATTAAGGTTTAAGTTTAGTGTTGTAGATGTATCATTTCAGTTGGGCTCAAAAACTCTTCATTTTAACTGGTTCTCTTTCTTTGTTTGTTTGTTTGATATTTTTTTCTTGTTGTTTGTTTGTTATGGTAAGGTCTCTGCATATTGCAATAAGAAGTTTCCTTGATGCAAGGCAAAGACTACACTTAGCTGTGACTAATAGGAAAAATATTTAGAAAGGAGTGAAGGGTTATACTGCTATTCAAGTGAGGATTGGGTGACTGTAAGCTCTGTTCCAATGTCTGTGGCTTCATTAGCCCTGCTGTATCAGCACTCTTACACAAAATGATTCATGAAGTAAGTTTAAATTCAGTAATACTAGTTTATGAATGTGTTAGAGAAAATAAAATTTGAAATAGATTGTAAAGTGAATGAATATAAAACTTCATTTTGTGAAAAAATGATATTTTAAATTATGCATATTAATAGACACTTTATGATGTAATAATTGTTATAAAATAGAACTTCAAAGTGATTATCATTTAATGTAAATTACTGATTATTGAATTTTGCATGTCCTCATAGAATTATATCAATAATTTAAGCAGACTAACGATACTTATTTTTTCAGTTATGTTCATGTTTCTTATGATATATTTATTCTATGATTAAGTTCTATGCTCAATCAGACTGATAATATCAGTGTTAAAAGAATTATTTTAAAAAGAAACTCAATTTTTCTTAATATTTTAAATAAAGTTCTTAGTTTGTTTATTATGCAGTCTGGATGTCTCACGCCAGCCCCCCCCCCCCCCCGAGCCTGTTTATTTGCTATGAAAAATTGAAGACATTAGATGCTATTTATAAGCTACAACTCATGTCTGAGCATAAAACCTTCAGGGTACTATCATTATAGACTTGTCATTCATGTTACAGTTGGCGCTGTGAATCACCCAGTGACTTACCATTTCCTGAGTACCTACCATTTGCCTTAGTATACTATACAGAAAAATGAATTTTTCTTTTCCTATGAGTGTATAATTTATGTGAAGGAATCAATATGTAAATGTGAAGTTGAGCTTCATAGAATATATTAATACAGAGACACAAATGAATCTCATTGAGAAAAATTGACATTAAAATCTGATGTTTTTTAAAATTTTTTATTAATTTATTCTTGTTACATCTCAATGGTTATTCCATCCCTTGTATCCTCCTATTCTTCCCTCTCTCCCATTTTCCCATTATTCCCCTCCCCTCAGACTGTTCCTGAGGGGGACTTCCTCCCCCTGTATATGCTCATAGGGTATCAAGTCTCTTCTTGGTAGCCTGCTATCCTTCCTCGGAGTGCCACGAGGCTTCCCTTTCCAGGGGACATGGTCAATTTTAAATCCAAATTTATAAAAATATGTTATTGTTTACAAATCTACAGTTCTCTTAGTAACATGGTTTGAATTGATGAATGGGTGTAGCAAGTCAATTTTCTCATTTAATTACTTCTACTATGGAAATATGGTATACTGGCAAGGATGTGGAGAAAGAGGAACACGTCTTCATTGCAGGTGGGAATGTAAACTTGTATAACCACTTAGGAAATCTATCTGGTGTTTTCTCAGAAAACTGAGAATAGGGATACCTCAAGACTCCACCACACAAAAAGGACATATGCTGAACCATGTTCATAGCAGCCTTATTCATAATAGCCAGAACCTGGAAACAGCCTAAATGTCCCTCAGTTGAAGAATGAATAAAGAAATTATGGTACATTTACACTATGGAATATTACTCAGCTATTAAAAACAAGGAATTCCAAAAATTTGTGGACAAATGGATGGAACTAGAAGTGATCATAATGAGTGAGTTAACCTAGAAGCAGAAAGACTCACATTGTATATACTAACTTATAATTGAGCACTTGTCCAAAAGGCATGTCCCATGAAAGTCTTCACCTACCAGGAGACTGAGATAGATGTGAGGACATCCTACTGAGACTTTAGGTAAGAGAAAAAATAGATATAGAGAAATAGAAGGATACACAGGGTCCTAGAAACCTACAGGAAGAACATCATAACAGGTGCATCAGGGCACAGGGCGGTATGCTCAGCTATTGCACTAACCAAGAAGAATTCAAGTAGTAAACATCAAACCCCTACTCTGATCTATCCAATGGACAGGACATTCTATACAGTTATGTGGAGAGCAGTGTCTGAATCTAACATGAACTCTGTAGAGAGGAATTAATCCTGTCAGGTCTGATCCAATGTCAATGTCTGGTTCTTTTGTTCTCAGATATATAATTTCTCAAAAGCATCATACAGTCTTAAAATTATGAATGTATAAGTTGTGCATGATTCACAAAATAATTAAAGTTGGTTTCTTTGCTCTTTGTATGAACAGAAAAATACATAAATCTTCATTTATACCATATGAAAAATGGAATCTAATAATAATTGATAGAGTTTCTGTAGCCAACAGGAAACATGGTCTATGCCTAAACATTCATGTCTCAGCCAGTCTGAGAGCTATTCCCATATAGTAGGTTTAGAAATATAATTACCTACTCATTCTGCAGTTTAAATTCTTCCCAAGTCTCTGATGGGGTTGAAGACCAGATAGTTTAGCTTTACAATTAAGCTTAGATGTTTAGGGGTTAAGATGTTTTTAAGTTTAGATAGATGTTTTACATTGATAATGATGAGACGTAATAGATACTGATTTATATTCAGAATTTTTGATGCACCAAGGTAGAAAAGATGTTTTCTTCAAGGCTGTCAAATACAAATAGCTAAAACACTAAGAATATAACTTTTATATAATTCCTGATTATGTCATTGTTCTTTTTGAAATAGGTAGTTTATTGTATATATGTGTAATAATATAAATGTGGGGAAGAGCCTGGAATATATTTTAAAAAATTAAAAATATTTAATAAAATAAAGAAGTCATGAGACATCAGATATTTCAGCTCTCTCTGAAATCTTGTCTTATAATGTTCCTTAAAACAAAATCTATTATAAAATATAAAGTTATCAAATTTAAACCACTAAGGACATACAACTGTAACCAAATTATAATCATACAAGAATCCACACTTGCACTCTCACTCTCTTAATGCCTGCATTATCACATAAATACAGAAAAAAATGTGTTGTCTTCTTTAATAACAAGGACACTGAAATAAATCTTGGGGTAAATTTGTGAATTTGCAAATAAAAATGTTGAAATAATTTTACAAAGTAATGGGACATTACTAACACCAACTAACCTAGAGTCGCACTCAAAACCACAAACAAATGCTATCAATCTATATCCACGTGTTGCTACCAATATTAATGGTAGATTCTTGTCTTCTTTAAGATTGATTCAAATATATCAAATGTTTTCAGTAAATGATGATCAAATACAATCTCTGTCTCTGTCTGTCTCTCTGTATCTGTCTCTCTCTCTTTCTCCTTCCCTCCTTCCCTCCCTCCCTCTACCTGTCTCCCTATCTCCCTCTCTCTCTCCTATCACTCTCTCTGTCTCTCTCTATCTCTTGCACATAAACACATACACACATACACATACACATACACACACACGTCATTACCACTACCACACACACACACACACAATTATGTATTCTGTGGTAGGTCATTAAAGACTACATAATTTAAAATAAAGTTTTCATTTATGTTTTCATTTTGACTTGTAAATGTAGATTATTTGGGAAGTCTAAGACATAAGGTTGGTTTCCTAAAGACAAGCTAAACTTAAACAGGCCAAATACATAGTGAAACACAGATTGAGAACATCCTTGTAAATGACATTGGAGAATATTTTCATTGGTTGCATAATCTGGCAAAAGTTCAATTTGTGCAAATAAGAGGTATTTTTTAAAAGCTGTTTCTAAAAAAGCAATATATTAAAGTCATCTATACACTATGACTGTGTACACTGCTATTTTATATTTTTCAAAAAATATGTCAATGCAAATGTGTTTAGGCAGTTTTTTTTTAAATCTGATGAATATGAAAGTACAATAAGAAAAGAAGAAATGGTTCAAGGCAACGGAAGAGATGGCATATGAGAAGGTAGTGTCACAAAGAAGTGCATAATTCCTTATAATAACATACACTAATAAAACTTTTATAAAAATTCTTTACATATTTTATGTACCAATGCCTAGATAAAATACAGAATTACTAAATCCTAATTCTCCACTCGGAGTCAAACTGCCAGTGATAGTATGTACTATTGAGACTTTTTTCATTCCCATTCATATTTATTTAGGTGGGTGATCAGTTACCAGTTTTAAAAGTATGCCCCTTATGATAATTTCTAGTTCAATCTGTTAGTCAAATGGTATACATTCACTTATATCTGGACACTAGCTCAAGGGGCATATCCCAAGAAAGTCTTCGCTTACCAGGAAAGTGGGACAGAGGGGAAGAACTTCCTATTGGGACTCTAGATGAGAGAATCAAGGGAGAATGGGGAAATAGAAAGACCCAGAGGGTCCTAGAAACCTACAAGTAGATCATTATGATGGGCGGATCTGGGCCCATGGGTCCTGATCAAACTATGGCACCAGCCAAGGACAATACATGCAGCAAACTTTGAACTCTACCCAGATCTACCCAGTGGACAGGACATTCTTCACAGTTGAGTGGAGAGTGAGTTCTGACTTTCACATGAACTATGGTGTCCCATATTTGACCACATCCCCAGGGTAGGGAGGCCTGGTGGCACTCAGAGGAAGGATAGCTGGCTACCAAGAAGAGACTTGATACCCTATGAGCATATACAGGGGGAAGAGGTCCCCCTCAGTAACAGTCATAGGTGAAGGGAGTAAGGGGAAAATTGGAGGGAGGGAGGAACGGGAGGATACAAAGGATGGGATAACAATTGATATGTAATATGAATAAGTTAATAAAATATATTTTTAAAAGTCTGCCCCTTAATACATACCTAGTTCTACTGAAACAATTTCATATGTGAAAAACATACAGAAGATTTGATTGAAAACATTATATTAAGATAAAATATGAGCCCACCTCCTATATTTCTCATTAATTTTCTATTATAGAATGAAGCAGAAACCATTTAGAGTTTATGCTAGTAAATGCCATGTTGATGGTGAAGATCAAATACTTCTAAAAAGTTTAAAACTCCTAAATCTCTCAAAGTTTACTGAATTACCCTTTTATTACCAGCTACAAACTGTCTGATATATTTTTATCTTGTTTCTAAATCTCATTATTGGTACTGCTTTGAGTTTATGCTAATAGGCATTGCAACATACAGAAGAATATAGGCTTTGCAACTTTTTTAATACTCTGCATTACATTTGTATAAGCACATAGGCATGACTATGTATTTGCACACATTGGAACCATTGCTTTTTCTGTAAATAAAGATTTGTGTCAACCCATGCCTATTAATCATTATAATTAAAAATGGATAAATTTATCACAAAGATAAAAAATATTCTTAGAATAAATGCCAAATATTAAGAAATAATATGTTTCTCTCACCCTTCTGAAGTCTTTAACCTCTGACTGGTATGTAACATGATAAGCAGCATCCTTGCTATTCAAGTAATTTCATTTCAAATGCCATCTTTCTGGAGAAAGATGTGTGTTAGCTTTGGTTCAGAGTGTTAACATTTTCATAAACATATTAAATGTATTAAATTTTTAGATGCAGAAAATAGTTTTGATCTTGCTTAATGTCATTTAGGGTTTTTAATGGACTCAGGAAATAATTTTTTAAAATTCCAGAATCCTCTATGTTCCTACCATGTCCCATAAGTTTAAAGCCACCAATCAGTAACACTGGTTGCACTTCATCCTATTCAGTTTCTTGTAATGAAAATCCTCTAACTAAATCTATAAAAAAAATTTTATTAATGTCTCATTAATAAATTTAAATTTTAAGTACTTTATCTTTGTGGTTTTTTAGTTGAAATTTTATTATATGCTATGCTTTAAATGTGTTTTCTTCTCTGAAGTTTGAGTTTCATTTAGAGGTATACTAAAAGCGTAAAATGATATTCTGCTATACTCATAGACCAGTGCCTTATCCAGACCTTATCAGAGTGGCTTCCTCCAGGAGCAGATATGAACAGATTCAAGGACCCAGAGCCAGACATTTTCAGAGAGAGTTTTCAAAATTGTAGGCCTTCATCAGATCCCTCTCTTCAGAGCTCAATGGAAGAGGGGGAAGAAATACTGTAGGAATCCAAGGGACTGGAAAATACAAGGAGAACACAGCCCACTGAAGCAACTAAGCAGAGCTCTTTGGAATAGAGATTGATGCAGCAATCATCGTGCCTGCAGGAGTCTGCACAGGTTCCTCCACATACAAGTTGTGGCTTTTGGTTTGGTGTTTTTGTGGGACTCCTAACTATGGAAACAGGTGTGCCTTTTGCCTACACTTGGGACTCATTTTATCCTGTTGTGCCATATCTGGCCAAGGTATTATGGCTTTTACTTTGTATATTGAATTTTTTGTGGTGCTTGGTTAAGTGATGGGCCATAGGTAAATGAAGGGAATTAAACAGACCCATCCATTTGATTTCTTATTGTTAGCCTCATGCAAGAAAGTAAACCATGTGCTACCTTGTACACTGTGATTCTATGAACAAGAATACCAGGTAAAAACCCCATAACCATCAATCTGGAGAACTATGAGGAAGTGAAAATAGATGAGTGTTTCATACTATATACTATTTTGTTTAAATAGAAATCAAGCAAGATTCTTCTCTTCTTTTTCTTCTTATTCCTTTCTTTTCTTCTATATTTGTCTCCTTATCAATCAGATTTACATATGCTAAAATTGTGCCTATGAAATCCAAAAGAGTCCCAGAAATATTTAATGTATGTAGAGAAAGCACTATAACTGAATAAACATATACGAACCAGATAATATAAATATCTTACATTTAATATATTTACACATAATTTAGAATTATAATAGTTATTTTTAAACTGCCTGCTTCAGTAACTATAAATATATAACTAAAAGAAAAATGTAAGTAAATGAAAGTTAACTCCAGTGCTCACCACAATGCAGACATTGCCCTGTGCGTTTTATTTCTCTATGATGTATCTTTTATGCTCCTCATATTAGATATACTTTTGACATTGCTAAGTTGCATTTTGTGGTTTATAATAGTCAACATTACTACAGTATTGTTAATAGAAAACAATTTTAGTCTTTCATTTAAAAACTTATCATTTGTGTAATTAAAATCACACACAAAATGTCAGGTGCCCTCGACTCACATTTTTCTTAGTTTCTTGAGTTATTCAGTCATGTATAGCTTAACATAGAAAAGAAAATCCCCTACCTTTTATTCTGAAAACACACAATTTCTCACAAGAATTATAAAATCCTAAAATTATAAATGAATGAGATCTGTGGGATACACAGAACAATTAAGGCTGGCCCTTTGGTCTTTGTATGGGCAGAAGACATTTGTAAATCTTCATTCATGCCTTACAAAGAACGGCATCTAACAATAAGTCACAGGGATTATGTAACCAACAAGAAGCATTGTCTATACATAGATATTCATGTCTCAGCCGGTCTCAGAGCTATTTCCATGTAGTGGGATTAGCAGTATAAATTACCTGCTTGTTCTGCAGTTTTAACTCTTTACATCCAAATTGTACCCACCTCCCTCACTGCGTTTTGATCATACTCTTCTTCTTTCATCCTCTCTACCTTCCCGAGTCCTTGGAAAGGGTTAGGGGTGGTGGGTTCCCCTTTCCAACCAACAAAATTTTAAATGTGTTTATTCTTTTGCAAATTATATCACATAGTTTTACAAGAAAATGCTCTAGAAACACAAAACAGTTCTGTAAAAAGAATTTTATATCTAAGCTTCATTTCATTAATGAATAAAATCTTTCTACTCAATTATATTTACACAGCATCAATGATATTATCATGCTTAGTGGACAGATTGCTGATGAATTAAAAGTTTTTAATCTCCTCATTATCTACCCCAGATATATGATCCAATCTACACTAAACACCAGGGAGTTTTATCTCACAGACGTTGTGAGGGGGAAAGACATAGACCACATAGGAAACAGAGAGGTGCTTCTGCCCATGTGGTATGACTTAATCAGAATTTAATACCAACACCTGCCACCTAGGAGCTACAAACCCTTTTGTGAGTGCAAGTGTATTGTGAACAGGAGCATTGTAGTCTCATTTCCATACTCCTAGTTTTTGCAAGAAGTTGTCATGTATCATTTAGTCTGCGCTTTCGTTGCTAAGCTTTCCTAAAATGTTTTACTGAACATGGACATTTTTAACTAGATCAGTCACCATCTACTTAAAGAGACTTGATTATGAACATCAATTCATTCTCTAAGATTGATGGGAAGAAACAGCAGCTAATTTGTTTGTTTTACAAGACAGGCTTTCTCTATGTAGCCTTGGCTGTCTTATCTGTCAAGGATGGCGCTGAACTCACAGAGATCTGCCTGCCCCTGCCTTCCCTACAGGAGTTCCCCAGTGCACCTGGCTAGCTACATTTTTAATAATTTTAGAAAAGGAGCAAGTGAAGGATTTTATCAGAGTTGTACATTAGCAGGGACTGGAATGCAAGGGAAACTAAACCTAAGCAAGAACCCATGAGAACAAAATGAGTTGCTTTATTGAGAGACCAAAGAACTCCTAAGACGGGTTTAAAAGATAGAAAAAGCAAATTAATATTGGGTTATTGACTAAGCTGCAGTTGTTTTAAATCTATGTGTTATATTCCTAATATCTTAGGTAAGTACATTTGGAGAAAAGTGATGTATAAAAATAATAAAGTTAAATGAAATCATGAGTGGAGCACTTGAACCTATAAGAGTACTATGGAAAGATGTAAAAAACTGGCTAGCTAATTTAAACACAGCACAATAAAATAACAGCCTACAAGCCAAGGAGTAGATTCTTACAAGAAGCCAAACATGTTGACATTCTGAATGTAGACTGTAGCTCCAGAATTATGAGAACATAAATATCTGTTGTAAAGCCCACAGTTATGGTATTTTTTATGACATCCCAAGTTAAAATAAAGCGTGAGACAAGGAAAATAGACTTAACATTAAGTAGAACATTCACATACATTTACATTAAATCCTCATACATTCCGTGTATGCATGCAAACATAAAGCAGAAAGAATAATCACTAAAACAACAGATAAATGGACAAGTGCTCCTTGTATCTCACAGATACAGTGAGAGAAGATACCAAGGAAAACCCAGAGACAATATCAGGACATTGAGAGAGCAATGAGAAATGTCAAGAAGGCTGTCTTGAACAGGTGTGTTTCTAGTAGAAGACATATGGCACTGGCACAGAAATCAGATCTATCTCATTGTGAGAGACAAAAAAAGTGAAAGGAACATTTTACAGGTTATCTGATGTTGTCCCTCCCTTTTTTATGTGGGACTGACAGTGTTAGCATTCAAAGAAACAAACCTCATGTGCAAGTTGTCTCTATACTAAAGTCACGGTAATGCAAAATCCTTAAGTGGATGAGGAGATAAGAAAAAAAAAAGTTTGAGCTGCCTTAGATAGGCACTTTACCTCTCCTCTATACATATCTAAGCCTTAAGAGTAAAGATATGGGGCTTTGCATCCTTCACTTTGGTAAACACAACACTCTAATCTGGGGAGCTGATACTGTTCCTGATGTTGAGCTTTAGATATTTCATCATATTCATCCCAAATTATATTATTCAGAGTTCAGTAGCAGATGTCATGCAAGAGGATCTTCAGTGAGAAGGTGAACTTCCTGGAGATAATGCCCCTTCTGGAATGGCTGCAGTGGGTATACCTTGGAGAGAAAACCCCAGGGGCTTCCTCTCCAGACTGCTTCTTGCTGCTGACGTGCCTTCTCATGTGTGTCATTGCTGTATTCTTCATATATCTTGCATGATGTTATTGGATGTGGGGAGATGCTCACTGCCTCTAGTCTGATATGCTTGTTTCCTGAGTTTCCTTTTATTTGGTCAATTTTCCTGCAGATCAATATGAAGATGAACTTTCATAAAGTAATATAGTTTAGATGAATTAATGACTTCACAGAATTCCTGATTTTATTTAAATAGTTTTATAAAGTTACATTAAGATGTTTTTGTCACGGACTCTGATATAGTAAATTTTGAGAAACAATTTGAAGTTCAGAAAAGTACACTTTTTGTAAAGTTTTTAAAAGATTTATTTATTTATTCTCTCATTCATTCATTCATTTACTTTACAACCAGAGCATAGCCACCTCCCTCCTCTTTTCCCAGTCCCACACTCTGTTTTCTCTACCCCTTTTTTCCCCTATACTTCTGAAAAGAGGATTTCCACTATCCGTCCACACCTGCTTATCAAGTAGTATCAAGACCAAATTCTTCCTCTTCTCCTGTGGTCTGTAAAGTCTGTCTCATTAGGAGGAAGTGATCAAAAGTCATATAGTCCATATCAGAGCCAGCCCATGTTCTCCTTACAAGTGAAGTCACATGAAGACTGAGCTGCCCACAGGCTACATGTATGTAGAAGTCCTATCTTCAGTCTGAGCATGAATTTTGCTTGGTGTTTCAAACTCCAGTGGCCTCTCTGGGCCCTGGTTAGTTGGCTCTGTTGGTCTTAACGTGGAGCTCTTGTCACCTTTAGGTCCTTTTATCCTTTCTCTAACTTTTCTACTAGACTCCTATGCTTTGTCTGGTGTTTGACGGTGAGTCTCATGACCGGTTTCAAACCACTGCTAGGTGGAGCCTCTCAGCGGACAATCTCCATAGGCTTCTGTCTTCAAGCATAGCAAAGTATCATTATTAGTGTAGTGTCAGGGAATGGCTCTCTTCCGTGGGGTGGTCCAAGCGTTGCTTGGACATCCCCTCAAATTCTGCTCTATCTGTTCTATCTTTATGCCTGCATGTCTTGCAGTCAGGGAATATTCTGGATCAGAGTTTTTAATGGGTGGGTTAGTGTTCTCCTCCCTCCATTAAAAGTCTTGTCTAGTTGACGGTATCCTTGTCAGTCTCCATAGCCCTGCTACTAAGAGTCTCAGCTGTAGTACCCCTCAGATGCCCCCAGAGGCATATTCTGACTCAGGTCTCCAACTTGTCACAGAGATGGCCTAACCCATAGTTTCTCTTTTCTCTGCATGTCTTCTGTCCTCCTATACCTGCTCTCCCCAGGTCTGATCTTCACCTTTATTTCTCTTTGTGCTCCTTCTCCTACTTTCTTCCATGGAGAAAGGGGAACACTCTTCCATTGCTGATGGGAGTGCATACTTATTCAAACACCTTGAAAATCAGCCTGGCACTTTCTCAGAAAACTGGGAGTGACTATACCTTATGACCCAGCTATACCACTCTGGGTTATACACCCAAAACGTGTGCCACCATACAAAAAGGACATTTACCAATCTATTTTTACAGCATATTTATTCATAATAGATGGAATCTGGAAACAACCTGCATGTCTCTCAACCGAGGAACGAATAAAGAAACTATATTTATACAATAGGGTAATACTCAGCCGTTAAAAACAAGGATGGAACTAGAGAAGCTCATCTTGAGTGAGGTAACCCAAACCTAGAAAGATACATAGCATATGTACTCATATAAGTAGATAGCCATTTCATACAGGATAAACATATTCGAACGCACAGACCCAAAGAAGATAAGTAACAAGGAAGACGCAAGGGAAGATGCTTAAATCTCACTCGGAAGGCAAACTTGAATAGAACAGAATAGAAAAAGAATAGGAAATACAACTGGGAATATGTTGAGGTTGGGTAGCAATAACAACAGCCCAAGTTAGCACTGGCTGTCATGGCTCTCTTGTGTAAATGTGAGGTTGTTGAAGCTTGTTGGAATTTTCTTATTGGAACTTTTCCTCCCTCATTCATCTAGTGTGTGTGTCCGTGTCTATACAATCCATTTTCTCTTTCCTTCCTCTTCATTAGTTGCTGGCTACCATCAGTAGCAGTCCATGCCAGGAGCCATCAGCTCACAGTTACAATCACTTCTGGCCTAAGATGGTTGTCACCAATATCAGTTTCTCCTTCCTCTCCTTCCTCTTTTTAATTACCTGTTGTCACCAGTGAAGGCCAACACCACGTGCTATCAGCTCCTGTCTCCCACCCACTCTTGGGACACCTCCTCAGTCTACCCTGACCTGTCGAAGCTGGCCTTCATCAGTTCAATTAAGAAAGGAAAAAGAAGCCAGGTGGTGGTGATCCACGCTTTTAATCCCTCTGGAAGCAGAGTCAGGTGGATCTCTGAGTTTGGGGCCAGCTTGGTCTCCAAAACATGCTCCATGACAGCAAAGCTTCATAGAGAAATCTTGTATCAACAAAAGGTATGCAAAAAAAAAAACAAAAAAAAAACCAACAAAACAAAACAAAACAAAAAGCTGGGCGTGGTGGCGCACGCCTTTAATCCTAGCACTCTGGAGGCAGAGGCAGGCAGATCGCTGTGAGTTCGAGGCCAGCCTGGACTACAAAGCAAGTCCAGGACAGCCAAGGCTACACAGAGAGACCCTGTCTTGAAAAAAACAACAAAGAAAGGTATGTTATTTTAATTTATTATTTGGCTTTACTATGACAAAATTCCCAAATAACTGACTTAATAAATGTGGAATGATTTATAAAGCTCATGGTTTCTGGGGTTCAGGCTAGTCCTCTGTTTTGTTGACTCTAAATCAATGGTGAACTAGAACATTTGGAAGTAGACACATGGGAGGGGATACTAGCCTACAGTACACCTCACACTATGTTGTGAAAACAACAAATTCTTCAGATTTAAGCAAGTCTAATAAGCCAAGGGTGTTACCATAAAAATAAATGCTTTATTTTGTTATTGTGATTATAGTCCGCTGCACGTGGGTGAATGCATAAAATGCGTAGGAAACCAGAAGCATTTTAATGATACAGGATGTCCTCAGACTTTATATTTCACAGTTTGGTGTGTGCTTCAACTTACTGGACTTTTGCCATCAAGTTCAATATCTTGATGCTTTAAATTGTATATATAAAACTACAAATTATTTTATAGTGTGTAATATGGCAATTGCAAACAAATGTGTTGTTTCTGTTCTGTATGCAGGTGACTATCTCTATATTTTGAAATAATCAGTAGAAAAAGTGTAATAGATTAAATGAAAGTTTGTTAAACCAGGTTCACATATTTTAGATTTGGCAATCGTATTGTGCTAAGGATTTATAAGGCATATATTATGGGTCTTGAAGTAGCCTTATTCCCAGTGTTCTGAGATAGTGGCAGATAGGTTTCCAAAGTGGCTGCACTAGTTTACATTCCCACCAGCAATGAAGAAGAGTTCCTCTTTCTCCACTCCTCATCAGCATGTGGTATCATTTGAATTTTTTACTTACCAGGAAACTGGGATAGAGGGGAGGACATCCTATTGGGACTCTAGGTGAGGGAAGCATGGGAGAATGGGGAAATAGAAGGATCCAGAGGGTCCTTGAAACCTATAAAAAGAACATTATGATGGGCGGATCTGGGCCCAGGGGTCCTGATCAAACTATAACACCAGCCAAGGACAATACAAGCAGTAAACTTCAAATCCCTACTCAGATCTAGCCAATGGACAGGACATTCTCCACAGTTCAGTGGAGAGTGGGGACTGATTTTCACATGAACTCTGATGCCCCATTTTTTTTAATTTTTATTTTTTATTAATTTATTCATATTACATCTCAGTTGTTAGCCCATCCCTTGTATCCTCCCATTCCTCCCTCCCTCCTGCTTCCCCCCCTACTCCCCTCCCCTATGTCTGTGACTGAGGGGGACCTCCTCCCCCTGTATATGCTCATAGGGTATCCAGTCTCTTCTTGGTGACCTATTATCCATCCTCTGAGTGCCACCAGGCACCCACATCCAAGGGACATGGTCAACTATGGGGCACCAGAGTTTGTGTGAAAGTCAGATCTCTTTCTCCACTTAATGGTGGAGAATGTCCTGTCCATTGGCTAGTCTGGATAGGGGTTTCAAAGTTTACTGCTTATATTTTTCTTGGCTGGTACCATAGTTTGAGGAGGACCCCAGAGCCCAGACCAGCCTGTAGTTTTCCAGGACCCACTGGATCCTTCTATTTCCTCATTCACCCAGGCTTCTCACACCTAAAGTCTCAATAGGATGTCCTCCCCTCTGACCCACTTTCCTGGTAGGTAAAGTTTTTTATAGGGACGTACCCCTTGGACTAGTGTCTCGATATAAGTGAGTATATACAATTTAACTCTTTTTGCTTCTGTGTGAACTCACTCATTATGATAATTTCTAGTTCAATCCATTAACAGCCTACGTGTCCCTCAGGAGAAGAATGGATAAAGAAACTGTGGTACATCTACACTATGGAATACTATGTTGCTATTAAAAACAAGGAATTTCCAAAACTTGTGATGCCCCATGTTTGACCATGTTCCCTGGATGGGGAGGCCTGGTGGCACTCAGAGAACGGATAGCAAGCTACCAAGAAGAGACTTGATACCCTATGAGCATATACAAGGGAAGGAGGTCCCCCTCAGTCACAGACATAGGGGAAGGAAGTAAAGGGAAAATGAGAGGGAGGAAGGAATGGGAGGATACAAAGAATGGGCTAACAATTGAGATGTAATATGAATAAATTAATAAAATATATTTTCTAAAATTTTTGCTTAATGTTTTTTTACTTGCAGCCCTTGTAAGAGTCAGCATGGCTCAGTAAAGCAGGCTTTAAGTAAAAACGAATTGACATAACAATAAAGCTATAACTATGATACAAACCACTGTCAAACGCTGTTTGTGGAGCATCAATCTTTAGAGATTAACAAATGATAACACAGATTGGGGGAGAATACAACTTAGCATATCTTATGCATGAAAAATAGAGTTGGAACTCAATCAGCTTGGGCTGGGCAGATCAAGGATATATTAAAAGCAAGAGGATTCTTGTCTACTTTGTTCTCTTTGCTTGCCAATTTTATGACATTTCAATTTTTACTTCCATGTTTGTAAATGGACCCAGCCTGTTGGAACTGAAATGGGTTCAGTGGTAGATATCAGCAAGTAAAACTCATCAGTAGCTTTTAATGAAGGATCACAATCTGAGCAGACCCCTCAAGCCACTGGAGAGTCTTACATAATGTGCAGAATGAATTTTAAATAAGGATACCCACTGTGCAAAGTAATTCTGGATAGGCTCTCATTATCAACTTAAAGATGTCTTTTGCCTGAGGTTTTGTAATATGGTCGTACTTGTAACAAAACGATGTTGAAATTGTGGTAAGTCCTGAGGATGGAAGCCAATTTATTGTTAGATGAGTCTTTACATTCTGGGCATCCCTGCTGTTTTACATTGGACCAGGAAGTACTTCCCTTATGATGCTAAGAAAGTAGATATTTAGATTTGGTCATATGTGGACAATTCAATAAATGATGGCCTCAGGAAAGACCACCAAGAAAGATGATTTCCCACAATCAGGAAAAAGCAGGTCAAACTTAGATGTGGGAACAGACAAGAAAAGCTGCTTCTAGAGCAATGTCAACTGTCACTTTTTTGATGCTGTCACAAAGAGCAATACAGCTTCTGTTGGTGAGTCTACACTGAGGCTTGCTGAGAAAATACAGAGCTAATGCCTTGAGAGAAATCAAGTAGCAACAAATAAATTTTAGAATGTATGCACACAAAGATGTTCCCAAGGGCAGAGCAGTGGTGATCTGGGATAGAAAGAGTAACATAGAGAAGAGGCACTGCATGGCCTATGTTTGTAGTCTATTGTCCTTACAGACTTCAGCTAAGTCACAATGATTCACAGTTGAAGCCATCTCTATAAGGAGGTACTTTGATGCTCAGCATCCTCTTTGAGGTAGGCTGGGTGTTTCTGGGAGTTAACCTGTCCAATTGTCAGTGAATCTTGAAAATAATAAAAACATTTTTTTCTTAAATTTTGTATTGTGCTCACTATATAGAAGTCATAATTCTTACTACATGAGAATGATTTTAATACCTAATCAAATTGTTTGGAATTTGTGTGAGTTGTATATTTAATTTCCTGCTATTAAAAATATCAGGGTAAAAAAAAAATGTCAGGGAGACTTTAATACTCCTTTTTCTTAGTGGTTCTAGAACTCAGACTTCTTTCTTGAGAAGTAGCTTAGTGCTATCATGCCAGAATCTCTGCTCTTTTGGGGTAACTTATTTCAGTGATACAGGTAGAAAACTGCCAGAAGCATCATTATAAAAAATGAAAATAAGGGGAAAGGGGATATTTGTTTTCATACTGACTCTAAACAGTTCATTCTATCAAAAAATTCTTCTCTAGCACTCACTTTGTTTTTCATATTTCAAGGAAAAATTGTTTTTCTCTTTCTGTTTCAAGATGTTTTTCTTTGCGTCATGATAAATCAGATCCAAAATTTAGTGACACGTCCGTGCTTCCTTCTTTTCAAAGGAAAACTTCACAGATTTGAGGGTACAGTTTGTACAGGTGCTTCATGTATCATAAGAACAATGTTCTTTATTTCTGGAGACTGAAGAATTTAAGACTTCACTCCCCTAGCTATATCTATCTCTTCATTTATTAGCTGTGAGATAAGCAACATATTTATTTTCTTTGTCTGGCATGTCAGTACTACATTACAAGACTATACTATGGATGAAATAAGTAAACCCATTAAAGATGTAGGAAAACCCTCATGCATTGTGAGTACTACTGTAAGAACCTATCTCTTAATTTTATAAGTTCTTTGTATTCAATGCTAAAGTATCCAACATAAGTATATAATGTCACAAAAGATGGAAAAAGAGGAAGGATATACAGATTGTGTACAAAAAGAGAGAAAGAACAGGAGTTTATAACTGTATTACCAAGTAAATTTTTCCTAGGTTGATGCTGATAGTTTCCTCCATCATTTGAATATAAATTTATCATTTGAAAACTGAAACTATTATTTTACAGATCATTTATGTCTTATTTATTTGCTCAGTTGAAGTTGCATGGTGACGATGGTCCTCTTTCTGAGAGAACCCAAGATCTTAAATACACAGTGTCTTGATGTCAGTGATATTTCACCACTGAAAACTTCCCAGAATAAAGCTCTGGTAGGAAACATTAGGAATTTGTACATTTTTCTTTCTACAAGGCAACTGTTCCCAATTATTCTTCCTACTTTCATTTATAAACAGTGAGAGTGTACAGAGGAAATTTCCAGGGAATGAACATGCTGAAATCCAACCTTTATGGCTGCATTCTATTTTCTGATTCTTCTTAGAGACAGTCACAAAAAATGCCACGATCAAAATTGTGAGAGTTGGGGATGGTATTTTTCTTGGTCCCAGGAAAAGTTTATTGACACTTAAAATTTTTTCTTTGGATTATACAAGTGCTTTGCCATTAATGTAAAAACAAGAAAAAGTGCCAATATTTGTTTTAAATATAGTTATTTATGATAACCATATGGGTATGAATGAATTGTTTTATACTTCCGATTATACTCATTTTAAATAAATATAAACAGAATTTATTATGTACGTAATGGGAGAAAGTAATTTAGATTATTGTGAACATTATGGTGGTGTGGTGGTTTGAATAGGTATGACCACTATTGATTCACATGTTTGATTGTTTGCCTCATGAAGAGTGGCATTATTAGGAGGTATGGGCATGTTGGAAGAAGTGTATTACTGTGGGGTGGGTTTTTAGGTCTCCTATTCTCAAGATATACCCAGTGTGGCACACAATTTCCTTCTGCTGCCTTTAAAGCAAGATATAAATTCTCAGCTCCTTGTTCAGCATCATGTCTGCCAACATACTGACATGTGAACCATCATGGTGACAATGGACTAAACCTGTCAAACTGTAAGTCATCAACCCTTAATTGTTTTATTTTATATGTGTTGCATTGGTCATGATGTTTCTTCACAACAACAAAACTCTAAGATGATGTCTTTTGTAGGCTATATGTTAATATTATATTATGAGCATTTCTGTGTATTTGGGTTTGCATTAACGACATGATTAAGAGGTCGCAAGGCTGATGAGATGGTGCAGTTGATTAAAGTACTTGCTGCCAAGGCTAGTTACCTGACTTGATTACCAGAACATAAGAGTGTAAAGAAAGGAATCTACCAGCCTCCATAGGCATCTTGCTGTATGCATAAACACATACATACACACATAAATAATTTTTAAATATAAATAAATGCAATAGAAACTTTTAAAATGAAATGGGTGTTGTTTTTTGCTTATCTTGATTGACACCAAAAAGTCATTCAAGCTAAACATTTCTGCACAACTTATCTGATGTCTTATTTATTCTATCTTGCATGGCATAGGCAACACTGGTAAGAGAAATTTATTGAACGGACTTTCAAAGTATCCTCCTTCTCAATGATTTAATAACAGCCACAATGGGTCTTATCAGCTCATCTGTTGCCTCTTCTACAATATTGAAGTACAAAAAATAAAATTTAGGAATATATGCTTTGATGTATCTATTAATTAAATTTGTAAAAACTGAAATACTCTGTACTTCTTTCAATTGTATTGTGATTTGTATAAAATGTTTTTCATTGATTCAAACATATATATGTTCACTATCAAATTTTATTTTAATTTTGTTACATTAGATGTCCAACTCAGATGACTAAAGCTGCCTTCAGTTATTTGGCATGTTACCGGAACAAAGAAAGAAAGAAAGAAAGAAAGAAAGAAAGAAAGAAAGAAAGAAAGAAAGAAAGAAAGAAAGAAAGAA
>OU015748.1:29249670-29315789 GCA_907169655.1 Acomys percivali | reverse complement strand
GAAAGAAAGAAAGAAAGAAAGAAAGAAAGAAAGAAAGAAAGAAAGAAGCGCATTCTCTGTTATGTTACTATAAATATGATAAATGATAATCTATTCAGCATGGAGAGTATGTATTACATATGCATGCTAGGTGGTAAGGGAAGATGTCACTGAAAGAGAGACACTTTATTAGAAGTCATAAACTGAGAAAATAGTAGCTAGTCATGTATGTGAAGAAGAGAAATTCTTAGCAGAGGCCAGGAAAACTTTCTATTTTATTGAAAATAATAATAATAATGATGATGATGCTTTTTTCTTCTTAAAATTATTTTGATATATTTTATATTTTTATTGTGAAGGGAAATGATTTTATATATGTAATTATTTCATAATTAGAGTCATTATTGCACTGGCTAGATTACTGCCATTGTACAGAACAGGAAGCAATTTGCTTTCTATTTCTATTCAGCACTATTGGCGTTGAAATGCCGTTTAAAATGGGTCTGCATGACATGTAAGTGAATAAAGAAGTCCCGCTGACATGGCCCATTCCCAGTTCTCATAACAGAAGTAGAAACTCAGTACGATTACTGTTAGTTACGTAGATTTCTCAAATTTCTCAAATTTCTCAGGATTCTGTTTTCTGAATTCCAGTTTTGCCTATTTAATAAGAAATCTCATATACACTCCTATTAATCCCTTAATTCCTTATATTACAGTTTCATTTTCAATATTAAGTTTCTGAGCAATTATTATAAATAAGTGTTCAGATCCACATAACTAATGTGTGCTGCAAATATTGTTTTGTGGCTGATATTTTTCACTTGTTTGTTTTAACTTTTAATTTTTTTTATCCAGGCATCTACGTTGTTGTTGTTGTTGTTGTTGTTTGTTTTTTATTTTTGGTTTTTTGTCTACTTGCTGTAATCTCTTCTTTGTAAAATGGACAAATCTTAAAAGTTCTCAGCATATTGATCATCTTGGAAAATCTGCTGGTTTTATCTACCAGGGCTACTGTCTGTGCTTCCTTCTGTTGTCTTTGTTGACAGTCCTCTGGAGCATACCAGTAATATTATTTTCATTATCTTCTGCTCATCTTCACTGGCTTTACATTGAAGAAAATTTCAAAATGAAGTATACTAAAAGATAAAATAAAATAAAGTAGACTATGCTTAGGTGTGCTTGTACATAAGCGTATATCTTTAAATAAGATTAAAGTGCCACACTCTTTCTGCTCAAAATTAAATATTTTCCACACAAATGACTGAGTAAAAATAGATTGACTCTTTTTCAATAAAACCACTGAAATCACTGACCTATTTACTTTTCTATTTTCCACTTTTTTTTAAAACTTAAAACTAGTTGGTATTGATTATTTTTCTTTGAAAGTTTCTAGAACACTTAAATCGAATCATTTCCTTTTTTCACAATTACCAATTATTTTTTATAATAGTTTTGTTTTGTTTCCTAAGACAGGGTTTCTCTTTGTAGCCTTGGCTCTCCTGGACTCACATTGTAGACCAGGATGGCCTCGAACTCACAGAGATCCGCTTGCATCTGCCTGCCTGAGTGCTTGGATTACAGATATGCACCACCACTCTTGGCTAATATTTTTTATAATTTCAATGTCTCTTTTTACTCTGTTTTTACTTTAGAAGTATTTTATTTTTTTAACAACGATAACAACAACAACAACAATAATAATAACAATAACAATATATTGGACATTTGATTTTTTATTTATAGTTTTGATTCTATGTATTCCATCTAGCAATAAATTAATCTTGTCGTTCATTTTCTGAAAATCTCCAATTATAAGAAACCTAACATTTCTAGGATTCATAAACTGATCTAAACTTTTCAAATACACATGCTATTCAGAGGTATATTTCTGGTTTCAAATTTTAGTGTGACCTTATCTTTTCTTTATTGTGCACCATTACAAATGAATGTTTATCATCAATATTTCTGGAATGAAAAGAGATATTTCCAGACATAGCAATGGACTACTGAAGCGTCATATGGGATGACAATGATATTTATTGTCAGTGGAGATTCTAGTTAAATCTTTTAACCCTATCTACTGTTATTGAGTTGAAATGTGCTTTATATGTTAATATTTTGAGTGCTTGTTTGCTAACCCAGATGATGGCACTACTTTGGATAGTCTGAACTTTTGGTAACTAGCTTATGCATGATTGAAAGTGATTCATGGGTAGTACAACTTTAAATGTTATATTAATAGTTTCTGCCTTAGTATTTGCTTCTAGTCCATTATAATGTGAAAACTCTCTGCGACATGTTTACAATATCACATTTGTAACTCCTCTATCATGCCTTTCCTTCCAGTGATGATCTGAAACCCTCTGAAACCCTGAGCCCAAGTACAACTGTTGCCTCTTATGTGGCTTCTACAATGTGTATGACACAAAAATAAAGAATTATATGCATGTTCCACCAGATACTGAAGAGCTCCTTCTATTTAAAACTTAACTTTCACTTTAAAGTATTATGTTACTAAATTTTATTGATATTACACACATATCAACATAATTGAGTGATCTTCAGTTTCCTCCTTAACTGTAGCCATTTATCTGGCACCAGTACTGATTTTCTGCAAATACAGCAGAGCCTATTCCATTGAGACTTTGCTTGTGTTTCATAGATCTTCATCCAAATAGCTATCTAAAAGAAAACACCGTTTCTTCTTAACAAAATAATTACACTCATTTTTGTACCATCAGGGATAGTAAAAGGAATGCAAATAAACAGGAAATATTATGTTATTTTTTTCACCATGACACATTATCATTTCGATTTGTCAACCTCCTACCCTAAATTTTAACAGCTAATTAGCACATCATTTAACTTCTGAACAAGAAAACACTTATTAGAATGGCAGGTGGCTGGGTCCTAAGTTATTAGAAATGTGTGCCATTTCTTTGGAAGATGAAAAGTAACAGATGAAGGAAGTGCAAGTGATGCCAGTTTGGAATTCTGTTCCTAGAGATTTTAAAATATTTTTCAACCAAATGGACTTATCCAACATGATTTTAAAATGCTTGCTTAACTCTGGAAATCAAATATTTAGCACAGACTAGCAATTATTGTGACTATTATTTCCAATTTTCTGTATTCAACTTGGACAAAATATATTCCTAAAGGGGGTATGATATTATTTTAATGATTGCCTAATGATACAGTACAATGAGAGCAATAATCTGTCATATTTTCAGTTTACTACTAAGATTGTTTAAAATGATGCTTATTATAAAGAAATTATAAATCAACTGATATTAAAGTTGAAAATTATTTTCTTGTCAAATGAACTTAAAATTATCAACACACTGTGCAGCTCTCCTATCTTAAAATATACCTATGCCTGTAAGGGTCATGCCAGTAAACGTCTACATTTGAGGAAGTTGCACTGATTTGCATTGACATTCAATAGCTTTCCCCAGGCAAATGCCTGAAGACAGTCATCTGTTGATGCCTGTCTATAGACAGACGAAAGCCACAGAAGAGTAGTGCTCTCAAAGCAATTATTTCCCTGACTCTACCAAGAATGGCATTAGAGAACAAAAGAATACTAGCTCAGGTTTAAAAAGTTATTTATAATTCCAATACTTTTGTAAATTTCTTATTATTTTTAATACAATTTAATCGAAATAAGTCACCAGTGTCTTTCTGAGCTCTAGGATAAAACATACATTCATCGGTATATATGACTTAGTTCTGACATCAAGCGTTCAGCACTAAGTGAGTACTGTATTTAGCCTAGTAAATATTTTTATACAAAAATTTTTAGAAAAATAAGTATAAAGTTTGAAATATAGTAGGGTTGTAGCTCTGACTTTGTCAGATTACATAGCTTTAGGAATTAAGTTTTATATATAAAATGGAGAAATAATATCAAAATCCTTGAGCAATTGTGATAATTAAATTTAACAACACAATGTGAGTCTCTGCTCAGGAACTCAGTTAATACTCTAAGGAGAGTATTGGGTAAATACAAGTTCATTATTTAATAGCTAACATATATAAAAAATCTACATGTCTACTCTGAAGATCTGATTATACAGTTATTACTTTAATTATTGAGAGATGCAAAATATATTAAAAATGGAAAATCCGAGAAAGTAAATCTTTATCATTTTTGGTAATGACAAAAATGAATCATAAATTTAGACTAGTACCTAGGAAGTATTTACAAATATATTTGGTATCATACCTCCAGAAAGACAACATATTCAGTATATAAAAACATTAACAAATAAATGTGCTTATAGGCCCAAATTATTAAATATAAAGGTAATGAAACAAACTGAAAAGTTTGGCATTAGCCATTCTTTAATTGGAAGAAAAATATTAAAAGTAAAAAGGCCAAAATCAGCCTAAATTGAAGGATTTTAATCCAGGAATATAGATTACTCTGATCTCATCCAGAGACCTTCTAAGTCTGTGTATTCTGACTGACATATAGACATGCCTTTTTATACAACTTTAATCCCAGGCAATGAAAGTAAGTCTAGTTTGTAGAAAAAAGCATCCTTGTTTGAAAGCAATGTCTAATTGAGAGTCAAACAAAGTAATCATTAGAGAAAGAGTTGACAAAGGAGGATATGACCAACTCTAACAAAAACAGAGAGGAAAGAGAGGTGACTTAAAGGAGAGCTGCGCAGAGGCAGAGAGAGACGAGGAGACAGTTTTGCCAAGACAGATATACAGAGACAGGTTGCAGAGAGAGAGAAAAAGCTAGATACTGTGAAGATAGAAATAACCAGAGAATGAGAAGAAGCCAGAGATTAGAATATAGTGCCAAAGTTAATATGAGGTCAAGAAGCACAATTCAGTCAGAAGCTGAGAGACACCATTTTTAATCAGTCAGTTTGGAGAGATTAGGCCAGAACATCTGAGGTGAATCAGTCAGCCAGAGTGCAGACGGAGCTAGAACGAGTGAGCTTATTCAGCATTCTGTCTTGGAGGCTGAAAATTTCCTTGGCTTCAATTAGACTGTATGGAAGCTAGAAGCTCCCAGGACTAAACCAAGATTAACAGAAGGAGGCAGTAAGCATCTGAGATGGTAAACACATCTTTTGGCCATAAAAGTTACATTTATAATAAATCATGTACATTGTTGGGTACTGGAAGTTTATATTCCCAGGTCTTGGGTGTCAGTGTAAGGAGAAGCATGACGTCAAGTCTAGCTTTGGCTTCACCGGAATTCAAGAGTAACCTATGCTACAAGGAAACCATTTTGTAACCAAAATTTCTGGAATAGATAGGGAAGAGCCTTTGGGTGAAGGGCAGCCCATCCCCTGGCCTGGAAGTTCAGGGTTGTGGGCAGTGCCTGGTAGCCATACCTTGGACCAGGTAGGGACTGGGGGATGTTGGGTGAACCTGGAGGCCAGATTCAATTAGATATGTTAAGTAGGTACCACAGCCGTTTGTACGGGGTTTGAGATTTTAAAAAAGAAGTACAAGCATGGTTAAAATGACATCTTGTAACTGATGAAGAAGCCTAAATGTTATTCAATTATCTTATTCAAATATCTAAATAATGACAATTAAGTGAAAACTATAGGCAGCACTTTCCTGTTGTTTTACTATTCCAAATTTCCAAGCTGGTTAACCCATGAGATCAAGAAACAGGACAATATAGAAAAAATCTGCAAAGCTCTCTATGTAAGAAAATGTAATTTTCAAAAATGCATCACAGTTTTACAGAAATACTAGAAAATAAAGTGTCTCCCTGAGGTGGGGACCCAGGATCACAGTGAACAGTGAGAGGAGGGAACCTGCCAGGAGCAGAAACAGGTTACGCTAGTAATATTTTTATAGTTGTTTTAAAAAAAAATCATGACTAAGAAAACAAACGTAAAGAAGGAAGAGTTTATTTGGGCCCTAGAGGTGAGAGGGATAAACATTCACCACAGGGAAGTGTGGCAGTAAGCAATAGCCCTGGAGGCAGGAATAACTGGAAGCCACATTTTCAACCCAGCACAGGAAGAAAAAAAAAAAAAGAATATTCAAGATGTACAAGCATTTAAGCTCTCAAATCCTGATATATCTTTTCCTAGAGAGCCATACCTCCTGTCCCTCCCCCAAACACCAACAACTGGGAATCAGCCATTCTAATGCCTGGGAGACTGGAAGACATTTATCATTCAGACTACTATTCAGTGATCATGGTGTGAGACCAGAGAATCTGGTCCTTTAAATTAACAACAGTGAATGAAAAGAGGTATTTTCTTTGATAGTAACAAAGGGGGAAAGATCACTTTGTGGTAGTGATTGTGACTGGATTTAAACATAAGGTCTTGAATGGAAGAAAAAGTCTCATTTCTGAATGGGAACAATAAAAAGATGCCATATAGTAGTCCACATTTTCTCTCATTTCTGCCACAATCTGGTTGTATTCCCTAGAGATGAAGGTAAAAAATAAGAGCAAACAAGAGTCTTGAAATGTCATGTACAACGAACTGCCCTGAGGTGTTTCCAACTTGTTTCAGAAGTCCCTTGAATCAAAGATGAACCTATTTTAAGTTAAAATCTTGAAATTTGGGGGATCATTTTTTTATATTATACCTACTGCTTTTATTATATATAAAATATAAAATAATATTATGATATAATTTAAATAAAAAGAAACTTAAATATATAAATACAAAAGGAAATTAACATTGAATTGGGTGGTCTGTTTTTATTTATGGATCATAGAATTGTAGAAGTTATTCTTATAGGAAAGTCTATCTATCTGGAAATAAAATATAAAGAATATATATATATACACGCTTATAAAAGATGCATGTATCTTACTTTGATTATATTTTTTAAGTATGTTGTGCCAGGGCAATGTCTCTTCCATCTTGTCTCACTCACATGTTACCTGTCATCTGTGCTTTATCCTAAAACCCACATGAAGAGTACCATGAGAACTTATTTAACCAGCTAACTGCATGTTTTGGGCTTCCCACAGCACCTGCCAAGGAGGGTGTGGTTTTACTGTGAATTTTGCCATGGAAAGCTCTCTGTAAGGCTAGGCGATGGTGCTGTATGCCTAAAATCCACCACTCATGTGGCGGAAACAGGTAGATTTCTGTTCAAAGCCAGCTTGATCAACACAGCTAGAACAAGGACAGCTAAGGTTACACAGAGAAGCCCCATCTTGAAAAACAAAACTAAAACTGAAGAAAGAAAAGACATAACAAAACAGAAAGCTCCTGTAAAATGCAGCATAATACAGACTCTCAATCTGGTCCCTGAGGATGTGGTCTTTGGAACACTACTCTGTGACAATATGACTAAATTATGTTTAAATTTTTTGTCTAGATGACCCATAAAATTTAAGTGTAAGATAAATAGATATTTTTCTGTAATTAGCTAGTTATATAATTTATCACCCAAACCATAACATGTTTTAATGTGAAAGGGGGGCACAATTAATTACTATGTCAGAAGAGCGGATGTAAATCAGACTCTTCTGGGAAGATTGTGGCATATGGTCACCATTCCCAGAAAAGTTTAATTTTGAAAATCATGCCTCCACTTTTCTCCTGTTAAAAACAAGACTAAATTAAATAAAAAACAAAAGGGCAAAAGCTTATTTCTTCCTTTCTATACAGTACAGCTGATGAAAATTACTGAAGCTGGAGACGTATCTCAGAGTTCAACAGCACATACTGCCATCTGAGAAGACTGGACTTTAATTTCCAGCACCCTGATTGATTGACACATACATGTAATTATAGGTCTCCATTATTTAACATCTTCTTTTGATATCCAGAAATACCCATCATCATACATCTCTCCAGGCAGTTACACATAGAAATAAGTAAAAATGAAACAAAGTTCACTGTTAGTTAATCAGATCATGGTCATATCAATTACTAGTCTATTTTTATCACAAGAATATACATCTTAGGTGCAACAGACAGATAAGATTCTATGTAAAGATAAGGTAAAATAGTTAGATAAGGTCTTCAAAAACCTCAGAGACATAAAGAATATGGCATTTAAAATGCTTTTTTATTATTTTAAAGATTCATTGAAAATGAGCTAGGTTAATTCCTGACAACACCAAGCCTACTTCAAAGAAGATAATGGGCACCAAAGAACCTCCTTATGGAGATATCTTCAAATGTGGCAAACAAGCTACTAGACACAATGTCCTCATTTCTACCACATACAGAATTCTGCCTAAAAAAAAGGGCAAGCTTGGATGAAGGCAGAGTCAACAGCCAAACTCCGCCAAGATAAGGTAAGCAAGTCTTCAAGATTTCCTGCCTCACAAATATGTCTGTTAGACATATTGTTCCAGAAGGCTGAAAATGCTGCTGCAACATTACAGAGAATTTAGGGTGACTATTCATATTCTCTGTCATATTCTTATTTGGAAAGCTACTAACTTGCGTTCCTGGTATACGCAGTTTTTAATTTTATTCCTCCTAAAGTTTCTGATGAGGTTGAAGACCAGATAGTTTAGTTTTACAATTAAGCTCAGTTATTTAGCAGCTAAGATACTTTTAGGTCTAGATCGATGTTTTAAGTCGAAATGATGAGATATGATAGATACTGATTTACATTCAGAATTTTAGATCCATCAAGATAGGAAAGATGTTTTCTTCAAGGTTGCCAGATACAAATAGCCAAAACACTAAGAATGTAGCATTTATATAAATCCTTATTGTGTCATGGTTCTTCTTGCTTTAGATAGCTTATTCTATATATGTATAATAATATAAATATATATGTAAAAATAAAAATATTTAATGAAAAATAATAGTGACCAATTCATTAAATTACTGAATAGGCTAAGTAAGATGAATAACTGCAAATTGCCTGCATAAGAGTTAGCTCAAAAAGTATTGTTATTATTACTTTTGGATTTTATAGCATTACTTCTCAAGTAAACCACAAAATTCCATTAAAACAAACAGTGTCAAATGAGAAAAAAAAAAGATGAAAAAGAAAGGAAATAATTTTTTGTTTGTTTGTTTTTTGGAGCTGTCCTGCCTGTCCTGGACTCACGTTTTAGACCAGGCTGCCCTCGAACTCATAGAGATCCACCTGCCTCTGCCTCCCGAGTACTGGGATTAAAGGTGTGTGCCACCATGCCTGGCTCTTTTTTTTTTTCAAGATAGACTTTCTCTGTGTAGCCTTGGCTGTCCAGGACTTGATTTGTAGACTAGGTTGGCCTTGAAGTCACGTTTATCCACCTGCCTCTGCCTCCCGAGTGCTGGGATTAAAGGCCTGTACCACCACACCCGGCTAGGAAGTACATTTATTAAAGGGCAAGACAGTATAAAAGTTTCTCCATCTTGTATCCTTGATAAGGCCACTTTAGATTTAACTAGAGTTTGTTCTCCTTGATAGAGAAGTTCTTGAAAAAAAAAAACTACCCAAGGTTATTCTAGGGAACTGAGGTTATGTTTTCCCATCTGGTTTCTGGTATACAACCCTCTCTAACTGGCCTTATCTTTGCTTCTGTTAAATTGCCTGTTTATGCAAATCTCCTGATGCAACTGGACAAGACACCAGGATGTAGTTCTTTCTTTGGTCTAAATGCTTGGCACGGTGTGTGTGTGTGTGTGTGTGTGTGTGTGTGTGTGTGTGTGTCCGTGTGCGCATCTCCCAGCCACCTTTTTCTGAGTGATCATCTTTCGTGGATCCCTGTTAAACTTTCTACTAATAGAGCTTAAGTTTAAAAGTAAGATGTCTTTGATGAGCCTCTGTTCCAACTTTCTCAGCACATGGAAATTGTGAAGAGTATCTTTGGAATAGCATGAATAGGAGAACAATAAAGAAGAGGACATGGGGAAGATATTTCTGTAAACTAAAATAATAGATGTTCACTAAGGACTGCATGCATTAATGACAAACTTCTTTCCTTCATATTATAAAGAACCAACTATGCCTGAATATATAGTTCTTAAAGCTGAGTTATCATTAACCTTGAAAGATTTCATGGTCCATGTTTTATTGTTCTTTTATTTCTCATTTCAAACTAAGCTCTACTGAAAACCAACTTTTTTATCCTTCAATAATTATATGAAATCTAAACTTCTACTTGAAGTTTTCCATGATTCAGTCATTTAAACAAATTAAACAGTCTTGCACAATAATCAGTCAGAGCAGTTACCCATTTTAGATGAGTCATCTGAATAATAAATGTCTAAAAAATCCTTTTCAATAGCAGTTGCAGTCTAAATTTTTCTGTAATTGCCTTAATCCCTCAGCATAATAACTAAATGTCCACACACTCATTCTATAATTTTACTACCCAGCGAGCTCTTGTTAATCAGTGTTGCAAATTTACAATAAGTTAAATGCACCAAGGTAGCACACTTTGAAGTATTTCTAAACTGAATTTCTGTAATGGCTAATAAAAATGCTTTAAAAGATACTAAGTGACTTGAAAGTTTTTTATTGCAGAGGAAACTTGTATTTCTTTTTTAAACTGCTGTTTTCACACACATAAAAGGTCATTGATTTTAAAAAACAACACTATTAATAATGATACTTTACCTCAATTTAGGGCTAGTACTAGGAAGTAGATTCATCATTTTGCAAGTTCATCATTTAAGTATGTAAGCTATTGTGATCTTAATTTTAAATTTCAAATCTTGTCTACAAATGCAATTTATCTATAATGACTACAGAGACATATGTACACACACACACATGCACACACACACTTTTTCAATTTTCTTTTTTTTCATGAAATTGTATACTTTATTTTTTTAATTTTTTTCTTTTTTTTTTTTATTCTTGTTACATCTCAATGGTTATCCCATCCCTTGTATCCTCCCATTCTTCCCTCCCTCTCATTTTCCCCTTAATCCCCTCCCCTATGACTGTTCCTGAGGGGGATTACCTCCTCCTGTATATGCTCAATTTTCAAACTCTTGGAACAATATGCTCTATGAATTCAACAAATGTATCTATGTTCCTTTTCCATCCAACTAATTAAAAGACAACCAAAAATTAATTTTTGGTAAATTCTCTTAATTAAGCATATTAAAATTCTAACAAATTACTTTGAATAAAAAAGAGTATGAATAAAATAAAACAAAAAGAAACAGACATAGTTACCAAAATATGGGAAAGGAAATGAAAAGATGAACTAGTAGTTAGCAGTGCATATTCTTCTTACAACAACTGTGAGATCAATTTTCACTTCTCAGCTTTGGTAGTTTACATAAAATGGGATTTGATGCCCCTGGACTCCATGGACATTTACACATATTCACATACATACCCACCCACCCTCCTCACACACATACTCATAATGAAAATAAAATAAATATTTTAAAATATTTTTTTGTTTTAATTTAGTGGCAATTATTATATAGTGATTACTTATTTATTTACTCATCTACAAAAGCAGAGTGATAATGACAGATTTTCCTATCACATCCATATGGAAAAATTAAAGGAAAATTATTAAATAATCATAAAATAAGATAACAGTTCTATGACACATATGAAAACCAACAGTCAGTTCACACTAATTTCTTGTTAATATGCCTTCATTTGTCCTGTGAGTCTGTTACAGCTTGTAGGGGGAAATGACTTGAGAGGTTATAAAACATTATAAAAACATGGGTTTCCTTTGTTACATCTGTACTTTCCTAACCTTATCTGACATTAATGATTGCCATGGAAACACTTTGGCCCAGTGTGATTGGCCAAGTGGGATAACCTTAGTGCAACAACTTTCATATACATTTTAGGGTATACTATCTCATAGAACAGTAAGGCTTATAAACGACATTCAAATGCAGATCATATATATTATCAAAGCGCAGTTAAACACCATGAGAAACAAGGTGGTGAAATAAGCTAATAAGATTAAGCTAGTGTGTAAGAAAGATGGAAGTACCAAATGGCCTCATTTCTGACCTCACAATACTTCTACATGTTCTCTTTCTTTTATTCATTACGTCAGTCTTTCACACTGATGCCAGCCTTATAAAAACAAAAGTCTTTAATTTGAACAGCAGGACTAATAGGCATAAGGAAGGAGAGACTTTGGCTTTTGATCTATAGTATAAATCCAGGAATAGGTTTAACTTGGCTAAAGCAGTTCTACCATCAATTATCAAAACACAAAAGAAGAAAAAACTACCCATAGGATGTATATTATGACATCAACATAAAAGATAGGAAACTTGAATAGGTTGTCCAAAAGTTTTTTAATCATACATTTTGAATTTTTACTTCTTATTTGAGCCCTGTATGTGGAATCATATGACTATTTAGTATATCACAAATACTAAATGCAAAAGTGAAATGTTACAATGTCATGTTAATTGAAGTCTTCCAACTTGGGAGGCCCATTTAGGCTTATAACACAAAGTAGTAAACAAAGAGGATAGTCTTTAGGAAGCTACTAACACTTATGGAATTCACAGGCACTTTCTCTCATCTGAGGTCATGCAAGTAGGAAACAGTTGCTGCAGAGGAAAGACTCCCCAGTTCTCCACTATTGTCTGCAAGGTGTGCAAAGAGATCTAGGTCTCTATAAGACACCAACCATTTGGTTATGCTGCTATCATTGACTCATACAAGCTTTTGTACATAACTCAGGTCATCTCAATAAAATTATTCATTCACTAATCTATATTCTTGCTCTATCATTGGTTTCCTAACTGAGTAATAGAAGAAACTCATTTGGATATGCTCAGAACAATTTAAACAACAAGATGATACAAAAAGTTTTAATGTATTTTCATTCTGTACATTCTGCTTTGTGTTACATAAAATGTAGTATACTTATCAACCTCATACAATACGATTAATTTGACCAGTGACCAATAAACCCTTTTGTTTCTGCTTATTTATATATAATAAAATGTCTTAAGTGGTTTTGCTTATGTTTTATAAAACTACAGGCATAAGCAGCTAAGAATTTTAAAACAGACATAAAAATAAGTGTGCATGTAAGATGCAAGAGAAAATATGTAGGGCACACAGAGGCTGTTTTGTTTCTGGTTTTTGAAAATAGTCTCATCATGTAACCCATAGCATTTCAAACTCAGTATGCAGTACATTCTGAACTACTACTCAAAATCATACTGCCCAATCAACTTAAAAAAATCAATTACAACTATATATCACAATTTCCTAGCTACACATATATGTACATTGTTACAGTGAACAAATGACAAATTTATGCTTTCTTCCAACTTACATTCACCTTGGCATGTTCACTTATGACACAATACAGTTTGCTCCTAGAATCTTCCTCCTTTCATGAGAAAGAAAAACAAAACTGAATGTTTACACTCTGTAGAGGAATTTTAATTCAGAACATAGCTGCTCTAGCAAGAGATCACATCAAAAAAACTTTCTAGGTCTATATGAGAGGGCTAAAGTATAAACACACCTTTAATCCAGGAGATAGGCAAGCAGATCTGAGTTCAAGGTCAGCCTTCTACAGAGCAAGTTTTAGGTAAAGCTGGAGTGCAGGAATGGTGGTACAAGCGTTTGAAGGCATATATGCCACAAAATTTGAAAATCAAAGGGAAATGGACCATTTTCTTGATCAATTTCACTTGCCAAAGTTGAGTGAAGAACAGATAAACAAGCTAAATAGTCCCATTTCCCCTACAGAAATAGAAGCAATCATTGATGGTCTCCCAACCAAAATAAGCCCAGGGCCAGATGGTTTCAGTGCAGAATTCTACCAGACCTTCAAAAGCGATCTAATACTGATACTCTTCAAGCTACTCCAAAACACAGAATTAGATGGAACATTACCAAATTCATTCTATGAGGCCATAGTCATGTTGATACCTAAACCTCACAAAGACTCAACAAAGAAAGAGAATTTCAGACCAATTTCTCTTATGAACATCGATGCAAAAATACTAAATAAAATTCTTGCAAAACGAATACAAGAACACATAAAGGATATCATTCATCATGACCAAGTAGGCTTCATTCCAGGCATGCAGGGATGGTTTAATATACGGAAATCCATCAATGTAATCCACCATATAAACAAACTGAAAATAAAAAACCACATGATCATCTCTTTAGATGCAGAGAAAGCATTTGATAAAATCCAACACCCATTCATGTTTAAAGTTTTAGAGAGATCAGGGATACAAGGCACTTTCCTAAATATAATAAAGGCTATATACAGCAAGCCAATAGCCAAAATCAAAGGAAATGGTGAGATACTCAAGAAAATTCCACTAAAATCGAGAACAAGGCAAGGTTGCCCAATCTCTCCATATCTCTTCATTAAAGTACCCAAAGTTCTAGTCAAAGCAATAAGACAACAAAAGGAGATCAAGGGGATCCAAATGGGAAAGGAGGAAGGCAAACTATCCCTATTTGCCGATGATATGATAGTGTAAATAAGTGACCCTCAAAATTCTACCAGAGAACTCCTACAGCTGATAAACAACTTCAGCAAATTGGCTGGATACAAAATTAACTCAAAAAAGTCTGTAGCCTTCCTATACACAAATGAAAAGCTTGCAGAGGAAGAAATTAGGAAAGCCACACCTTTCACATTAGCCGCAAGAAATATAAAATATCTAGGAGTTACTTTAACTAAGCAAGTGAAGGACTTGTTTGAAAAAAATTTCAAAACTCTGATAAGGAGATTGAAGATGACATGAGAAGATGGAAGGATCTTCCTTGCTCATGGATAGGGAGAATTAACATAGTAAAAATGGCCATCCTACCAAAAGCAATCTACAGATTCAATGCAATCCCTATCAAAATACCTACACAATTTTTTAAAGACATTGAAAGTTCAATTCTGAACTTCATATGGAAAAACAAAAAATCCAGAATAGCAAAAACGATCTTGTACAATAAAAGGTGCTGCGGAGGAATCTCCATACCTGATCTCAAATTGTACTATAAAGCAATAGTAATTAAAACAGCATGGTACTGGCACAGCAACAGGCTGGTTGATCAGTGGAATCGAATTTAAGACCCAGATATGAATCCACACACATATGGTCACTTGATTTTTGACAAAGAAAGCAAATCCATTCAATGGAAAAAGGATAGCATCTTCATCAAATGGTGTTGGTCTAACTGGTTGTCTATGTGTAAAAAAATGCAACTGGACCCATATTTGTCACCTAGCACAAAACTCAAATCCAAGTGGATTAAAGACCTCAACATAAAACCAGAGACACTAAGTCACTTAGAAGAAAAAGTGGGGAAGAGCCTGGAACATATTGGCACAGGAGACAACTTCCTGAACAGAACACCAACAGCCCAGGCCTTAAGGTCAACAATTAATAAATGGGATCTCATGAGGCTGAGAATCTTCGGTAAGGCTAGAGAAACTGTCAAGAGAACAAAACGACAGCCTACAGACTGAAAAAAGATCTTCACCAACCCTACATCTGACAAAGGTCTAATATCAAAAATATATAAAGAACTCAAGAAATTAAACACCACCAAACCAAATAACCCAATTGAGAAATGGGGCTTGGAACTAAACAGAGAGTTCTCAACAGAAGAATATCAAATGGCTGAGAAACACTTAAAGAAATGCTCAACCTCCTTAGTCATCAGGGAAATGCAAATCAAAACGACTCTGAGATTCCATCTTACACCCATCAGAATGGCTAAGATCAAAAACTCAAGCGACACCACATGCTGGAGAGGATGTGGGGAGAGAGGAACACTCCTTCATTGCTGGTGGGAATGCAAACTAGTACAACCACTTTGGAAATCTATCTGGTGCTATCTCAGAAAACTGGGAATAGGGCTTCCTCAAGACCCAGCTATTCCACTCCTTGGAATATACCCAGAAGATGCACCAGCACACAGCAAGAAAATTTGCTCAACCATGTTCATAGCAGCCTTATTCATAATAGCCAGATCATGGAAACAGCCTAAATGTCCCTCAGTAGAAGAATGGTTAAAGAAACTGTGGTACATATACACTATGGAATACTACTCAGCTATTAAAAACAAGGAATTCCCGAAATTTGTGGACAAATGGATTGAGCTAGAAATGATCATAATGAGTGAGTTAACCCAGAAGCAGAAAGACTCAAATGGTATATACTCACTTATATCTGCATACTAGCCCAATGGACATGTCCCATGAAAGCCTTCCCTTACCAGGAAACTGGGACCGAGGGGAGGACATCCTATTGGGACTCTAGATGAGAGAACAATGGGTGAATAGCAATGTAGAAGGATCCAGTGGGTTCTAGAAACCTACAAGTAGAACATTATGATAGGCAGATTTGGGTCATGGGGTCCCGCTCAAACTAAGGCCCTAGCCAAGGACAATACAGGCCGAATAATTTAAACCCCTACCCTGATCTAGCCCATGGACAAGACAGTCTCCACACTTGAGTGGAGAGAGGGATTTGACTTTCTCAAGTACTCTGGTGCCTCACATCTGACTATGTCCCCTGGCGGGGGAGACCTAGTGGCACTCAGAGGAAGGACAGCAGGTCACTGAGAAGAGACTTGATACCCTATGAGCATATACAGAGGGAGGTAATCCCTCTGAGGAACAGTCATAGGGGAGGGGAATAAGGGGAAAATGGGAGGGAGGGAAGAATGGGGGGATACAAGGGATGGGATAACCATAGAAATGTAACAAGAATAAATTAATTAAAAAAATAAATTAAAAAAAAAAAAAAAGAAATGCTCAACCTCCTTAGTCATCAGGGAAATGCAAAGCAAAAGAACTCTGAGATTCCATCTTACACCCATCAGAATGGCTAAGATCAAAAACTTAAGAGACACCACATTCTGGAGAGGATGTGGGGAGAGAGGAACACTCTTTCATTGCTGGTGGGAATGCAAACTAGTACAGCCACTTTGGAAATCTATCTGGTGCTATCTCAGAAAACTGGGAATAGGGCTTCCTAAAGACCCAGCTATTCCACTCCTTGGAATATACCCAGAAGATGCACCAGCACATAACAAGAAAATTTGCTCAGTCATGTTCATAGCAGCCTTATTCATAATAGCCAGATCATGAAAACAGCCTAAATGTCCCTCAGTAGAAGAATGGATAAAGAAACTGTGGTACATATACACTATGGAATATTACTCAGCTATTAAAAGCAAGGAATTCCCGAAATTTGTGGATAAATGGATTGAGCTAGAAATGATCCTAATGAGTGAGTTAAACCAGAAGCAGAAAGATTCAAATGGTATATACTCACTTATATCTGCATACTAGCCCAAGGGGCATGTCCCACGGAAGCCTTCACTTACCAGGAAACTGGGACAGAGGGGAAGACATCCTATTCGGACTCTAGATGAGAGAAGCATGGGAGAAAAGCAATGTAGAAGGATTCAGAGGGTCCTAGAAACCTACAAGTAGAACATTATGATAGGCAGATTTGGGCCAAGGGGTCCCGCTCAAAGTAAGTCACTAGCCAAGGACAATACAGGCGGTAAAATTTAAACCCCTACCCAGATCTAGCCTATGGACAGGACAGTCTCCACACTTGAGTGGAGAGAGGGATATGACTTTCTCTTGTACTCTGTTGCCTCACATTTGACTATGTCCCCTGGAGGGGGAGACCTAGTGGCACTCAGAGGAAGGACAGAAGGTCACCGAGAAGAGACTTGATACCCCATGAGCATATACAGAGGGAGGTAATCCCTCTCAGGAACAGTCATAGGGGAGGGGAATAAGGGGAAAATGGGAGGGAGGGGAGAATGGGAGGATACAAGGGATGGGATAACCATAGAGATGTAACAAGAATAAATTAATAAAAAAAAAAAACTTAAAAAAAAATTCCTAAACAATGAAGGTAAAGTTAGTGTGTAGAAGGAAGCTCTCATGATTGAAAGAGATGTTTATTTGAATGGCAGAAAAACATTGATAAATCAGAGATAGATTTGACAGACTAGGATATGTCCAATTCTCCATAAAAGAGAGAACAAAGGGAATCTATTTGAGAGGTAATTTTACAGAGAAAGGAGGCAATATGACCAGGACAATAATAGAGAGATAGGTTGTAGAGAGAGTACTTAGGTGAAGACCAAAGAAGCCAGAGAATGAGAGGGAGCCAGAAGGTTGGAAAAGATTACTGGAGTTAGTTTGAGACCAAGGCTGAGAAAAATAGAGATTGAATAAGTAAACTGGGATTGTAAACTGAATTGAACCAGCCAGTTATGAGCTCAGGAAGAACAAAAAAGGGTAAAGTACCTCCCCTTGGTGGGAAGGCCTGATGGCACTCAAAGAAAGAATGAGCAGGCCACCACGATGTGACTTGTTAGCCTATGACCATATAGTGGGGGAGGAGGTCCCCCTCAGTCATGGACCTAGGGGAGGGGAATAGTGTGAAAGCGAGAGGGAGGGAGGAAGGGGAGGATATAAGTGACGGGATAACAATTGAGTTGTAATCTGAATAAATTAAAAATAAATTTTAAAAAGGTAAAAAACTTATTAAGCAGTAAGTCTCAGAAGCTGAGAGTTCTAATCTGAAAAAAATAAAATAAAATTGGAATTAAAAAAAAACTTTAAAAAAAGAGAGAGAATATTCTATGCCTAGGTTATATTGTATGGAGGCTAGCAGTTTCCAGGACTAGGCATAGGTTCGAAGACAGAGGCAGTAAGCCTCCAAGACAACAAATAAAGCAGACTAATAAAAGTTTTTTTCTACATCCCTCAAAGTTTTGTGGTATCTGCAATTCTGTTCTGATGCTGGGTAAATTCAATAAACTTTTTCCAACTCAAGAACTAATAAATTTAAAGACATATACGTAGTAGAAGTTTTTGTTATGTTTTGTGATTTTGACATTGTTTTGGTCCCAGTGTGGGAGGTGAACTGCCTTTAGTTGGCCCAGAGCTGAAAACAGCTTTGTGAAAGAGTGTGTGAACTTTGTCAGCTAAGGACAACATCCTGTTAGGGGCATGTTTTTTTGTTGTTTGTTTGTTTGTTTGTTTTTTCCAGCTGAAAAACATCCTGTTGAGAACTCTGGGAGGGTACAAATAAAACCTGAAAAGTAGAGAGAGATTGCTTTGCATGCTTTGCATTGCTAGGCTTCGCATCACTTTGTTTTGCTTAGCTCTGCTTAGAGATAATCCTAGAAAGAAATTCTCACATACTCTAGTGCCTCACATTTGACCATGTCCCTTGGAGGGGGAGACCTGGTGGCACTTAGAGAAAGGACAGCAGGTCACTGAGAAGAGACTTGACACCCTATGAGCATATACAGGGGGAGGTAATCCCTCTTAGGAACAGTCATAGGGGAGGGGAATAAGGGGAAAATGGGAGGGAGGGAAGAATGGGAGGATACAAGGGATGGGATAACCATTGAGATGTAACAAGAATAAATTAATTTAAAAAAAAAAAAGAAAAAAAAAAAGAAAATGGCTAAGAGGCTGCTGATGTTACTGTTTCTGTTTTTTTTTGTTTGTTTGTTTGTTTGTTTGTTTGTCATTTGCTGCTGCTGTTTGCTGTTTGACTGGACTGCTAAAATCCTCATGGTGGAGAGTGAAATTGTCCCCAGGAACTGAGTCTAAAAAGATTTACCTCCCCTGCCCCTACTTTCTTTTTTTCTTACCTTAGGTTGGTAGGTTGAAATGGAGATAGAGGCATTAAAGAACCCTGAATAAAGTAGGTTTTAAAAAGACCAAAGCCTATAGGTAGCCACCACATAAGCTTGATGGGAAAAAGAGAGAGTTGAGGAGGCCATCACCATGACAACAGGTTGGCCACTGCAGTAGAGCCTTAATTCATAGCTGAGAGACCATCACCTCAGCAGCCCACAGTAGCAGCCCTGAGTCAGAGAAGTATCTCCATGCTGGGCTCCAAGAGAGCCTGCCACCCCAAGCCATACTGATTCTGCAATGGAGAACCTGAGCAGCCCACCTTCTTACTCCCACCCAAGAGCTATGTTTAGTGGCCACTTAAAAACATAGTAGCCCTTGAGCAAAATTCAAATGCTTCCATTCAGTTCGCTTCCAACCTCAGAGCAGTCAAGTCAGCCCCTCCTTTCACACTGGTGCTATTCAGAGGAGAGACAAAATGGAGGCTCCTGTCAGAACCTCAGCAAAAGCTGCCCCTGGTGCCTATTCCTGCTTGAACCCACTGCTATGGAAACTGACACTTCTCCTGCTGCCTCAGAATGCCTACAGCCTCTGCCATGAGCGCTGTCCCTAATGACAACTGTCCCTGCTTCAGCCTACTGCCTTCACAGCAAACTCCTTGTAAAATCTGGACTCTTTGTAAACTGTATATCCTTCAGGGCAGAAAAATGGCCAGACCTCTGCCAGAGAAAACTCCAGCATCCCAGATCCTCCTGTGAGACCTCTGTAACTGCCACCTCTAGGCCCTCAGTAGGACTCATCCCAGATTATGCTAATTTGAGATGAAAAGTGTGGACAAAACCCTGAGCTTCCACTAAACCCCACCAATTCCTGAAAAGGAAAGCCTATCAATCCCTGAGATCCCCTTCAAACTCAGAACTTGAAATCCCACCAATCCACGCTCTGGAAATCTCTGTTGCATAAAGCTCTGCCCTTTAAGAAGCCCTATATAAAGGCTGTGTGAGCCAAGTTCCCTACTGTTATCTCCTAGGAGCACAAGCAGCCACTCCTACATTTGGCTCTCCAATAAATCTCCTTAAGAGATTTTCTGCCTGCTGTGACTCCTTCTCCATGAAAGTAGAAGAGAAGAAAGAAGACAGGAAGAAGAGAGTGAAGCTCAGTCTCCAAAGCTCCTAAGATCCTTAGGGTTCGGAGTAACCAATGCCTGGGAACTACAGCAACTGGAAAAGGAGCTGAACTCAGGCTCTAAGGCTCCTCATCTCTTCAAGGTTTGGGGCAATCCTCTCTGGGGGCTGCATTTGCTGAAGAAGGAGTAGAGCTCTAGCTAGTAGGCACGTCAGCTCCTCAGGGTTTGAAACAACCTTATTCTGGGAGTTGCCATGTCTAGAGAAAGAGCAGAGCTCAGGCTCCTAGATTCCTCATTTGTCAGGGTTTGAGGCAAACTTCCCATGGAGGCTGCAGCATCTCTTTTGAGGAGGCCTCCTTTTAGAGCTGTGAGGTTCCTGGTCTCCTGTGCCTGAAGAAAGCCTTGGGACACTGCTGCACTACTGGCCTGGGATACCTTCCCGGCCCTCAGGACACCCTTCCATCCAAGTACCAGAAAGCAGACCAGCCATCCACAACACTAAGTGTGTGTCTATATCCCAGCCAGAGGCATTAGTTGTATATTCTACACAGAAGGATTATAAAGGTGTATAGTCTAGCCATATAACACAGACCTAGAAAGTCTTTGGATGTGACCCCTTGCCAGAGCATCCATGTTGCTGGATTAAAATTCCTCTTTAAAAATTGTAACTACATGGCAGCATACAACAGGAGAAACATGCTACAAGCACGATAATCAGCAGAAATCTAGAGTTGAGTTATAGATTAAGGATAAATCTTCTTGACCCAATTATGGCAGTAATTATACAGGCTGTTTCAGTGTGAGTGTGTGTGTGTGTATATGTTTGATTTCCTAGTAAATGTTCTTCTTTATTTAAATGATGTTAAATTGACATGGGGAGCTCAGAAGTATTTCCTCTCATTCTGAGAAAGACTGTAAAGAGACTTTGAGAAAAGTGTGTGCAAATAGTCTCTGTGATTGAAACCTTTCATCCTGCAGGGACTTTCTGTAGACAATGAAGTAAACAACCCAAAGTAGCTCCAGGAAGTCTGTAAAACTGACCAGATTAACTAGACCAGAGCATCTGCCTGCAAGAAAAACAAATCAGCAAAGTTACCCTGAAAGAGTTTTGACCAATTGATGCGTCAGGAAAAGACACACTCCAACCTCTTGATATGCTTGCAGGCTGTGAAGTATACTCCAGTTTCCTAGCTTTGTGAGCTGTCACCTTTGCTGGGGTAGGCTTTGGTGATTTAGTTGTCTTTGAGTCATGTATGCTCTTGTAAGTAACCTATTATTCATATTCCTGTAAATAACTCCAATAAAATACATCATTTCACCAAGTTTAGTGGTTCTGTACTTTGAAATGTGATGTATTCTTTCTCTCTCCTCTATCTCAGTGGGTAGACATCTGTACTTCATCTCCCCAGGAAAAGTTTCTGTCACACAGTAACACTTTTGAGTCCAATCTTCCAAATCAATACCCTTCTTCTGACAATAATTACTAAGTAATTATAGGCAAGTCATTTAAAATCTTCATGTACCATTTTTTTTCCAATCTGAAATGCTTAAGTGAGCCAATAAAAAATAGGAATAAAATTGAATCTGCTTAAATAGTTTCAGTAATTATTAATAATAAAATAGTATTAATTTTTTAATGTATCTCCCTGGAGTCATACTGTCAAATTAGTGATAAAAAGATAAAAAAGTAAATTACTTGATCTTCTAAGAGGACTGACAAGAAATAATTACCCACAGTTCTCATGCTAAGTACTACAGAAATCCCTGTTCATTCTAACTAAAGAAATTAAAGGGTTTCTGAAAGGTAAAAGAAGAAGCAGACCTGCCAGGACTTCCATTATGATAAATTCATCAGTGATGAATCTCCAGGATTTTCTTTTAATTTTGTACTTCCAGAATTAATACTGAGTTTACCACTCAGAAATAGTATTAGGAGCATGTAAATACGCAACATCCAGGAATGTAACCTATTTTCAAATAAAGCACAGAAAAGGAGTAGCAGGCTGTAAAGATAGCTCTCTGACTGTTTCTTCCTACATCATCGGCCTAGGAAAGCCCTGTGTTTTTGTCTTTATCCATTCCAACACCATTGCCCTTGACAGGCAGTGAGAATGTAGCTCACCACATCTGCCACTGCAGTGGCCAAAAGTCTGGGGGTAGAGTTTAGAAATCCTCATCCTCTCCAGGTGCCAACAAGCTCTTCTTTAATAGTCCAGATTCCAATAGGATGCCATAACACAAAAGGAAACTTCTATTCCTACCCCCCAGCAACTTTCCCTTTTTCACATTCATGGTTGCCCTTTGAGAGGAGGCTCATTATGCAGTTAGAACTAAGGATGCCATGTCCTCATGTCACATCACTGGTGGTTACATGGGAGCAGTAATGGGCCTTCTTACTGCACACAACCTAGAAGCTTCCTGGAAAACCTAAGGCAGAACTAGAATTCTCAGACTCTCCTATAGTAATTACAGTAAAGACCACAAATGTCTGCAGAACTCAAGTGTGATAAGTGCAGTAGTAGATGAAGCTATGAACCTTTTATATCCTGAGAGCTTCAGAGAATGCCAGGTAAACTATGTATAAACTGAAGTACAGAAACACACAGTAATGTCAATAGTCTTATTTATGGTGAGGCAAGGCCCTAAGCAATGCACCAAGCTTTCAAAATTACCATTCTGTACACAGAATTTCAATAAAAATTATGGCATTTAAGACTTGTGATGTTTTGATTTGTGATTTAATTTTAATAAGCTAAAACATTAAATGATAAGAGAGTAAATTTTACAAGTTTTAAAATTTGTGCTTGAAAATACTGAATGCAAAGTAACAGAGGTTTAATTGGATAATTATAAGTGACAGAAACAGACATTTGCCATCTATGTGTTCTGGTATTTATAAAAAAATTTTGTCTATTTTGATAGAGTCCCATAGCATAATATTTAAAATATTTATTTTTATAATTTAATAGCATTCATCAAGTATAACTATGTCTGTGGGACAGGGGAAGATCTGTGGAGACTATGTGGTGACCCTAGGTGAGATTCCTAGCAGTATCAGATATGGAGCTTGAAGTCACCACTTTGTATACCTAGGTGGATCTTCCAGTGGAGGGAGGTGACACCAACCAAGCAATAAAACCTTCAGCCCAAAATTTACCTCACATACAAGAAATATAGGAATAAAGATGGAGCAGAGATTGAGGGAATGGCAAGCCAATGACTGGCCCAGCCTGAGACCCACCCAGTTGGAGAAAGCCAACTAGGAATATAAAAAGAGTCTGTTCAAATAGGATAACCACTACATGGGGATGGCTATGGAAGACACTGGTGTAGAGTCAGGCTGTAAGATAAGGCCTGAACCAACAATTGTACAACTGAGTTGTCAAAGTCATTGGAAAGATCATGAAAACTACACAAGAGAAGGGAAGAACATAGCCCAGACAAATGAGTAAGTGGAGGAAGAGATGGCAGATTTCAAAAGATGAACAGATAGAAGATTGTATGATATTTTCATTAGGCAGTTTTAACACAACAAACTGAGCTGTGCTACAGTCCTTGGAGAGTTGGTTATTCTGTGTTTTGTGGTCCCTTGATACATACATATGTAGGGTAGGTACAAGATGATGAGGCCATCAATATTAGAGTTAAGAGACTTCCTTTTTATTCACTAAAAATGAAAGTGTTGAACTATATTTTTGACTGATGTGCTTAATAAGATTTTAGATCATTGTCTTCCACTCTGAGGAGACTGGTAGGGCCATCGGAGCAGCGCTCTGCTTGGATATATTTCCATCTACTTACTGCCCAGCCTCCTGACTCACTTGAGTCAGAAACAGCAAGCAAGCAGAGACAGGGATCCCAGTGTGGGTGGCTTGGGCACTGAAACAAAGTCTCACTGTCCACCTCCCCTAGGAGGCCAGCACAGAAACTGAAGCAGCTCTCTGCTTGGATATCTTTCTGCCTGATGCCCATCTGCCTGGCCCACCTGGGTCATAAACCACAAGCAAAAAGAGTCATGAACCCAGAGGAGGCAAGTTGGGCACGAGGCTAAAACCCCATGGTCTACACCAAACTCTCAGACCATCAAAAACCACCAAACCAGCTAACAATAGAGACATCATAATGGGAAGAGATCAGCATAAGAGCATAAGCAACAATTGCCAGGGCCATTTGACATCATCAGAAACTAGCAGTCCTATCAAAGAAAGCCATAATGATTGTATCATACCAGATACACAAGCGAAAGATTTCAAATCTGAGGTTATGAAAATGATAAACTCCTTAAAGGAGGAAAATAAATCCCTGAAATTAGAACAGGAATATACAAAGAAAGAGGTGAAAGAATTGAAGAAAGTCTTTAAAAAATTAGTGAAAGACAGGAAACTACAGTGAATCAGGAGAAAAAAAAATGAAAAAATAAAATAAAAGGATTCAAGATCTAAAAATGGAGATAGAAGCAATGATGAAAACACAATCCTGGAAACAGAAAACCTAGGGAAGAGGACAGGATCTATAGACACAAGCATCATCAGCATGATACAAGAGATGGAAGAGAAAATTTCAGAGGGAGAAGATATGACTGAAGAAATTGATACAACAGTTAAAGAAAATGTTAATTTTTTTTTTTTTCGAGACAGGGTTTCTCTGTGTAGCCTCGACTGTCCTGGACTCACTTTGTAGTCCAGGCTGGCCTCGAACTCACAGCGATCCGCCTGCCTCTGCCTCCCGAGTGCTGGGATTAAAGGCGTGCACCACCATGCCCGGTGCGAAAATGTTAAATTTAAAAAGTTCCTGACACAGAACATCCATGAAAGCTGAGACACTATGAAAACACCAAACTTCAGAATAATAGGAATAGAAGAAAAAGAAGACTCCCAGCTCCAAGGCCTAGAAAATATTTTCAACAAAATCATAAAAGAAACCTTTCCTGACCTAAAGACAGAAATACCAATAAATATACAAGAAGCCTACAGAACTCCAAATAGACTGGACCAGAAAAGAAAAACCTCCTGCCACATAATCAAAACACTAAATGTACAGAAAAAAGAAAGAAAGCTGCAAGAGGAAAAGGCCAAGTCATATATAAAGCAAAACCTATTTGAATTGCAACTGACTTCTCAACAGAGACTATGAAAGCAAGAATGTCCTGGATAGATGTCATGCAGACACTAAGAGACAACAGATGCTAGCCCAGACTAGTATACTAACCAAAACTTTCAATCAGCATAGGTGGAGAAAGCAAGATATTTCATGGCAAAACCAAGTTTAAATAGTACTTAGCCAAGAATCCAGCCATACAGAAGATCCTAGAAAGAAAACTCTAATACTTCACCCAGGAAAACAAAGGAAATAAATAACTCCACAACCTCAAAACCAAGAGAAAGGAAATACACATGCAGTCTCTACAGCGACTAACATAAAAAAAAAAAAAAAAAAAAAAAAAAAAGGAACCAACAACTACTGGTCATTAATATCTCTCAATATTAGTGTCCTCCATTCCCCAGAACAAAGACACAGGCTAACAGAATGCATGTGAAAACAGTACTCATCATTCTTCTAAAACACACCTGAACAATAAAGATAGATAATATCTCAGGAAAAAAGGCTTGGGAAAGTTATTCCAACAAAGCAGACACAAGAAGCAAGCTGGAGTAGCCACCTAATATCTAAAAAAATAGACTTTCAATAAAAACTAATCAAAAGAGATGAAGAAAGACATTTAATTCTATCAAAGAAAACATCCACCAAGAATATATCCCAATCCTGAATATTTGTGCCCCAAACTCACCCATATTCATAAAAGAAACATTACTAAAGCTTAAATAACACATCAAATCCTACACATTAATAGTGAGAAACTTTCACACCCCACTTCCCTAAAGGACAGATCATCAAGGCAGAAACTAAATGGAGAAATAATGAAACTAAGAGATATCATGAATCAAATGGACCTAATTGATATCTACAGAACATTTCACCCAAACACAAAAGAGTATACCTTCTCAGCACATCGTGGAACCTTCTGAAAATTTGACAATACACTTGATCACACAGAAAACCTAAACACATACAAGAAGATTGAAATAATCCTTGCATCTTCTCTGACCATGATGGGTTAAATATATAACTCCACAGTAAGAGAAACTCTGAAAACTCATGGAAACTGAGCAACTTCCTACAAAATGACTTCTGAGTCAGTGAGGAAATAAAAAAGAAATTAAGGACATCCTAGAATTCAAGGAAAATGAAGTCACAACTTACCAAAACTTATGGGACACAATGATAGCAGTGCTAAGAGGAAAGTTCGTAGCTCTAAGTGCCTTTATGAAGAAATGTGAAAGATTCAGAACTAGCAACTTACTACCACACCTGAACTCTCTACAAAAATAATAAGTAGACATACCCAAGCTGAGTAAATGACTATAAATAATCAAGCTGATAGCTGAAATCACTAAATGAGAAAGAAAGAGAACAATTAAAGAATTGTTGAAACCAGGAGCTGATTCTTGGAGAACATCAACTAGATAGACAAACTCTTAGCCAAACTAATTAAAAGGCAGAGGGAAAATGTTCAAATCAATAAAATCAGAAATCAAAAGAGAGACATAATAACAGACACCCAAGAAATGCAAGGAATGATTAGGTCTTATTTAAAAAGCCTGTATGTCACAAAATTTGAAAATCTAAATAAAATGGACAATTTTCTTGGTAGCTACTAATTACCAAAATTAAATGGAAACCAGGTAAACAATTTAAATTGTCCTATATCTCTGAAGGAAATAAAAGCAGTCATAAAAAGTTCCCCTACTGAAAATGCCCGGGGCTAGAAGGATTTAGTGCAGAACACAGGGGAGCCTGCACAAACTGATGTATCATCCAAGAACAATGCATGCAGAGAACCAAGACACCCTGTTCAGATGTAATGGATGGACTGCCAATTCTTCATGTGGTCACTGTCCCTTGGCAAGATGGCCAAGAGGAAGTAGATGCAGGCTATCGTGATGAGACCTAATAGGCTATAGCCATACAGTTGGAATAGAAGTGCCCCCTAACAGGGGTATAGGGGAGAAGAGGGAGGGAAGGTGGGAATGGGAAAATAATTGGGAGAGGATAACAATAGCTAGCGACGTAATGTGAATAAATTATAATAAATAAAATATACATAAAATTGAGTCTGAGCTTCCATTGTATACTTTTTTTTTTTTTTTGGGATTTATACTACACTATTAAACATTTTAACAGTTGAACCAATTTGCATTGTAAAATGATGTCACATGTATTTATCCACACACCCCTATCACTTGGGTGCCTATGCTGTTATCATTTACTTATTGCATTTTAAATAATAGTGTGATACTTTCATTGCAGATCTCTACTAGTGACAGCACATGATGTCAAGGACATGGAGAAAGGGGAACACTCCTTCATTGTTGGTTGGAGCATACACTTTTACAACTACTTTGGAAATCAATCTGGCACTTTCTCAGAAAATTTGGACTACTGCTACCTCAGGAAACATGATGTAATCCTTGCTTCTTGGTGAGGTGACCTTGTGGGCACACAGAAGAAGGGGATGCAAGCTATTCTGATGGGACCTGATATGCCAAGGTCAGATGGTGGGGGAGAAGCCCCATCCAGGCAATGATCTAGGTAAAGTGAATGGGGGGTGGGAAGAGGAACGGAGCCTTGGAACAGGAAAATAAGAGTGAGGATATAACAATTGGGATGTCGTGTTAATAAATTATAATAAATGAAAATTTTAAGATATATACATATAAGGAAAAATATGATAAAAAGAAAACGAAAACATACTTTTTATTACAACATATTTGTTCTCTAGCAAATCTTTTGTTGATTAGGTTTAATTTATAAGCACTATTCTGTATATTTTTTCTTATGCTTTAATAAAAGTTGTGGCAGAAAAAATTTCTTAGGCCTATTCACTCTGATATGATTTTTGAAGTGGCATAGATTGATACATGCTTGCTTATTTTTGAGATTTTATTTTAATTATAATATTTCTCCTATTCTTTGTCCCCCTAAACATCTCTATATACTCCTCCATGCTTTCCTTCACATTCAGGGTCACTCTCTTCACTAATTGTTATTGCATGCATATATGTATTTTTAAATCTATACTTAACTATAAACCATGGAGTCCATATAATATTAGGTTCATGTGTGTTTTCTGGAATTGCCATTTGACATAGAATACCCAAGTGCAATACTCTTCTGGGAAGGACCACCTCTCCTTTTCCCAGCTTTGGTTGCCTTCATGTGGGATTGAGGCCTTGGTCAGCTTTATCCCATCCATTTTGGCTTGTCTGTTGATATCTTACCTGTTGCTTCATGTGTGGGCAGTCATGTTGCTGAGATTTTGTGTGTATAATTACTGCTGTTACTAGGAGAAACAATCCTATGAGCAAACTTCCTGATTCTTGTGCCTATATAATCTTCCATTATCACTTGTACAGTCTTCCCTGAACCATAGATGTGGAGGTGTTTTTAGACATATGTATTGGACTGGGCTTCAAAACTCTGCATATTGATTGAATATCGTTTTCTGTAGTGATTTCTGATACAATTTTAAAAGGGCTATGAGTTTATACAATCCAATTTAGTGTGATACATCTATAGAGTAGCATGCTTTTATTTTTAGGAATAAGTTACTCATCAGTTTGTGGCTTGTTGGTAGATGTGAGCAAATGGTGTTGCTTATACTACCACCTAAGGTGCAGAGTCATGCCCTTGAACTCACAATAAAGTCAAAAGCTGCTTATAAATTAGATTACTCAAAACTAAGCATGTTCTGAAATAAATCACCACTTTATGTAAAAGGCAGAATAATAGAAAACATTCATCTGAAAAACAGGGAAGAAAAAAAAAAAGCAAAGAAAAAGGATCTATGGATCAATAATGCTAATTTTTCCTAACTCCTTACTGCTCCCAAGAAATGAAACAGAGATATTTAAATAAGGAGTTGCTAAAAATTCCTTAATTTGAAAGTGACACACACCTAAGGATTCAAAATCTGAGTGATCTTCCGTCAAGATAAACTAAAAAAAAAAAAAAAATACACATCATAAAAATGTAGTAAAATTAATGAAATCCATATATTTATATAATCTGTTATAAAAATATATACTTAGATGAGAAAGAAAAAGTAATTGATAGTACATTTCTCATCAGAAATCATAGAATCAAGCATGAAAGGACATATTTTTTCAAATGTCAAGAAAAGAAAATGGCAAACTAAATGTTTAGTGTCTTTCCCTGTTTACTGTGGTAAACAAAAGGAGAAAGAACAAAAGAAAGGAAGAAAAGGAAGGGAACAAAAGGAGAGAGGAGAGCTTGGAAAGGAGTCAAGGGAGATACTACAAAAAGGAAGTAAGATAAACTCTGACCAAAACAACAGAAGGAAAAAGGGTTTATTGTGACTCCACAGTTTAAGGTACAGTACATTACTGTGGGCATGCAGGAACAGTACAATCAAAATGGAGTGCTTAGTACACAATCTTCTTTGTGTACATTCTATCATATCAGCCCAGGGAATGGTGCTACCAACAGAGGGTGAATCTTCCCAACTCTCTTGACTTAATCAAGCTAATTTCAAACAGCCATGCACAGAGGCTCATGCTTGGGTGATTCTAGATCTTAGCAGCTTGGCAATTGCAATTGACTTTCACACTAGAATTCTGTTTACAGCTGAATATATTTTAGAAAGGAAGAAAAATTGAGACTTTTGGAAAAAAGAAAAATCTATCAGTAACGTAATTATCCTAAAATAACACCAAGATATTAACTTGGGAGAAAGATTATGAAACTGGAAATGATCCCTAAAATGTTAGCAAAGAAGAAAGTACACAGAGAGAGGTATGCATATACATAATGGGATTTCCCTATACTTTTGAGTTGTCTTTATTATATCTAACAGTAGAAAAATGGTAAAGTACTGTTCAATTTCATTTTGAAAGTAAGTATAGAAGACCTTAGCTGTCAGGAAGACTTTACAAAGTTAAACACACGTGTTTTGGGAAGAAAAATGGTGCTGTCTGCCGATACCTCTTCAATTTCTTCTAGTTTATTTAATAATCAGATAAGGCTTTCCTGGAAAGAACCAGAAAATCCTGAGAAAACCAGAGAAGCCATCCAACTTTCCTCTATGTAATTAGTAAACATTGCTTTTTCTTATTCTATGTTCTCTGTCCTGGCATTGTGCCCAGCAGATACCTTAGAACATGTCGTGAATAAGGAAATATGATATTGGAATAAGTAATATGCTTTTACCTACATATGAGAACCAATTCTCCCATGAAGATTGCTTCCTTTGTATCATTTTCCTTCTTTGGTTACCATTCTTCCTGTTGTTATTTGTAAAAACAACAAACTTACTCATTCTTTTATCTCTTGGTTTTGTTGAATTTGCATTCAGCAAGGGGTAAACCTATTGTGTTCACCTGGGTAAATGTTTAAGGCATTTAAACCTTAACAGGAGAGAAGAAAGAGTGTATAAAAGAGCAAGGTTTTCTTCTTCAAAGTATCATTAGAAGCTGTAGACACTGTAATTGTATCATCTCGGTAATTAATGCTTTATATTGTACTGTTAATATTCGTTGAAAATGCACTTATGCTCACTATTTTTTAACATCAGAAATGTGTGCTTGACCATGAAACAAATAATAGTCTTAAAAGTCTGTCCTAGAACCCTAAATGATAATAGCAGCTGACTCTGCTATCAAGCCAGACATTCTACTGTCTTAGATTTTTCTATTATATGATTTGTTATGTTTATGAGAAAACTATTAAAGTGTCTCAAATTCTAAATGTACAAACATTGGTGTAATTTTCATCAGGGTGATTCCTTTTAATAACTTCTAGCAAATTAATCAAGGACACAAAGAAGAATATTGGATTGGGAACTGGTTTAGTCAATATTTTCTTTTTTTGTGCAACCATAATGTCTGGAGTTCAGAACTACAGATCTCATGTAAAATGTTAATTAGGAATGAGGGCTTCCTGTACCTCAATACTGGTAAATCAGAGGCAAGGTATACCCAAAGTAAGCAGTATAGCTAGATTAGAAAGAATTCTCAACATTGAGTTTCAACAAAAGGCAGTGCCTCAATTAGTAAAATGCAGAAGGGTCTACAAAAATCATCTGGGCTTCCACATATGTACACACACACACACACACACACACATGAGACTCACACACACATATATATATATATATATATATATATATATATATATATATATATATATGTAAACACACACTTTTTCACCTTCACAGACATATGAACACAAATACACACTTAGATGCATACCACACATATGATAAATACATATTTAAATATATATTTACTAAATAATGTGTATTAAATATTACAAATTTAAATGTATTAAATAAATATATATGAAATAAAATGGTTTGTGCTGATGTAAATATATGTATATATATGTAGTGGTAAACATACGTTGACAAATACATATAGCATAGATGGATCACAGATATTCATTAATCTGAAGCAGATTGTTCCATTGTGAAGACATGTACCAAATCTTAAGAAAAGTCAAAAGTACAAATTAGATGAGGCTCACAAAGAATGATGTCAGGGAGGTTTTCTAGAAGTAACTTTAGGCAGTATAATAATAATGGACAAAGAGAATAAAATATATATACAAAGTGCTTGTTTAGAAAAAACTGCTACTGCAAGCCTAACTTTCAAGGTATAACAGAAAAATAGCTCTTTATTTTTTTCCTTTCTTTGTGTGTGTGTGTGTGTGTGTGTGTGTGTGTGTGTGTGTGCATGTGCGTGTGTGTGTGTGTGTGTGTGTGTGCTTTACTTTTTTTAATTTCTTTCTAGAATGTGCTCATTGGGACCAATTAGAGAATCGAGACCATAGTATCAATTACAAAGACATTAATATTTCATCTCATCTCAGTACACTTATCTAAGTCTACACACTCTGCTAATGCCCCCCCAAAAACAACAAAAATTGACCATATCTTGGAACAGTAGCAAAGTAATCTATTTAGAACAAACACCAACCCTAATTAATTAAATAGTTACACATAAAATTATATCATATATAAGGCTTCTTCATTCAGGAAGGTTCGTTTTGAATTTAACATAAAGTAAAACATTATTTTAAGAATGGTTTGAACATTTCAATAAATATTTGAGTCCTTCATGGTCTAAATAAAAAAGAAGCCAGCGGAATAAGGAAGAGGGTGGAAGCTGTCCATACACCAATTATACACAGACACAAGACAATTGAACAAAGACAGAGTTCTGGGAAGGCCTGGCTTGAGAGAAAATAAGACAAGTACTGACCAAGCACCTACTGCCAATATTTTGTGATTTTATCTTCCTGAGACAATGTTCTATTGATCCAGAAACTGGAAACTACAACAAATGACTTCCATCAACTTTTCAAAAAATAATTCCATTGCCACCTTGAATGGGAATCTAAAACTTATGCCTGTGTACCTTGGGCATTTCATAACTGAACAATAGGATTAGTGCTCCTTATAGAACAGAAGCATTACTAAGAGCACCATCAAAATCGTAGGAACACTTTGTCTACTTTTACAAGTTTTAATTATAGGTGAGCTTCCTAGAGTAAGTCAGTTCCTGTCCCTGGCCTCCAAGAGCTAGATAGTAGACATTTAAGAGGTCCATGTGAGCACTCAAAAGTTTACATTTCTTATGAGAAAAGGAAAATGATGACACGCACTCATGCAGGATATGGCCTACGTTCCTACCTTGCTTCGTATTTCAAACTCTGAACATTTGCTGTGGACAAATGACTAGGCCTATGATGCTTCACAGAACATATGTTTCTGTTTCCTCCTGTTACCTTTGTTCTACTAAAGTCAGTGACACACACACATGCACACACACACACACATACACACACACACACACACACACACACACTCAGGGAAATTGGGTCTTGAGAAAGAGGTATTTAATTCATCTAACATAGCTATTTCCTGCCTATTTTTTTAACCCTCCAACTTCTTTATTTTCAGTGCTAACACTATTGCCTTTTGCTGTTTATACACATTTGTAATAAAAAGGAAGTTTTTCATTAAAATATGGGAGTAAATATAAACTTAGTTTTCTATGTATTCCTTGTGTATGTAGCCAAGACATTAAAGACCACTAAGAAAGATTCGTTACCAGCTAGGAACATGATAACAAAGATGGGTACTAAGGCTACAGAAAGAAGTTCTAGAAATTCTGTTCATTGCCACTTATTTTTCTAAAAGTATAGCTTCAGAGAATTTTATGATCAGCAACAAGTATAGTGAATAATTTTCTAATTGATAAAAGAAATAATTATGTAAAAAAAAAAGAGTCTGGAATACATGAGAACTTAGAGTGTATTTCTGACTTGATGTTTTAATACAGTTGTTTAGTTGTCATCAGTTGTAGAAACATTGGCAATGTCTGATGCAAAGCCATAGAATATTCTTTGCATTATTCAAGAAGGCTACTTGGTTTGAAGTGGTCATTTGACTATGTAACTTTAATAATAGACACTGTTGGAAACAATAATATAAGATAGTTATCTTACTGTATTGACAGAGTTAAAACTAGTTAAATTATTGAACAAAAATTACTTTGGAAAACAATAGATTTCTTCTTTTAGCAATCTAAAATAATGGGCTATCAGATTTAAAATATAAATATGACTAGTATTGAATTATAGGCCACATTCACAATAACTACACATAGTTTTTTATATTTTTATGAAATTTGGGCACTATTAAGGAAGTAGTATGAAAATAAGAAATTTATTGAAGACATTTGGTCTCTGAGTATTCCCAATATACCCACTATAGTGAATCATCTTTCCCAGCAGTAAAAGCCATTATACCTGTATTGGATGATTCCTTTTTTGAAATTGTATAATAGTTATGGTATCAGGTGGTTATCTGAGAATGATATGCCAAATTTTTATGTTTTCAACTTAATATCATTCATTTTGCATCCAGATTTAGATTCTACCTAGATGGATTTTAGAGTTCCCAGTGGAAATTTATATTGTGTATTTGAGAATTCTCCCTATGGAAAGCTTACTGATACATAGACCTCAATTTTCACACTGACTCAGACTCTCTCTCTCTCTCTCTCTCTCTCTTTCTCTCTCTCTCTCTCTCATACACACACACACGCATGCACAAACAAACACAAACACAAACACATAATTAAATAAAATATATTTTAAAGTATCAGTACTATGATCACAGCTTTCTGATTTAATGTATTAAAGAATTTAGAAATATCTCCTTGTTATTGGGCTAAATTTCTGTTATATGTATACTAAAGACCAGAATCTTTATTTCTTGCTGTCTACTGCTTTGGGGTTTGATTTTTGTCTTTTAGCTATAGATCTTTCAGGTGTGCTTTTCTTGCTTTTAGCATCTCCGTTGAGAAATCATTTGTAGTTATAATAGGTCTACCTTGGCCTTTTTCTTCTGAAATGTTTTAATATTCTTTTTTATTCCATACATCTAATATTTTGATCATTATGTGCTATGTGAACTTTCTTTTTTGGCCCAGTCTATTTGACATTCTGTATGCTTCTTGTACTTTGGTAGGACTATCATTCTTTAGGCTAGGAAAATTTTCTTCTATAGATTGTTTTGAAAATATTTTCTGTGTCTTGATCTGTATTTATTCTCCCTTTTCTAATTTTATTATTCTTAGATTTCATATTTCAATAGTGTATCATATTTCCTGGATGTTTTGTGTCACAAGGAGCTCTAGCTTAAACATTACGAATTTAGTATCTGAAATCCCTCTTCCATCTCTTGTAGTCTGTTGTAAGCTTGCCTCTGTCGTTCTTGTGTGAGTCCACAGATTTTTCTTCATTGATTCTATTTCTACTTTTATATCTTGAGTGGTTATGTTTCTTTCCTTCCAATGTATATATTTTCTTTTTCTTTTTAATTTATTCACTTTACATTCTAACTGTAGCCTCCTTCCTTGTCTCCATCTCTTCCTGGTCCATTCCTCCCTCCTTCTTCCCTCCTCCCTGACTCTCCTAGTCTTCAGAAAGGGAGAGGTCTCCTTCCCAATCATCTGACCACAGCCTATCAAGTGTCATCTGGACCACCTGCATCCTCTTCCTCTGTGGCCTGTCAAGGGGAACTGATTAACAGGTAGGCACCAGAGTCCATGTCAGAGGTAGAACCTACTCACTGTATTATGGGACCCTCAGGGAGATGCTGCATATTACCTACATCTGATCAGGAGGTCTAGGTCCTCACCGTGCATGGTCCTTTTTGTTGGATCAGTCTCTGAAGGTTGCCCAACTTTATTGGTCTCCTGTGGAGCTCCTCTCCCCTTCACATCCTTTTACCCCCCAACTCTTCCATAAGACACCCTGTGCTCAACACCAAAGCTCGGCTGTGGGTCTCAGCACCTGGTTCTATCCTGTTAGGTGGAACATTTTAGAGTACCTCTATGGTGGGTTCCTGTCCTATTCCTAACTTCAACTGCTGCCACTCTCTATCCTATTTGCTCTTCTGAAGGAGAATAAAGCATCCTTTGTAGGGTTTTTGGGGTTTGTTTGTTTGGTTGGTTGGTCTTGTTTAGCTTTTTTAGGTCTGTGTATTGCAGTCTGGTTATCCTGTGTTATGTAGCTAGTCTCCATTTATAAGTGAGTACATACCATACTTGTCTTTCTGGATCTGCGTTACCCCACTAAGAATGATCATTTCTACTTCCACCTTTTTTGCTGAAAATTTCAAGATTTCCTTGTTTTTAATAGCTGAGTAGTATGTACTTACATAAATGTAGCACAGTTTCTTTATCCATTTTTTTTTGGGTAAGGAACACTGAGATTGCTTCCAGATTCTGGCTATTATGAATAAAGCTGCTTATGAACATAGTTGACCAAGTATTCCTGTTGTATGGTGGAGTATCTTTTGGGCATCAGGTCAGGAGTTGTACAGCTGAGCCTTGTGGTAGCACTATTCCTAACTTTCAGAGAAAGCACCAGATTGATTTCCAAAGTTGTACAAGCTTACACTCTCACCAGCAAAGGAAGAGTGTTTCCCTTTTTTTCACATACTTGCCAACATGTGCTGTTATTTAAGTTTTGACCTTACCCATTCTGACTGGTCTTCTCTGTATCTATTTACTGGGCAGAGGAGACCGTTGATGTGGAGAGATATCAATGACAAATAATCAGTGATTGTTTGTTCTTATTTTATCTGTGGTGTGTGTGTTATATGTGTGAGCACATGTTCCTGTGCTTCTGTAGGAACAAATGGGTCTCTTTGTCTCTTTCAGTTTCTTGTGACATGCTTGATCTTCTTCCTTCTACTGTTGATGATTTTGGTTTAGTTATTAGACTTTTTTGTCCTACTACATTTTCTTTGTTTGGTATATCATATTATATTTCATTATTAACCCTTAGATGCCTGCTTTATTTCTATTGAAAGACAGAATGGGGGTGAATCCTAATGATAGGGGAAGTAGGGAGTACCTAAATGGTATGGAAAGAGGAAAAACCACGATCAGAATATGTTGTATAAATTTTTTTTTAATAAAAAAATGATGCCTAACTAAAGTGCTGTTGGCAACTATGGCAGTATTTCTGCCAGTTTCACTCTTAAGGGTTCTCTTTCATGCTGTTCAATGTTGTGGCTGGTCATCTTCCACCTTTAGAAACTGGCAGGCACATTTTGATTTTATGAAAGCTAATCAAGTCAATTCCAACTCATCTGAAGTTCACAGTGTCTTCACCTATGTGGATTTATCTTCCACCACTGAGGATCAACTCGGGACAAGGGCAATAGCAATAGCATGTAATATATTGGGAGTCTCTTGGGCAAATCTAAATAACACTTCAAAAGTGGACATCTAGTGCCGTGTTTGGGGGATTTTGTTAGGTGGTCTTTGGTTCTTAGATGAATTATTATCAGCCTAGAAAGAAATTTTTCATTCAAATTATATATGTATATTTGAATTTTGACTTGTGTGCATTATAGATATTTAGTTAGATATTTAATAGTTTGAGTCCCTGTGACTTTTCTGACTACCCTTATAGTCATTTAGTCTTCTCACTTCTACCTAAGGATTTATCTCTTTTCCTTTTCCTAGGACCACCCATCATTCTCATTTTCCACATTACATCAAGTCCATTGTATGCTAATATTATCTTCTCTCTTGCTTCCTTAACTCCATCTTGGAAATGATCCCCTTATATTTTCATGATTTCTGCAGATACTTCAGGTCATGTACTTACATCTGAAGATTTGGGAAAAATCCTCGGGTGAGAGAGAGCATGAAACATGTGTCATCTTGCATCTGGGATATAATCAATATGATTTTTTCTAATTATATCTATTTATATTTAAAGAAAGGGGAAATGCTGTAATTATAATTTTAATAAGAAGAATTAGAAATGATACATAAGATAGGTAGTTGGGAGGTATGAAGGAAGGACGGATCTGAGATAAGTTAGCAGAGGAATAAGGGTAATGATTATTAAAATGCATTACATGAGATTCTCAAAGAATTAATATAAATTATATTTATACATACATATATATACATATACACATATATAAATATATGCCAGTAATGTTTTGAAAACTGTTTTTAAATATCCACATTAGAATATTTATTATCAAAGAGAAGAAGAAAAATGCAGCCATGAGCACTATTTGTGACAAAATATATTTAATATAACCACTTTGAAAATTAGTATGGGAGTCCTCAAAAAATGCACTTGGGTTTATATACAAAAAAATTAAATCAGTATTTCAAAAAGGCATCTGCATTTTCATTTTTATTCATAACCATGATATGGGTGGAATCAATGAAGATGTTGATAAACAAATGAATAAATACATGTGGAATTCATATTTCATGAACTTTTGAAATGTATGCAATTAAATGTAATAATTTCACATTTCAATAAAATTATGAAAGCATATGTGGCAAGCATACTCAGTGGAATACAACTTATCTTTTACAAAGAAAGTAGTGGCTCTATTTGTGACAACATTGATTAAACAAGAAAATATTAAATGAAATAATTCAGGTAATGAAAGAATATTGTGAATTATTTCACTGTATATGAAATTTTTAAAAATTTAATTCATGTGATCAGAAAGCCATTTATCAGCTCTATAGGGCTGTGGTGCACAGTGTAAATCAATGCATATATAATTTTAGTTTGATAGAGAAAATTTCCAGATGTCTAATATAAAACATGTTTGTTATGTTTGATAATCAATGAGCTATATATTATAAATTAGTAACTAATTTATTTTAGGTATTCTTACCTTGAAAATTATGCACATTTGAGAAAAAACACACATCTTAGACTAATTTAGTAGTTCCACAATCTTGAAATAGCCCAAAAATATTACATTGTATATTATATATATATTTCTAGTGTCAGTTTTAATTTAGGAAAAACAAATAAAATGAACAATAGTCATATATAACTGAATGTATGAATATATTTATGTTTTATATTTATATATTATGTTATATATTTATTATATTCTTATATGTCATTTATATATTATCCACAAATATGTATGTATTTATATGGATACTTAAGTATAACACTTATATATTTTATGTGAAATATATATATAGTAAAAAAGCTATGCTTCGAACTTAAATACATTTTTTTATGTTAGTACCTAATATTGTCCAATATATCTGGCATTTTTCTTAACATTTACACACTTGTTGATATTTGGTTGCTAAAGACAAATGCTTTTTGAAATACTTTTAGACTAAAGATACAAATAGCAATTAAATTTTGAAGCTTGCCTATAATTTAGAATAAGATGTCAAGAAGACATAATGCTCTTATGATGCCCATAATATTTATTCATTATCTTTATATATATGCATGTATATTCCATATTTTAAATTTAGTTCAGTTACCCTGTGGTGTGTGATGCTCATTTTACAGCAATATCCCCAAAACACTGAATAACCATTTTTATAACAATTTCTTTGCCTTGTGATTCTCTATGTTTTCAGAATGTTTTAATCATATTTTGATTTGATACTGATGTAAAATTGATTGAATTCTCCTCTTGAAAATCAGAAATCCACATCTTTTCCAAAAAATATTTGTTTTTCTGATAGTTTGAGGTAAAGTTTCATTTACCGTTGTTTCAGACTCCAGCATTTAAAATTTTTTTGTTTTGTTTGTTTTCTGCAATCTTGTTCTTTATACTAACTACTGGTACCTTCTTAGACATTCATTTTTGTTTCCTTTATTTATGATAATTTCATAGAAATCATAGGCTACCACAATGTCTCTTTCCATTCCCACAGTGCCACTAAATTATGGATTTTGAGGAAAACACATTTTGCTGATCATACAGAGCAGTAGCAACTGTAACTGGACAAATACAGCTTGTTGGACAACTTTAAATCACTGTGTTCTACCATCCGTGCCTCTCTCCTTAATTTCATGAGCGTGTTTCTGAGTGGATCTCCATGCTTAAGCAAGTGACTCCCTTTACTTCGGGCTCCACTCTTCCAGGAAACAGCCGTATGAGAAAAAAACAAACAACCAAGCAAACAAACAAACAAACAAAAAACCCACCTCATTCAGGAAATTACCCCAATCAGACCGCCAAAGTTTTTACATGAATGGTATTACAGAACTCAATACAGACTGGTTGAGAAGGTATACTCTTCACTTTTAAACACCATCATAAGTCCAAAGGAATCTCCGAAGTGTAATTTCCTTGAATAGCAATGAAGAATTTTTAAAAAGTAAGGATAAATCTCTTTCTACTCTGCTTCAAAGAACAGTAGAAGAACATGCCTTAAATGAGTTATGGTGAACCACGTGTTATTTACTTCATCTCTTTACACAGTCAAGATGTCACTGCTTTCTTCAGGCCTTTCTTTGCCCCAGGTATCAGCAGGTCAATGTCACTTTCCTCTCACTTGCTTCTTTCTACTCCTTCCACACCAGCCACTTTCAAAGTGCAACTAACTCTCTTCTCAAAGTAAACTAACCCTTATTTTTGCTAAACCATGCCCCACTTAAACTGTTTTCATAACCATGCCTTGTTAATTAAACAGAAACCTTAATGATTTTATTAAACAGAAGGATAACTAAGAGAAATTGTGTCAGCTTAGGCCTATCCACTTTTAAAGAAATAAGTCCTTTGTCAAAGACTCTCTCCAAAACTCTGTGCCTTCTCTCCGTGGTGTAAAATATGTCATCAACACTAAAAGGTGGTCTGCCAAGTGATATATCATTTGAACAACAGCTCATCACAGTTGTGCCTGCCATTAAGAATTCTGTGTGAGTTATGAGAAACTGCCTGTGTTCTGTGTCACAAAACATATGCAATACTTCCTTTCTTTCCTTCTCATATTTCTCAGAGTATTTTTTCCTGGTTCTAATGCTCCCAAGTATGTTCTCCTCTGATATACTTTCCAGCCCCCAAATTCTTATCTTACCTGGTATGTGAAGAATAGATTTTTATCTCTGAGGGTTTAAGGACAATGAGAAGGGTGGTAATACCTTAAAAATAATGCTTCCCATATAGTCATTTTTAGAATAAAAAACTTCTTTAAAATATCTTTTTTTGTATTCCCCGAAGAGATTTCATTCTCTGACTTATTTTGTTCCTGTTGCTTCCGAAATGGTAACAAGAACTGAAAATATTCTCCCACTGTGACTTATTAGGTAATGAATTACTTCCTGAGATTAATATAATATGCAATGCCTCAGACAGGTGAACAGCCTAATTGCTTTTCATGCTTGCTCTATACCAGTCAGAAAACAAAGAGTCAGGCATGTAATGCTTTCTTTTTTTAATTATATACTTCTTATAGTAACCATTTCAAACAAGTGAGCACATTCTCTCTTATACACTGGCCAACTTACACAGAGCAGTGGTTAAACAAGATCAAAAATGCCTTCCTTCGTAGTCTACTGCATGCTTGTTCAATTGTTATTTCTGAACTTAAAAGTTACCAAATTTTACTACAAGGTACATAGACACAGATTTGAGTACAGGGAGTATAATTCTACTATTTTTTTTTGTAACTGTTTCTGACATCAATGCCCCAGTCTGCACAGAGGGCAGAATAAAGTGTGTGAAGGATGCCTCTAGGTAACAGAAAATATCTCCTGTCACCTCCCCTTTTAACTTAAATGGAAGTCTTTAGTTTTTTCATAGAGGGCTAAATCTGAAGTTCCAGGCAATAATTAAATAAGCATATGTTAAGTTTACCTACACAATAGCAAATTTCTAAAAAAAATAAAAAATATATAAATACACAATTGCACAGGGATATAAAAAACTTAGTGCCTCATAAAGTGTGAAACACCTTGCAAATGCAGAAAACAGAATTATTTTGAGGCTAAAATCAATAGTTTAAAATGTGTGTAAAGCCATATTTTTTATTGGGAGTTTGTGCAAAGAAAGAGCTGAAACAGCAGAAGCAGTAATGATAGTCCAAAAGTTGTTACCCTAATCTCCAAGGAGGCAGGTATGAAAGTCCCTACCTTTACATTGCAGATGTGTGCCAGATGTGGCCCACATCACCAGCCATAGGCAAAAGGAAGTAGCGGTCAGTAGGAAGGGGAGAACTCATATTCAGTGCCACCAGGCCTCCCCATCCAGGGGATGTGGTCAAATATGGGGCACCATAGTTTGTGTGAAAGTCAGACCCCACTCTCCACTCAACTGTGGAGAATGTCCTGTCCATTGGCTAGATCTAGGTAGGGGTTTGATATTTACTGCCTGTATTGTCCTTGGCTGGTGCCAGAGTTTTAGCAGGACCCTTGGGCCTAAATGTGCCTATCATAATGTTATACTTGTAGGTTTCTAGGACCTTCTGGATCCTTCTACTTTGCCATTCTCCCATGCTTCTCTCATCTAGAGTCCCAATAGGATGTCCTCCCCTCTGTCTCAGTTTCCTGGTAAGTAAAGACTTTCATGGGACATGCCCTTTAGGATAGGGTGCAGATATAAGTGAGTATATACCTTTTGAGTCTTTCTGCTTCTGGGTTAATTCACTCATTACGATCATTTTTAGTTCAATCCGTTTGTCCACAAATTTTGGGCATTCAGTGTTTTTAATAGTTGAGTAGTATTCCATAATGTAAATATACCACAGTTTCTTGATCCGTTCTTCTACTAAGGGATACTTAGGCTGTTTCCATGTTCTGGCTATTATGAATAAGGCTGCTATGAACATGGCTGAGCAAAGTTTCTTGTGTGCTGGAGAATATTATGAGTATATTCCAAGAAGTAGAATAGCTGGAGCTTGAGGAAGCCCTATTCCTATTTTTCTGAGATAGCACCAGATAGATTTCCAAAGTGGCTGTACTAGTTTGCAATCCAACCAGCAATGATGGAGTGTTCCTCTCTCTCTACATCCTCACCACCATGTGGTTTCACTTGAATTTTTTATCTTAGCCATTCTGATGGGTGTAAGATGGAATCTCAGAGTTGTTTTGATTTACATTTCCCTGATGACTGAGGAGGTTGAGCATTTCTTTAAGTGTTTCTCAGCCATTTGATATTCTTCTGTTGAGAATTCTCTGTTTAGTTCCAAGCCCCATTTCTCAATTGGGTTATTTGGTTTGGTGGTGTTTAATTTGTTGAGTTCTTTATATATTTTGGATATTAGACCTAAGAAGAAAGAGACTGAAGATGACATGAGAAGATGGAATGATCTTCCTTGCTCATGGATCAGGAGAATTAACATAGTAAAAATGGCCATCCTACCAAAAGCAATCTACAGATTCATTGCAATCTCTATCAAAATATCTACACAATTTTTTAAAGACATTGAAAGTTCAATTCTAAACTTCATATGGAAAAATAAAAAACCCAGAATAGCTAAAACAATCTTGCACAATAAAAGATCCTCCCGAGGAATCTCCGTACCTGATCTCAAGCTGTACTATAAAGCAATAGTAATTAAAACAGTATGGTACTGGCACAGCAACAGGCTGGTTGATGAGTGGAATCGAATCGAAGATCCAGATATGAATCCATACTCATATGGCTACTTGATTTTTGACAAAGAAGCCAAATCCATTCAATGGAAAAAGGATAGCATCTTCAACAAATGGTCCTGGTCTAACTGGAGGTCTATGTGTAAAAAAATGCAACTGGACCCATATTGGTCACCTTGCACAAAACTCAAATCCAATTGGATCAAAGACCTCAACATAAAACCAGAGACACTAAGTCACTTAGAAGAAAAAGTGGGGAAGAGCCTGGAACATATTGGCACAGGAGACAACTTCCTGAACAGAACACCAACAGCCCAGGCCTTAATGTCAACAATTAATAAATAGGACCTCATGAGGCTGAGAAGCTTCTGTAAGGCAGGAGACACTGTCAATGGACAGCCTACAGACTGGGAAAAGATCTTCACCAACCCTTCAGTATTTTCCTGCAGTGACAAAAAGCTACTACAAGGCGTCAACTTGACATTTCACTGGCGATTTAACTTCTCCCTCTGTGCCTGCCTTCCCATCTTTTAATCTTTCCTTGTAGCTACAGAAGGTTTTTTGTTTTGTTTTGTTTTTAAGTTTGGCCATTGGTGACATCTTTTCTCTTTGGTGGGACAGATAAGTAATGATGTATATCTCTGTGCCAGTCAATATAGATCAACAGTTCTTTCCTCTAGAGAGTAAGCATTTGTTACTAAGAAGGCTCAGAGTACATTTGCTTATTCCATCCCCTAGTTACAGGACAAAAAATGTAGAGAAAGGCACTGGGATATGATGTTCGCAAGGGTGTGTCACATGCAGATTGATCCTCAGAGTTTATTATACTCCTACTAGTCAAAGTTTTTCCTCCCACATTTTTCTCAATACCTATTGAGGTGCCCTGATGTTCCAGGTAGTCAGTTTTAACTGGGTCCTTGGATTTGCTTTCCATTTTAGATTTCATAATGTCATTATGATCTGTGAGTATTTTTTAAAAAGTAAGCAAAGAAAAATAATTGATTTTAAGTTTTTAAGAATAGATATGAAAGCCTTATTACACTTACTGCATAATATCTAAAAATGAAAAACTTAAATTTATGTAATTTCACAGATAAATATGTATTACACATTCATTTTAATGTTTCCTAAGATACATCATTCTGCTTATGGGTATAACAGGCACTTAAATTTTGTCATTATTATTTAATGAACACATATTTTCAGCACCCTTCGTGTTATTTAATGTAGTTCATTCTTTAAGGAATTCTACCAAGTGAAGTCTTTCTGTTAATAGCCATTATTAAGTTATATGGGAGTTTATAATATGTTTATATAAGAAAAGAGAAATAAGGAAAATTTAATCTTTTCAAAAGAATAAATAGCTCATCTTTTCATGAAGATAAATTGGGCACAGAAATCCCCTTTCTCTTAGTGCAACTATTTATTTATAGAAAAGATATTTCTGTAGGTTCATAAGCAAAATAAGTAGCATTTATTTTTTATTCAAATTGTGTCTTCTTTAATTTTTGTTTATTACTGAAAGTAAAGATATGGAAATATTCTAAGATTACAGAATTCATGTGTGGTATTAATGAGACAGATTTTTCAACTTTGCCTTCTAAAAGTCATAGTGTTATGTTGACCCCACAGCTATTGTGTTTAGATTAGACGGTATATGCAAAGCATTCTAGTCTTTCATATATTAGACAGAGAATTATTATTAATTGCTATATGCTTTTTAAATGTTCAGTTGATAATACTTTCGTTAATTAACAAGGTTTTTTTTTGTTCATGAGAGACTAAGAGTGCACATGTCTAGTTTCTTCTTTTGTCTTTATAAAGTACAGGAAGCCTAAAAGTAGGGACAGTTTGTGTAATCTAAAAACCAGGTTGCAAGATTAGTATATCCTTTCTCATTACTCTTCACAATCTGCACTACACTTTTGTTGATGAGAATTCAAACAGCAAGGAGTTGCCACTGATTATTCTGAGATCAAACAGGTAGATAGCTGCTGAACTAGAATTCCAATATACTACTATCAAGCTGCAATAACCATAGTCTTATAAGCTGTCTAGGATTTCATAAAAATACCTCTTTCATGTATTAATGGTGTCAGTTTTCAGGAAATAGACAGAGAAAGACTGGTCTGCCTGAAACATGATGACATACAATTCTATTTTCTGAAGCTGCATTTCAAGTTGATGAAAATTCAAAGGCAAATTGGAATAGCATATGCTTTGCATAATAAAATTTTCATAGCCAAGAGAAAAACAAGGAACTGATTGGATTTTCTTGTCACCTACATTTACATAAACAACAAAACAGCAATATTTTCTATAGTACAGGGAAGCCAGATGTATAGACAAAAAGTGTTGGCTTCATAGAATGTGATTGTGATCATATTAAATGAGCCTTCATTTTTACAGAAATTTGTTTTAAGATTGGCCAAATCAACATTGCATGATGATATATAAAGTTTATACCAACAAAATATGGAAATAATAGAAGTATATTTCAAAACATATTTATAACAATATTTTTTAAAAGTATACATTTCAGATGCTGTACATATAAAGTGACTTGGTACAATAGTACATCCGAAAGAAAAATGAAATAATGTGCTTATTCAGTTAGTAGTATGTAGAACCATAGATTTACCAAACCCCTACTATCTATATGTGTAATGGTATAAAATTAATATATTTATCATATAGATTATTTTAAAATTTTATCCATTTATTTAATTCTTAATTTCCACTAACTGTAATTGGTATTTAAAGTCTAATTTCAATATTTGTCTCATAGCTTTATCATATAACATACAACATTCTAGTACTAGTTGAAGAACTGTGGACTATTTACTGGAAATATAAGCATTCTGCAAAAAGTAATGAACATCAGGAGTTGGGAGAGATCGCTCAGTTGGTAAAGTGATTGAAGTGCAAGCATAGCATGAAGACCTAATATCAGATACCTAGAAACTACATAAAATAAAACAAAACAAAAAATCATGAAACAACAACAAAACATGTGATAGAACACATTTATGTCCAAAGATATGAGGAGGCAGAGACAAAAAGATTCTTAGGATCTGTTTGCTGATGATTCTAGCAACATTGACAATAATCCATGTCCAGGGAAATTATTATTTCAAAACAATGCATCAAAATTATACAGTAAAATGTGATAAAGAAATTACTCATGCATATAGACATTGAATAAAGAGACTGTTATTCTTCCAAAAGGATCTTTTTTCTTAAATGATAATATATTCAAATAAGGTTACTCTCACCCCACTTTAGGTCATATATTCTGCAGCTTGGATAGAATAAAATTCTTATTCCAGTTGTATGCAATATACATTTGAAAAATTAGTTAAAACCTTAAGCTTTACATCTTTATCAAAATTGAATATAGTATTTTGCTTGTATGTGATATAACAATGTTGAATATATTGAATGTAATTTAATAGAAAAAAATAAAATATAAGTAGTAATAATCATGAAAATTTGTAAAATATAATACACATTTCCTGAAAGAAATAAGCTAAATTGCATAGTACAGTTGAGAGTAATATTACCCCTGCTAGGGGTAAATTTAAGTTATGTCCCTTGTAATAAGATTTATAAGCTCTTCTAACCCCAATGTTTCAGCTCTCTTTGGATCAAAGTGGAGATAAAATAGCTATCTTCTCTGGTTATCTAGTAAAATATATTTTTAAAAAAATCTGTTAATTCTGACCCCATCTGTCCACAAGCATAAAACTTTTCTCATGGTATTTAATTTAATGTTCAAGTCAACTGACACCCCATGCTGGCGAGGATGTGGAGAAAGAGGAACACTCCTTCATTGCTGGTGGGAATGCAAACTAGTACAACCACTTTGGAAATCTATCTGGCGCTTTCTCAGAAAAATGGGAATAGGGCTTCCTCAAGACCCAGCTATTCCACTCCTTGGAATATACCCAGAAGATGCACTACCACATAATAGGGACATATGCTCAACCATGTTCATAGCTGCCTTATTCATAATAGCCAGAACATGGAAACAGCCTACGTGTTCCTCAGTAGAAGAATGGATAAAGAAACTGTGGTACATCCACACTATGGAATACTACTCAGCTATTAAAAACAAGGAATTTCTGAAATTTGTGGACAAATGGATTGAACTAGAAATTACCATAATGAGTGAGTTCACACAGATGCAAAAAGAGTTAAATGGTATATACTCACTTATATTGAGACACTAGTCCAGGGGTACATCCCTATGAAAAACTTTACCTACCAGGAAAGTGGGTCAGAGGGGAGAAAATCCTATTGAGACTTTAGGTGTGAGAAGCCTGGGAGAATGAGGAAATAGAAGGATCCAGTAGGTCCTGGAAAACTACAGGAGGGTCTGGGCCCTGGGATCCTCCTCAAACTATGGCACCAGCCAAGGAAAATATAAGCAGTAAACTTTGAACCCCTACCCAGACTAGCCAATGGACAGGACATTCTCCACTGTTAAGTGGAGAAGGAGATCTGACTTTCACACAAACTCTGGTGCCACATATTTGACCATGTCCCTTGGATGGGGACACCTGGTGGCACTCAGAGGAAGGATAATAGGTCACCAAGAAGAGACTGGACACCATATGAGCATATACAGGGGGAGGAGGTCCCCCTCAGTCACAGACATAGGGGAGGGGAGTAGGGGGAGAAGCGGGAGGGAGGGAGGAATGGAAGGATACAAGGGATGGGCTAACAACTGAGATGTAATATGAACAAATTAATAAAAAATAAAAAAATAAAAGAAAGAATAAGAAAGAATAAACTCTCCAAAAAAAATTTAATGTTCAAGAAAATCCTTCTGAGATAGGCATCTTTATTGTCAAGGTGACCCCTGATTTTTGTGCATATCAAACAGGATTTCAAAGAAGCAACTCAGTTCTAGCTGTGCTGGTGTAGATTTCCAAGACAGGAAACACAGTTTGGCTGTTGAAGTCCTGAATACATCTCCCCAAACAGCATGTATATGAAAGTATTTCACTACAATTATCATCACCAGAAAGAGACCCAGGACTAAAGAGTTGGATCCCTCCAGTCTTCCTGTGCTATCTGCCAGGAAGAGCTGGCTATGTTCCAAAGAAGACAGTTGGGAAACTACTGACAACACCTCCCTGGCTTACGATATAGCATGTTGGGAGATAGATAGCAAATTGCATTACTCAAATTGTACTTATGTTCCCCAGCTTTCTGGTGAACCAAGTTTAAAAAAAAATGACAATCTCAAGCTATAACCTAACTTGTGGGAAAAAAATAATATTTATCAGATATCCTGATCATGGCTCCTAAACAAGTCTATCAATTATAGAAATCTGTAGACAGAAGCATATTGGAAACTTCCTAATTTATCATTCATTTCAGTTGATCTGTGTATTACCAGAAATCATTCACATATTGAAGATTCTAATGGGTGTTAAACAACTTCCTCCTTTTATTTTTAAATTATTTTTATTACTAATTTTATTTTATGCCCTGATTGTACTGCACTCCCTTGTCTCTTCCCAGGCCTCCGTCCCTATCCCCAAACCTTCAGAAAGTGGGACCCTCTAGGGTCATCTGACCCTAACATATCGTCTCATCTGGACTACCTGCTCTGTGGCCTGGTAAGGCCGCCAGCAAAGGGGGAAGTAATCAACAAGTGAGCACCAGAGTCCATGTCAGAGATGGTCCCTGTTCTCCATATAGGGGACCCACAAGGAGACTGTGTTGTTTACTGACTACATCTGTGTAGAGGGTCTAGATCATCAATATCAAGTTCCTTGGTTGGTGCATCAGTCTCAGTAGCATCCACCTTCCCACATTGCCCAGATTTATTGCCTCCACTGGTCTTCTGGAGCTCCTGTCCTCTAGGTCCTCCTATCCCCTAACTCTTCCATAAGGCTCCCTGCACCCCACCTCAAATTTGTCTACGAATTTCTGCATCTGCTTTGACCCCCATTGGTGGAGACTTTCAGAGGACCTTTATCATAGGCTCCTATCCTGTTCCTTCTTTTCCACCACTTCTATTCTATTTGTGCTTCTGAGTGAGAATTAAGCATTGTCTCTAGGGTCCTTCTTGTTAATTAGCTTCTTTAGGTCTCTGCATTGTAGTATGGTTGTCCTGTATTATGTGGCTAATATCTGCTTATAAGTGAGTATATATCATTCATGTCTCCCTGATCTGGGTTACTTCTCTCAGGATGACCATTTCTAGTTCTGTTCATTTTGACTGAAGTTTTCAAGATTTCCTTGATTTTAATAGATGAGTAGTATTCCATTGTGTAAACATATCACAGTTTTTAAATCCATTCTTTCATTGAGGAATATTTAAGTTGTTGCCAGATTCTGCCTATTCTGAATAAAGTCTCTATGAATATCATTGCACAAAAGTTCTTATTGTGTGGTGTCGCATCTTTCTGGCATATTTCCTGGAATGGAGCTGTATCTTGAAGTAGAACTATTTCCAATTTTCTGAGAAAGCACTAGGTTAATTTCCGAACTGGTTGTACAAGTTTGCACTCCCACCAGAAATGGAGGAATGTTCTCTGTTCTCCACATCCTTGCCAGCATATGCTGTCACTTGAGTTTTTGATCTTATATTTTGGATATTAGCCCTTTGTCAGATGAAGAGTTGGTGAAGATTTGTCCCAGTCTGTACCTTTTGTTCTGTTGATAGTGTCCTTTGCTTTACAGAAGCTTTTCAGTTTTATGAGGTCCCATTTATTAACTGTTGATCTTAGACCTTGAGATGTTGGTGTTCTGTTCAGGAAGTTATCTCCTGTGAAAATGAGCTCAAGGCTCTCCCTTACTTTTTCTTCTAAGAGATTTAGTGTATCTGGTTTTATGTTGAGGTCTTTAATCCAAGTGGACTTGAGTTTTTTTCATGGTGATAAATAAGGATCTATTTGTGTTTTCTCCAAGTAGACATTCAGTTAGACCAACAACATTTGTTGAAGATACTATCTTTTTTTCCATTGTACAGTTTTTGCTTCTTGGTCAAAAATCAAGTGTCCATAGGTTTTTGGGTTTATTTCTGGATCTTCTATTCTAGAGCAGGAATACAAAGTATATACCTAAACATAGTAAAGGAAATATATATCATATAGCCAGCATTAAACTAAATGGAGAGAAATTTAAGACAATTCCTCTGACACCAGGGACATGACAAGGCTGTTCAATTTATCTGCATGTCTTCAACATAGTATTTGAAGTACTAGCTACAGCAATTTGACAACTAAATGAGATCAAAGAGATATAAATTGTAAAGGAAGAAGTCAAAGTATCACTATTTGCAGATGATATAATAGTATATATAAATAATCCCAAAGATTCCAACAAGGAACTCCTATAGCTAATAAGCACCTTTAGCAAGGTGGATACAAAAGGAACTCAAAACAATATTTGCCCTTCAGTATACAAAAGACAAAGGGTTAAGAAAGAAATCAGGGAAACAACACCCTTCACAATACACACACACACACACACACACACACACACACACACCACCACCACCACCACCAACACCAACACCAACACCAACACCAACACCACCAACAACAACACCAACAAAAAACCATAAAGCATCTTGGTGTAACTCTAACCAAGCAAGTGAAATACCTATATGACAAATACATGAAGTCTCCAAAGACAGATATTTTAAGAAGATACCAGAAGATGAAAAGATCTCCCATGCTTGATGATAGGTAAGATTAACGTAGTAAAAATGGCCATCTTACCAAAAGTAACCTACAGATTCAATGCAATTCCCATCAAAATGCCAACACCATTCTTCACAGGTCTTGAAAGGACAATTCTCAACTTCATGTGAAAAAAAATCTTGAGTAGCTAAGACAATCCTATACAATAAAAGACAATCTGGAGTTAACTCCACCCCTGATCACAAGCTGTACTATAGAGCAACTGTAGTAAACACTGAATGGTACTGGCATAGGTACAGACCAGTGGATCAATGAGATCGAATTGAACACCAAGAAATAAACCTACCTCCTGTTCTTAAAAACATAAAAAGAAATACAGAATCACTGCTGTGTTTAAATGAATTTAAATCAATGACACTTCTGCATCTATTAGATTGCATACATTTCTAATCATCTGTATTATTGCAGGTCTCCCATCTCTAAGTTATTTGTGCTCCTGTGAACACTCAATGTGGTAAACTGTGGTAATAAGCAGTATTTCTTATATCCAAATCCTACTAATATAATTAAAATTACATGGGGAATGTGTAAACCCTAGAAAATGTTTTAAATGCTACTTTGACCCAAGTCAAATCTGACATACTAATCTGGCCCATCGGTCTCATTATAAACAGCTTAACATATTGCATGAAGAAGTTAGAGGGTAAAACAAATAACCTTACTGTCTATCACACATTTTCTTTTCTCTTTTGGCTCAGGGAAAATGTGTGGCCCCAGAGGTTGAAAAAAATATTTTCAGATTTCACACTCACAGTGCTTCCAAGTCTATATAATAACTTCTAGGGGAACTGTTGTTGGCAGGTGTCTTGCACCATTTTTCAGTGGAAATGAAAAACAAGGCAAATATATAAGGAAACTTTAGCTGTGCTTGTAACTTCGAAGAACGACGTTTCTATTCTTCTGAGCTCAATTTTAAAACAAAATAAGGAGCAGGCATAGCAGAAATATATGCTTGACATAAACCTGTAAGGTTGAGTCAGATTACACATATTACACAAATATCAAAAACATATTTATAAGAAAACAAATTTTGATGAATTTTTATTGCACCAAAATAAATTTTCACTTACCATTTTTTTAATAATTAATTTCTAATATAAGTAACTCCCTGGCAACTAGGAGCATCTTGGGGGATTCCATTTTTTACTTAGTTTTCCAGTGTGTCCAGCTAAGAGTTGTGGGGGAAATACTGGAATCTAATCCCTCACTGGGTATGATAGCTCAGAAACACATTGAGGCTTACATAGCCAACTTTTGTTAAATTTCCTATAATATCATGCAGGGAGGGGCATGGAGCAATGGCTGTTATGGTCTTACAGAGGACCAGAGTTTGATTCTAAACGTCCAGACACCAACATCACAACATCAGTCAGCTCACAGTGTTGCCTCTCAATCCCCCCCCACCATCTCCCTGTCTCTCTCTGTCTCTCTGTCTCTCTGTCTCTGTCTCTGTCTCTCTCTCTCTGACACACACATACACATACAGGATGTATAAAATGATGAAAATAAAAAATCTTATAATACTTTTTTAAAGCATATAGAGATTCTTCAAATCTCAACTTGACTCAGGATTTCACCTTCTACTTCATAAATCAATTCTTAGGAAGAATGACCAACTCCTTTCATTCTGTTTAAAACAATAACCCAAGCATCTGATATCCACCCAAAACACAAGCACAAGGAGGATATGTTTCCCATAAGCTTTGAGGTAAAGTCATATTTTACATATTACTATACTAGCATATAGATGCTTATAAAAAATAACTTTGGAGGCTGTTTTATTATACCAAATAACTTTTCACTTATCCTTTCTTTGAAAGAATTAATTTCTAAAAAAATAAAAAGAAAGAATTAATTTCTAATATAAGTAATTCATAGGCAACAAGGAGGAGCTACTGATATTCCTCATATTTGGTGATTTTTCCAATGTGTGCAGCTGGAATATTAAGACTTATGGAAAATAACTGAAAAAAAAGTAAAGATCTGTTTTATAGTTATCCTAGAACATGCATGACATTTTTGGTGGTGTAGACTGTTTAATGATTATTTGAGGGAAAAGTAAAATTATGATATATGACTCTTTCTCTCTCTCTCTCTCTCTCTCTCTCTCTATCTATCTATCTATCTATCTACATATATATATATATACATATATATATATATATATATCATAAAGAGTTAAACACACAACATGGTTTTATAAATAAAGAAAATTTTATGCTTTAGTTCAGAAAATAATCTATTGATGATAGGAAATATTTCAGATAGAGTTCTCTTTTAATAATTACGTTGTTGGGGATAAGATTTTTCATTTATTGAGTAACAATAAACATTGAAATTGTATTCTAAGATGTATGCACAAACAATATTTTCCTTTCCAGCAGTAACTTCTTACTTCAGATTTTTATTGTACATGACTTCATGAGGAAAAATAATGGCTTAAATTTACTATGGGAGTCTTTCTAAACAACAGTAACCCCTTAACATTGAGAAAGGGGAATGAAATGAAAAAAAAGCATGAAATAGTAAAAGTGAGGTTGTACATAGAAATGAATGTGAGGAAAGGGGCATCGTAGATACAGTGCAAGTACAGTAGAGTTTGTGTGCATTGAGAAAAGGAGACGATTCTGAATTTGTTTTCAAGTGAATATGTGCTCCTTGAGGGATAGTATCTTATCACCTCCTTTCATCTCCCAGAGTCCCTGCTCTACTGTGTGTAGCATGGCCCTGCAAAATTATATTTACTCACCAACTAAGTAATTTAGCATCATAAGTAGAGGTCTTCTCCCTGGATTGCCTTAAGGTATGAATTAAGATGTAAACGTGTAAAATATCAATAAAGCTGACATAAAACTTTTTGTTCCCAAATATAGAAAGCAAAATGAGCATGGCCTTAGGGTAATACACTATGCCTAACGGCTAACAAAGTCTCCTGCCACATATTATATTGGAGTGTTATTACAGGTTGTCTATTAGATGTATAGTCCCCTTGAGATTTTACACAGTTTTGAACATAAATCCTTCAGCAGTTCACATTTTAGTTGATGCTGAAGAACATACTATGGCTTGAATTCTTAGGAATGGGACAAAGTACCAAGCCATTTCTAGAGATACCTAATGTGAGTGTCAAATTACCAGCCTCCAACAAGCAAAAGGGAATGCTAATTAAAGGGGTAGGACATGTTCCAGTTGTTCTAATCAAAGAGAGCTTAATCCTTCCATAAGCTGGCTGGCTTTGTTGAAGGCAATTCTGAACAACCTTGTTACTTTTGATAACTGTAAGCCACTGACTCATGGCCCCTTGACAGCTAGCTGAGCATGTAATAACATTTCTCTGTATTTGGGGACTGGCTTAGCTGGCTTTATAATAGATTATTGTGGATGTTAAAGTGAAATGTTAGTCTTTCTTTAAAGCTCTGTATTCCCCAGTAATTAAGGTTATAAAAAGGGCACTGAGCACAATGCAGTTTCAAGGTCGCCAAACACAGATATAACAGCCTTCAGTTTGTGTAAATAAGGTATTAACCATAGGTTTATTCTTCAATTGTGTAATGAAAATAGGTTTTTTTTGAGAGCAGATTGATAGAGAAGAATTTTGAGGTGTGTAAGAAAAGTGTGTTTTTTCCCCTTACTCCTTCTTGCAAAAATTAATGTCTAGAGGAAAAATACAATTGACATTAAAGAAAGTCAGGGGAAAATATTCTTTAAGACTGTAACAGAAAGAAGTTGAATGCTGTCAGTTAAGAGAAAAAGCAGATAGAAGTGCAGAGCTTCATCCCAAACAGCTGAAGCTGTTGGGTATAAGATCAACCTTGGATAAAGCACAACCTTTGGCATGAAAATGCCTGCAGAGACTACACAAACAAGGGTTTCACTCTATCTTTCAAGATTGTGACAGTTATCAGTTGTTTGTGTTTCCAACTCATTGTAATTGGGGAAAAAGTTACAGGAAAAATTCACCCAGGAGAGGCATGTAGCTGCTTGTTTCAAAGGAAGCAATTGATGGGGCCTCATTCAACTTCAGGTCTAGCATTTTCTCTCTGTTTGAAGCAGATCCTTATGTGAGTTATTACAATAGGAAAAATGTTCCATTGCATGATTTTTAAAGAAATGATCCTTTGTGATGCTCAATTGCCATATAATTTAAGAAGGGGAAAAAAAAGAGAAAGAATTTTTTATTTAAGTATTGTAAAGGCAAAAACAACTCCCTATAAAGCAAAAGAGCCACACTAATAGTATAGAGTTCTACTGCAGATGGTCCCTAGAATCAGGAAAGTATAATTTATAGTGTCAGGAAGGCAATCATATTTTCATTCTACCAGATAAGATCAAGGCAGGTACTCCCCAAGGAGTGAACCTCTTTGCTTCAATTTTAAAGTGATGAAATGGAGGATGTGTGATGCTTTATAGTGCAGACAAAAATGTCACACCAGTAATTGCTATGCAGGTGCTTAAGTACATGCCAAATAATACTATAAATTATATTTCTCGTGCATTAAGAATTAATTGTGTCAGTAGTTAAAAGAACAATTACAAAATAATATGTACCTTTAAAAAAAGATGGTAATACTCAAGAAAATCATTCAGATAACCTTTTGTGGAAAAGTAAGACTTTTCTTTTCCTTTCAAGGTATTTTAAATCTCTATCTCATATATCTTCTATGCTGAAAATCTCATTTTAGTCAAATTCCTTCTATAAAGATGCTATATATAATATACCAAAGGCTTCCATAATTTGTCAAATAAAACTATAATTTATAACATAATGGAGTCATTCAAAGTTACATGATAGAACAAAATGAAGTTTGTATAATCTTCAAGAAGTCAAAGTCATTCTTAGCAATAACCAAGTGTCTTTTTTCTCACCACACAAATTTATTTAGTTCACCTTTTAAAATAGTATAGGTACCTCATCCCATCTGGACTGCTGCTCCTGTCCTGTCTTTCCTAGATGGTTCTCTAACACATGACTATAATAACCACACTAGTTCATGAAAATTTTATGAGAATTGTTAGGAAGTGTAGGTATGAACCTTATACTACTATCTGAAATAGGATAATGTTAAGAACAACAAGCATAAATAGTATTAGATTTTATTACGAATATATATCAGCAGGGTGTGGTGGCACAAACCTTTAATCCCAGCACTCAGGGAAGCAGAGGCAGGAAGACCTAGGGATGTTTGATTAAAGGTTGGTCTACAAAGTGAATCAAGGACAGCAAAGGCTACACAGAGAAACTCTGTATGAAAAACTTTTTAAAAGACTATGTATCTGGGAATTTAAATTGAGTATTACCAATAATGATAAATTAAAATCAAATTGATACTACTTTTCCCATTTAGAGATAAGGAAACAAAAAATAAGTAAGATAGATGCAGCCTTATATTCAAGGTTTGTTTGAAATGACTCTTCTTTTCTTTTTTAATTAAAGTAATTTATTCAGATTACATCTCAATTGTTATCACCTCACTTGTATCTTCCCATTTCCCCCTTGCTCCCTCTTTTACCCTATTGCCCTCCCCTAGGCCTGTGACTGAAGGGGATCTCTTCCCACATCATATGATCACAGCCTATCAGTTTTCATCCTGGTACCCTGCTTACCCTTCCTCTGAGTGTCACCAGGCCTTCTCACCAAGGGGAAGTGGTCAAAGAGGGGGCACCATAGTTCATGTCAGAGTCAGTCCTAGCTCTCCACACAACTGTGGAGAATGTGCTGTCCATTGGCTAGATATGAATAAGGAGTCTATGTTTACTGCATGTATTTTCCTTGTTTGGTATAGTAGTTTGAACAGAACCCTTTGGTCAAGATCTGCCAGCCTTGATGATCTTCTTGTAGGCTTCTAGGACCCTCCAGATCCTTCTATTTCCCCATTGCAATAGGAAGTCTCAACATCTATCTTAATCTCCTGTTAAGTGAAGACTTTCCGGGGACATCCCTGTTGGGCTAGTGTCCAAATATAAGTGAGAATATACCATGTGTATCTTTGTGGGTCTGGGTTAACTCACTCAGGATGATCATTTTTAGTTCCATCTATTTGCCTGCAAACTTGAGAAATGTCCTTGTTTTTAATAGCTGAGTAGTGTTCCATAGTGTAAATGTACCACAGTTTCTTTATCCATTCAACTGACAGACATCTATGTTATTTCCAGATTCTGGTTATTATGAATAAGGCTGCTATGAACATGGTTGAATATATGTTCTGGTTGTGTGCTGGTGCATCTTTTGAGTATAGTCCAAGGAGTAGAATACCTGGGTCTTGAGGTAGCATTATTCCCAGTTTTCTGAGAAAGCACCAGATTGATTTTCAAAGTGGTTTTACAAGTTTGCACTTCCATAAGCAATGAAATGTTCCCCTTTCTCCACATCCTTGCCAGCATATGCTGTCAACTGTGTTTTTGATCTTCGCTATTCTGATGGGTATAAGATGGAATCTCAGAGTTGTTTTGATTTGCATTTCTCTGATGACTAAGGACCTTGAGCATTCCTTTAAGTGTTTCTCAGCCATTTGAAACTCCTCTGTTGAAAATTCTCTGTTTAGTTCTGAGTCCCATTTCTCAGTTGTGTTATTTGGTTTGGTGGTGTTTAATTTCTTGAGTTCGTTATATATTTTTGATCTTAGCCCTTTGTCAGATGTAGGGTTGGTGAAGATCTTTTCCCAGTCTGTAGGCTGTTGCTTTGTTCTGTTGACAGTGTCTTCTGCCTTTCAGAAGCTGGATCTGGACTGTTGGTGTTCTGTTCAGAAAATTGTCTACTGTGCCAATGAGTTCCAGAGATACTAAATCTGTTAAAAGAAAAACTGTTCACCAATGGACATGTCATCAAGACAAAAACTAACCAGGGAAATAATAAGAGTAAGAAATGTTATGAATCAAATAGACCTAGAAGACATCTACAAAGCATTCAATCCAGACACAAATAATGCCTTCTTCTCAATACCTTCTGGAACCATCTCCAAAATACAAGAAAATTTAAATAAAATCTTATATCTTATCACCACGAATTAAAGCTGGACTCAATAAGAACAGAAACAACAGAAAGCATACAAACTTGTGGAAACTGAACAACCTTCTACTCAATGACTATTCTTCAAGAAATAAATATATAATTAAAAAGTAAAGACTTTCTAGAACTCAATGAAAATAAAAGTACAACCTACTCAAACTTATGGAATATAATGAAAACAGGGCTAAGAAGAATGTTCATACCACTATGTACATTCATAAAGAAAATAGAAAAATCTTATACCAGCAACTTAGTTACACATCGAAAATCGATAGAACAAAAACCAGAAAACACACCACAGACAGTAGATGGCATGAAATAGTCAAACTCCTGGAAGAAATCAATAAATTAGCAACAAGAGAACAATAAAAAAGAATGAACAAAATCAAGAGCTGAATCTTTGAGAAAAATCAACAGGATAAACAAACAATTAGCCAAACTACCTAAAAGGAAGAGGGAGAGTATCCAAATGAACAAAATTAAAAATGAAAAGGAGGACCTAACATAAACACTTAGGAAATCCAAAGCATCATTAGGTGTTACTTCAAAAGCCTGTACTTCACTAAATTGGAAAATATGAACGAAATGTACCAATTTTTTTTGCTAAGTTAAAACAAGAACAGGTAAACAAATAAAATAGTCTTATAATCCCTAAAGAAATAGAAGCAATTATTAAAAGTCTCTCAACCAAAGAAAGGCCAAATGGTTTTAGCACAGAATTATACCAGACACCCAAAGAAGAGCTAATACCAATACTTCTCAAATGATTCCACAAAATAGAAAGTGAAGGTACACTGTCAAATTCATATTATGTTGCTACAGTTACCATGACATCTAAATCACACAGACTCAACCATGAAAGATACTTTTACACAAATATCTCTTATGAACACTGATGCAAAAATACCCAATAAAATACCTGAATACTGAATCAAAGAACACATCAAAAACATTGCCTACCATGATCAAGTAGGCTTCATCCCAGGAATGTAGGAATAGTTCAATATATGAAAACCCATCAGTGTAATACACCATATAAAAAAAAAGTGAAAGAAAAAACCACATGATCATCTCATTAAATGCATAAAAAGCCTTTGAAAAAACTCAATACCCCTTCATGTTAAAATCTTGGAGAGATCAGAGATACAAGGCTCATACTTAAACACAATAAAAGCATTATACAGAAAGCCAATAGCCAAAATCAAATTAATTGGAATAACTTAAAGTAATTCCAGTAAAATCATGGACAAACAAGGCAGACAAATGACTCCATTTTTATTCAATATAGTACTTGATGTTCTAGCTGGAGTAATGAGAGAACTAAAGGAGATCAAGGGAATACAATTTGGAAAGGTAGAAGTCAAAGTATGGCTATTGGCATATGATGTAACATTACACATAAAAGACTGCAAAAATTCTATCACAGAAAACCTACAACTGACAAATACCTTCAACAAGGTGGCTGGATGCAAAATTAACTCCCCAAATCAGTATTTCTCCTTTATACAAGCAATAAACTGGTTGTGAAAAAAAATAGCAAAACAATACCCTTCACTCCAGCTACAAAAAATATAAAGTATCTTGGTGTAATAAACCAATCAAGGTAAAGACCTATAAAACAAGAACTTAAAGTCTTTAAAGAACACATCAGGAGATGGAAAGATTCCCCTGCTCATGGATCAGTAGGATTAACATAGTAAAATTAGCCATCTTACCAAAAGCACTTTACAGAATCAAGGCAATCCCCATCAAAATATCAAAATTCTTTGCCAAGCATGAAAGAGCCAACCTCAACTTCATAAAGAAAAATAAAATGACAAGATAGATAAAAATACCCTTTAAAATAAAAGAACTTCTGGAGGTATCAAAATTCTTGATTTCAAGATGTACTACAGAGCAACAATAATAAAAACCTCATTGTATTGGCAAAAAAACAGACAGGTTGATCATTGAAATTCAACTGAAGATCCATAAATAAATCCACATAATTGTGGACACTTGATATTTAACAAAAGAGCCAAAGCCATATAATGGAAAAAAGATAGCATATTCAAGATACGTTGCTGGTATATCTGGATGTCTGGATGTAGGAGAATGCAAAGAGATTCATATTTTTCACCCTTCACATAACTCAAGTCCAAGTAGGTTAAAGACCTCAAATGAAAGCTAGATGCACTAAATCTAACAGATAAAAAAGTAGGGAACAGCCTTGAACACATTGGTACACGAAACAACTTCCTGAAAATAACACCAGCAGCTCAGGCACTTAGATTAACAATTATTATATGGGACCTGGTGAAACTGAAAAGATTCTGCAAGGCAATGAACACTGTCGATAGGTCAAACCAGCAGCCTACAGAATGGTCAAAGATCTTTAGCAACCGTACATCTGGCAGAGAGCTAATATCCAAAATATATAACAAATTATAGAAAGTAGACACTAACAAACCAAATGACCCAATTAAAAATGGGGTACAGATTTAAACAGAGAATTCTCCACAGAGGAATTTACAATGTCCAAGAAGAATTTAAAGAAATGTTCAACATCCATAGTCATCAGGGAAATGGAAATCAAGATGACTCTGAGATTCTATCTTAGAACTGTCAGAATGGCTAAGATCAAAACCTTAAGTGACAACACATGCTCATAAGGATGTGCAACAAGGGAAATATTCCTCCACTGCTGGTGGTAGTGTTAACTTGTACAGTCACTTTGGAAATAGTTGTATTTCAAGACCCAATTATACCATTTCTGGGCATATACCCAGAAGATCGTCCACTTTACCACAAGGACAATTGGTTAAATATGACCATAGCAGCTTTATTTGTAACAGCCAGAAACTGGCGATGAGATATATGTACCTCACCTCAAGAATGTATAAAGAAAATATGGTTCATTTACACAACAGAATATTACTTAGCTTTTAAAATCTATGATATCATTAAATTTGGAGGCTGATGGATGGAACTAGAAATAGAAAAGATTATCTTGAGCAAGGTAACCCAGACCCAGAAAGACACACATGGTATGTATTCACTTATAAGTAGATAATGGCCAAAAAGTACGGGATAACCATCCTATACTCCACAGATCCAGAAAGACTAAGTAATATGGAAGGCACAAAGGGGATACTTCAATCTCACTGAGAAGGTGAAGTAGAATTACATTGAGGGTGGATGGAGGGAGGAAAACAGGTGAGGAAGGGTGTGAAGAGGGGAGCTGGAAGAACCACATGGGTAGAAAATGAGAGAGAGAGTAGGTGAGAGAGAACTGGAAATAGTAGAGACAGTATCTCTGGGAAGAGCTATACATACAACAATGGAAATTCCCAGGAATCTATGTGGTGATACTGGCTAAGATTCCTAGCAATGAGGATCTCCTATAACCAGAAAAGTCTTCCAGTGGAGGAACTAGGATGACAACCCAGACACAAAACCTTAGACCCACAATTTCTTCTGTCAACAAGACATGCAGGGAAAAATATGGAGGAAAAGTTGAAGAAATGGCCCATCAATGACTAGGCCAGCTTTAAACCTATGCCATGAGAGAGCCCACTATTCTATTATACTTACAGACAGGATCCTTGCATGACTCTCATCTGAGAGGTTTCGTCCAGCAACTGATGCAAACGGATGGAGAGACTCAAAGGCAAACATTAGGTGGAGCTTGGGGAGCTCTATAGAAGAAGGGATGAAGGATTGAAAGAGACAGAGAGATCAAGGACACAACAAGAAAGCATAAATAACCAACTAACCTGAGCTAATCGGGGCCATCAGAGACTGAAACACCAGAAAGCATCCATGAGATAGACCAAACCCCTCTGTACATGTTACAGTGGTGTAACCTGGTCTTGCTGTGGTAATCATAGCAGCAGAAGCAGAAGCTTTCTCCAACAGTTGCCCACTTTGTGATCCCTTTCCCTTAGCTGGGCTGCCGTGCCTAGCCACAACAGAAAAAAAATGAGCCTAGTCATTCAACAATTTTATATACCAAAGCAGGTTGATACCCAAGGAAATCCTTTCTATTTCTAAGCCTATTCTGCAGAGAAAGGGAATATAAGAGGATGGCTGGGATGTGAGGTGAGAGGAAGAGACTCAGAGAGGAGGAAGAGGAATCTACCATTAGGATATAAAATTAATAATTAATTAATTAATTAATTAAAAAGGAAAGCTAAGTTAAAGGTGTTGCTGTTGTTTTTAGGCAGATGTAGAATGACAAAGGAGTGCCTAGAGTTTGATCAGCTACGATATATATGTGCTTATTTCTATACATTACACCCCAACAGCAGTTTTTCTCTATCCCTCTTCCCAGCCCCTCCCGAACTTCTCTCCATTTAATTAAAACAAAGAGGAGGAAAACATTTCCCTGGAGCTGGCTTATAGTTTCATATGTTTAGTTCACTGGAAGCATGACAGCTCTCAGGCAGATCTGTAGCTGAGAGTTTTACACTGGAATTCCTTCTCCATTTCTCTCTGTCTCTGTGTGTGTGTCTCTGCTTCTCTGTCTCTACTCTGTGTCTCTGTCTTTGACCATCTCTTTGTCTCTGTCTTTCTCTTTCTGGGTTTATCTCTCCTTCTTCCACTAATTTTTAAAAAGTAGGCTTCCTAAAGATAGCTTGAGACCATTTTCTTCCTACTGAGCTGTCTCTTCCAGGCCAGCCTTGATATAAGGGTTTATGCCTAGTCCTATTGCAACTTGTTATACCATTTTCAGTTGACTTCCCAGATGTGCTCTTAAACCTCTCCATGTTTCCTCAAAAAGTTCATCATATAGGCCTGGTGATTTCTCAATAAATGCAATAAGTGTTTAAAATAAATACAATTAAAATAAAAAAGAAGGTAAGATTAATTTTGGCTTAAGTTTCAGAGAGTTCACAAACATGACATCTTGGTCCCAGGCACAATGGAAGAAAGTAAAATTTGTGGAATGGAATAAGGACCAACATAATCTCTACATGTTTGTGACCATGGTTATGGTACTTCCAAGTTGTCCCTAGTTCCTAAAGTCTCCAGAAGCTTCTAAATAGTCACACAATCTAGGAATCAAGTATCCAACATATAAACCTACTAGAGACATTTCATACTCAAGTCATAATATATACTATACCAGGAAATAGTACAAAGTAAAAACAACAAACATACTTAAAACAAGTGAAAAAGCATGCATGAATGTTTTACTTCTTTTGAGTTGCGATAGCAGTTGACCAAACATTGAGGTGCTTAGAGACAATGTACATGTGTCTTTCTCTGATCTGGAGTCTGGGGAATCTAGGAATTATGGAAATTAATAGCAATATATTGGTATGTCTACTTCTTGTTCACATTTAGCATATTTAACGTAATTCTGTGGACTCTTTCTTATAAAGACTCAATCTTTCACACCAGTCAAAGCTTCATCATCCTTGTGGGACTTAAAGTGTCAAAATACATGCTGGAAAACTGGTAAGTCAAGAGCACTTTGTTCTTCTCCAAGGGATCAGAATTGATTTCTCAGCACACACATTAGACAGCAGACAACCAAATATAATTTATGTTTCAATAGATTGAAATCCTTTTAAGGCCACATTAAGTTACTGCACACAGATGGAATATGCACACATATACAAGTAAATAAGTAAATGAATAAAAATAAGTAACAATTCTTTGAGAAATAAGATTTCAAATTATAAATTTTGGAGATGCATACATCTTAAGAATGTAGCATGATGTTTATTTATATGTACTAGGAAATTAAACCAGCCCTCTAATGATGATTATAGATCATGTGTGTTTTGTATCTTGTTTTAATAAACAATTTACATAAAATAGAACAAAAGGTGCCATAAAGAATTTACAAGCGTTTGCAGAAGGAATTCACCTATCCTAGAGTAGTTGAAAAGAGTTTGTGGAAGATCTGAAGATTAACAACACTCTGGATTACAAGTGTAATCCACAATAACTCACCTTGGAATGAATACATGTTACGAGAAAGTACTGCTAAAAATAATAGATGTAGGGTGAACAAATGAATCTTTTTAACTTAGAATATTATAAACACATTTTGTCATCACTAGGAAGAAAACTTTGAGAAATGTCTAGGTGAATACTTCAGATTGAGAGCACTTACAGAAATCTGGGCTCTGTCTACAATCTTGTTAGTACCCACCCGGCTGCACTCAGTGCTGCACCAAAGATTCATATTACTGTTGAAAATGCAGCTGTCAGAGCCAAGACAAGGACTAAAAGAAGGAAACAACACAAAAGAAGGAAAATAAATTGAATTTGAAGTTGAATGAATTCCCATGAAGTTATTATCTAATACAAGCTATATCATATCTCTACTTATGCTTCATCACATGGTCATATTTATCCTGTTCTGAGAGACATCATACCAAGTACAAATGAAAGTTGATTACTAATTGAAACATTATATAGTGATATATGATGTTCGTTGCCACAATGGAAAATAATCTTTGTGAATAAGGTTCTTTTGTAGATCTAATTTGAAATAATACAACTAATATTATGTTAAATATATACTGTGTCTGTAACAAAGGTTTCACATCAAGAACATTTTAAAATCATCATTTTCTCAAGTTTTATCTCATGTATTTTAATTCTTATTTATGTATACAACTATCAAAACCAAAGAAATAAACGAAAAAATTCTATTTTCTTTAATAGTTGCAAAGTATTTTAAACTAAGTTTTGTAAATGCTTTATAACATAGGAAAATCTAAAGTTGCCACAGAAAAACTTTGCTCTTTCTAAGTATCCTTCTGGTGGGTGACTTTGTGCATCATTCCAAAGGTCACCTTACAGTCTTAAGAAATAGAGGCACTACATCCATTATTTCTGCCATGAAGTCAATATGAAGCAATGGTTGCCCTTTTCACATTTCCAGCTTTATTCTTATGTTCATATAAGATTAGTTCTCTACTGTCATTTCTGAGTATTTATTATAATCAACTTTGCTAATTTCCTATCACATTCCAGGTCAGATATAACCTCCTTCTCCACATGACCCCATATTCTGCCTGATGTCCAATTCCAAGCTGCGTCAATATTCACAGTGATGACAACTTGTCACTCCTGAAGGGCATAAGATCATGTTTTGCATTAGTTTTTCATTGCTTTAATGAAATATCTGAAGAATGCTGACTGTATACAGAAACACACACACACATACACACACACACACACACACACACATCTTAAGATTTTGGTTTAAAAGTACAGTCTAATTAGGCCATAGGTTCAAAAAAAAGCTCATAACGGAACATGTAATCACATCATGAAATAGGAAGTCATTAAATTATTTAGGTTTAGAATTCACACATTTATAATAATTTGCTTTTACTTAAACTCATTCCAGTGACAACTATTCTATTTAGATAGTGACTAAAAAGATATACTAGAATGCTATATCAGGAGGTTTATCAGTAAGATTAGAAGAATATCACTTCATCTTTTTTTCAGAATCTATCACAGTGCCTAGTAAGCACAGACTTTGATCTCTGTTGCTTTAAAAAGTGAGCTAGTGAACAATAGTTGTCAACAAGTTATAAACACATATGTTAATCTGTGACAGATTGGAGAGAGGGGACAGTAAGTCAGTACTTGATCTTCATCATATTTTTGAGATTACTATATTTATATCATTTTCACCTTGCCTTTCATTCTTCATCCCCTCCCATGCACATGCCTTATCTTGCTCTCTGTCAAATCATGGCCACATTTTATTAATGAGTGTGTGTGTGTGTGTGTGTGTGTGTGTGTGTGTGTGTGTGTGTGTGT
>OU015748.1:29221516-29238046 GCA_907169655.1 Acomys percivali | reverse complement strand
ACACACACACACACACACACACACACACACACACACACACACACACATGCACTGTGATGAAATCTAACATAACATAAGCTAGTTAAAAACATTAAGAAAAACATAGCTTAAAACATTTGGTTTGAAGATGAGAATGAGGCACAGATTGTAACCAGATTGAGGGGATAGATATTGTGATTATTAATTGCTTTACTGTTTTTATATTGAAAGTTAAGTCTTCTCAAGAAAGAGGACAAAGAAGAAAGTATTGAGAGCACAGAACAGCCAAGGTTCAGTGCTTCTATCCCAAAGGAAGGCAGAGAGCTTAAAAAGATGGAACAAAGTGTGCCCAGGGAAGTCATTTTTTTCATTAAATGTTTATTCAACAAATGCACAAAAGTAGGCATTTATGAGTGAGGCACAATACTGGGGAAGAAATGCTAAGAAAATGTGTTGTATGAATGAGTTGCCCTCATAAGCTTAAATATTTGAATGTTTGGTTCCCAGTTGGTAGGATTGTTTGGGAAAGATTAGGAGTAGTAGCTACATTGGAGGTGAGTCATTTGGCTGGCTGTGAAGTTTCAAAAGCCCACCACACTTCCACTCAGCTTTCTGTCTTTCTGTCTCTGTCTCTCTCTGTCTATCTCTGTCTCTGTCTGTCTCTCTTTCTCCATTTCTCACATGTGCCATGGATCAAGAAGTAAGGGGGTGGGGCTGCCACTGAACCTCTGACATGCACTCTGGTGCCCATGATTTGATGACTGTTGCTTGGCAGGATGGCCTTGTGGGAACACAGAGGAAGGAAATGAGGTTATCCTGATAGGCTGAGGCCAGACAATGGAGTAGGAGTGCCCCCTGACTCCCCTATCAGAGGTCAGAGGTCTAGGGGAGGGGAATAGGGCTGAAGAGGAAGGGAGGATGCGAACACGAAGATACGAGCAAGGGGATAACAATCGGGATAATGTGTGAATACATTATAATAATAAAAAGAAAGATGTAAGCTCTTATCTACTGGCCCTATGCCATGCCTGCCACCCCATTGTCATGCTCTCCGATAAGATTGTCATAGATGCTAACCTTGAAAACTTCAAGCTCCAAATAAACTTTCTTCTCTAAACCACAGATTTGGGGAGATTTATTAAAGGCCATATAAAATATTTACATAAGAGTTATAAGAATGGCTGGGTATGATGGACCATGCCTGTAAGCTCAACACTTGGGGAGGCAGAAGCAGGTGGATCTCTGTGAGTTCAAGGCCAGCCTGGTCTGCAAAGCATGTCCAGAACAGGCAAGGCTACACAGAAACCCTGTCTCAGAACAAACAAAACAAAACAAACAAAAAGAATTATAAGAATGGAAGAAGTAATTGTGAGATTAAGATTCACGATTTTGGCTCCAAGTAAAGTCAAATGTTGTGAGTTGACAATGCATTGACTTACTTAGCAATAGGCAGGTGTCTGGTGTGTAAAGTTAGGTCTGGCTTTTTATTTTTCTTCTGCCATATGATTAAAAATTATAAAAGAAGAAACTAAAAAGAAAAATATTATTTCATAAATATTGATATGTCAAGCCTGGAAGCTTGAAAAAAAGAAAGTATTCTAAGAATGATGAAAAACTAAACAGTCCAAGAAGTGAGATGTTAAAGGACACATACCCTGACATAGTCACTATAGATGAACAAAATTGCAAGGTTAAGATATTCAGGAACTTACACAGAAAAAAATTATATTACTTCTCAGTGTGAAATGTTCCTCAGGTATAAAGGCTAACAGGAGAAGTATAATAAGGCAACAAAGAATAGTAAGTACCAAGTAAACTGCCTTTGGTAAAAAGTAATCAAATAACACTTCAAAATAGATGAAGAAAAATAAGAGAGAAAATATTTCATCATAGAAAGTATGTGGCATTTAGAATTTGAAAGTCATGCATTCAGGTCTTGACTCTATGTTTACCAGTGGTTTTATGCATCAGAGACTATATTTTATCAAAACAAGTAAAATTTAGACTAATATACTATACTGATTATACTACTGCTAAATGCCAAAGAATGAGTTAAATATTAAAATGATTATATCTTCTTTTTGTTGCTTGCTTTCAGCATGAAATGAGTCTTCATGTAAAATATATTTTGTACAAGTAAATATATATTGTTATGTCTCAACATTTTTTTGAAACTTCAACTCCTAAAAGGACTTTGTTTCCGCAACTGTAAAAATAATTAAGCACATTTATTATTTATTTGAAAAGATACCTCAAAGTTATTAAAATATATCAAAATATTTTCATCTTTGAATAAAATACATCTAATTCTCTTGACTTGGCAGTGATATCATTATCTCTTCTTTTGGTTCATAATATGCCTTAGGATTCTATTTAATTAAGATACCTATGTATAAAGGCTTTGCATGACTGCTGCATGCTTGTATCTTTATTATCAAAACAGGAAAAAATGAGCCCTAATTGTGACTTTTTATAAAATGAGCATATATTCTGTTATACATCCCATCCTAATATAAATTTATTTTCCTTATAAGTATAATTTATAACTTAGATATACAACTCTTTGCAAAGACTGATTTTTTGTGAGTTTACTGATTTCAAGCACAATGTAAATGTTTTTTAAATTTATTTTCAGATATTATCCTTGTCATGTGCATGTTTAAAAATGGCTAACTTCTTCCACACACAGTGGGACATTGTAAAGAAAAATGTAACAGACTTCTTTTGAGGGGATGAATTCCCTTTTGAGTAAATAGGGGAAAAAGTAGAAGATAATTTGGGGAAAAATATGCTTGTAACTAAAAACTTCTTTCTTTTTTATTATCACCAAAGCACTCTTCCATGTTTAAATGTTGGTTAAATATTATAAGGATCCCTTTCAGTCTTATGAGAAATCCCACAGTTAGAGTTGGCCATGAAATTGGAGTCTAGGTTACCACTTTGTGGCAGCTTTCTAGGTATGAGCAGCAATCGTTAGATGCCTTGAAATGCAGTCTTCACTTCTGGAGTACAGGCAGGTCAAAGACTGTAATCACTTCCTTTCTTCTTTTAAACACTTGCTGAGTTTAAGTGATTCTTTCCATATATATAAAAACACCTATTTTCTCAATGTAAAGACTATGCAGACAAAATAATAGAATATCACACTTTTAGTTTGCTCTCCCCAATTATTCTCAATTTTCCTTTCTACTTCATCCACTTTAGTGCTTACAGAGAGTTAGTAAAAATCAAACTGTGGATTAACCTTTGTAATTTCATTGAGAAGTGCTGGCAATTTAACACTGAGATTTATAATACTCTTCCTTTCACAAAGAGCTTGGCTTTAAACCTACAATGTCATACAAAATGTAACAGCAAGATTATTCAAAGACGCACATGCAGAACGTTTTCATCCTCACAGATGAGGGCTCTCAGAATAAACAAGAAGATCTCAAAGGGCATTTGTGCCAGGACTCATTCATTTTCAAACTCCTCGTTAGAGTTCATCTCTTCCCCTGAATGTCTAACGTTTGTCCTTTCTGAGCTCTGTATCAAGGTATTATTAAAAATTGATAAACCTACAATTTCTTGTGGACTCTGTTTGCACATTTTACTTTTAAAGTTCTATTTGGGGTATCACTTCCACAGAGCTTCCTTGATCCTCCCTTTGGCAATCTGGATGGGTCCTTGAGATTTTGTTTTATATAATATATGTCTTTGCTTTAAAGGTAGAGGGTACTAGTCTAAATCTAAGGGAAAAGGAAACTGACTCCTGCCTCAGTGATGAACAGGAAACATAGCTTCCGTTCTGTTAGCATGCAGGCATTTCTGGTCCTCATTCCCAGGTACCAGAGTCGAGTTTGCTCATGGAAGCTTCTGCCTCTGTTTAGGATTACAGTGGTAGAGCAGGTGTTAGCAATACTGAGTCCCAAAATACAAGTTTGGGGCTTTGCCTCTAAGCTCTCGCATTTCTACTTCTGTTTGTTGTGGTATACGGTATGAAAATGTCTCCTTCCTATACGTCCGGCACCAAGATCACCGCTTTCTGGCTCTGTGCCACTTTTCATGAAGGAAAACTAAAGTAGCCTTTCTGGTGTAGGGGAAGAACGGCATTGAGCAGAAAAGCAGTTTCTGAAGGACAAAGTTATATTCAACACCGAAAGTTAGAGAAACTCTTCATTTAGAGAATGATTTGAGAAGACCTCTCTCCATCACCAAATGGATTATCCATCCATGCCTAGGAAGCCGACAAAAATGGGCAGGGCTCACAGGGTGTCAGAAACATTTCCAAAGAGATTATTAATCCACCCTCCCACCCTCTTCCCCCACCACTCCTCTATAGGAGGAAGGATACCTTCCTTGAATAGCAACAGGGCACACCTGGCAAACACGCATGTGCAGAAGGGGACCTTTCTGTAGCACCTCGCAGGAGACCTACCTGGACATGTGGGGCATGCAGAGAGATTGACAGCCCAGAGTCTCGTGACATCAACATGAATATCAAGGAAGAGGAGCCAGAGCAGCAGCTTGGAGGTTGGGAGACTATAGGACACTTGAACTAAGGTATAAAGGCATGCCATATTTCAGGAATAAACGAGTGTGCTTCTGTCTCATGCATGACTCCTGGAGTCTGTGTCCTTGACTCCAGGCCAGCTTAACTCCACCACCAAGGGTCCTGGGCATGAGTCCCAGCAACACCCCTCCCCTTCTTCTTAGGAAAGGGGAGCCACCCTGACCTCAAAGGATGAGGATAAGCCCAACTTCTGTATTTAAAAACATAATATAATTTATAAGTTCCCTGAGAATTTCACACATTCCCACAGCATGCATTTGATCATATTCACAAACTTCTCCTCCAACTAATTTATCTAAACTCTACCTGAAACTCTATGTTCTCTTATTATTTCTCCTATTTTTCACTGAGTTATATTTGTTCAGCCCATATACTCCTGGGGACAGGCTCCTAAGGAAAACAGTATCCTTTCCTTCCTCCTCCAGCAATCAACAGTTCTCACCTCGGGGACGGAGGCTGATGTGCCACTTCTCCATCCATGATGGAACGGAATGTGCCTAATGTTGTGAAAGTCTTATGCAGGCAACCACAGCTGTTATTTGTTCCTAAATACAGCAGACTTGTCACATCTACAAAACTGTTTAACTCAATTTTTCCCTGCCCTTTGACTTTTAAAATCTGTCTAGGAGCTTCATGAAACTAAAATAACAATACAGAAAGGAAAGTTTTTAGTAATCTTATTGTTTTATTTTTAACTAAATAATTCTAACCACTAAAACAAAACTTGTGGGAAGTATACATCGTACTTAACATATCCACACACACATATAGGCAACAAGGAATCACAGTTAAAAATTTTAGCCAAATTTTGACACTATCTACCTGCTTGTTCTTTTCCTTATCATATTTCATAAGATATTCACATGGTTTAAACACATAAAATAATGAAATGTGTAATGGTAAGTATATTTTATTTCATATATAGTCATATATTAAGTTTAATATTCTGTTGTTAATGTTATTTGGTATATAATTTTAGAGATCCATAAGATTATATTTCACATATATAATTGTAATCCTAATATTTCATTCCAAATCTATATAGTCTCCTTTTGGAAAATAATATTATCATTATGGTGTTATATAATTTTTTTAATTTGCTGCTTTTGAAACAAAACAATTTTAAAAAGAAGCTTCTGTGTTGCTTGCCATCTCTGCAATTATTTTAATCAAAGATCCATGTTCTATGCTATGATTACTTGTCATTCTCATAGTGAATAAATCTTTCTGTATATGTCACATGCTAGAGATTACTTTAAGCAAATAGATTCAGTAGACAACAAAATGAATACAAATCAATGAAACTCACACTATATTTACAGTGTTTACCTCCTCTTTTGCTCAATAGCTACAAATTTAAATTTCCTGAAAACTGGGCATTTAAGTAACATTGCTGGTCACAAAAGCAAAAATAAATCTCTTTCAACTCATTGCTAATTGCTCACAAATTTGTAATTTGACAATTTATTCAAAAAAAAACTTTTTTTCAAATTTTGCATTTGAAGAAGTGGCAAATTATTTTTTAACATTGATAAAAAGGTAATATGATTTAGCTGTGCCTTTTATTAATTATCTCATAATCATACAGTATATGTAATGGGGAAACTCACTCAGAAGAGGAAGTAGAATAGACAAAAGTAATGTTTGAAGAGAGAGAACAAGGTAGGCCAGGGATCACAGAGAGACGTGAGGGTGGATATCAAAGCTGGGGAGAGCATGGATAGGAGGTCAGAAGGCCTGTAAAAAAATGGAAAAAAAAAAAAGAACTGTGGGTGGGGCATCTCTGTGACAAGCTGGAGACCTAAGGGTAGGCTCCTGGGAGGATATGTGAGGGACTCTAGCAGAGACTCCTAGTAGAAGAGGCCATAGAGACTGAAGAGGACACTCTCTACCTAGACAAGTCTCCTAGTAGAGGGAGGGGAACACTAACCCACCTACAAAAAATTTAACCCAAAATGTACCCTGCGTAGGAGATGCACAGCTATAAAGGTAGTGCAAATAAACAGAGACTGAGGTAAAGTTCATTGTAATCCTGGCCCAACCTAAAATCTACCCAATGGGATAGAACCAACCCCTACATGCCATAGACATATGACCCCTACAAAGATGTAGCCAATGGGCAGCCCAGGCTTCATGTGAGTCCTCTAGTAAGAGGAGCTGTGCTCTCTCTGACATGAACTCTCTTGCCAGCTCTATCACTTTCCCTGACTGAATTTCCTTGCCAGCCACAGAGGAAAAGGATTTGTTCAGTCCTGATATGACTCGATAATGTGGGGTGGGGATGGAGGGGGGTCTCCCCTTCCTGAGGAATAGGGGAGGGTAGAGAGAAAGAGGGAGGGAGGATGTGACTGGGAGGTGAGGAGAGATGGGGTTATGATCAGTATGTAAAGTGAATGAATAAATCAATTAATCAAAAAAAATAGCTATCAGAGACAAGATGGCAGCATTGAACAAGCGGGGTATCTGATCTGCAGGACAGAGATTAGGGACCAGGCTGGGAGCTACAGACTGCAAGAAATGAAGAGGCCTAGGTAAGAGGGGTCTGCAAAGTGCAAAGCACAGTTGGCTCCAACCTCAGGCCACCTAACCAGAAAATGGACAATTTTTTAAATCGTTTCCACTTGCCAAAGTTGAACCAAGACCAGATAAACAAATTAAATAATCTTATTTTTCTCATAAGAAATAGAAACAGTCATTAAAAATCTCAGTGCAGAATTCTACCAGCCCTTCAAAAAAGAGTTAATACTCTTCAAGTTACTCCACAAATAGAAATGGATGGAACTTTACCAAACTCATTCCATGAGGCCACAGTCTTTTTGATATCTAAACCTCACAAAGACCCAACTAAGAAAGAGAAAAAAAATCATCTTGAGTGAGTTATCCCATATCCAGAAAGATAAACATAGGATAGATATTACATGCAGCCTTGGGGTAGGTGGGGCTAGGAACCAGAGAGATCAGGTAGTGGGGGATGGAGAGAGAAAGAACTAGGAGAGACAACTGGAATGGGTGGGGGACATCTCAGGGACAAGCTAGAAAACATACTATAAGAGAAACTCCCAAGAATCTACAAGGGTAACCTTAGCTAAGGCTCATAGTAATGAGGTAAATGCAGCCTGAAACAGTCATCTCTTATAATAAGTCAAATAAAATTAGTGTCCTTTTATTAAACTTATAGTACTTATAACCGAAGAACCAAACAAGCACATCAAACTATACTAACTTTTTGAAAAGAACCCAAAAGACTAATTCATGCAAATAGAATTGCCCCATTTACCACTTCGATGTGAGTTAGTTTTTAGCATAGAGAATAGTGTTGAAGCACAAGGCAGCCTACTGCTTAGGATAGCAAATTCCCCACAAAGATAACAATCTAAAGTTCCAGATGATTTATAGTTAAGTTAATTTTCTAGGCCTTCATAGAGCTGATGGAATGTGGTCTTAGGAGACATCTCGCTTCAAATTTATATAAAATTTATTCTTCTCAATTATTTGAAGGGGTCCTCACAAAATTAAATAATCTCAAGGCAGCTCCATACCAGACACAGCTTCAGATTGTCCATTTGCTGCATTTCATGAAATGGATAGAGCAAAAATCCAAATGACCTTAGAGAGTGTTTTTCAGTGAGTAATGAGAGATGAGGTTTGGCTTTCACCCGCTTAATCTCTATTAAAATAAAACCTTGAGCAAAAAGGCAATCCAGGCCCTATAAAACAATGGCTAACAAGTTAACTGTGAGTATTTTCTCAAAGTTTATTTCAGGGTGTGGACAATTCAAAGGAAAGAAAATAAATGGTTTAAGTAGTGTGGGAAGGAATTACTGATTAGAAACTTGGAGCCCTGTAAATGAAAATGGAAGGTTTAATGATTTTTGCCTTAGTGGCTAAACCCCTTCTAATGCAGGCTATTAGAAAATGATTTAAATATAAGTTGAAGAGCCACGAGAGGGCTAATTCCAAAGGTGGTTCTGGACCCTTATTAAAAATGCAGTGAAATTCAACTCTACATTACAACAGTAATTAACTGTGGTTAACAGCCTCCCAATGAGGTGCAATTACCTTTAAATTAATTCTCAAGTTTAAGATGTATATCTAATGCATTAGTTTATCAGTTAATTGATAATTCTAAAGTTAAATTACTGTAAAAGTTCCAAGTATATGACAGAGAAAACATTTTCTATTCATTCCAGGATATTTTATTGCTACTTCTTGCAAATAATACTTACAGAGACCATCTTCTATATTACAATAAAACCTAATATTCTTAAAAAGTGGCTGAGAATAAGGAGATGACTAGAGGGCTTGCTCATTTACTGAGTCATTTAAATTTACAGTAGTTCATAAGTGCAATAATAATTCTCTTTGAAACAAAATAATTATTTTCACATTTTTAAAGTAAATTGACCCTAGTTATTTTATAATGGATCAGAAACACAGGAAATATAAATTAATAACAAACACTCAACATAGTAATATTTCTAAGTGGCTTACCCCAAACTCTATTAACAGATTAGAAACATTTCATGATTGCTTAATGGAGGGTGGATTTCTATTTATCAAATCTTGCATTGTACCAATTCCTGTCATTAAAAGCAAAGACCTATTCTATTAAAAGTAAAACTTGCCTCTGGAAAGGTTAAATGATTAAAATTACGGGAAGAAAAATTTAAATATATATTAGAAAGAGAATGATAATTACACAGATATTTAAGAATCTAATAGCAAAATCATTTAGAAAATAAAACTCAGGGTGTGGATATGCACAAAGGATATTTGAATAACTTGTGGTAGGATTACTTCTTTTCAGTGTTTTGAAAGTTGTAGAGCATGTAACTGCTAACATTTCATTGACGTGGATCAATACTAACACTGGATCATCGTGTTACTTCTTCCTTTGTAGGATGAGTGTTAACATGGCTGCTCTTTCCCCCTATTCAGACACTTGTCCTTACCACCTTCTTTAGCAATACCTCCAACTAGTAGTATCTGTAGAGGTTGTCACAGGAAGGTTGGAGAGAAAAATCCCCAGAGACCACAAAGCACTTCAATTACAAAACAATGGAGAAAAAGTTGATTGTCATTCTGTTGAGCTGAATCACAAAGGGCAGCATTGACATCTGTAACTGATTATGATATAGAAAACCTGACGGTGTGGAAAACCATGTAATTTCTGAGAGTAAATGGTCGTTAATATGAAACAAAACTTTATTTTCTCGTTGTTTAAAGGATGTAAAAAGAAAAAAAAAACTCTCTAAACATCCTTATACAGAATTAGAAAGGACATTTAGGTTACACTTCCTATTTAACCAAGTGCCTGCAACTTTCAAAATAGAGTTTTCAGAAATAATTATTTTTTTGCATTTCATGCAAAATATTGCACCTTAGAGAGGGGAAGAAAATAAGATTAATATGTGAAAATACATACAGTAAATGTTTGGCCTCCATAAAATTTCAGTACAAAATCATAAATTTTGACAGGAAAAGACACTAAAAATCCAAAATCTGAACATCTTTTTCAATAAATGGTTAGACAAAATTTAAAGAATACACATATTAAAGTAATATTGAATCATGAAAGGGAATAAAGTCTTGTCATTTGTAACAGTATAGGAGAAACCAGAAATCAATATGCTAAGTAAAATAAAGCTGGGATAAAAGAGCAAATACCATGTGATCTTGATGACTTGAGATTTTTAAACATGCTTATTTATATACTCTGACAAAAAGCATTGTTATGGCCAGAGAATAAGGAGAAAAACTTAAAAAGTAAGAAGTCTTTCAATGAAAATGATTAGAGTGGTTAAAAGTTTTAGTACTTTGTTGTACTACATTGTGAATATAATCGGCAATCATAGAAAATAACTAGAAAGATTTACTTGTTCTTATCACATTGAAATGATATGTTTAAGATGACAAATATGCTGATTACCTTAACTTTATCATTATAAAACATATGTATGAACAAAAACATGACATTTTCCCTCATGTGTATAATTTTGTGTTAACCAAAAGATTTTTTAATTTGCAAGATTTATATGAATATTTGAAGTGTCTAAAGACAAAATTCATTACAAGAAAAGAAGGTGAAATAGCATCATCATTTGATAATATGTATTAAATTCTACTTAATTAAATTTATTATATTCAATAATGCATCAAGACCAACTGTCATATACCCAAGGACACCTTTTCTTCATATTGTAATAGTGAGATATGTCCTTTCTTCATACTTAACAAAAAAAAAAACTATTTATTTAAGTTGTCTTTGTCTGATATCTTGTCACAGCAATGAAAAAATGTTACTAATACATTATTCCAATCTTATTATAGATTCAATGGAATCCTTTTCAAAATATCAGTACCAATCTTCTAACAAATATTTAGAACACAATCATAAAATTCATAGGAAGCAACAATTCCTCCAATAGCCACAATAATTCTGGGATCTATGGATAAAGCTGGAGGCAACACAATAACCAGTGGAATCATAACTAATTAATGGAAATGATATGTTGCATCCACAGCCATTCTATTTGAGTGTTTCTCCATAGCTATTGCATTGGATCTTTCCTCCTTTATATCTGATAAGTTTTGCTTCATAAAATTGAATTCTGACATTGTCTGCTAATGTACTTATGCTTCCTTTGTTGACTTGATAGTTTATTACCTATAATGACCAGGGTGTCTTTCTGTAGTGTTTAATTTAAAGCCTACATTATGAACCATAAGTGTGTCCCATTTGATTTTTGTTTCAATGTATATGCAACATTTTTTTCCATCACTGATCTTTCAGTATCTTTAAGAGAATAATGAGCCTGATGCATTCCCTCAGTGTTGACACTTTCCTTTAAAAATCTCAGCACTTGGGTGGAAGAGACAGATGGATCTCTGAGAGTATGAATCCAGCCTGGTCTGTAGAATTAGTTCCAGGACAGCCAGGGCTCCACAAAAGAATTGTCAGAGCACTTTGCAAGCCACTTCTCTGACAATTAGCTCTCATGATGTCACAGGTGGGCATGTAGTTTGCTGGGGAGAAATTTATCAAAAGTCTTTCACTCAACTAAGGGGAAATGTGCTCAACATTGCAATAGGGGTGCTGATATTCTGGGAGAAACAATCAGATACATGATTTGACATAAAGCCTTCTCTAGGAGGAAGTTCATGTCTACTGTTGTAAACCTATGGCTGAAGATGTCTTAGACCTTGGAAAGCAAGCTACAGACATGGTTTCCCTAAATAGACATAGTATTTTACTACCTTATAAATATTTTCCTTATGCCTCAAGTTGAGTGAAGATATCATATCTCATCAATGAGGCTTTATGTGGAAGTAGACAGAGGCTATTACAGTGACTCATAACTGTTTAATGTGTGGAGAGCAATTGACTGTGGTGGAACAATCTCCCAAAGGGACAATTAGAGCATAATGCCTATACCCAAGACTCAGAAAATGCTGTAGAAAAAGAAAGGAAGTAGAAAAATTGTAAAGGCCAGGGGGCTGGAAAGACTGCTGCAAAACAGTGTTGCTAGACAGCTCAGGAGTTTTACACTCCTGAGCTCTCAGCAGTTTTACACTCCTGAGCTCTCAGCAGTAAAGTTTGTCTGAGGAAGGCCTGCACAACTCCATATCACTGAATATCAACATGGATGAAGGAAGGGCTCTCAATGTCCCATGCATAGTAGGAAAGCTCTAGGAAGTCCAGGAATATTTGGATTATAAGTAATTAAGGATAGTTCCTGATAGATTTTTTTTATTGTTGTAGATATTTTCTACTAAGGTAATCTAAATATTTTATTAGGTGAATTGATAGTCAAGATTGTTATTGTTTGTATATTTTCACCAGATATTTTCTTCATGACATAAGGGCTTTTTTTGAATATCCTTTGTCTCTTCCCCTACTTATTGATGTTCTCTGTGTTGTGAGCTTTATTTTATTTCAACTTCTCACTTGTTATTCTAGAGAATTATCTACTTTCACCATGTTTTTCTGGTTATTACTTTTGCATTTACCTTTAGATGCATGATTTCTCTTTCCTTCATCTGTAATTTGGTCTGATATTGTGGGATAGCTGAGCACTTTTTAATTAGATGTAAGGTCCATTTTACAGGTTATAGTAATGCCTGGTACTGTAAAGCTGGTGAAGAACCCATGATTTGTGAAATGATAGACCGTAGGCTAGAACTTACTACTATAACTTTTCTAAAATTATATAGTATTAAAATCAACTCTATACACCTAGCTTTATATTCATAGATCACTATGCCTTCCCAATATTAGCACTGGATCCACAGTACAGACAATAAAAATAAATTTGAATTTTTTTATACATCAGATGATCTAGGGTTTCAATGATCTATGTACTTCGGGAATAGTGCATACTCATGGGACACCACAACACAATTTACCAAAGATTAGCTGCATAGTAACTGCTTATGCTCTGTTTTTCCCTATTCTTATACTTCTTTGTAGTAAAAGTAGCACATCCAGTGCCTAGAACATATCCACTTTCCAGGACTCTGATTCTTCCCAGTGATTATGCACTTTCAAAGTACTTCCACATTTTACTCAGCTACAGCTCAATTTTATCTCTATCTCCTGTTTCCTAATTGAGATCTGTACGTTACTATTTAGTGTTTTTCTTCTTACTGCTTTAAGTCCTTGAAACATGAAGTAGATTTGAATGTTCTTTAAAGTTAGCATCTAGTTCTTTCTTACATTATATTCTGAGTATGGATGCAGTACTTAAAATAGCACGCATATTTGTTTTAAATATATATATATATAAGATTTAGAATAATTTTATGTTCTAAAGTGATAATTATGAAAATTGAATTTCATAATTATATACAATAAAAACATGAAATTCATAATATAAATTTGTTGGTCAGTTTAGTATTTAAAATTAGTAATCTAACAAATATTTAAAATAGCTTAAGAGTGACAACATTAAACTTCAAATATTCTCCTATAAACAAAATAACACTTATATCAATGAATTGCAATAGCTAATGCATTTAGCAGCATTTGCATTCAGATTCCAAACATTCGATAGATCATACCAATTGGAAGTATACATCTAACATCTATCACTAGATTCTTAGTGTCACACTATCAAATTTAGAAAGGCAGTCCTTGAATTAAGTACTCTAGTTCAAGCTTTAACATAAAGATGAAAGTTGATCTAACTTGACAGTTCCCTAGAAATAATCATTCTTACATGTCAAAGATGGGAAGTGACTAGATATCTACATTATTAAAAAATGACGGCCTCTAGGGGAAGGAAAAGGAGTGACTGATAATCCCACACACATGAATTAAACACCTCCACACTAGAACACGATGTAACCCATCGGGGTCGGTGTTGGGCAAGAGGGCTGAGACAACAACACTGTACATAATAGCATCTCTTCAACCTTGTGCCCAACTTTTCCCCATCATCATGGACTCCCCAAGTATGAAATTTTGGGGGTATATGTCTAAGCCAAACTTCTGAAATTTGACTGCCATAGCCAGTGAGGCTATTTAAACTGTAATTCTATTATTTCATAAGTAGTCAGAAACACTAGGAAACGTTAATCACCTTCTACCTAAACTTTTAATTAGTGACTTTGATTCTGTAATAATATCTTTGTAAAGTAGGGCAGGAGTTTTACAATTAACGGAACACACGTTTGATTATTTATAATTGAGATTAACTGTTACTACTGAATATTTTACCCATTTTATACTTTTGTAAGTTAAATATGATTTAATACTTTTTTTTTAAAAGTCAAAACAAATATTTTCATTCTAGCCACAAATAGAATAAATACTTTTTCATGTGATGACATCAGAATAAAGAATCGGTACAAGAATCACTGCCAGATTTACATGGTATCTCAGAAACCTTTGGCTGACAGAATCTACAGTGTCACTAGTTAGGCCATGATAACAGCACCCCACAGATTTGGCCTTTGACATCAAACTAGCTAAGCTTACTCAGCTGTGTCATTTCCTGCTTCCTGCTCACAGAGGAGAAACAGAAGTGATAGATAACTCCATTAACTCTTTCTGACTAATGCTCACTTGGGGAAACACCAATTTGGATATTAAAAGAAGAAATATTTATGAAATGAATTGCTGAGATTGCTGTTGATTCATAGTGTATGTATAATAAGGAAAACATTTGAGGTAATGTGTAATAACTAGAATAGAATAAAGATAATATTTATACCATGGGCCAGTCTTCAGTTTTAATTAGCACATCTCAATCCGCACTGTCCAAATATTTTCTCAAAGTTATTTACAACTAAGAAAACTTTGACATTCAATTAATTAAGTCAAACATTAAGCATTTTTGTTCATGTACAATTGCAGCTCTCATCACATTGTAATTTTCTGTAATTAACTTCCAAAATATTTTATAATTGTGTTATATATATATATATATAAGCTTTTGTTACAGATTGGAGAAAAAAAATATATATATATATATGTATATATATATATATATGAAGTGTTGTGATTGTTTCCTAGTGCATTTTAGAGTCTAAATTCACAAATTAAAATTTGTTGTTTAGTATAAACAAATTTCCAAAATTCTATGTGAAAATTTTATTATGTGTTAATTTTCTATAATTTAGCAGTGTGTAAAACACAAAACAATATGTCTTTTGATTAATTAATCTTTAAAAAGTTATTTCTTTTACTGTTTGAGATAACAGTACAATTACATTTTTCCTCTAGTCTTTAAACTCTTATACACTTTTGTTGACCTCTTTCAAATATGGGCTTCATTTTCATTAACTGTTCAAGACTCATGATTAAAAGTGCATGCTGTACTTGTAGAAGGCCAGGGGTCCTTTCACAACTATAGATCAAAGCATCAAGCTTCAACAGACCAACATGTATGTGGTGTACATGAAGCCAAATACATGTACAGGTAAAGAAAGATAAAAATATATTTTTATCATAGGATACAAATAATAGTTTCCAATTTTATTTTCATTTAAACAATATCGTACATTTGCTTAAACTTTCCCAAATCTCCATTTTGAAAATGAAATTTATTATATGCTGATACAAATCCTGACCAATTTTTAGCATGACAATTTTTATTTGACTTCAATTATCAACTCTAAGTTTTTAAAATTATTGGTAAAGTGACAGTATATTAGAAATCAAAGTATAAATATTAATGGAAGCAAAGTAAAATAGAACCACTTCAATCGTACTGTTGTTCTCCCAAATGGAATTGTCAGTACAATAAAATTAATAGTCATGTATGATTTTTAATACCTCTGTCTCTTTGCATTAGTATAATCATTTCCTCACATAATATGTATCAAAATTTAATGAAAAAAATTTACTCTTTACATGAATTGCTGACCTATTTAGTGTACTGTGACTTCAGATTAGTGTTTAATTATCTCTAATCATAAGGATGGAGGAATTTATAAAATAAATATAAATAAAAACAAAAATATAGTCATTTGTTCAATAGCTATTGCATGCCTCCTACATTTAAGTTCTATGTTTGGTCATCATACATGATAGAAGAAGAGGCAGGCTGAACTTTTTTTTAAAAAAAGAAATTTAATGCTCACACAAAAGCATTTAAGATGTCAATGTAAAAAATGTGACTAAATACTTTTAGTAATATGGGTTCTGGAAAGACTTCCTTAAATGCCAGACCACCAAACTACTATATCTAAAGTGCATGGAAATGTACTGACTGAAAGATGAATAAGTGTGTTCTTCATAAAAGGAAAAGTATCAAGAAGAGATGACGTGGTATTGCCAGAATAAGGCCACTCTGACTGAAATAAATAATCTGGAAAAAAAGTTCCATAAGCAGGCAAACCCAAGATTCAAGGTAAGACTAACAAAAAGCAGAATACAATATCTCAAAAATATTTGATTTCTTTTGGGGTGTAGAATAAGCAGTAGCTACCAAGCTTAGAATGTGAGTTTCTCTCTCTCTCTCTCTCTCTCTCTCTCTCTCTCTCTCTCTCTCTCT
>OU015748.1:29208506-29221506 GCA_907169655.1 Acomys percivali | reverse complement strand
TCTCTCTCTCTCTCTCTCTCTCTCTCTCTCTCTCTCTCTCTCTCTCTCTCTCTCTCTCTCTCTGATGTATGTGTGTGAGTCTGTGTCTGTCTGTCTGTCTGTCTTTCTCTAGATATAAATTACATATTATATATTATGCATTATATATTATACATTATTCATTATATATTATATATATTATTATGTTTCAACTGAGGAAATAAAGGATGCATAATACCGATTCTGAGGGTTTAAAATTTGGCCAGATGTAAACATTGAAAGATGACATATAGAGTGCCAGTGAGACAAAGGGTATGAGTGGAATCCAGAGATGTATGCAAACTTTATATACTATATTTATTTTACAAAACTATGGGGCTTGGTAATAATTATAAACAGAGATAGAGAGTAATAAATCCAAATTAACACTTAAATTTCTATATTTTATTAAAAATAGTTTTTTTCAGGCAGTATATTCTAATTACAGTCTCTTCATACAACTCCTCCCCATATATTCAAATCTCAAACATATGGAAAAAGATTAAGATACTCATTAAGTGGAGGGAGAAAATTAGGTAATAATATTTTTATTTAAAATTTATTTAATTGAAAATTTAAAATATAAGCTGAAAATTATGTTTCAGCAGTTAAAATAACTGAGTCTTCATCCAGAGGACCAGTGTTCTGTCTCCAGCACTACACAGTGGTTCAAACCCTCGATATTCCAGTTCCAGAGGATTTCTTCGATGCCTCCTTGCACCTCTGAGAACTCTGCACACATGTTGTATACAGATAGCCCTATAGACAAAACATCCCCACATGTAGAAATAATTTTTTTATATAAGTCAAAATATACTTATTAATTATATAGTATATCACATGCATTTTTGAGCAATATAACCTGTACTATTTTGTGACTAATCACAAAATAAAATCTAAATCAAGTTTACTATAATTGTTCCCCTTAACATAAAATAAAATATACTGAATAATCATAAGAGAGACAATGTTGTATCATGTTCTCAGAAAACTCTCTTTCCAAAATAATGTTATTTTTAAATAATACTTTATGAGAGAAAAATATAAAAAGTAATATTAAAAACTCTCCAGAGGACAAATAATTTGAATAGAAAACATATTCAATGAGTCATAGTGATTGGTACGTATTTGTCAATGAATCTGTATATTTATGTGCTGATGAAACTGATGAAGAGGCCAAATTTAATTCTCTAAATAGGAAAAAAGAACTAAGCAACAGCATTAGGTTCACTAGAAAGATGAAGACAAACCAGCTATGTTATGATTCTGCCAAATGATACAAAGTCAAATCACCTTTAAAAAAAGAAAGAAAGATGAAGAGATGGATTCAAGTTATAAGAATTTATCATTGTTGTGAAGATAAATGTGGTTGTACTAAAGGCAGAGGCAATGGAACAGAAGTGCTTCTGTGCAGGGTGTTTTAATGGTCATAGGAATATACAACACTCACATAACACTAGATTTATTTGCTGGGGCACAGAAATTCTTAGATTGAAACTAGATAAAGAATGTATTACCTTTCAGAGCAAAGCATATCAGAGATGTGCTGAGTACATCCTTTTAAAGAAGTTGAGCACGTCGTGGAAGCAATGCATAAGGACAGTAAACTCAATTAAAATTAATGAAAATAAAATGGGTTATGGGCTGAGTTTGGAAAGGCAAAGGGAAGCTTATAAAATAGAAAAAGAAATAGAAAGAGTTTAGCCAAGCAAGCTTCCCCAAAGAGGAAATAAGATTAAGTTCAAGAAAAGCAGTTGGGAAGAACCCCATGCCTTGATTGTTCTTTCAGAAATCTTGCTCTGAGGCAGGAAATTGGATTGTGTGGTTTTGTGTGAAATTCTTTGACAGTAGTTACCCCTTATGCTTCTTAGCAAAGATCAAAAATTTGCTGGGGAAATTGTATTCCTTGCTTATTGGATAACTTTTATTGGCGTTCCAATAGAAATTAAGTCAATTCCTCTTATAAAACAGTCTCAAGAGAAGGCATTTTCTCAGATAGAGTAAAACCTGTGCATTATTTTCTATCATGTTTTGCTATTTATACTCTACCATCATGTTTCTCATATGAGATGGCTTTTGCAGTGTTAAAGCTTTCCATTTATTTTAGCAATATATTTAATTGTATTAGAAATTAATATTAATTACTAAAGTGAATGCCATTAATAATTACCTAATAGCCCCATATTTAATATTCAATAAAGGATTAATTACTATGTAACAATTCATTCTTTTGCTATTAAGCCTAATGTTCTTATGTCAATTTGTATTACCGTGTTTATCATTCTCAGAGCTTTTAATGTATCTACAATGTGTTTCTGAGTTGTTGTTCAGCATATATTTTGTATAGATGTAAATAAATAATTTTGAATAACATAATTTAATACAACCATTATTCATAGAATTAGAGTTTGGTTGTTTTTCATATTTACAGATATGTATCATGTTGACACTTTGTGTGTTCAAACATTGAATTGCATAATGGAACAAAATTTGCCATGGCATTAGCACTCTATCAAACTTAGATGCAAGAGTAATAGTGAAACAAAGCTCATTCTATTAACAGCTTTAATACTATTTAGATTACCAAAATCAGATAAATCTCCAAGAAGCTTAGGGTATGATCTTACTGTATTCTCATTTTTAAGGGAACTTGATTTTGATTCTGGTTGTACTTGTTTAATCTATTGGTATATCTTATTTAAATATGTCTTCAGGCAGGATTTCAAGGAGAGGGGAGTAACTTGCAATGTGCTTTCATTCTTTTTCTTTTTCTTTCAAGACAGAATTCCTGGTTACCCTGGAACTCACTTTGTAGAAGAGGCTGATATCAAACCTGTAGTTATTTCCTTGCCTCTGCCTACCTGCAGCATACCATGCACTACCATGCACATCTCAGTAATGTTTGCAATACAGTTTTGCCTTTCTCCTTGTTCAGTATGCTGTGTCCAGTAAATAAAGGATAGCTTGGCTCAAATAGATGCTTCATGAATATTTATTATTGAATGTGTAATTTGTCAATGATTTTTAATTATCTCAAGACATATTTCATATTATTCATTCTAAATAATATTATGTTCTGTTCCTGACAGTACTGCATGTTGGACACGTTGTTTTCAAGATTTTTATTTCTTAAGGACCAAAAGCAACTTTAATTTTTGAATAATATGCAAACATTATTGTTACATGTTTTAAGTGGAACATTTGTCTATACATAAGGGACTACATAATTAAAGTTGAGTTAAGTCATAAGAACATTTATTGTTTATATAATTTCTGAAGTTCCTGGATTAACTTGAGTATTGTGTAAGTTAGAAAAAACACTGATTTCCCAAGATATTACCATCATTTCAGATACTGACATGACCTTGAGAATGATGGTCTTACTTGTCCATTGTTTGTTTGTTTGTTTGTTTTTTGCTGTTACATGGCCTTTTTTTTTTTGTATATCAGATTTTTTTTCTTTTTTTTATTTTATTTTTAATTAATTTATTCTTGTTACATCTCTATGGTTATCCCATCCCTTGTATCCTCCCATTCTTCCCTCCCTCCCATTATCCCCTTATTCCCCTCCCCTATGACTGTCCCTCAGAGGGATTACCTCTCTCTGTATATGCTCATAGGGTATCAAGTCTCTTCTCAGTGACCTGCTGTTCTTCCTCTAAGTGCCACTAGGTCTCCCCCGCCAGGGGACATAGTCAAATGTGAGGCACCAGAGTCCTTGAGAAAGTCAAATCCCTCTCTCCACTCAAGTGTGGAGACAGTCCGGGCCATGGGCTAGATCAGGGTAGGGGTTTAAATTTTACCGCCTGTATTGTCCTTGGCTAGGGCCTTAGTTTGAGCGGGACCCCATGACCCAAATCTGCCTATCATAATGTTCTACTTGTAGGTTTCTAGGACCCACTGGATCCTTCTACATTGCTATTCTCCCATTGTTCTCTCATCTAGAGTCCCAATAGGATGTCCTCCCCTCGGTCGCAGTTTCCTGGTAAGGGAAGGCTTTCATGGGACATGCCCATTGGGCTAGTATGCAGATATAAGTGAGTATATACCATTTGAGTCTTTCTGCTTCTGGGTTAACTCACTCATTATGATCATCTCTAGCTCAATCCATTTGTCCACAAATTTCGGGAATTCCTTGTTTTTAATAGCTGAGTAGTATTCCATAGTGTATATGTACCACAGTTTCTTTATCCATTCTTCTACTGAGGGACATTTAGGCTGTTTCGATGATCTGGCTATTATGAATAAGGCTGCTATGAACATGGTTGAACAAATTTTCTTGTTGTGTGCTGGTGCATCTTCTGGGTATATTCCAAGGAGTGGAATAGCTTGGTCTTGAGGAAGCCCTATTCCCATTTTTCTGAGCTAGCACCAGATAGCTTTCCAAAGTGGCTGTACTAGTTTGCATTCCCATCAGCAATGAAGGAGTGTTCCTCTCTCTCCACATCCTCTCCAGCATGTGGTGTCGCATGAGATTTTGATCTTAGCCATTCTGATGGGTGAAAGATGGAATCTCAAAGTTGTTTTGATTTGCATTTCCCTGATGACTAAGGAGGTTGAGCATTTCTTTAAGTGTTTCTCAGCCATTTGATATTCTTCTGTTGAGAATTCTCTGTTTAGTTCCAAGCCCCATTTCTCAATTGGGTTATTTGGTTTGGTGGTGTTCAATTTCTTGAGTTCTTTATATATTTTGGATATTAGACCTTTGTCAGATCTAGGGTTGGTGAAGATCTTTTCCCAGTCTGTAGGCTGTCGCTTTGTTCTCTTGACCGTGTCGCTAGCCTTACAGAAGCTTCTCAGCCTCATGAGGTCCCATTTATTAATTGTTGACATTAAGGCCTGGGCTGTTGGTGTTCTGTTCAGGAAGTTGTCTCCTGTGCCAATATGTTCCAGGCTCTTCCCCACTTTTTCTTCTAAGTGACTTAGTGTCTCTGGTTTTATGTTGAGGTCTGTAATCCACTTGGATTTGAGTTTTGTGCAAGGTGACAAATATGGGTCCAGTTGCATTTTTTTACACATAGACATCCAGTTAGACTAGCACCATTTGTTGAAGATGCTATCCTTTTTCCATTGAATGGATTTGGCTTCTTTGTCAAGAATCAAGAGACCATATGTGTGTGGATTCATATCTGGGTCTTAAATTCGATTCCACTGATCAACCAGCCTGTTGCTGTGCCAGTACCATGCTGTTTTAATTACAATTGCTTTATAGTACAATTTGAAATCAGATATGGAGATTCCTCCACAACACCTTTTATTGTACAAGATTGTTTTTGCTATTCTGGGTTTTTTGTTTTTCCATATGAAGTTCAGAATTGCACTTTCAATGTCTTTAAAAAATTGTGTAGGTATTTTGATAGGGATGGCCTTGAATCTGTAGATTGCTTTTGGTAGGATGGCCATTTTTACTATGTTAATTTTCCCTATCCATGAGCAAGGAAGATCCTTCCATCTTCTCATGTCAACTTCAATCTCCTTATCAGAGTTTTGAAATTTTTTTCAAACAAGTCCTTCCCTTGCTTAGTTAAAGTAACTCCTAGATATTTTATATTTCTTGCGGCTAATGTGAAAAGTGTGGCTTTCCTAATTTCTTCCTCTGCAAGCTTTTCATTTGTGTATAGGAAGGCTACAGACTCTTTGGAGTTAGTTTTGTATCCAGCCAATTTGCTGAAGTTGTTAATCAGCTGTAGGAGTTCTCTGGTAGAATTTTGAGGGTCACTTATTTACACTATCATATCATCTGCAAATAGGGATAGTTTGACTTCCGCCTTTCCCATTTGGATACCCTTGATCTCCTTTTGTTGTCTTATTGCTTTGGCTAGAACTTTGGGTACTATATTGAAGAGATATGGAGAGATTGGGCAACCTTGCCTTGTTCCCGATTTCAGAGGAATTTCCTTGAGTATCTCACCATTTTCTTTGATTTTGACTATTGGCTTGCTGTATATAGCCTTTATTATTTTGAGGAAGGTGCCTTGTATCCCTGATCTCTCTAAAACTTTAAACATGAATGGGTGTTGGATTTTATCAAATGCTTTCTCTGCATCTAAAGAGTTCATCATGTGGTTTTTTTATTTCAGTTTTTTTATATGGTGGATTACGTTGTTGGATTTCCCTATATTAAACAATCCCTGCATGCCTGGAATGAAGCCTCCTTGGTCATGATGAATGATATCTTTGATGTGTTCTTGTATTCGTTTTGCAAGTATTTTATTTAATATTTTTGCATCGATGTTCATAAGAGAAATTGGTCTGAAATTCTCTTACTTTGTTGAGTCTTTGTGAGGTTTAGGAATCAATGCGACTATGGCCTCTTAAATAAATTTGGTAATGTTCCATCCAATTCTATGTTTTGGAGTAGCTTGAAGAGTATCGGTATTAGCTCACCCTTGAAGGTCTGGTAGAATTCTGCACTGAAACCATCTGGCCCTGGGCTTTTTTTGGTTGAGAGACTATCAATGATTGCTTCTATTTCTGTAGGGGAAATGGGACTATTAACTTGTTTAGCTGTTCTTCACTCAACTTTGACAAGTGAAATTGATCAAGAAAATCGTCCATTTCCCTTAGATTTTCAAATTTTGTTACATATATGCCTTCAAAATAGGATCTTTTGATTCTTTGTATTTCTTCAGTGTCTGTTGTTATGTCTCCCTTTTCATTTCTGATTTTGTTGATTTCAATACTGTCTCTCTGCCTTTTAGTTAGTTTGGCTAACACTCTGTCTATCTTGTTGATTTTCTCAAAGAACCAGCTCTTGGTTTTATTGACTCTTTGGACTGTTTTCTTAGTTTCTAATTTGTTAATTTCAGCCCTGAGTTTGATTATTTCCAGACGACTGGTCCTTTTGGGTGTTTCTGCTTCCTTTTTTTTCTAGGGCTTCCAGTTGTATCGTTAAGATGCTTACGTGCGATGTTTCTGATTTCTTTTTAAAGGTACTTAGTGCTATGAATTTTCCTCTTAACACTGCTTTTAATGTATCCCACAAATTTGGGTACGTTGTTCCTTCATTTTCATTGAATTTCAGAAACTCCTTTATTTCTTCCTTTATTTCTTCCCTGACCCAGGTGTCATTTAGCACAGAGTTGTTTAGTTTCCACGTACATGTAGGCTTTTTGTTATTTCTGTTGTTGTTGAATTGCAGCCTAAGAGCATGGTGATCTGATAGGATACAAGGTATTATTTCAATCCTCTTGTATCTGTTGAGGCTTGCTTTGTCACCTATGGTGTGATCAATTTTGGAGAAGGTTCCATGGGCTGCAGAGAAAAAGGTATATTCTTTCTTGTTTGGATGAAAGGTTCTATAGATATCTGTTAGATCCATTTGACCCATGGCATTGGTTAATGATGTTATTTCTCAGCTTAGTTTCTGTTTCAATGGCTTATCCTTTAGTGAGAGTGGGGTGTTGAAGTCTCCCACTATTATTGTGTTGGGGTCGATGTGTGGTTTAAGCTTTTTTAGCAGATCTTTTACAAATGTGGGTGCCCTTGTACTGGGAGCATAGATGTTCAGAATTGTGATGTCATTTTGGTTGACTTTACCTTTGATGAGTATGAACTGTCCTTCCTCATTCCTTTTGATTAATTTTGCTTGAAAGTCTATTTTGTTCCATATTAGAATGGCTACGCCTGCTTGCTTCTTGTGACCATCTGCTTGGAATATTTTTTCCAACCTTTTACCCTGAGGTAATGCCTCTCGTTATGGGTGAGATGTGTTTCTTGAATGCAGAAGAATGTTGGATCTTGTTTATGTACCCATTCAGTTAGTCTATGTTTTTTATTGGAGAACTGAGGCCCTTGATGTTGAGAGATATTAACAATCAGTGACTGTTAAGAGTCCTAATTTTGATATTGTTTCCTATTGAGCGTTTGTGTAGTTGTGTTTTGCCATGGTATAGTTATCTATTTCCTGAGAAATTTTGGTTCTGGCTTGACCCTTTGGGATGGAGCTTTCCTTTTAGTACCTTCTGTAAAGCTGGGTTTGTGGATAGGTACTGTTTGAATTTGTTTTTGTCATGGAGTATTTTGTTTTCTCCATCAATGGTTATTGATAGTTTTGCTGGGTAAAGTAGTCTGGCCTGGCATCTGTGGTCTCTTAAGGTTTGCAGGATCTCTGTCCAGGCTCTTCTGGCTTTTATAGTCTCTGCTGAGAAATAGGGTGTAATTCTGATAGGTTTGCCATTAAATGTTATTTGGCCCTTTTCCCTTGCAGCTTTTAATATTTTTTCTTTGTTCTTTATGTTCTGTGTTTTGACTGTTATGTGACGGGCAGTTTTTCTTTTCTGGTCAATTCTATTCGGTGTTCTGTAGGCCTCTTGTATGTTTATAGGCATCTCTATGTTTAAATTGGGGAAATTATCTTCTATGATTTTGTTGAGAATATTTTCTGTGCCATGGAGTCTGATATCTGCTCTTTCTTCAATGCCTATAATCCTCAGATTTCTTTTTTTCATGGTGTCCTTAATTTCTTGGGTGTTTTGTGTCAGGAGTTTTCCAGATTCGGCATTTTTGTAGTGGTTGCTTCAAGATCTGTGATTGTATCTTCTAGACCTGAGATTCTGTTTTCCATCTCTTGGATTCTGTTAGAAAAGCTCACCTCTGTGTTGCTCGCCTTCTTCTCTGAGGTCTCACGTTCTCGTTTTTCTTCTGTGTGTTTATCATTGAATCCATTTTCGTCTTCAGATCTTGAACTGATTTTTTTATTTCTTTCATCTGATTGTTTGTATATTCTTGAGTTTCTTCCATTGCCTCTTAATAGGTCTTCAGTGCTTGAACCATTTTATTTCTTTCTTTCATCTGGTTGTTTGCATTTCCCTGAAATTTTTCCATTCCACTCTATGTGCTTCTTTTATGTCTCTCACCTGTTTTGCTGCGTCTTCCTGCATTTGATTATGAATTTTATTTGGTTCCTCCATTAATATCCTCATTACTAAGGATTTGAGGTCATTTTCTTGTATTTATGTTGTACTTGAGTTCTCTGGGTTGTTTTCTTAGGGATAGCTGGAAATTGGAGATGCCATGTTGTTTTGGGGTTTTTTTGGTATGCTTTTACGCTGTTTTAGACATCTTGCTGTCTTTGTTTTTGTTGGGTAGCTTCTAGAGTTGGATGTAGAGTGTCTGACGATAGATTCACTTGTTTTCTCATGATTTCTGTAGGCTAGAAGCTCTTATACTTCACTGGTGTGGATGGCAGGACGTTAGCCCTGTCGTTTTGAACTCTCACAGCCAGTGATCCTCAGTTCCCCTGCTTTGGGTCTTGCAATTGTTCTGGATCTCTGAATGAGCATTGGGTCAGGCTAAGGTATCCATAGCCTTCTGGGTGTCCAGCCAGGGACACTGGGCCCGATCCACGCACCGAGCTCAGCTAGATTCTCAGGGCCTGAACCGTCTGCTGAGCTCAGCTAGGGATTCTGGGCCCAAAATGCACATAGGGTCCAGCCAGAATTTTTGGGCTGGGACTGCGCACCAAGTTCAGCTAGGAGTTTTTGGCCCAAAGTGCGTGCCGTGGTCAGTTGTAGACTCAGGGCTCGAACCATCCGCCAAGCTCAGCCATGAGTTCTGGATTCAAACTGCACACTGTGTCCAACCAGAGTCTTAGAGCTGGGACTGTGCCAAGAGCTCCATTAGAGTATCTGGGCCCAATCTGTCTGCCAAGCACAGTTAGGGACTCCTGCTGTAAATTGCACACCTAGCTCCACCTGAGTCTCCAGGGCGGAATTGTTCACCGAGCTCAGCCAGGGACTATGGATCCACACTGAAGGCTCAAATCAGCCTGGGACTCCGGGCCTATACTATGTGGATAGTCCAGCCAGAGCCTTGGGGCCGCCGAGCCTGTGAGAACACCTCAGGTAGAGGCTCTGGGCCTAATCTGCCCGGCATGTCCAGCTAGGGCCTCTTGGCTGAATCTCTGTCAGTGCCTCAGAAATGCCCGCTGAGCTGGGCTAGTGTCTTGGGCAGAACTGCTCATTGAGGTGAGCTGGTGCCTATGGTATAACTGAGCACTCCGCCCAGCCTGCATTACAGCAGGTTAACTGTGGCTGCACTGAGCTGGTGCCTAAGGTGGACCTGAGCACTCTGCCCAGCTTGCATCACAGCAGGAGAACTGCGGGTGAGCTGAGCTGGTGCCTATGGTGTAACTGAGCACTCCGCCCAGCCTGCATCACAGCAGGTTAACTGTGGCTGCACTGAGCTGGTGCCTAAGGTGGACCTGAGCGCTCTGCCCAGCTTGCATCACAGCAGGAGAGCTGACGGCTACGCTGAGCTGGTGCCTAGTGTGGACCTGAGCGCTCCGCCCAGTCTGTGTCACAGCAGGAGGGCTGAAGCTGCTCTGAGCTGGTGCCTCAGGCATAATTGCTTGCTGTGCTGAGCCAGCATCTCCATGGCACTGAGCACTGAGCTGAACCCAGGACTTTGGGGCTGAACTATCCGCAGAGTCCAGTGTGGGTCACAAGGCACCACATGACCTAAATCCTGTCCAGAGTCCCCTCTCCCACAGCAACTCCAAATGGCCACCACACCAGTCACCTCCACCAGAAGTCTCTGAGCTGCAAACCTCAGCCACTGCTGCTGCTGACGCTGGTGCCGCTGGTGCAGCCGCTGCTGCTGCTGCCTCTGCTGCTGCTGCTCCGATCTGAGAAAATCTGTGCTCCTCCTATATGCAGGGGCATGCAGGTCCTCCGCACCCTGGTCCCTCTGAACCGTGGAGCACTCCTGCTGCCATGGTGTCAGGACCTTGGTGTTCCTGGCTCAGAAATCTGTGCAATTCCCTGAATTTTTCACTGGAGCTTCCTAGCATGGTCCACATTGCTTGCCGCCATCTTGGATCTCCCCATTGTTTGTTTTAAACAAGATATTCAGACCAGAAAGAAAGAAGTGGGGTGTTCAGGGAGGAGATTGTATTAGAAATGTTCATGTGCTAAATGAGCTCATTGAGAAGCTCTCGCTGGAATTGCAATAGCATCCCACAGCACATCTGTACCAAACTCACTCATGTTTGTATCAAGTGTCCTCCAAGATTTCTTGTCTGAGGATGTGATATCCTCTTATCTGTTATGAGAAGGAAAGACAACAGTGAAATAACCAAGGAATAAAAGCACTGTTCCAGTGACAACGTATTATTCTGACAGAAGTTGCTTCTGTTTTTCCATACTATAATACTGAATTCAATGGGAAAGTGCAACCGCAGGTTTAACTAGGGGAAGCTCATTTATGAAGAGAAAAGATTATTTATTCAAAAGAAAAAATGCTTTTATGGATTATTTTTTTAGGATTATATAGAAAGAGAAAAGGGAGCAGAAAAAACAAAGATGTAGAATGAGATAGAAGCTTTTTCCTTCAAGGAAAAAGTAATTCTGAAGGTGTTCATAACATGATCCTTCTTCACTTTTCATTGACTATAATGTTGTGATATTCCCTAGTAATTATTTTTGTACTTAAATCTATCATTTTTGTTGGATTTCATCAGACTGTATGGGTCACACCCTGTATTTCTGGATGTGTCTGTGAAAGTTTACAGATGAAACTAGAGTTTAACTTTTGAAGAGTGGAAACACTGACTGTTTAATGAATCAAGACCTACATTAGCACTTACTAAATGTTTCTTGGTTCTCTTATTTGAGCTTAATTCTGTAACCATTGTTGTTCATTAGTTTGCAGCTTATAGAATTATGATATGAGATTTATATCCTATATTCCAAGGTGTATGCATTTTTCCCTCAATCTTTTCTCTCTATATCTCTATAACCTCTTTCTTTCACTTTTAGTCTATGTGGAAACCAAGTTCAGGAAACCCAGTAAGAGTAGGCAAATTCACCATTACTGTTCACTTTATCCAGAAAATCCTGTCAGATAAATAATGCTGCATTATAAACAGAAACTGAATTGTAAAACAAGGGTCATTTTTGTCAAGGATTGCTCCTTTTACAATTATTTGTTATCCCCATGACAAGAAACAGAGCCCTAAAAGACCATAGGGATGAAGTACACACTTTAATCCTTTAAGCGGTGTGGTGTACTTACCTGAAATCTATTATTTTTGAAGCAAAAATATGAGGAACAAGTTGGGCAGGGTGGTGTAGGCTTTTTATATGAGAGCTTGGAAGATTAAGACAAGAGTATTACTGTGCACAATTCTAGAATACATACAGAATTTAAAGCCACACTGTAATAATTAGCAAAACTTTTTCTCAATAAAAATAAACTGAAACATATACCATAAATGAAATCTAAGAATTGTATGTGGAGATTGACACTAAAGGCTTAGAGCATTTTCAAAAAATACAGTTGGATTAGAAAAACATTATTGCTATGTGTTCAGCAAGCAGGTAATTTGTGTTTGAGGTACAATTATAGTAGCTTTTAGAAAGGAATCTTACAGATTCTGTCCTTGATCAACTGAAACAGATAAAAGTCATCCATCAAATTTAAACTGAAATTTTGGGACATTTATGCATTCAGAGTCTTGAGAAAGTCTTTTATAATAATATTGATTTTTATTTTTTTATCATGTTGTATAAGTTCCGAATACCCAAAACACCGAGCTCCATGTTCATTGTAGAATATCAGACTTCAAAGTTGGAGATGTAATTATTGAATTAGAATATCTAGTGCAAAGTTAGTAACTGAATATTAGGGTGACAGAGGCCAAATCTTTGACAGTAATTACCAATGACAAGGCAGACATTATTATGAAATGGATATGGAAATCAATGTTGCAATCAGAATAAACTCCGTAATACAAGTGTGCTTCTCTAGCTAACTGAGTTGACCTTCAAAATTATGTGAACAAAAATCTTTTCTAGCTCAGCATGGTGGCACACACCTTTAATCCCAGCACTTAGGAGGCAGAGGCAGGTGGATAGTTGTGAGTTCGAGGCCAACCTGGTCTACAAAGTGAGTTCAGGGTAGCCAAGGCTACACAAAGAAACCCTATCTTGAAAATATATATATATATATATATATATATATATATATATATATATATATA
>OU015748.1:29183716-29196782 GCA_907169655.1 Acomys percivali | reverse complement strand
AGAATCCAGTGCAAGAAGATTAGTAACACAACTCAAAGCCATAAGACATCACCAGAAACTGGTGATCTTTCCACACCTAAGCCTGGAGATATGAACACACAGGAAGCACAAGAAGAATATTTTAAATCTGAGGGGATAAAAATTATATAAGCCTTGAAGGAGGAAAATAAATCTCTAAAAGGGATACAAGGGATGGGCTAACAATTGAGATGTAATATGAATAAATTAATAAAAAAATTCATAAGGGGAAAAAAAGAAAGAAAGGAAAAAAGAAGGAAAGAAAAATTGGAAGAGAGAAAAAGGGAAGGACGGACAAAGGAAGGAAACATGGAAACATGGAGGGAGGAAAACAGCAAGAGAAAGAAGTCATGGAGAGAGAGAGAGAGAGAGAGAGAGAGAGAGAGAGAGAGAGGAGAGAGAGAGAGAGAGAGAAGGAACTGCTGGCAGGGAGAGGAGTGCAGATGAGTGACTGGAGAAGAGTAAAGAGCAAGAAGAAGGAATAAAGAAAACAAGATTCAAAAAAAAAAAAAAAGAAATACAGGAAAATACATATAAACAGATGAAGGAGTTGAATACATCCTATAAAGAAGTAAAGAAAAATTCAATCCAATGGGAGAAAGAAATGAAAGATGATTAAAATTAATCAAACTTAACAATAGAATTAAAAGTACCAAAGAGATTGCAGTTCTAGGCAATCTTGGAGTTGGGAAGCGTAGGAAAGAGAACAAGAACTGCAGGCATAAGCTACAGAATACAAGAGAAGGAAGAGAGAATCTCTACTGAAGAAGATAAAGTTGAAGTTATCTATACATCAGTCAAAGAAAATGGTAAAAGTAAAACTTTACTGACACAAAACATCCAAGAAATCTGGGCCACTATTAAAATGCCAAAGCTAAGAATTTTAGGAATAGAAGAAGACTCTAAAATCTACAGCCCAGAAAACCTTTTTGAACAAAATCATGCTAGAAAACTTCCCCAATCTAAAGAAAGAAATGCCCAGAAATATACAAGAAGCCTACTGAACTCTAAATATATTGGACCAGAAAAGAAAATCATCTGGCTATGTAATAATCAAAACAATAAATGTACAGAACAAAGGAAGAATATTTAAAGCCACAACAGAAAAAGACCAAGTCACATAGAAAGGCAAAACTATCAGAATTACACATGAATTGAACATTTACATAATTACTAATTGTTTCATGTTTTTTTCTTGCTTTAGGTAGTTTGTTGCATGTACGTGTAATAATATAAATGTATATGTAAAAAAGAAAAAAATTTTAAATGAAGAAAAGTCTTGCCGAGATTTGGATACAAGGCACTTACCTAAATATAGTAAAGGCAATATACATCAAGCTTATAGCCAAACTAAATGGAGAGAAACTTAAAACAATTCTACTGAAATTAGGGACAAGAAAAGGCTGTCTACTCTCTCTGTATCTCTTCAGTACAATACTTGAAGAGCTGAGTAAAGGAATTTGAAAACTAAATGCTATCAAAGGAATACAAATTGAAGAGAAAGATGGCAAAGTATCACTATTTTCAGATAATATGATAGTATACATAAATGATCACAAGAATTCTACCAAGAAACTTCTACAATGGATAAACACCTTCAGCAAAGTGGCTGGATACAAAATCAATTTAAAAATGGTAGCCCTCCTTTATACAAAGCACATACAAAATTAATTTAAAAAATGGTAGTCCTTTATACAAAACACAAACAGGCTGAGAAAGAAAGTAGGGAAACAACACCCTGCACAACAGCCACATACACAAAAACAAACAAACAAAAATCAAAACAAAAAAAAGCAATAAACATAAAGTATTTTGGTATAATTCTAACCAAGCTAGAGACCTGTATGGCAAAAAATTCAAGTCTCTAAAGAAAGAAGTTGAAGAAAATATCAGAGGATGGAAAGATCTCCCAAGCTCATAGATCAGTAGGATTAATATATTAAAAATGGTTATCTTACCAGATGTAATGTACAAATTCAGTGCAATTTCCTTCAAAATACCAACACTATTCTATATAGACCTTGAAAGAACAATTCTCAACTTCATTCATTCTGCAATACAAGATTTTTATATAGTTATCCCTATCCCTGATCTCACCTTTACGATAGAGCAACAGTAATACAAACAGCATGGCACTGGCAAAGAAACAGACCAGTAGATCAATGGAATCGAAATGAAGACCCAGAAATAAACCCACATACATATGGACATTTGATTTTTTTTACAAAGAATCTGAAATCATAGAACAGAAAAAATTTCATCTTCAGCAAATGGTGCTGGTCTAACTGCATGTGTACTTGTAGAAAGTGTACAAATAGAACCTAATTGATCACACTGCACAATACTAAAGTCACCAACCCTACATCTGACTGAGGGCAAGTATTCAAAATATTTAAAAACTCAAGAAATTAAACATCATCAAACAAAACAAACCAATTAAAAATGGTTTACAGAGCTAAACAGAGAATTCTCAACAGAGATGTATTGAATGACCAAGAAAAACTTAAAGAAATGCTCAAAGTCTCTTGTCATATAGTAAATGCAAATCTAAATGACTCCGAGATTCCATCTTACATTTATCAGAATTGCTAAGATCAAAAACCTATGTGACAGCATATGCTGGCAAGGACATGGAAAAAGGGGAACCTTTCTCCATTGATGGTGGGAGTGTAAACTTGTACAACCACTTTGGAAATCACTCTAGCTCTTTCTTAGAAAACTGGAAAAAGTTCTACTTCAAGAGCCAGCCATATCACTCCTGAACTTATACCTGAAAAATGCTCTACCATACAACAAGGATATTTGCTCAGCTATGTTTGTTGCAGCTTTATTCACAGTATCCAGAATCTGGAAACAACCTAAATACCCATCAATCAAAGATTCAATAAAGAAACTGTGGTACATTTACCCAATGGAATACTACTCAGCTATTGCAAATAAGGAAATCTTGAACTTCTCATGCAAATGGATGCATCTAGAAAAGATCATCTCGAGTGAGGTAAAGCAGACCCTGAAAGACAGGGATGGTATAAGCTCACTTATAAGTGGATATTAGCCAAATAATGCAGGAAATCACACTAGAGTACATAGACCTAAAGAAACTAAGTAACAGGGAGGATCCTAAGAAGAATGCATAATTCTCCTTTAGAAGGACAAATAGAAAAGGAACAAGCAGGGGGATGCTGGAGGTTGGTCTGATATATTTCAATGCTAATTATTGCTGTCTGTCTCTGTGACCCACCTGTACCTTGCCTAAAGCCTAAGCTCTTTGACTAATAAAAGGCCATAACATCTGGACAGAGCAAATGGGATAGGTGTGGCTTGGGTTCCCTAATTTAGAGAGACAGGGAGAATCTTGGGAAGAAAGAGGACAGGAGAAGAGGAAGAAGTGTTGCCATTGTGGGTTGAGTGGAGAAGCACATGGCCAACTCTAATGGAAGAACATTAGAAATATTTGAGATTATGGATGGGAAGTAGCTTGATAAAAATTATTAGAAGCAGAAGGCATGGGATTGGGACAGGGATTTCATACCTGCCCCACTACGTAAAGTAGTTTATCGGATTAATATCTGCCCTGCCCCAGGTTAACCAAGTCTATGTTATAAAATAACAGGTGTCTGTGTCTTGAATGATTGCTAGTGGGTTAGAAAGTATTGCTGTAATAATAATTATAGGCCTAATAATGTTTACTATTAGGACATACTGTTAAATTAACCACAAAAGGGAGCCTACCATAAAGGTCCTCTGAAAGACTTCACCCAGAAGGAGATCCAAGAAGATGCCAAGACACACATCCAAACTCAGGAGTGGAAGACAGGGACTCTATGGAAAAATTGGGAAATAGTGGGTCCTGGAGGGGTCAGGAGCTCCACAAAGAGACCAATGGATCCAACAAATGCGAGCGTAAGAGGAGGTGCTGCAGAGACTGAAGCACCAACAACGGACCATGCATGGGGTGGACCTAGACTTTCTGCTCATCTGTAGCAGATAGGCAGCACAGTCTTCTTATGGGACCTCTAGTACTGGGAGTAAGGTCTATTTCTGACATGGACTCTCACCCCTACAGGTTGATAAGCTCCCCCTCATGGGGCAACCTTGCTAGGTAGTCCAGATAAGACTTGATAGACAGGGGGAATACAAGATGGCGGCGAGCAGTGTGGACTGTGTTTGGAAGCTCCAGTGAACAATTCAGGGAATTGCACAGATTTCTGAGCCAGGAACACCAAGGTCCCGACACCACGGCAGCAGGAGTGCTCCACGGCTCAGAGGGAACAGGGTGCGGAGGACCTGCGTGCCCCTGCAGAGGGGAGGAGTGCGGATTTTCTTGGATCAGAGCAGCAGCGGCAGTACCAGCGGCACCAGCAACACCAGCGGCACCAGCAACAGCGGCTGAGGTTTGCAGCTCAGAGCCTTCAGATGGAGGCAGTTAGTGTGGTGGAAGGTCGGAGTTGCTGCAGGAGATGGACCTCTGGACAGGAATTGGGTAGCGTGGTGCCTAGTGACACAACTGGACTCGGCAGACAGTTCAGCCACAGAGTCCTGGGTACAGCTCAGTGCACAGTGCCTTGGAGACGCTGGCTCAGCGCAGCAAGCAATTCTGCCCAGGGCAACAGCTTAGCGCAGCTGCAGCTCCCCTGCTGTTACACAGGCTGGGTGGAGCGCTCAGGTCCATGAAGGTGCCAGGTCAGCGCAGCTGCAGCTCTCCTGCTGTGACGCAGGCTGGGCAGAGAGCTCAGTTCCACTGAAGGCACTAGCTCACATCAACTAGCAGTTCTGCCCAAGACACTATCTCAGCTCAGCGGGCAGTTCTCGGGTGCTAACGCAGGCTGAGGTCAGCACGCAGGTTCAGCCCAGAGGCCCTAGCTGGACTTGCCGGGCAAATTAGGCCCAGAGTTTCTAGCTGAGCTGTGCACACATGCTCGGCGGCCCCAAGACTCTGGCTGGACTATCCACGCAGTATAGGCCCGGAGTCCTGGGCTGAATTCAGCGTGCAGTGTGGGTCCATAGTCCCTGGGTGAGCTGGGTGCACAATTCCGCCACAGAGAATCAGGTGGAGCTCGGCGTGCAGTTTAGGGCCAGAGTCCCTAACCGTGCTTGGCAGACAGATTGTACACAGAGACTCCAGTAGATCTTTTGGCAAAGTCCCGGCTCTAAGACTCTGGTTGGACACAGTGTGCAGTTTGAATCCAGAATTCCTGGCAGAGCTGGGCGGATAGTTCGGGCCTGAGTCAATAACTGACTACAGCACGCACTTTGGCCAAAAGCCCCTTGCTGAGCTTGGTGTGCAGTCCCAGCCCAAAAATTCTGGCTGGACCCTGTGTGCATTTTGAGCCCAGAATTTCTAGCTGAGCTGGGCAGACAGTTCAGGCCCTGAGATTCTAGCTGAGCTCTGCGGGTGGTTCGGGCCCAGTGTCCCTGGCTGGACTTGACAGGAAACCCAGAAGGCTGTGGATACGTTGGCCTCACCCAGCGCTCATACAGAGACCCAGAACGATTGCAAGACCCACAACACAAGGGAGCTGAGGATCACTGGCTGTGAGAGTCCAAAAGGACAGGGCTAACCTCCTGCCATCCACACCAGTGAAGCATCAGAGCTTCCAGCCTACGGAAATCATGAGAAAACAAGTGAATCTATCATCAGACTCCCTCCATCCAACTCTGGAAGCTACCCAACAAAAACAAAGCCAGCAAGATGTCTAAAGGACAGCGTAAAAGCATACGCAAAAACCCCCAAAACAACATGGTGTATCCAGTTTCCAGCTATCCTAAAGAAAATAACCCAGAGAACTCAAGTACAAGGGAAATACAAGAAAATGACCTCAAATCCTTAGTAATGAGGATATTAATGGAGGAAACAAATAAAATTCGTAATTAAATGCAGGAAGACACAGCCATACAGGTGAGAGACATAAAAGAAGCACGTAGAGTAGAACTGGAAAAATTTCAGGAACAAAGCAGGCCTCAAGAAATACAAGAGGATTGAAATAATACCTTGTATCCTATCAGATCACCATGCTCTTAGGCTGCAATTCAACAACAGAAACAACAAAAATCCTACACGTACCTGGAAACTAAACAACTCTCTGCTAAATGACACATGGGTCAGGGAAGAAATAAAGAAAGAAATCAAGGAGTTTCTGAAATTCAATAAAAATGAAGGAACAACATACTCAAACTTGTGGGATACATTGAAAGCAGTGTTAAGAGGAAAATTCATAGCACTAAGTGCCTTTAAAAAGAAATTGGAAATATCGCACATACGCAACTTAACAAAACAGCAGGAAGCCCAAGAAAAAAAAGAAGCAGAAACACCCAAAAGGAGTAGATGTCTGGAAATAATCAAACTCAGGGTTGAAATTAACAAATTAGAAACTAAGAAAACAGTCCACAGAATCAACAAAACCAAGAGCTGGTTCTTTGAGAAAATCAACAAGATAGACAGACCATTAGCCAAACTAACCAAAAAGCAGAGAGGCAGTATTGAAATCAACAAAATCAGAAATGAAAAGGGAGAAATAACAACAGACACTGAAGAAATACAGAGAATCATAAGATCCTACTTTGAAGGCATATATGCCACAAAATTTGAAAATCTAAGGGAAATGGACCATTTTCTTGATCAATTTCACTTGCCAAAGGTGAGTGAAGAACAGATAAACAAGCTAAATAGTCCCATTTCCCCTACAGAAATAGAAGCAATCATTGATAGTATTCCAAACAAAAAAAGTCCTGGGTCAGATGGTTTCAGTGCAGAATTCTACCATAGCTTCAAAGGCGAGCTAATACCGATACTTTTCAAGCTACTCCAAAACATAGAATTGGATGGAACATTACCAAATTCTTTGTATGAGGCCATAGTCACATTGATACCTAAACCTCACAAAGACTCAACAAAGAAAGAGAATTTCAGACCAATTTCTCTTATGAACATCGATGCAAAAATACTAAATAAAATTCTTGCAGAACGAATACAAGAACACATAAAGGATATCATTCATCATGACCAAGTAGGCTTCATACCAGGCATGCAGGGATGGTTTAATATATGGAAATCCATCAATGTAATCCACCATATAAACAAACTGCAAATAAAAAACCACATGATCATCTCTTTAGATGCAGAGAAAGCATTTGATAAATTCCAACACCCATTCATGTTTAAAGTTTTAGAGAGATCGGGGATACAAGGCACTTTCCTCTACATAAAAAAGGCTATATACAGCAAGCCAATAGCCAAAATCAAATAAATGGTGAGATACTCAAAGAAATTCCTCTAAAATCGGGAACAAGGCAAGGCTGCCCACTCTCTCCATATCACTTCAATATAGTACTCGAAGTTCTAGCCAGAGCAAAAAGACAACAAAAGGAGATCAAGGGGACCCAAATGGGAAAGGGAGAAGTCAAACTATCCCTATTTGCAGATGATATGATAGTGTACATAAGTGACCCTCAGAATTCCACCAGAGAACTCCTACATCTGATAAACACTTTCAGCAAATTGGCTCGATACAAAATTAACTCAAAAAAGTCTGTAGCCTTCCTATTCGCAAATGACAAGCTTGTACAGGAAGAAATTAGGAAATCCATAACTTTCACATTAGCCACAAGCAATATAAAATATCTAGGAGTTACTTTAACTAAGCAAGTGAAGGACTTGTTTGAAAAAATTTCAAAAATCTGATAACGAGATTGAAGATGACATGAGAAGATGGAATGATCTTCCTTGCTCATGGATCAGAAGAATTAACCTAGTAAAAATGGCCATCATACCAAAAGCATCTACAGATTCAATGCAATCCCTATCAAAATACCTACACAATTTTTTAAAGACATTGAAAGTGCAATTCTGAACTTCATATGGAAAAACAAAAAACCCAGAATAGCAAAAACGATCTTGTACAATAAAAGGTGCTGTGGAGGAATCTCCATACCTGATCTCAAATTGTACTATAAAGCAATAGTAATTAAAACAGCATGGCACTGGCACTGCAACAGGCTGGTTGATCAGTGGAATCGAATTGAAGGCCCAGATATGAATCCACACACACATATGGTCACTTGATTTTTGACAAAGAAGCCAAATCCATTCAATGGAAAAAGAGTATCTTCAACAAATGGTGCTGGTATAACTGGAAGTCTATATGTAAAAAAATGTAACTGGACCCATATTTGTCACCTTGCACAAAACACAAATCCAAATGGATTAAAGACCTCAACATAATACCAGAGACACTAAGTCACTTAGAAGAAAAAGTGGGGAAGAGCCTGGAACATATTGGCACAAGAGACAACTTCCTGAACAGAACACCGACAGCCAGGCCTTAATGTCAACAATTAATATATGGGGCCTCATGAGGCTGAGACGCTTCTGTAAGTCTGGAGACACTGTCAAGAGAACAAAGTGACACCCTACAGACCGGGAAAAGATCTTCACCAACCCTACATCTGACAAAGGTCTAATATCCAAAATATATAAAGAACTCAAGAAATTAAACACCACCATACCAAATAACCCAATTGAGAAATGGGGCTTGGAACTAAACAGAGAATTCACAGCAGAGGAATATCAAATGACCGAGAAACACTTAAAGAAATGCTCATCCTCCTTAGTCATCAGGGAAATGCAAAGCAAAAGAACTCTTAGATTCCATCTTACACCCATCAGAATGGCTAAGATAAAAAACTTAAGAGACACCACATGCTGGCGAGGATGTGGAGAGAGAGGAACACTCCTTCATTGCTGGTGGGAATGCAAACTAGTACAGCCACTTTGGCAATCTATCTGGTGCTATCTCAGAAAACTGGGAATAGGGCTTCCTCAAGACCCAGCTATTCCACTCTTTGGAATATACCCAGAAGATGCTCCAGCACACAACAAGGAAATTTGCTCAACCATGTTTATAGCAACCTTATTCATAATAGCCTGATCATGGAAACAGCCTAAATGTCCCTCAGTAGAAGAATGGATAAAGAAACTGTGGAACATATACACTATGGAATACTACTCAACTATTAAAAACAAGGAATTCCCAAAATTTGTGGATGAATGGATTGAGCTAGAGATGATCATAATGAGTGAGTTAACCCAGAAGCAGAAAGATTCGAATGGTATATACTCACTTATATCTGCATACTAGCCCAAGGGGCATGTCCCACGAAAGCCTTCCCTTACCAGGAAACTGGGACAGAGCGGAGGGTACCCTATTGGGACTCTAGATGAGAGAAGCATGGGAGAATAGCAAAGTAGAAGGATCCAGTGGGTCCTAGAAACCTACAAGTAGGACATTATGATAGGTAGATTTGGGCCCAGGGGTCCCACTCAAACTAAGGCACCAGTTTACAGGGGGTAAACTTTAATCCTCTACCCAGATCTAATCAATGGTCAGAACAGTCTCCACACTTGAGTGGAGAGTGGGATATGACTTTCTCACATACTCTGGTGCCTCACATTTGACCATGTCCCTTGGAGGGGGAGACCTGGTGGCACTTAGAGGAAGTACAGCAGGTCACCAAGAAGAGACTTGATACCCTATGAGCATATACAGGGGGAGGTAATCCCTCTCAGGAACAGTCATATGGAGGAGAATAAGGGGCCAATGGGAGGGAGGGAAGTACAGGAGGATACAAGGGATGGGATAACCATTGAGATATAACATGAATAAATTAATTAAATAAAAAAAAAGAATTAAACACATACACACACACACACAGAAAAAGACTTGATAGACAGAGTTCACATGTTAGGAGAGTAGGGCTCCCTTTTCTGAAGACTATGGGAGGGAGGAAGGGTACATGAGGAAGGGGGTGTGGAATAAGGAGGCAGCAAAGGAAGTGGCTAAAATCAGGATATAAAGCTAACAAGGTAAAAAAATTTTAATTGCTTAGTGAAAATAGCATTAATCAAAGCTTAAATCACACATTGAACCTCATATATTAATAGTGGGAGTTTCAAAACCCCAAACTCACCAATAGGCAGGTCATTCAGACAATAAAACAATAAACATATAAATAATTAAGCTAAGAGACATTGTGAATCAAATGGACCTATCAGATAGGTAGAGAACATTTCCACCAAACACAAAAGAATGTAGTTTCTTCTCAACACCTCACACAACATTCTTTTAAATTGATCACACACTTGGTCACAAAGCAAGCCTAATTCTATTTATACATACTGCAGTAAAGTGCTTAATTTAAATTTTAAAAATGAATTAACTTACATTGTAGAATTAAATATATTTCCACCTTCAAATTATTAAAACTGATAAAGAAACTATATAGCTGTAGGATGCTTGTTCTTTTTGAAGCTTAACAAGCTTAAACTGATCAATTTTTTGTTAAAACCTATAAGGATGCTCAACAAAACACATTCAGAAGAAAACAGAGAAACAATTGCACACATCAGGCTAACATGCTTGTTTTAATGTGTCTAGTGTTGTGCTTTCTGTCCATTAAGCACTGAAGTTGTAATGATATTTTACCACAGTTATTTTAATCTAAATATAAAACTCCATTCATTAGTCTTCCATATTGGGGGAAGTGACACAGATGTTTTAACATTCTATTTAATATTTTTTTGAAATATACATTTTTGAGAAAATTTCTCAAAACTGAAACTATTATATCTTTCATTAGTTGATTTTTTTTGTTAAGACAGAAGGAAGAGAATTGAATACAATAAAGAGAAGGAATTAAACAAATGCCACTTTAATGTAGTGTAAAATCTGATTTTCCTGCTCTTTGGAGATAGAAAGTATATATTGTAGTTTTTGTTGTATTATACAGTCATTCAGCATACAGTAGTATAAGAAAGACATAGTTGCTTAGGATGCTAAGTCAAAGAAAATAGCAATTTATAGAATACACATTTCATGTATCTGCTTCAACATCTTTCATTTTGATTAGGCAAATGTGTAGTCACACTTTAAAATAAAATGCTCTGTTGTCATCCTATTTCACCTGTTTTATTAGTAGGAAATATATCATACATGATATCCATTATGAAAACAAGCAAAAGTAATTGGTTGAGTTATTGAATATAAAATTAAGGTCCCTTCTGCTCTTCCACAACAAGAAGATGAGCATTTGCTGTCTGACAAATCCACTTTGCTGTTACATTTTCCATTACACAGTGATGCTGCCAATCTAGTTTCAGGGGTCTGTGACCACTACAGACAGGGTCTTTGACCAGAATTATTAGAGTCAACCCCACTGATATGAGAAATCTGGTGGTATCTTCGGTCGTGATGGACATGTTGCCAATTTTTGAATGTCTTGGCTTAGGAACTGGGGTGCTGAAGGCACACACCATCACCCAAAACTCCCAGTGAGTTCAGTGTTCTTCAAGCTCTTTTCTCACAAATTTGAAGAATGAAATTCTTGGACCATGAAAGGTGAGTTTTTAGAAAGAAGTATTTGATTATAGAGCTTAAGAGAAAGAGAGATGACAGGGCTTTTATTTTTCAGCAGAGAGAGAGAATACTCAGAAAGGGTTCAGCAATATTGGTCACTGCCTTGGAGCCATTATTTTTTATGACTCACAGGGAAGGGGTGAGCAGGTCAGCTGTATTCCCTTTCCCCTTGTCCTGCTGCTTCTCAAGTTCAGTGAGGTCTTCATGTATGTCTTCCTGGAAAGGAGATATTCATTTCATTTAAAAAAAAAAAAAGGACAATGCAAAATCGGGCATCTCTATGCTCTAGCAAAGACCAAGCTGGATATTTCTCTCTTTTGACCCATTGTATAAAACTACTCACATTGATGGGTTGTTTAAAGTAGATAGCCAGTGTTTCTCTGTTGTTCTCATCACTAGACTGTTAAGGGTACTTATCTCTTTTTTTTACATGTAATTTCTTTTCCTTAAGGCCAAGGTGCTTTCCACAAAGATGGTAGGTATAGGGAACATTTCAGCATGTATTTGTATACTATACAGGTCTTTTCTAAAACTACTTTAAAAAATTTTTAATGCAGTCACCATTCTCTATCTGTCATTTGCCTGATAAAATATTTCACTAGATTTCTATTCTTTGTTGTCACTGTATTTGGTGCAATGTGCTTTGGGTCTTTTAAAATCTCAGATTTTTAAAATGAAAATATTGGCTATATTCTTTTTGTTTCAACATAAAACTCTTTGGTGATTATGTATAACATTTACCACATGATTCTGACTTTATGAAAAATATTAAAAGTCCAGACATTTCCAAAAGAATCTTGAAAAGGCATACTATTTTGTGAGGATATTTGATTCATTGCCTATTACTCTGTTAATGGTCTACATTCCCCCAGACAATTAAAATATTTTGCAACTATTAAATATCCCACAAAATTTAATAAAAAAAAAACAACAAAAGGATAGGCAAAGAAAAGCAGTAACAACATTTTCTCCTAACTAGTTAAAATATCTTCATTACTTATACAGCATTATCAACATCCTGTATACAGATATCTTAAAAAGATATAACACTAAAACTGAGTATCCCTAAAGATGTAATTGCCTAATAGCAAGTTTTCTTACATTGAGATGTAAGAGGGCTAGGGAAACTAAAGGAAGACACAGACCAGGAACATCTTGGCTTTTCCCACAGCATTCTTAAATCAGATAGAGGTGATCTTAAATTGTCAATATATTTTCACTTAAAATCATTAGCTGGATGTTGAAGTAGCTAAGACATGTATATGGGTGATGTTTAATGAGAGCAATATGAACTCAAAAAACATTTCCAAAGATTCTCTGGATAGATGCTTCATCTATCCAGAGGCTACAGAATTGAGTTACAGTATTTGTCCTGCCTAAATAAAATAGAGTTGATCTCAAGCCGACTGTCCAAGTATATCAATATAGAAGAGTTTATATTTAACCTGGAACACAGATGCCCATTTCTAATTTGTCTGCCCAAATGGGAATCCTTTATTCTAAATAGCAGTTATGAAGTAGAGTTGTTTTTTTTTTTTAATCTGTGCTAGTATGCATATATGTTAGCAACAACCTACTGGATAGTAAACAACACACACACACACACACACACACACACACACACACACACACACACA
>OU015748.1:29153300-29183706 GCA_907169655.1 Acomys percivali | reverse complement strand
CACACACACACACACACACACACACACACACACACACACACACACACTGACCTAAAAACTTGAGTTCGTGTGCTTCTTCAAAAATAACATCCTCTAAGCAACCAAATTTGAAAGCTGAAATACTGTCATGTGTAACTTATTAAATATAGAAGAAACAATTAAAATAATTCAATTGAAGAATTAGATTATTTAGGGTAGTAAGTATACCTGAAGAAATCAAAATGAAATATATATATCTCACAGACACGTGTTAACTTGGTGATTATTTATAAATAGTTGTATTGAGAAAGTAAAAAGTTGGGTGGAGAGTGGGGTCTGACTTTCACACTAACTCTGGTGCCCCATATTTGACCACTTCCCCTGGATGGGGAGGCCTGGTGGCACTCAGAGGAAGGATAGCAGGTTACCAAGAAGATACTTGATACCCTAATAGCATATACGGGGGGGGAGGGCGCTGAGGTCCCCCTCAGTCACAGTCATAGGAGAGGAAAGCAAGGGGAAAATGGGAGGGAGGGAGGAATGGGAGGATACAAGGGATGGGATAACAATTGAGATGTAATATGAATAAATTAATAAACTATATTTTAAAAATAAATAAATAAATAAATAGTAATATTTAAAGGACCACAGAAGGACAGAGAGAAAGAATAACTAAATAAAAGTCAAATATTAGTTTAAAAAAAAGATAAAGCAAAAAGGCAAACTGCTTTAGAGAGTTAATTTATTTATTAACAACTACAATTTGCTTGTTTAGACAATAGTTCTATTCCTCCTAGTTGGGCAACACATTCACTCTCGCTGCCAAAAAGACAGAACATCTGAAATCTGTTTTTAAGCAGTGTCAGTCTTTCAAAGTAATAGGCAAAACAAGAAGAAAAGAAACATCTGCTAGCTGCAGTTTTTTTTTTCCCCTTTCTCCAAACATCAATCTCTCAAGTATTTGGCAAGCAGCTTCTTGCACTCTAAGTCACAGAAATGTCAAAGGAGAGTGGAAATGAGAGTGGATACGTCCTGAAATGTCACTTCGAAAGTAAATAAAATAAATTGAAAAAGGGCCATCGACAGGCAAGGAAACTCAGAGGCCAGGAGTTGCATGCCACTCACATGTAATTAAAGTGTCTCCACACACAGGATAGTATTGTTTTCTCCCTAAATTAAGTTTCTTAGTTATGACCTTCAACAGTAAGACTTCAAGAGTCTTAGATGCGAACTTAAAATTCAAAGGCATTTAGCTTGAAGTTAATTTTTAATATTACTTTCTATTGAATCGAAATCAGATTTTAAAATGAAAATGTTTGTTATACCTGAATGATGTGGAGGTCTGTCTAGTCATTAACTTGTCTTCATGCAATATAATAATAGTAAAGAATGGTGTTCATCAAAGATGCCAATCTTAGACCTGGGCCCAGGGCTCCCACTCAGACTAAGGCACCAGCCAAGGACAATACAGGCCGTAAACTTCAAACCCCTACCCAGATATAGCCAATGGACAGGACAGTCTCCACAGTTGAGTGGAGAGTGGAGTATGACTTTCACATGTACTCTGGTGCCTCACATTTGACCATGTCTCCTGGAGGGGGAGACCTGGTGGCACTCAGAGGAAGGACAGCAGGTCACCAAGAAGAGACTTGATACCCTATGAGCATATACAGGGGGAGGAGATTCCCCTCAGGAACAGTCATAGGGGAGGGGAGTAAGGGGAAAATGGAAGGGAGGGAAGAATGGGAGGATACAAGGGATTGGATAACCACTGAGATGTAACAAGAATAAATTAATTAAAAAAAAAAAGAAAGATGCCAATCTTACATTCAGAACATCTAAGTGCCCTATTGAGTTCCACCACTTAGCCAAGTACTTAGGTAAGGTTTGGGTATTAACATAGACAACTGGATTTTAGTTTTTTAATTTTTTATTAATTTATTCTTGTTATATCTCAATGGTTATCCTATCCCTTATATCCTCCCATTCTTCCCTCCCTCCCAGTTTCCCCTTGCTCCCCTCCCCTATGACTGTTCCTGAGGGGGATTTCCTCCCCCCTGTATATGCTCATAGGGTACCAAGTCTCTTCTTGGTAACCTGCTGTCCTTCCTGTGAGTGCCACCTGGTCTCCCCCTCCAGGGGATATGGTCAAATATGAGGCACCAGAGTACGTGTGAAAGTCATACCCCACTCTCCACTCAACTGTGGAGAATTTTCTGCCCATTGGGAGATCTGGGTAGGGGTTTAAAGTTTACCGCCTGTATTGTCCTTTGCTGGTGCCTTAGTTTGTGTGGACTCCTGGGTCCAAATATGCCTATCATAATGTTCTACTTGTAGGATTCTAGGACCCTCTGGATCCTTCTACTTTGCTATTCTCCCATGCTTCTCTCATCTAGAGTCCCAATAGAATGTCCTTTCCTCTGTCCCAATTTCCCGGTAAGTGAAGGCTTTCGTGGGATATGCCCCTTGGGCTAGTATGCAGATATAAGTGAGTATATACCATTTGAGTCTTTCTGCTTCTGGGTTAACTCACTCATTATGATCATTTCTAACTCAATCCATTATGTCCACAAATCTCAGGAATTCCTTGTTTTTAATAGCTGAGTAGTAGTCCATAGTGTATATATACCACAGTTTCTTTATCCATTCTTCTGCTGAGTGACAATTGAGAAATGGGGCTTGGAACTAAACATAGAATTCTCAACAGAAGAATATCAAATGGCCGAGAAACACTTAAAGAAATGCTCAACCTCCTTAGTCATCAGGGAAATGCAAAGCAAAACAACTCTGAGATTCCATCTTACACCCATCAGAATGACAAAGATCAAAAATTCAAGCAACACCACATGCTGGTGAGGATGTGGGGAGAGAGGAACAATCCTTCATTGCTGATGGGAATGCAAACTAGTACAGCCACTTTGGAAATCTATCTGGTGCTATCTCAGAAAACTGGGAACAGGGCTTCCTCAAGACCCAGCTATTCCACTCTTTGGAATATACCCAGAAGATGCTCCAGCACACAACACACACAACAAGAAAATTTGCTCAACCATGTTAATAGCAGCCTTGTTCATAATAGCCAGAACATGGAGACAACTGGATTTATTTTTAAAAACATATTTGAGATTAAAAATTCAAGCCAGGCAGTGATTGCACATGTCTTTAATCCTAGCACTTGGGATGCAGAGGCAGAGGCAGGAGGATCTCTGTGAGTTTGAGGCCAGCCTGGTCTACTACGTGAGTCCCGGGCAGCCAGGGCTACACAGAGAGAGACTCTGTTTTGAGAAAAATAAAAATAGAATTCCAAGGTATTCTCTCTCCTAGTGTTCAAAATAAAATAAGCACTTAGAAGTACTGTGATGAATCAATGTTTTTCTCCTTTGATCATTAAAAAAAGTATCCTCAGGAATTAATTGTTACCCATTTATATTCATCTGCCTTTTGACAACATTGTTTTTTTGACCATAGATTTTAAGTCCTATGTGAGTAATGATACTGTATATACATGCTACCCATACCCATGAATGTACTAAATTCTTTGTGTTATTGTGTTTGTGTGTATGTGTGTGCATGTGTGTGTGCATGTGTGTTGTGTTTGTGTTTTCAAGACAGGGTTTCTCTTTGTAGCTGTGGCAGTCCTGGATTCACTTTGTAGACCAAGATGGCCTTGAGCTCACAGCTATCTGCCTGTCTCTACCTTCCTGAGTTCTGGGATTAAAGTCCTGTGCCACAAAGCTCTGATTGTTAGAATATTCTTGAAAGAGAAGATTCTCTGAGAACTAATTTGAAGCTCCTGTTCCAATTAAATCCAAAGATATAATGCTTATGATACTATAGTCATCACAATCCAAAGAAGGAATGATGAATAAATCATTATTGTATATGAATTTTTGAATTAATATTGACTTATCTAGTATTGACATCTAGAAGTAGACATCAATAGAAATCCAATAGGTTTCATTGACTCATACTTATATTCATTTAAAGCCAACATCTTTCTCCAAACTGTTCAATTGCCCATTTATATTAATGAAGACTTTCAGAGATTGATGAAATTTGAGAAAAATTGTTATCTCAGAGAACTCTCTTAGGGAATTTACATTGTGTTTTATTAACCTTTCAGTGTGTACTTTTATTCATTTATTTTTTCTATATTTTCTTCTCCTTACTTGGTTTCCTTGAATTTGTAGAGATAGTTCTCAATGTAGATCACCTCCAGATGAGAGAATTCTTAGCTGTGACTGCAGGTCTCCTTGACCTCATTTTTCAACTACATGGATTCTGGATAAAGTGCTAAACTTATCAATACAGTTACTCTTTTTCCATCACTGGTAAGTGGTTTTCCTTTGGTAGTATTTCACTAAAATGAACTTATTAGAAAAAGCAGACACTTTACATTGGTCTTCATGGATCTTCTCTTTGTTAACTTAGAAAAAATGTTGTGTTAAAAATTTTTAAAGCTATAAATAAGACCTATCTTTTTATTGCTGAAGGTCACTCTGGTAGGCTGATGTTTGGTTCAAAAGGGAAAGTTCCCTGTTACTAAGTAGATGACCTGAGAGTGGGCCTCAGCATTTTTATGATAGCTACAGAGGACTAAATGCTGTCCGTTTAACAGGAAATTGTACCCCTTACACGCATTGCTTTCTTTCTCTCTCCATCTCTCTATCAAGGAAAACATGTAATTAACTTTCATAATTAACTTTCTACTGGGCAATTAGGAAATGTGATAACTAATCAATAAAGAACTCTATTTTTTTTTATTATATTGGTATATTTGGAAGATAACATCCAGGACAGACAAAGCTTACATTTCCATTGGATAACTTAAAATTTCTAAACCTTAGCAAAATTTTACAATACAAGGTTTTATTTTTTAATCTATACTTTGCTTTTTTTCCTTTCTTTTATCTCTTCTCTCTCACTCACCCTCTTCCATGTCCTTCTATTTCTTCTCCTTGTCTTCATCCTTGTGATCCTTCTCATCCTCCTCCTCATCCTAATCCTTCATTTCCCTCTTGGCCTTTCTCTCTCTCTTCAACCTATGCTAGTCCTTAATCTTGGGTCTAAATAAATCTCTCACTTCAATCTCCAGAGCATCTGGTACTTCATATCTGTTTCATCAAACCTGTGTCTTTTATCTTTGCACACAATTTATTTACTTTTCATCCAGGGTGTGCCAGTACCATGCCAGACTTCCAGCAGTGTAAACTTATATGGTTGCTCTAATTCAATGATCACAAGAGAGTCTATTTGTTGCGTATGTTAACAGATTTGAGACTTACTATTAAGAAATAACACTGATTTGTTTTAAATGTTTATTTGTAAATTAGTTCAACATTGACTTTAAGTATAGAGGTTTCTTAAGCTATATTTTAACATTTTACATGATATTCCTAACACTAAATGATTAATAGTTAAAAGTTTACTATTCTGTGTGATTATTGTAGCCCCAATATATTTGACTGAAGAAAATACTGTGATCTAGAATGAATCTAAGAATAGTTCCCTGGCTACTTGCTGCTGTTACAAGAAGGTCATGGGGTAATCAAAAGAGAAAAGAAGAGAGATTAAAGTCCACATTTCTCTGTAGAGTAATTACTCTGACTGGTGACTAGAATATTTTCTATTAATTTTCCTCTTTTTCAGACAACATTGATATTATTTAATCATTCTATAGTCTTCTTTGATGACTTAATTAGAATATATCTCATAAATCAGTGTTGAAATTATATTAGAAATGAAACTACAGCTTTTATCGTGGTAACTTTAAAGATAATTGTAATTTTTCTCTAATACAATTTCATTTCAAAATACTGCTATACAATACCCACACCAGATTGATAAGTACTCTATGAATATGCCATGGTACTTTTTAAGGCTTTTTATTTGCACTACTTATTTGATCTATATTAATGCAAAACGAGCTGCTTATGTACAGAGAACTTTTCTTGGTCTCTCTAGTCAAAAGTGCTACCATAATATCTATAGCAAATATAACTTTGAGCTTGTTTTTCAATGTATTTTTCTAGATTTTACTAAAATCACAACTTCGCCCTTCCCTTCTTACCCATACAATTTCCCCTGTCCATTTTGGCAAGTTACTGTTTTTGTCTTGTTTATGCTGTTGGTAAAATTTTATGGGTATAATTTTTTATTTCTATTAGGAGTCACAATCTCACAACAAACTCCTTGATATTGCAATCTTTCTGCTTTCTCTTCTGCAATATTCTATGAGCATTAAGTGATTGAGTATTTTAGATGAATCAATCCACTGGAACTGGGTTTTACAACTCTGCATTTTTTTAATTTTGCTTTACTGTAGTGTTCTCCATCTGGTATAAAGAGATTGTTCCTAGATAAAGAATAAAAGCTATAATTATCTGTCAATATCATCATCATCATCATTATTATTATTATTATTATTATTATTATTATTATTATTTTGGTTTTTCATGACAGGGTTTCTCTATGTAGCCTTGACTATCCTGGACTCACTTTGTTGATAAGGCTGGCCTTGAACTAGGTGATCTGTCTGCCTCTGTCTCCCAAGTTCTGGGATTAAAGGTGTGCGCCACCATGCCATGCATCTGTCAATATTTTATATCTTGTTTTTTCATAGTACCTTAATAATTAAAATATTTCTACAATTTCCAATATGAAATGGGCAGAAGATGACTACGTGATTAAAGTGTCTCAAGCACAAAGACCTGAGTTTGGATTGCGAGAAGTCACATAAATGCCAGCCACAGCGTTACTCCTTTGTATTCCTAGAACAGGAGGTGGGAAATGAAGAGGTAGGATTTTTCAAGCTCTTTGGACAGCCAGCACTGCTGAGTATGTCAGGTCCACATTCAATAGAAGACTTAAACTTAAGACAGAGAGTAACCACAGGAAACATCTGCCCCCCCCCACATACATAGTACAAACATACATGAACAACCCTTTTAAATGTATATACACCCACATGAATCAACATATACACTACATACACCTACCGATACGCTGCAGACATACACACGCACTGAATGATAACAAAAAAGGTAAAGCAGGTGCTTTAAGTATTACATAAGGAAAATACTATAGCTGTATATTACTTAATTTTTAAAACCTAAAGCATAAACAAAATGTTTATCTTGCTGAATCTTAATATTAGCTTGTATTTGAAGTGGTAGTGTGATGATCTGCTTTTAAAAGTAATTATACAATAGATATTTGGCACCTGAAAGTATTTCCAGAGCACTTTTTTCACTTTACTAATATTTACTATTTTAATGAGGAAAGATCTTGTCCATATATTACCAATATTCAACCCCCATCTTTGAGTATATTTCTTTAGTGCAATTGATGTGTTTAACTATTATTGTTGTAAAATGTTCTTATATAAACAATTTAAGGATTCAAGTTCACCAATCAAACATGAATTATTTTCTTTCTTTTAATGTATTACCAGTGAAGAACTCTATTGAGTGTTGTCCAATTGAATATTATAGCTTATATGTTGGGAATAAAATTCAAATAATCACAATGGAAATGGAAGTTAGAAAATATTTGAAATTGGAAATAAATAAAATATTTCTAAAAACTTGTGAGCTAAAATGATTATTAGAGAACCTAGTTTAATCAGGGATCAGAAAATTAGGGCAAAATATTAAAATTCAACAAAGTGCTCTTTATAAATAGGAAATATGACAATGCTTTGGTGGTTTTAAGAGCTTTAAAAATACAAAACTTTTCAACATAATCTGTACATGGTCTATATAATTAAAGATATTCATTATTGTACAGTTCACTATTGGACATTTATTTAATGTAAAATATTCACATCTTTGCAAAATATTTAATAGTCCCTAGATTTCAGTGTCTATATCTGACAAGAATAATAATGACATAAGGAAAGCATACTTTCTAAGGAAATAATAAAAGAACAGAAAGACAACATAAAGAAATTAGAGGGAAACTGTCAAGATAAGGGCAGAAAGTAATAAAATGCCAATCAAGTACATGATTCCTAGCATCCAAGCAAGTGTTGTTTCTTTCAATGTCTAATAAGAAAATACAAGTTGCTAGTGAGATAGATCAAAGAAAAGAGGGAATAGACACAAATAAACAATGTGATGAATGAAAAAGAAGATGGAGCAATAGATCCTGCCCTCTGTAAAAAGTAACTAAGACCTGCAGAAAACAAGAGAGATGCAGTCAGGTGCCTAAGAGTGTTCAGAGTTCAACAGCACCAGAAAGTATTATACTACATGTCTAAGACCCTCATGGATCCAGCTGTAAATATGTATATGTGTGTGTGTATATATATATACACATATATATACACACAAATATATACATTAAACATATATACAAATATATATATTTGCAAACATTTTGCAAATATGTGAATATTTTACATTAAATAATTGTCCAATAGTGAACTATATATATACAAATAATTATACATATAAATTAATTATATAAAATATAATCACATATAACATATATTATATGTATATACAAACATACACAAAAGAAACCTACTTTTATTTATAAGAAATGCTATTCAATGTTGTGCTGATATATCTAGTCATTAAAATACTAAAGTAAATATAAGAGCAAAGACTAAGGATTATAAAAAATGAGCAAAAAAGCTGTCTATTATCTATATAGTTATTACCTATAAATTATATGTGGTTGTTATCTAACATATATAGCATCAAAAGAAAATTCAATGTATTTTTATAAATAATTACTATGTGCAGAAATTAAAAACATCAATAAATTTTCTATATGTTGATAAACAAACTGTTGTATACAGTCTTTAAAAAGAAGACACATTAATTTAAAAAGAAGAATCATTAATTTCATTACCAGTAATAAACAGCCACTCGAATATACTGGTTCTGACAAGAATAGTTTTACAGTAGTAATTCAGTTAACATTTCTGTCATCCATCTTTTAGGTTAAAGTTACTTATCCTGGTTCTTGACTTTCTTTTTATCAGGTATAATCCTGATAAAAAAGTAAAAGATTCCACAAAAAAAAAAAAAAACTTTTTATTTTTGTGTGAATGCGCATGGATGTTTTGTGTGTGTTTGTGTGTGTGTGTGTGTGTGTGTGTGTGTGTGTGTAGTATTGATTCATATTCTTATTCTATGTACAGTGCTTATAAGTTTTATGCTTTAAAACAAACAAACACATAACTAAAAAACTAGAACTTCAAACCCTACTGAAATTAGTGTATTCATTTCATGGATCAGAATCTCTAGATGATCCCTATTCTTTTTTCTTAGTTATTTTTTAAAGTTTATTGTAATTTGTTCACCTTACATCCCAATTGTTGTCCCCTTGCTTGTATCTTCTGATCCCACCCTTCCTCCCTCTTCTGCCCCAGTCCCCTCTCCTCAACCTCTGACAGGGGGGCTCTCCTCCCTCACCCTACCATCTGAACACTGCCTGTAAGGTCTCATTTGCGTGGCCTGCATCCCATCCTTTGTTTGCCTCCAAGGACTCCACTCCAAGGGGAAGTGATCAAATCTCTACCACCAGAGTTCATGACAGAGGCAGTCCCTGCTACCATATAGCCATGAAGAATGAGCTGTTCATTGGCTACATCTGAACGGGGGATCTAGAATCTCTGAATGCACTGTCCTTTGGTTTGTGCAATAGTTTGTGCTGGCTCCCCCTGGGGCTGCATCCTCCAGACTTGATGGTGTGACTGTGGGGCTCATAAAGCCTCTCCATCGTGCAACCAACTCAACCAATCTTCCACACCACTCTCAGCTCTCTGCTCAGAGTCCTGCTGAAAAAGTCCAATCATCACTGGGTGGAGTTTTTCAGAGGACACCTATGTTACTCTAATATCTGCTTATGAGTGAGTATATACCAAGGATGCCTTTCTGGGTCTGGGTTATCTTACTCAGGATGAGCTTTTCTAGCTCCATCAATTTTCCTACAAGTTTCAAGTTTTTCTTGTTTTTAATAGTTGAGTAGTGTCCAATTGTGTAAATGTACCACAGTTTATCCATTCCTCTTTTCTTCACTAATTTCTTTCTTTCCTAGCTTTCCTCAGTTTGAACTTTTATTATTTTTTCCACTTCCATCTTCAGGTCTTGGACCATTCTATTGATTCCCTTCACTTGATTTTACTTTCTTGAATTTATTCCAATGATTTATCCATTCCCTCTCCATAGTCCACTGTTATTATCTCTTTAAGGGTCTCAATCTGGTTTGCTTTATCTTCTTGTATTTCTTTATTCATTTCCTCCATTATCATCTTCATAAGGAAAGATTTGAGGTCATTTTTTATGTGTTTCAGTTCTGTTAGAATGTCCAGGGCCAATTACAATTGGTTCTGGATGTGCCATATTCTTTTGGCCTTTAGCCATCTGGTTGTCTCTAGCACTGTGTGGTAGTTTCTGGTCTTCTTCGCTGACCATTGAGAGAAACTCATTGGTGAATGGTTATAGGTTGAGAACCCTCACCTGTAGGGATCAGGAAATTCTTCGGGTGGATCAGGTGGTTGACCTGGGGTCAGACCAAGGAAATTTTTATGGATCAGCTGTTCGACCTGAGGTCAGACTCACCTGTGCTTCACAATGTCCCCCATTGATACGGAGACCCAGAAACTGGTGCTTTGTGGGCCACGGTTCAATCTGATATACAGAGCACAGGTGCCACATGCTAGCAGTCGAATGGCCAGACTTTGGAGAGTGTGTGCCAGCCTGCAAGGACCAGGGAATTTTCTGCTAATTTGCTCCCCTGCTGATCAGACACAGTGTGTGATGAACATTACCATGCTGGATACCTCCCTACCTGAGTCTGATTGGATTCATATTGTTTTCCTTAAAGAATAGATGTGGCTTTTTGTGTGTCACAAATTTAGGAAATGAAATTCATTATCTATTCCAAACTATGTTATTTCCCAAAATTTCCAATACTATAATAAACCAGGAACCAAGTAGACCTCGTTCATTTCCATTTTGTGAGCAGGCTAATGAGTGTTCCTTGAATTGCCTGTTGTAATTCGTGAAGTGCCTGGGATATAACATATTGCAAACAAAACTTTTGTTTTTATCACTGAGGATCAAATGTGAGGATCAAACCCATCCTCTCATCATTGGCAGTCAAATGTTATACGTCTGTCCAATTTTTAATATGCTTGAGTGAATTGTATTAAGATAGCTAGAATCAATGTAATTAGAAGTATTTTTGAAAGGATCCAAGTGGCTCAAATATAAATAAAGTATAACAAAATGATGGATGCCTAGAAAGAAAAGGATATTAGTCTCCTGGGTTTGAGGTGGAAAAGTTGAGGGATATATGCATTCATTGAAACAGGAAAACAAGAAAACAGGTTTCCCAGGAAATTCCTATTAAAAAAAAAAAAGAATTCAGTCTATGAAACTCATGTAGCCTTGAGCTTTCAAAACTAGGTGATAACAAATTTGTTTTCCTCTGAACAGCAAACTACATGGAGGTTTGTTATAACATCTATATTAAAAGAAATTTCTGTGACCTGATTTGAAGTGCTTCCAACACATTCCCACAAACTCAGAGAGTTTGAGTATAGCATAGGAGTTAAAAAAGTTAAAACTATATACTCTATGTTGATAGCTAATGGAAATAGAAATATTAAATTACTTTTGGTATCTCAAAAAGAACTGAAGCACAAGAAGTAGAATATTTATTTTTCTTTCCTCAAGAAATCCAAATATTTTAATGTAGAGTTTTGATAAAAAATATTATATTGAACTTGTGTTTGTGGGTGAAGTGAGAGATACATGGTGGAAGTAATTCTGTTTTTAATTTTATCTTCTTTAATGTTTGACACTATAATATTATTACATCATTCCCTCTTCTCTTACTCCAAACATTGTCAGCCACAATGAACATGATAATGTGGCCAGGGGAAAGCAGGCAACCTAGCCCATGTCTGAGACAGCCTCCACTCCCCTTACTAAGATACACACAAGAAGCCTGAGCTGTCCATCAGCTATAACTGTGTAGGGGGGCCTAGGTGCAGTCCATGCATAGTATTTGGTTGATGCTTCAGTCTCCACAGGCCACTCTGAGCCCTGGTTACTTTGTTTTCTTGGTCTTCTTGTGGAACTCCTGTAAACTGACCTGCAGAGTGAAGAGAAACCTTGGTTGGGGCATCTTTGTGACAAGCTGGATACTTAAAATAGAGTAGGCTCCTGGGAGGATATGGGGGGGTGACTCTAGCTGAGACTCCTAGTAGTGAGGGTCTACCTTCTAATCAGCCAGGATCTTGGTTGAGGTAGGGGAGCACCAAACCACCCATAAAAACTCAACTCAAAATTTATCCTGCCTACAAACTGCAGGGGTAAATATAGAGCAGAGATGGAGGAATTGTCCAACCAATGCCTGGTTCAACCTGAGACCCAGCCCAATAAGAGAGCCAATAATAGTCTACTATGTTTATAATCAGGAACCTAGGATAGCTGTCTTCTGAGAGGCTCCATACAGCAGCAGATTGAACCAGATGTGGAGACTGACAGCAAAATGTTGGGCAAAGAATAGGGAGTCTTGTGGAACTGAGGGAAGAAGGATCACTACAAGAAGATCAACACAGCCAACTAACCAAGGTCCAGATTGGCTTATGGAGACTCAAGCATCAACCAAGGACCATGCATAGACTAGACCTAGGACCCTTAAACTGATGTAGCAGATGGGCAGCTCAGGCTTCATGTTGGTCTCCCAATAATGGAAGCAGAGGCTATCACCAACATGGACTCTGTTGCCTGCTTATTGATCACTCCCTCATGGTGGGGCTACCTCACCAGGCCAAAGGGGAAGAGGATGAACTCAGTCCTGATTCTTCTTGATTATCTGAGGGAGAGAAGATAAAGGGAACCCCCCTTTTCTGAAGAATAGGGGAGAGGCATGGGAAAGAGGGAAGGAAAGTGGAACTTGGAGGAGAGGAGAGAGGGGGGCTAAAATTGGGAAGTAAAGCAAATTAATAGGAAAAAAGAAGAATTTAAATATAGAATTAAATTTTCTAGCTGCTAAATGTGTCCAAAGCAAAATTTAAGTAGAAGTACAAAGACTGTAATTTATTTTCAAGAGTCAAATCCTGGGCTTTAACCACAATTCCATATATCCTGTGGTGGTAGAGAGTGAGAATCAATAATAATAAAGTTTCCTAATCTAGGCATGGTCTTTTTTTGTTTATTTTTTTTTGTTTTCTGTAAGTAATCAAATTAAAATCCATACCTTCCATTCTGGGTGCTACTCTTTCAACACTTTGAGAATGTTTTTAATTAAAAGGATATATGTCTTATTAGTATTACTATATTGTATCTTATTTAATTTATAATAAAGATGAATTATAATGCAATATATAATTTTGTTTCCCTGGTATTTACTAATTCCCAATATCAAAATTTATCTGAGCACCAAATTTTATTTCATCCAAAATATCTTTTCATAAAGTTTTATGCATATATGATTTGGTCTTTCCACAGTTCAACAGCTATCACCCCGAACAGTGAGGAAAATAAAGTTTCTGATCATTTGAAATAAGACACTTGAGGTTTAAGATGAACTGACATTTTGCTACTGTACACATTACTCATGGAATGGAAGATATCTTTAGGAATACATTGCTTTTTTCTTAACTGATTAAGAACATTTAGAAATATAAGTAATATAAATATAACATAGCAAAATTGTTCACCAGATATGTACACTCATTGTCCTACCAGTTAGATTTTTTTAAAGTAAGAAGCCCCTATTTGATATTTCATATTGTTTTGTTAGAATAGTCAGAATCAGATTAAATGGCACTGATTCTGTTGGATAAAATATATTTACATTTCAATAGGTCTCACAAGGTAATTTGGTATTCTGCAAAAGTAAAAAAGGAAAAAAAAATCCAGTAGAGAAGAATATTAACATCAAATGTCTTTTATTTGAGAAAATACTATATTTTAAAAAAGATTATTGCATATTTTTAGAAACTTCCTATTTACTTATTTTCCTGAAAGTAGATTTGAAATGACAAAAAGATTTCTCTTTATAAATGACAGGATATGTCATCTATATCACTACATGCCTACTGAGAAGGAAAAAAATAAATAGAAAAAACTAGGATATGTACCTTTTAAAACAATGTTTAAAGTATGGTTTCATTTTCCACATAATTTAAAAAATAACTTTTTAATTAAAAATATATTTGATGTTTAAATTATGCTACATGAAAGAACACAGCAGAACTAATATTATTTTAGTGTGTCACTTAAAGACAAACTTCAGGACAAAATAAACTCAATATTAATTGGTGTGATTACTATTCTACCTACTAAGCAAATAAAGCAACCAGAGAGAGAAAGAGGAAAAGCCACATAAACTGTACATTTCTGTATAAATTACATGGTAGGCAGCTTTTGTTAGACATTTAGTGTTTGTAGAGCAGAATCTTGCTCATGCATCTGTCGTCTTGCCTACTCTTTAGAATAAGGGCAGCAGATGGAGACAGTGAAATGATATCAAGACAATTATTCTTCCTGGATGTGAACTGACTAAATATTTAGGGTCTTGGCAGCGGCAACATGCAGCAGTCATATGCCATACAGAGAATAGTGGCCGGACAAACTCACTACCCGTAAAAGATAGCTGTTTTTTTTATACTGACGTATTTTCTTTATTTTAATTTGAATACATCAATTGCAATGTAGAAGGCTAAATATAAATGTATATATTTATGTGTACATTTAAATTTTATATATTTGCTTGTATCCCAGTTTTCTCAATTAACACATTATCACTACCATACATACATAATATTGCTTACTATCAATATTATATTTTACAAGGAAGTGACTATGAGGTATCTAGCTCCAAAAGGGATACCTGCCTCTCAACACATATAGCTAAGGTTCAAGATCATACCAGAAGTAAGGTTTGAAAGGTTTTAGGAACCCGATTACTGGAACAATTCATTAATATTGTTTTTATTTCCTCAGAAAAGGAATTAAGATAAGAGCCATAACCAAGCTTTATGAATACATTGTTTGGACTGAGCCCATAGACTTTCTAACTGTCCCTAGGACTAGGCCTGGAAGCTTCTAGCCTCTGAACAATAATCTAATCTTCTGCAATCCCAGACCTTTAAGGCTTCAGCGTCTAGCCTCTTTCTCCTAAGGTAGGCCTAGAATGTTCTCACCCTCTGAGACTTACTGCTGAATGAGCTCATTCTTTCTAGTTCTTTTTAATTCTGGCTGTCTGGTTCTACTCAGCTGGTCTGGCTCAAAACTCTTCTCTAAGCTATCTGATTCAAACTGGCTTCTCCTTAGTTCTCACTGAGTTGTCCTGCTTGGGAAAAACTCTAAACTCCATGAACTGCATGGCATGAACTCAACTGCACTAAACTGAACTGCACAGAACTTCACCAAACTGCACTGTACTCTAGAACTCTACTGTATGGCGTTCTTCTCCACTGCACTGTACTCTCTTGGTGTGCTGCTTTAAATAGCCTCTCTCTTGTGAGAAATGAGCATATCCTATCTCTGACTTTCTGTCAAATCTTACTATGATGTGTCACCTTGTCTGCCCTTCGATTAGATGTCATTGTTTGGGATTAAAGTTGTTTACTAATTCACACCAGAGAGATTATAGGTATGTCTTGTCTATATTCCAGACAGATATTAAAGACCTCTATTCTAGTCAGAAGGATTAAAGGTGTGTGGCATGTCTGTATTCCATCCAAATCAAACAGACCTAGATTTTGGATGTGATCTCTTGCCATAATGGCCATGTTGCTGGATTAAAATTCCTCTATAGCGAATGGTGAATGGTAGTTTCTTCTGAATAGGATAGAGATTTTGCCTACACAGTTAGGGTTTCTAATGCTACAAAGAGACCCTAGAACCAACAGTGATACTTCTAAAGGGAAACATTTAATTAGGGCTGGCTTACCATGCAATGGTATAGTGCATTACAATCATGGCAGGGAGTATGGTAGCACACAGACAGGCGTGGTACTGGAGAGACAAGATCTGAAGGCAGCAGGGACAGGGAGAGCAACTGGAACTTGCATGTGTGTTGGAAACCTCAAGGCAACCCTGGTGGCATTCTTCCTCCAATGAGGTCACATCTACTAAAACAAGGCCATACGTCCTACTATTGCCAATCCAAATGAGCCTATAGGGGCCATTTTCTTTAAAGCCACCACAAATAGTAATGCAAAAGACCTTTAAAGACCAAAATAACTGACATACCAAAATGGATATAAAAAAAATTTTTTTACAAAGCCCCACCCCTAGACAAAGCACTATAGTAATCTTCAAACTGGCTTTTCAAGTAGTAGTTTAAGCTGAAAGAATGACAACCAAACTGACTAACTTCCTTTTATTCCTTCCTTCTTTCCTTTTTTGAAAGAGATGTTATTCATAAGGGGTCAGCTATCATGCATGCAAATAAGAACAATGTTAATGGGACTTGGCATGTTTTACACACAACACACACACACACACACACACACACACACACACACACAGATGTGCCTGTTCATACACACAAACACACTCATACACAACTATAAAATATAGAAGAGGTCATGAGTTATGGAGAGGGTAGTTTGGGACACACAAGGAATTGAGGGAGGCATGGAGATGGTACAAATATAGTATATTAGATATTAAAGGCTCAAGTAATAAAAGTATTTTAATAAATATATATATATATATATATAAATGAAGTATAATCTTCAGTTATAAATTATTTGACAGAATTAAATCTTTTGTATGTATATGTTGAAACACTGTTTTGGAACATAGACATATCAAAGAAATGTACTTTAAAATATCTGTACCTCATGTCAAGGCAAGCCTAACATATCACCCACATACTCACCCACATACACACACAGACACCCTTTACACTTAGAAAAATGCTAAATATATTACCTAAATGACTTCATAGTAACATCTGCTATGCCTGTACTTACTTAAACTGGTAATATCAATATTTGTCCATAATTGTAAAGTGCATTGAAAAATATAGATTTAATATTTATAAATAAGTATTCTACATAAGCTCCTTGTCAGTATTGTCTTATATCTTTCACCAAGATTGAATACTATGGCAGCACTCTGCAGTTGGACTGGAGCTTGCAGTGTGCAGCCAGATAACAAGATAAGGTAAAGATATTCACCTATAGCTGGATGCAATACAGAACGATATTCATGGCTAGAATTCTGAATGACCTATATCCCTGTCTGAGGATTGGGATTCGGAAGGCAGTTGAAAACATGCTTTATCTTTGTGAGAACTGTCAACTCATCTTTGCAACCCTGTGTACCACCCTGTTATCAAAGTGCAGAGGCCCATGCTTAAGACACAACATCAGATCGCCGAGTGTCTAAGGAATATTGAACATTATCCTAGAACCACCATTACAAACTTTTTCAAATTCTAATGATGAGAGTTTTAATATCCTTATGAATCAGATGTGTATTTCATTTTGAAAGTCACACTATACTATTCTACGGTAATTAAATATCAGTAATCCCCTTCAATGAGTATGAAAATTAATAAACCGTTGCCTTTTCCTTTAATGAACTAAGTACAGAGGTGGGTTAGAGAAATAGTACATAATTATTGAGAATATGAGCTGCATCAGTTAACAACCAAGGAAAAAGGAAACAGATGTAGTCCATCCAAATAAAGTCTGTTTAATTAACATATCCGAAAGATATTTATGATAAACTCTCACAGAGTAATGTGCTCACACTGCTTTTGCTAATCCTCTCAGTTTAGAAACATCTGCATATAAATGCTACGCCAGGAGTCGTGTTTTATTCTTGTCTCTCACTTTCAAGTGTTCATTCACGGTTCATATAACTACTCTAGAGTTCAAGTTCTCTTATGTGAAAATGAGAATGTAAACCATTTCACAGACCTCAAGTCAGGCATCAATGTTACTTTTAAAACTCTCATGATTCATTAAAACCCTTCATTGTCACCGCATACCAAATCTCTATTAAGTGCTTAAGTGCCACCAAAGTACTTAACAACAAGTACTCAAACACCATTCACTGGAAGCACTCATAGCGTGAAGTGTATGCACTTGCGTAATAAAAGCCAAATGTACTGTGTTTTCAATAATTACAATATGCACACTTAACACAGATCCCTGTTGTCAGATTTAGTTAAGCACTACCAATTTTTGAATAAGCACTTAACATCTATACTCATATTTAGATCCAAAGCTGGCAGAATTTTTAGGTCAGCATTCATTTAAGAGGAACAAAAAGGAAACAACAGAATGCAGTAACAGTGAAATAGCATGGGAAGTAACTATTCACTTAAATATTGGAAATAATACTATATGGTTAAGAATATATTTTAGTTGTTGTAGAATATTGTTTTAACTACTCTGTAGAATGCCTGAACTTAAAAAAGGATTTTAGGAAAACCACAGTGACACAAAATCACCACTGGGAGAAAAAATAAATAAACTGCAACTAACTATATTACAAGTAATATATAAAAAGAGTCAACAAATTTTGTCAAAACCTTAAAATGTCATTAGAAAACCAGAAATATTAATGAATTAAAACTCATACATTCTCCTAATCCCCTATTCACTTATGCTGCTTTTCCAGCTCAGGCATTTACTATTTTTGATTTTTTAAATTTTCACTATTAAACTATAATGAACTCTAATAGGAGAAATATTTAAATGATAAACTGATACAGTTCTACAGTCAGTACAGAAGCTTCAGTGGACTTCAAAAAAAATCATCATGTGCTAAGGAAGTGTAAAACTTTGCTTTTTGTTTTGCTTTATTTAGTGTATGAAGGCCTTTAATGAACCTCAGTCATCTACCATGAGGTGACAGCACCTCTCCATTTAAATAATTGCTATTTTTAATGGATATAGTTCTTCTAATGTCTACAATCATGATGATTTTTAATGTAATTCATGGTTATTAATGACTTATTCATTTACTGTTTGTTTGAATTATCACATGACCACAGATGTCTATTCCACTATGAGGACTCTGGAATTTTCCTCTATCTAAGAAGTCCATGAGAATTATGATGCTGTATTAAAGTCACCACCTATATATTGTTCTACAACATGGTGAATGTGTGATGATGTATAATAGTATTCTCCACAATCTGCTACTTTGTCATTCATATTTGAATATTAAATTTAGTTTGAACTGGATGGAATTTGTATGGATGTGTCTTTGCTCTATGGTTAGTCCCGCAAGTTCTATTATGCCTGTCATATGAACCCCGTACTGGTGCCTGCTTCATTATTAAGATCACCACACTCCCATAGTCAAAACAGATGTGACAAGTATTTCACAACTTGTTGCGACAAAGTAGACCAAAGTGTTCCAAGTAAAAGCACTGGCAGTTAGAGCAAGGAGTTTTAACACACTCAGAAAGAAGCTCAGAGTACTGCTAATCCTTCTTACAAACAACAAATGGCTTTCAAATGTGACAGAATGTAATAAACAGCTCACATTTGTCTCAATGCAGAAACAAGGAAGAATTCATAGGACCATAGATTCTACTAGAGATGTTTTGAAATGCTAAGTATTAATAATAAAATATGTTGAAGAACGCACTGTTTTCAGAAAGCATTTTAAGCTATAATAATTGCTTAATTATTCAAGTAAGAAATGTTTTTTAAAGATTGCTGTAAGTCACTTTGGATAGGAATAATTGTCTTTAATTGATTACTGAACATGTCAAATATGATGATGCCAAAGCTAATCAGTTTGAAGGGCAAAATCAAAAGCTGTTAAACATTACATGTTTTTTTTCCAACCATTTTTATTCAATGTCTATTCTTCTCTTATAGTAAAAGGAATCCTAGGTGTTTATTATTTACACAATTATTCACTTGTGTATTTTTTCTCTGAAGTCAATCTATTTGAGGGGATGAATGAGTTATTTTGGCAACTACAAAGAAGATACCAAAATGAACATCGCAGTCTACATCCTTCACAACAAAAGTTACCTCTCCTACCCTTTCACTTTCCTTGGCTAGTTCACTTAGCATTTGCCACTATTTGGCTGTACCAGATTCTTTCAATTCATGTTATTTTGTCCATACTGAATCCACCTGCCTAGAAAACCTTGCTTCTCAGCTCAGCATTCTCATTCACAAGTTTACAGATCTTAGCATCGTGAATCATACAAACTTTTGTATTTTTTTATCATAAGTGAAGGCCAGTGTTTTCTGTATTGCTATGCAGAGATTTTATTGTGTGCTGCTATTATAAATTCATTGAGCTATATTATGGTAACATTTGATTTGCCAGCTTCATTCATTGGTCCAGGCATTTTTCCAGCATAGAGACAAAGCATTATGTATCCTTGCACTCCATTAGTGCTATGCTTGATACACACACCATGTTCTCAACAATGCATGCTGAATGCAGGAATGAATTTTTCATTGCTTAGACATTAAGATAAATTTATACAAATAAAGTCTCCCTTTTATTATTATTTTTATAGTATGTCTTGCACCAACCACAACAGATATAAAACTATAGACATTTACTGAAGCCTTACCTGGGTTTGGGTGATGCACTAATAGCTTCACATTCATTATTCATCTCATTTAATGCATGCAGCTATCTTCTGAGGTAGGCAAAAGTTATTATCCTCATTTTAAGATAAGGAAAATGAATAAAGAGAGATCACACATGTAGTAAATGTTAGTGTCAAGATAAAACTCAACTTGGACTCTAGCACATGTACAAAACCTTCTTGCATGCTTGATATTCAGGATAATAAAATGTGTTTATCCAGTGGCAAAGCATCTCAATATGTTCTCCCCTGATCCTTTCATAATCCCACTTTATGTTATATTTATTAATGTATAGTGTCTATTTCTTAAAAAGAAAATTCATTGTTTATTTTGCTACTCTTTTATATAAAAATAGTTCACCACTCTGTAATCCACCTTAATGAATACCCTAGTCTTAACCATTTCTCATATTTAACTTGTAACTACTTTAGTTTAATTTTTCCAACTTATTTTCTCATATCACTGGTTTGAAGTGCTTGAAATTTTTGATTGAATTGTTGAATAATATGACTGTTAGTTGTCTTTTAAAAGACTAACATTATGGTTAACTATTCTAAATTTTCCTTTTAAAATTACAAAAAAAAATTAACCTTCAATCTTTTTTTTTTTATATCTGGTATTACTATGTAGACATCTGCCTGTGCTAAGAGTAAAGGTGTTTACACCATGTGTGGCTCTTTCTTTTTTGATTGCTTACTTGTTTGTTTGTAAATAAACAAATCTTGTGTTGCAGTATCTAAACTAGAGCTCACTAAGTAGAGCAGGGTAGCTTAGACCTCAGAGCTATCTTCCTGCCTCTGTTTCTAAGTTGTGAGATTAAAGGTGTATGAAATGCAAAGCCCTAAACTATTCTTAATATAGACAGACTCTCAAAAAATCACCATGTCCTAAAACTCTATTACATTCTTACGAGTAGAGATTTAAGTGATTCATTATGACTTCTGTGTATTTAAGCAATCAAGGAGACAAACTGAGCTAAAATGGGATAGTTCATCTAAGTTACAAGACTGCTTATTTATGAATAAGGTAAGTGGAATGAAGGAGAACTTTTTAAAGATTTTTATTTGTTTTATTTTATTTTGCTTTGAGATTCAATCTTATAGTGCCATAGTATAATGCAGGCTGGTCTTTTAGCCCTGCCTCAGCCTCTCAAGTTCTGTGGCCCACAGCAGGCATCAGCATATTCCTCTTAATTGGTGACTTAGTCACCCAAATCCAACTATTTTAGCCCATGGTTTGTTGTGCTATATTTTTCATTTTTCTTTCACTAAACTCTCCTTGAGCAAGGTATTATAAACATTAAACCACTGCTAACCATGTATGTTGTAGTCTGATTATATCTATAGTTTTACAGTCAAATTTGTACTTATTTTAGTTAATTGTCTTAAAAGCCTAAAACCAAAATGTACATGAGATAAAGAATATAATGTAATGCTACTTATGGCCGAGGAAATATTCTTTTTAAATGATATTTATAATCATCCCCTTCTGTTAAGGTAGCAAACAGAGCTACAAACCATTAAATATGGTCAATAATTGTAATCCCCACACCAGGGTATGTGGAAGAGAGGGGTGTCAGTTCCTGATTAGCCTAGTGACATAGTGAGACAATATCTCAAAAGGATTTCTCGGTTCCAAATTGACAACTGAACCCTTCTGATAAACATTGTTAATGATTATAAATACCCACATGGCACATGGCTGCTGTTGGAAGGGTTAGGGTTACATCTTGGCAAGACAAAGCGATTCCAGGGCCTGCCATTGGAAATACTTTGGGAAATATTATACTATCTTCCTCAGAGTGGAAAATTATTCTTTTTACATGGGAACTATAGAAGAGATCTACTTCCTTGGCAATTTCATAAGCCGAAACAGATAAGAAATTTTTGCAAAGAATTGTTATTATTCATTCAAGCTATCCAGAAAGAAATGCACATGCTTACCAGCCCCCCAATGTTCAAGAGATAATGAAACAAAATAATCGTACTGAAACATACATACACACACACACACACACACACACAGACACACACGCACACACATGTAAAGCTAAGATCCAGAACTCACTCTATGGCAGGTGAACACACATTATAAGACTATATTGTATAAAATTTAAAAGGTTAGTGTTCCTGACCTCAGTAAAGGTACAGGTTAACTGTAGATAGATAACTGTAAGCCCCTGAACTTGTGATAACAATGCATTCTCTAGAAGGGCCATGTACTAGTTTACATCAACGTAGAGTAATTTAATGCAAAATTTACCATAACAACTTACCAAAAGGACATATTTTAAATTCTAACCTCTGAATATTCAAGAGTTGATTTTCAAATATTTTAGAAAAAGGTTTTCTTATTTTATTTTCCATATTCATGAATTCTCTTCCACCTCATATAAATTGAACATATTTTAATTTTGGCTAAGATAAAATGGATTGTTAGCTTGTATTTTTGCCTTTTGCATATCTGAGCTCATGACCAAAAATAATTTTCAAGTGTTTTGGGAAGAACAAAGAACAAGAAGCCTGGTCATAGAAAGAAATCACAAGTACACTTTTTAAAAATATATTTTATTAATTTATTCATATTACATCTCAATTGTTATCCCATTCCTTGTATCCTCCCATTCTTCCCTCCCTCCCATTTTCCCCTTACTCCCCTCCCCTATGACTGTTCCTGAGGGGAGCCTCCTCCCCCTGTATATGATCATAGAGTATCAAGTCTCATTCTCCACAGTTGAGTGGAGAGTGAGGTCTGACTGTCACATGAACTCTGGTGCCCCACATTTGACCATGTCCCCTGATTAGAGAGGCCTGGTGGCACTCAAAGGAAGGATAGGAGGTACAAGTACACTTTTATGATCTAAGAAATTACATCTTGCTAGAATAGACAGCTAATACCAGCAAGGGAGATAAAGTATTTTCAGTTTGAATACTGTAAACGTTCTTGTAGTTTTTTTCTAGAATTTTAATCTAATTTGTTGTTATTATATTCAATTTTAGTGAATTTTGCTTTGATTTCAGAGATTATTTATTGCTATTCTGATTCTCCTATTTTTATATCTTATATTGTAATAGATGAAACTATAGTATATAATTTTGGCAAAAAAATATTAAATGCCAGTGATTTTCTCCAATAAAATATCCCATTTTATCAGATTCCAAGCTACAAGCAGAAAAACATATAGTTTGAAATGTACTAAAGAGATTGATGACATTCTGAAGAAAATTCCTTAATGTACCTTCTCTTATATTTTTGGTTGTGAGCCTATACTGTAATAGCTGAGCCATCTCTCCAGCCCAGGGACCTTCTCTTTATGACTGATACCTTAATTCCCTTTGCTTAGGGAAAGGTTATTATCAGACAGCTATGAGCTGATAATCCTCTTCAAAAGTATTTTTACAAGATTATCCTTCTATTACTCATAATCAGAGCATTGGCCAGGATGCTAAGATTCAATGGCTGACTCATGGCATATAGACCTGTGGCCAACCTTAGATCTCCCTTGAGACTAATAATTCCTAATCTTATCTTCTGCCAAACCTTACTATCTTCCACTCTATTATTTTGGTACAAATCTCCAGAATAAGTTCTCAAGCTCTTTACTACAAGAGTCTATTTCTTGGTGAACACCAACAAAGACAATCAAGCCCAGAAAATTTCAAGAGTACAAATATTTTTAAATGCCTAGTGAATGTAGGAGTGAGGGAGGAATGGAATTGAGTTGTAATATGAATAAATTAATAAAAAATTAAAACAGCAAAAAATGCCTCAAACTTGAGAAGAGAAAAATGTAATATGACCTACTGAAATAGTGACAACATGAACTACTTTATATGACAAATATGCTTGACTTTGGGGCACTACATCTGTTCTCATCAGCTACTGGATGAAGCCTTTCTGATGATGAGTGGCCCATGCACTCGTCTATAAATATAGCACAATAACACTAATATCATTTTATTGACTTTCTTTTCCTTTTGTCTATTTCTTTTCTTTCTTTACTGGTCTTCTTTTGTTTTCTGGTCTATCATGGCCATTCAGATAGTGTCTGGCATGGCTTCTTTCTCATGGAATTGGTGGGCTGCTTCTACAAGTTCTTTCTGTGCCACTAGTACCCTGATGCCTCTTTCAGGCAGGAGAAATTGCAGGTCATAGTTTTTGTGGCTGGATTGGTGTCCCAGTACCACAAATGAAATCCTTGCCTGGGTATAGAAGATAGCAGGTTCAGGATAAGTATCCTTCATAACTAGAAGTCCTGCCTAGGGTCAACTTCATAGATTCTAGGGAATTTTCATAGAATTAGATTTCTACTTTCCCTGAAATGTCACCCCTCTAATTCCACTTGTCTTTCTCTGTACCTTCTCCTTTTATTCCTTCCATCTCTTCTGTTCTGATACCCACAGAACACACAGTCCACCCACAAAGTCTATTCTATATTCATTTCCTTGTGAGATGCACCGCTGCCTGAGCATCCTGTGGATTGTAGAATAATTGTTCTTTACTTATCAGCTAATATCCACTTACAAGTGAATACATACCATGTTTGTATTCCTGAATCTAGGTAACCCTCTCAGAATGAGTTTTTCTAGTTTTCTCTATTTGCTTGGAAATTTCATGATTCTTTTTGAACAGCTAATACCTCATTGTATAAATGTACCACATTTTCATATTCATTCTTTGGTTGATGGACATCTAGGTTGTTTACTCTGTCTGGTTATTATGAATAAAGCTTCAATGAACATAGTTGAGCAAGTATCCTGGAGATAGGAAGGTACGTCGTTTAGGTGTATGTCCATGAATGGTTTAGCTTGGTCAATTCTCAATTTTCTGAGTAACTGTCATGTTTATATCTATGGTTTCTGTAAAGTTTGCACTCCCACCTAGAATGGAGAAATGTTGCCTTGTTCCACATCCTCACCAGCGTGAGCTGTCATTTATGTTATTAATCTTAGCCATTTTGATAGGTGCAAGATGGAATCTTAAAATAGTTTTGTAAATTGATTCTTAACAACAATTGTAAGAACTTACTTTGGAAAAATTATGGTCTATCTATTTAAGTGGTTCTAAGAAGAGTAAGTATCATGCCAAAAACTGATATTTGAATACTACCTTTCATCTTTCATAAATCCCAATTAAAAACAGATCACAGTGTTAATTTTAGGTCCAAAGCTTCACATATATTAAAGAGAAATACTCTCAAATATTTTAAAAGTACAGGAAACAAATGGATACACTGAATTAAATCAAACAAAATGTAAGGAGTAAAAACAAAACAAACATAAAACTAAAGACATCCAGATACAACTTAAACAATGGGAAAATAGTTTCCTTTCAATAATTTTTATTGCTTCTCTTATATTTTAAAAACTTAATATTATTATGTCATTATCTTTCATTTTCCTCCCTTCAAACACCACTGAGGTGATTTCAATGAAAATGTCCCCATGGGTTCAAAGGGAATGACATTATTAGGATGACATTATTAGGACACTGTTAGTATTACTTTGGTGAAGGAAGTGTGTCACTAGGCATGAATTAAGGTGTTAGAAGCTCAAGCCAGGTTCTGTGTCTTTCTCCATGATACCTGTGGATATGGATGTAGAGCTCTCAGATAATTCTCCAGCACGATTTTTGTCTGTGTGCTGCCTGTTTCTTTTCATGACACTAATGCACTAAACCCCAGAACTGTAAGCCTGCTCCAGTTAAATACTTTTCTTTATAAGGGATGCTGTGGTTATGCTGTCTATTCACAGCATTATAGACCAAAAAAAAAAAAAAAGTACCTTCTGTATATCCACCTTTGCTTGTTTTTTATTAATTGTTGTTACATGCATATATACATATGTACACACATACATTGAAGAAAATCGTGTACCACATAAATCAAAAACCAAAATAATTATTTAAACAGGGTGAATATCAGTTATAAATACTATTTTAAAAATCCGAAAAGTATTCATTTGTGGTTTTATTCATTTAAAATCATTAATTGTATGTTGAATACTAACATTGACTCTATGACAGAAATAGCTTAAAACACTCATACACAGGACAGATCATATCTCCATAATTAGACCTCCTTCCTATTAGAACATATAAATTTTATATCATATATTATAGTTATTTCATTATTATATAAATATATAATATATATTTATGTGTATAAAGATGAGCTTTCAAGACATAGTCTTCTAAAGTGAAGAACACACAACTTTGTTCTCTATTACCAAATGGTCAGTCCTGAAAACATGTGTTAAAGTAGTGTTATACAGTTTGATTGGGTTATATTTGGAAATCTAAATATTGATTAGATTATATTTAGGAATATATACTCCTTTTTATATATTGTGTTTTAACATATATATAAAGATATATGATAATAGGATATATTATATAACACATTATATATAAGTATGTGGTATATGTGCTATTATAGTAATTATATTATATAATAAAATAATAAAACAATGTATTTATTATATCTTAGGACTGTATTTATTTATATTCCTAAATATAATCTGATCAATCTGCCTAATGTAAGTTGTAGGTATGTTTTCAGGACTGACCATTAGATATTAGGTAACAAATTGGTGTGTTTTTTATGCTGGAAGACTATCTCTATTTTCAGTTTCTTGTAGGTTTCTGTGAGGGCTAAGACCCTTAAAACATTGACGGTTATAAACAATTCTGCTATTGGACATAGGGCTTTCTCAGCAAGAGGGAAAACATGTAGATTCTAAAAAGCTAGTGGAATTCCTGGGCTAGTGAAGTCATGGATACTAAGGAGAACACACAGCCAGTTCTTAATTTAAAAAACTTAATATCCAAAACATAAATCAAGCAAGCCTAACCACCAACAACTAATATAATAAGTAAGCAAATGATATGAATATATTTCTATCAAAAATAAATCAACTTGAACAATATGTATATGAAATTATCAATATCCTGAGACATCAAGGAGACAAAAAAACCTATACTGATACAATTTTGTGTGCCAAATTTTAAGGAATCTTGTAAAAAACACAGAGATTCTGAGAATACTGAGACAAAACATCATTTAGCATGCATGGGAATGTAAATTGATAAATCTGTAACAAAAAACTATGAAGGATGATCCTGAAAATATTCAGAATGAAGTTACTATATTTTCAAACTACTATTCTGCAGTAAATATGTCTGTAGAAAATAAAGTCAATGTACACAAGAGAGTCATTCATGCCTGAGTTTATTGTATCTTTATTTGCAATAGCTAGTATGAATTAAAAAACCATGATGTGTCTGTGTTTTTGTCAGTCTGTTCTGATACACTTACACAATGTTTACTATTCAAGCGAAACAATTATGATATTCTATTATTTGAATCAAATACAATGTTACTAGAAGGCATCATGTTAGGAAATAAAATTGAAGCACCCCGGTGCAAAATTTGAATTCAAAGTAGAAAGTGAAAAATCAATTACTAGCATCTGAAAGCAAAGGTAGAAGAAACATACATGTTCATGAGCAACACAGGCTGTCTATATATGTACAAATCTCCAAGTACAGTTCATTATTAAATTAGTATGGATGGATGGAAAAAAGAAAAATAAGAGATTGATAATTTGTATGGATGAATTTTAGAGAAGATACTTAGATATTACTTTAAATTTCTCATTGTTTCAGATTTCCCCATATTTTCCATGACAATCTTGTACATTTTAATAAATCAGTTTTTACATTCTGAAAATTAGAGATGTAGATACAAATATCAAAATAATCACATGGCAATGTGAAAGGTTTGGTTAGAGAATAAATCAGAATATAATCAGAATATGAATATTCAGTTAGTCTGTGTCTTTTTATTGGAGGATTGAGACCATTGATGTTGAAAGATATTAATGACCAGTGACTGTTAAGAGTCTTAATTTTGATGTTGGTTCCAATAGAGCACTTGTGTGGTTGTCTTTTTGCGATGGTGTAGTTATCTATTTCCTGTGTAGTTTTTTGTAGCTTGTCCTTTGGGGTGGAGTTTTCCTTCCAGTACCTTCTGTAAAGCTGGGTTTGTGGATAGGTACTGTTTGACTTTGTTTTTGTCGTGGAATATTTTGTTTTCTCCATCCTGCTCAAACTATGGCACCAGCCAAAAACAAGGCATGCAGTAAACTTCGAACCCCTACCCACATCTAGCCAATGGATAGGACATTCTCCACAGTTGAGCAGAGTGGGGTCTGACTTTCACAAGAACTCTGGTGCCTCATATTTGACCACATCCTCTGGATGGGGAGGCCTGGTGGCACTCAGAGGAAGGATAGCAGGTTAACAAGAAGAGATTTGATACCCTATGAACATATACAGGGGGAGAAGGGCCCCCTCAGTCAAAGTCATAGGGGAAGGGAGTAAGGGGAAAATGGGAAGGAGGGAGTAATGGGAGGATACAAGGGGTGGGTTAACAATTGAGATGTAATATTAATAAACTAATAAAGTATATCAAAAAGAATATGAATCTTAGAACTGAAGCAAAAATTAAAATAAATTTTTGTATTTTATATGCAAATTTAATATTCTATCAGTTGTTATTTACTGGTTTAAAGTTTAGGACTTGATTTCATAATAATAACACCCTCAAGTAATGCACTTCTTTTTATTCATTTAAGGATTACATTTAATGTGGCTTCACAAGATGTCTCAGTAATAAAGGCCCTTGATGTTAAGCCTGTCACCTGAATTCATTTCCAGGAACACACACTGTGGCCGAGGAGAAATGCTTTCTTAAAGATGTCCTCTAACCCTGCACATATACACTAACACACACATGCACAAACACACACACACACACACACACACACACATACAAACACACACTCACACATTCTACTAAATAAATGCAGTAAAAGTATCATCATTTTATTGCAAAATCAAGGCATAGCAAACAATAAAGTAAGTAACAGCCTTCAGATGTAGATTGCAAGCTCCATGGAGCTGCATTAATCAGAGCTATGAATTGCTTTTCCTGTTCTCTATCACTTATGTATTCCAGAGATCCCTTTAGCCACCAGCTTCTAAGTGAATCTAAATAACATATTGCCTCAGATTAATTTTCTCCTTACAAAATCAATTGCATAGATATTAATTGTGTATCTGAGAATTGAAAATGTACTTGCTTCAGAGTTCTATATCCATTTACAACTGAGACCATATTTACATTACCTTCCTTGGGTCTGCAACAAATCATGGAGCCCACACCTATTCACTGTGTGGCCCTGCTCTGTGTACATAGATTCTATAAATCGTTTAAGCCTCCAGGGCAGAATCATAGTTCATCATCTGGGTGACTATTGTGGGGGCTTTGTAATGTGTCACCGTGGCTAGACTGAACTACACATTCCCTCCAACTCTGATTAGAATGGGCCACAAGAGAGATTCTTGTTTAACACGTGGATTGCAGAAGTGAAGCAACAGCCACTTTGTGGCTCAGACACATTGATCCACTGGCTCATCTCACTGATGAGAAACAGCACTTGGCCTGCAAATGCCCAACCTTCCTCTGAATCTGCCTCTAGCTCTGCTGACTGCAGGATCAGATATGTGTTTAGCAAGATGACAAAGGGCACTAGCTTCTTTCACAGGGCAACCAAATCAGTACGGTGAAAGGGAATGAGAACTGACTGCTGTGCTTCTGAATTCCAACTTGTCCTTGTTCCCCTTGACTGCACATCCCTCTTGGCTTCAAACTCTCTTTTTCAAACACGAACAAGTATGCAAGGACATTGACCTTACATACTTCTGCTTGTACAATTGCATAAAGCTTAATTCTTATGAAATTCAGTCCTCCTCTCTCTCTCTCTCTCTCTCTCTCTCTCTCTCTCTCTCTCTCTCTCT
>OU015748.1:29126357-29153290 GCA_907169655.1 Acomys percivali | reverse complement strand
TCTCTCTCTCTCTCTCTCTCTCTCTCTCTCTCTCTCTCTCTCTCTCTTTCTCTCCACCCCTCCCTTATACACAGACGCACTACTGCAGATATAGTGAAGAAATAAAGCAAAATAATTTTAACATTAGGGATAAAATTAGAGAAATGTTTAAAATACCAGATTTTTGTCGGTACCCTGATCCTACACATAATCAAGAAATGCCCTAGATGTAGTCAAGAAGATTTGTTCAGTGCCTGTGTATAATACAGAAGGTCTTTTTTCTTCTGAAATGGTGCTTTTAAAACATTTTTATTTTATTGCAAATACCTATCCATACATTGAGAATACACTATAATTGCACATTAATTTTGAGATTAAATAATTCACATATCCGTAATGAGCTTAAATGACTCATATTTTTAAATATGTTATTCATTTATTCATATTACGTCTCAATTGTTATCCCATTCCTTGTATCCTTCCATTCCTCCCTCCCTCCCATTTTCCCCTTACTCCCATCCCCTATGACTGTGACTGAGGGGGACCTCCTCCCCCTGACTCATATTTTAAAAACTTACTTTTTACATCGTTTTATTTATTTATTTAAAGATTTTTATTTGTTTGTTTTTTTCTAGACAGGGTTTCTTTGTGTAGCTCTAGCTGTCCTGGAAATCGATCTGTAGACCTAGATGGCCTTAACTCACATAGATCCACCTGCCTCTGCCTCCCAAGTGGAGAAGCTGTGACAGCAGGTCTGTGAGCCAATAGATTGGACCTGCAGTCAGGAGGCAGAGAGAGATGACTGCCCTGTTCATCTTGCTTTCTCTAACAGGTAATAATGACCCTTCTATCTTCCAAGAAAGCAGAGGTTTAATTATCGCACTAATTAACATGGTAGTAGAGACACAGAAAAGGTCAAGTTGGGACATGTTATTCTAGCCTCCCCTTTGACTTGTACCTATTTTCCCCACATATGGGTACAATTAAGTGATAGGGTCATTTCAGTTGCTACTATCAATGTTTCTATAGTTTATAGAGTTAAAAAAACAAACAAACAAACAAACAAAAAGGCTGGAGTTGGGTGGTCACTTTCACTAACGTAATCTCCAAATTTAAAAAAGGAAGTAATTCAAGTTCTGGCAAAAACAATTATAAACTACAGATAAAATCATAGAAAAATGGAAAATCCTTTATTTTCTAATCCTTTGTTCCAGCATTTTGGGGAAACATCAATTTTTATTCCAATATTACAAGAAATACAGCTCTTTTCATAAGTTAATCTCTGCCTATGGTAACATGATAATGTTTTAGGCAAAATGACTTCTACAGTACATTTAGATTCAATAAAATACTATGACCATATTTTTGTGGTAAAGAACACACAAAAGTTACAGCTGTTCTAATACTTTGCCCTGAAAATTATGCAATGGTTTATTTTTAATATGAAAAAAGTGTGGATAATTATTTTAATCGTTTTCCATTTTTGTCAGGAAGAACATCAATAACTGTTTTGAATAATATTTCAAGTTTAAAATCCATTATGGTTGTTGGCATAGAAGGTGATTGGTTTAAATTTTGTTTCATTAGTTTTTATTTTAGGAACTGTGTTTATTTATTTACTTAGGTAGGTAGACAGATTGGTAGGTAGGTAGGTAGGTAGCTAATTAGTTAGTTAGATAGTTAGCTAATTAGTTTTATTTTTGGCACATGTGATTCCACATGTTAGACAAGCATTCTACTACTGAATAAAATGTTTAACTCAGGATCCTTCTACCTCTGCCTATTGTGTGCTGGTTATAGATATGTACCCCCACAATTAGCAACAATTTAGATTTTATAAAATAAGTGTTTATATATGTAATACCCTTAAAATCTTAAGTGTATGTCTTGTTGATTTACACAGGCAAAACAAAAAATGATGACAATGCCTTTGGACTTTGTGACTAATTTATTTCCAAGAAATATTTCTACTTTCAGAGTTCATTATCAGTTTCTACGATTGATATTTCTTTATAATATCACAGTTTGCATAGAGTCTAGACAATTAGCTATTTGTCATTTATATTTTGTTATTTATGTTCTTGGAGAAACCTCGTGTTACAATGGGCAAAATGCCAAGAATAATTAAATATAATGATTGTGTGTCATGTAGTCAATCAGTCTTGGGCTTATGTATACTTAGGGCTAATTCCATTATGCTTTGCCTTTAAAGAAGATATGTACTTAATTTAAATATATCTCCTATTATTTATTTTTTATTTAATTTATTCATAGTACATCCCAATGGTTATCCTTTTGCTTGTATCTTCCCATTCCCACCCACTCTCCTTCTTCCACCCTATTCCCCTCCCCTAGACCTCTGACAGAAGGGGACCTCCTCCCCCACCATATGACCACAGCCTATCAGAGCTCATCCATATTGCATGCTTCCCCTTCGTCTATGTACCCCCTGGCCTCTCCACAAAGGGGAAGTGATCAAATTGAGTCAATAGAGTTCATGACAGAGACAGTTGTTGCTCTTCCACAACCATTGAGAGTGAGCTATCCATTGGCTATATCTGAACATGGGATCTAGGTTTCCTACATGTACTGACCTTGGTTGGTGTAACATTTCTTGTGGGCCCTCCTGGGTCCAGATCTGCCAAGCTTGATGGTCTCCTTGTGGAGCTCCTGAACTCTCTGGATCCTCCCATCCTCACCCCCATTCTCCCATACCACTCTCAGTGCTCCATTGGGAGTCTTCAGGGAGTTCCAACATCTGTTCTCATCCCCTTCTGGGTTGAATCTCTCAAATGACATCTATGTTGGGCTAATAACCACTTATAAGTGAAAATATACCATGCATATCTTTCTGAGTCTGGGTTACCTCACTGAGGATGAACTTTTTCAGTTCATAATTTGCCTTAAAATTTCAAGATTTCCTTCTTTTTAATAACTGAGTAGTATTCCATTGTATAAATATACCAAGTTTCTTTATCCTTTCTTCAGTTGAAGGACATCTAGGTTGTTTCCAGAATGTGGCAATTAAGAATAAAGCTGCTATGAACATAGCTGAGCAAATGTCCTTATTGTATGGTAGCAAATATTTCAGGTATGTGCCCAGGAGTGATATGGCTCGGTCTTGAGGTAGAACTATTGCCAGTTTTCTGAGAAAGCTCCAGATTGATTACCAAAGTGGTTGTAGACGTTTGGCCTCCCACCAGCAATGGAGGAGTGTTTCCCTTTCTCCACATCCTCACCAGCATGTGCTACCACTTGAGTTTTTTATCTTAACCATTATGATAAGTGAAAAATTATATTGCAAAAAACTTTTGATTTTCATTTCCCTGATGGCTAGGGACTTTCAGTATTTCTTTAATTGTTACATGGTCATTCAATATTCCTTTGTTGGAAATTCTCTGTTTAGTTCTGTGCTCCATTTTTTAATTGGATTATTTGGTTTGCTGGTGTTTGATTTCTTGAGTTCTTTATATATTTTCGCTATTAGCCCTTGGTCAGATGTAAGATTGTTGAAGATTGTTTCCCAGTCTATAGGCTGCTGTTTTTTTTTTTTCCTGTTGACAATGCCCTTAGCCTTTCAAAAGCTTTTCAGTATCATGAGGTCCCATTTATTAATTGTTGTTACTAGATACTGAGCTGTTGGAGTTCTGTTCAAGAAGTTGTTTCCTGTGTTGGTGAGCTCAAGACTCTTCCCCACTTTTTCCTGTAAGAGATTTTACTGTGTTTGGTTTTACCTTGAGCTATTTAATCCACTTGGACTTTATTTTTGTGCAGGGACATAAGTAAGGTTCTATTTGCATTTTTCTACAAGTAGACATCCAGTTAAACCAGCAACATTTGTTGAAGATGCTATCTTTTCTACCGTTATATGGTTTTGTCTTCTTTGTAAAAAATTCTGTGTCCATAGGTATATGGATTTATTTCTGAATCTAAGATTTGTTTCTCTAGATGAACCAGCCTATTTCTATGCAAGTGCCATGCTATTTTATTACTGTTGCTTTATAATACATCTTGAGATCAGGAATGGAGCTACCTCCAGAAGCTGTTTTATTGTATAAGATTGTCTATGCTATGTTGGGTTTTTTGTTTTTACAAATAAAATTAAGATTTGTTCCTATGCCGTCTGTAAAGAATTGTGTAGGTATTTGGGTAGAGATTGCATTGATTCTGCTTTTTAAGTTAATCTTTTATTTGGCCACTTTACTGAAGGTGTTTATCAGCTCTAGGAGATCTCTGGTGTAATTTTGGGGTTCACTTGTGTAAACTATCATATCATCTCCGAATAGCAATAGTTTGACTTCCTCATGTCCTTTGTGGATCCCCTTGATATCCTTTTGTTGTCTTATTGTTCTAACTAGAACTTCAAGTACCAGATTGAAGAGATACTGAGAGAGTGGGCAGCCTTGTCTACTCCTTGGTTTTAATAGAATTTCTTTGAGGTTTTCTCCATTTAATTTGATGTTGTATATTGGCTTGCTATATATGGTCTTTATTATGTTTGGGTATGTGCCTTGTATCCCTGATATCTCCAAGACTTTAAAAGTGAATGTGTTTTTTGATTTATTCAAATGCTTTTCATCATCTAAGAAGATGGTCATGTGGTTTTTTCTTTCTTTTTTTTCTATCTTTTTTTTTATGGTGGTTTACATTGATGCATTTCCTTATATTGAACCTTTCCTACATGCCTGGGATGAAGCCTACTTGGTCATGGTGAATGATATCTTTAATATGTTCTTCAATTCACTTTCCCCACATTTTATTAGGTATTTTTGCATAAAAATACATAAGATAAATTTTTCTGAAATTCTTTCTCTGTTAGGTCTTTGCATGGCTTAGGTATCAAGGAGTCTGTGGCCTCATAGAATGAGTCTGATAAATTTCCTTTGATTTCTATTTATTTGGTGGAATAATTTCAGGAGTATCAGTATTAGCTTTTCTCTGAAGGTCTAATAGAATTCTCTGCTGAATCTATCTGGTCCTGTTCTTTTGTGAATTGGGAGACTTTTGATGGCTGCCTTTATTTACACAGGAGTTATAAGACTATGTAATTTGTTTACCTGATCTTGATTCAACTTTGGTAAGTGAAATATATCCAGAAAATTGTCCATTTCATTTTGATTTTCAAATTTTGTGGCATATTGGTTTTTGAATTAAGACCTAATAAATATTTGGATTTCCTAGGAGTCTATTGTTCTGTCTCCTTTTTCATTTCTGATTTTGTTGATTTGTATACTATCTCTCTAGCTTTTCATTAGTTTGGCTAAGGGTTTGTTTATCTTGTTGATTCTTCTTAAAGATTCAGCTTTGCTTTTTTTGATTACCTTAATTTTGTTTCTAATTTTTTGATTTTAGCCTTGAGTTTGATTATTTCCAGTCATCTTCTCCTCTTGGATATGTCTGCTTATCTTTTTCTTCCCCACTAGGGCATCCATATCTGCAGCTAACTTTCTTCGGTGAGATGTTTCCAAAATCTTTATGAAGGCCCTTAGTGCTGTGAACTTTCCTCTTACCACTGGCTTTCTTTGTGACCCATTAATTTGGGTAAATTGTCTCAACATCAGTTTCAAGGAACTGCTGGGTGGAGCCTCTCAGAGGACAAGTCTGTCTCCTCTCTGCAAGCATAGCAGAGTATCATTAATAATGATGGGTCATTTCTCTCCCATGGGGTGGGTCTTAGGTTATGCCAGGTATAAGTCAGACATTCCCTCAATCTCAGCTGTATCTGTTCAGTAGTTATAACTGCACATCTTGTAGGCAGGGTGAATTTTGGTCCAAAGTTTTCTTGGATGGGTTGGTGTTCCTGTTACTCTACTAGGAGACTTGTCTAACTCAAGGTTGTCCTCTTCAGTCTCTATGGCCTCTGCTACTAGGAGTTTCTGCTAGAGTCCCTCGCTTATCACCCTGGGAACCTACCATGACCAGCTGGTCACAGAGATGTCCGTGCACACAGTTTCTGTTTTCTCTACAAGACTTTTGTCCTCCCCTGTGCCTGCTTTCACCAGGTCTACTCTCATTTCTCACATCTCTCTATGTTTCCTCTTTTACTTTGTTCCCTCTTTTCAGCCACTGCCTCTGTCTATTCAGTTTTCCATTCCGAGTGAGATTTAAGTGTCCTCACTTGCATCCTCCTTGTTACTTATCTTTTTTGTATAAGCCTGCACATTCTTAATATAGCAGAGTACCTGCATATACAAGAATCTGAATATGTTCCACGTGGTAGTTCAGAAGCTAATGGGAGTATTTATAATCTCAAAATAAACTCAATACTAGTCACAATTTTCTATTTTGTCTAAAACTCATTCCTTTATCTTTAATGAAATCCACATACATATTTACCTTTGAAATAGACTAATATGTTGTTAATCTAACGTATTTCACAATAGCATCTCATAACTATGATTTTGTGGAGAGGAGAATAGCCACAGATAGTCTTGTGTTTTAATATGCAGGCTAATTTAGAAGGAAAAACTCTGTCAAATTATGTAAAACCTATTTCTGCTAATATAGTCACACACTGGTGACCATGGATAAAGAAAAAAATTGTTTTCATTTCAGACTGTAAAAATAACTATAAAACTACAAATACATTGAATTGTGTCATAATTATCAGCTCTGGGCTCATGACATCTAGCGTTATAATTGCACCTGCTGTGTCCTACAGTTTGAAGTATCATCCTTCCTAAATATTATCCAGTCCTCCCATTGTCTCTGAAAGGAATCCAAAGATTCATTTCTAAGGTTATGAAATTTGGCGGGAGCTTTAGAGATGTTGTGTGCCACCTAACATCACACTGGTGGCAAATAAACATTAATAGAAAAGAAAGCTTGCTATTCTCTTTTTCTATTATATCATCCATGGCTATTCCAAGATTTGTTATATCACATCATTTTTAAAAGAAAACCAGATTGAAAAACTACAAAATTTCTCATTAAATTGCCAATGTTATCTCCTAAAATATATTTTTATTTAAAAAATTCATATTTCTGTTATATAACAAGGCATAAAGCTGTTTACTGGAATCTTGGGAAAACCTGATTTAATGTTACAAAGTAGAGGTTTACAGGCAGCATATTTAATATTTTGTGTAACCTCTATTTTCACTATCCTGTGAATGTCACTTTACTTGTCCATCAATGTTTACTAGGTTTAAAATTTACAATGTCAATACATAAGTTTACATTCAGGGGAAAGAGTTGGCATGAAACAAAAAAAAAAATAAGATTTAAGATAGCAACACTTTATTGGTTTTCTATATCCATCAAAGATTTGTCATGAACTGAAAGGAAAGAGTCTATAAATCACTCAGAATAGATAGCTGCTCTGTGATGTTTATCTTGGGATCAGTGCATTTAGATATTCTTAGGCGAGGATCCAAGATGGCGCCGAGCAGTGTGGACCGTGTTTGGAAGGTCCAGTGAACAATTCAGGGAATTGCACAGATTTCTGAGCCAGAAACACCAAGGTCCCAGCACCACGGCAGCAGGAGTGCTCCACGGTTCGGAGGGACCAGGGTGAGGAAGACCTGCGTGCCCCTACACACAGGAGGAGCATGGATTTTCTCGGATTGGAGCAGCAGCGGCAGAGGCAGCAGCACCAGTGGCGGCATCAGCGACAGCAGCAGCAGCGGTTAAGGTTTGCAGCTCAGAGTCTTTTGGTGAAGGCGATTAGTGTGGTGGCCGGTGGGAGTAGCTAAGAGAGAGGGGACTCTGGACAGGATTTGGGTCGCAGGGTGCCTTGTGACCCAAACTGGACTCGGCGGACAGTTCAGCCCCAGAGTCCCGGGCTCAGCTCAGTGCCATGGAGACGCTGGCTCAGCACAGTAAGCAATTCTGCCCGAGGCATCAGATCAGCGCAGCCACAGCTCCTCTGCTGTGACTCAGGCTGGGCTGAGTACTCAGGCCCACCCTAGGACCCAGCTCGGCGCAGCCACAGTTCTCCTGCTGTGGCGCAGGCTGGGCAGAGCGCTCAGGTCCACCCTGGGACCCAGTTCAGCGCAGCCGCAGTTCTCCTGCTGGGGCGCGGGCTGGGCGAGCGCTCAGGTCCACCCTGGCACCCAGCTCAGCGCAGCCGTAGTTCTCCTGATGTGAAGCGGAATGGGCGGAGCACTCAAGTCCACACTAGGACCCAACTCGGCCCAGCGTCAGTTCTCCTGCTGTGACGCAGGCTGGGCGGAGCACTCAGGTCCACCCTAGGACCCAGCTCGGCCCAACGTCTGTTCTCCTGCTGTGATGCAGGCTGGGAGGAGCGCTCAAGTCCACCCTAGGCACCAGCTCACCTCAACGAGCAGTACTGCCCAAGACACTAACTCAGCTCAGCGGGCAGTTCTGGGGCACTGACACAGATTCAGCCCAGAGGCCCTAGCTAGAATTGCCAGGCAGATTAGGCCCAGAGTCTCTACCTGAGCTGTGCGCACAGGCTCGGCAGCCCCAAGACTCTGACTGGACTGTCCACACAGTATAGACCAGGATTACTGGGCTGATTTCAGTGTGGGTCCATAGTCCCTGGCTGATATCGGTGCATAATTCCACCCCGGAGACTCAGGTGGAGCTCAGTGTGCAGTTTAGGGCCAGACTCCTTAACTGTGCTTGGCAGACAGATTGGACCCAGAGACTCTAATGGAGCTCTTAGCACAGTCCCGGCTCTAAGACTGTAGTTGGAAACAGTGTGCACTTTGAATCCAGAATTTCTGGCTGAGCTTGGCGGACGGTTCAGGCCCTGAGTCAATAACAGACCACAGCACGCACTTTGGGCCAAAAACCCCTAGGTGAACTTGGTGCACAGTCCTAGACCAAAATTTCTGGCTGTACCCTGTGTGCATTTTGGGCCCAGAATCCCTACCTGAGCTCAGCAGACAGTTCAGGCCCTGAGAATCTAGCTGAGCTGTGCGCGTGGTTCGGGCCCAGTGTCCCTGGCTGGACTTGGCAGGGAACTCAGAAGGTTGTGGATACCTTGGCCTGACCCAACACTCATTCAGAGACCCAGAACGATTGCAGGGCCCACAGCACAGGGGAGCTGAGGATCACTGGCTGTGAGAGTCCAAAAGGACAGGGGCTAACCTCCTGCCATCCACACCAGTGAAGCATCAGAGCTTCGAGCCTACAGAAATCCTGAGAAAACTAGTGAGTCTATCATCAGACTCCCTCCATCCAACTCTGGAAGCTACCCAACAAAAACAAAGCCAGCAAGATGTCTAAAGGACAGTGTAAAAGCATACGCAAAAAACCCCACAACAACATGGCGTCTCCAGTTTCCAGCTATCCCAAAGAAAACAACCCAGAGAACTTAAATACAATGGAAATACAAGTAAATGACCTCAAATCCTTAATAAGGAGCATATTAATGGAGGAAACAAATAAAATTTGTAATCAAATACAGGAAGACGCAGCCAAACAGGTGAGAGATATAAAAGAAGCACATAGAGTGGAACTGGAAAAATTTCAGGAAAATGTGAACAACCAGATGAAAGAAATAAATAAAACGGTTCAAGCTCTGAAGACCTATAAGGAGGCAAAGGAAGAAACTCAGGATTATACAAAAAAATGAGATGAAAGAAATAAAAAAATCAGTTCAAGATCTGAAGACAAAAATGGATTCAATGATAAACATACAGACAGAAGAAAAACGAGAACGTGAGACCTCAGAGAAGAAGGCGAGCAACACAGAGCTGAGCTTTTCTAACAGAATCCAAGAGACGGAAGAACTAATCTCAGGTCTAGAAGATACAATCACAGATCTTGAAGCAACCATTAAAGAAAATGCCAAATCTGGAAAATTCCTGACACAAAACATCCAAGAAATTAAGGACACCATGAAAAGAAGAAATCTGAGGATAATAGGCATTGAAGAAAAAAAAGATATCAGACTCCAAGGCCCAGAAAATATTCTCAACAAAATCATAGAAGAAAATTTCCCCAATCTAAACATAGAGATGCCGATAAACAGAAAAGAGGCCTACAGAACACCAAATAGAATTGACCAGAAAAGAAAAACTGCCCGTCACAAAATAATCAAAACACAAAACATTAAGAACAAAGAAAAAATATTAAAAGCTGCAAGGGAAAAGGGCCAAATAACATTCAATGGCAAACCTATCAGAATTACACCCGACTTCTCAGCAGAGACCATGGAAGCCAGAAGAGCCTGGACAGAGATCCTGCAAACCCTAAGAGACCACAGATGCCAGGCCAGACTACTTTACCCAGCAAAACTATCAATAAACATTGATGGAGAAAACAAAATATTCCATGACAAAAACAAATTCAAACAGTACCTATCCACAAATCCAGCTTTACAGAAGGTACTAAAAGGAAAACTCCATCCCAAAGGGTCAAGCTACAACCAAAACTACTCATGAAATAAGTAAATATACCATGGCAAAAACACAGCTACACAAACGCTCGATTGGAAACAACATCAAAATTAAGACTCTTAACAGTCACTGGTCGTTAATATCTCTCAACATCAATGGCCTCAATTATCCAATAAAAAGACACAGACTTACTGAATGGGTGAATAAAGAAGATCCAACATTCTTCTGCATTCAAGAAACTCATCTCACCTATAACGATAGGCAGTATCTCAGGGTAAAAGGTTGGAAAAAAATATTCCAAGCAAATGGTCACAAGAAGCAAGCAGGCGTAGCCATTTTAATATCAAACAAAATAGACTTTCAACCAAAATTAATCAAAAGGATGCAGAAGGACACTTCATACTCATCAAAGGTAAAGTCAACCAAGATGACATCACAATTCTGAACATCTATGCTCCCAATACAAGGGCACCCACATTTGTAAAAGATCTTCTATAAAAACTCAAACAACACATCGATCTCCACACAATAATAGTGGAGGACTTCAACACCCCACTCTCACTGAAGAATAAGTCATTGAAACAGAAACTAAGCCGTGAAATAACATCATTAAGCAATGCCATGGGTCAAATGGATCTAACAGATATCTATAGAACCTTTCACCCAAACAAGAAAGAATATACCTTCTTCTCTGCACCCCATGGAACTTTCTTCAAAATTGATCACATCGTAGGTCACAAAGCAGGCCTCAACAGATACAAGAGGATTGAAATAATACCTTGTATCCTATCAGATCACCATGCTCTTAGGCTGAAATTCAACAACAACAGAAACAACAAAAAGCCTACATGCACGTGGAAACTAAACAACACTCTGCTAAAGGACACATGGGTCAGGGAAGAAATAAAGAAATCAAGGAGTTTCTGAAATTCAATGAAAATGATGGGAAACATACTCAAAATTGTGGGATACATTGAAAGCAGTGTTTAGAGGAAAATTCATAGCACTAAGTGCCTTTAAAAATAAACTGGAAACATCGCACATAAGCAACTTAACAAAACAGCTGGAAGCCCTAGAAAAAAAAGAAGCAGAAACACCCAAAAGGAGTAGACATCTGGAAATAATCAAACTCAGGGCTGAAATTAACTAATTAGAAACTAAGAAAACAGTCCAAAGAATCAACAAAACCAAGAGCTGGTTCTTTGAGAAAATCAACAAGGTAGACAGACCGTTAGCCAACCTATCTAAAAGGCAGAGAGACAGTATTGAAATCAACAAAATCAGAAATGAAAGGGAGACAAAACAACAGACACTGAAGAAAGACAAAGAATCATAAGATCCTACTTTGAAGGCATATATGCCACAAAATTTGAAAATCTAAGGGAAATGGACGATTTTCTTGATCAATTTCACTTTCCAAAGTTGAGTGAAGAACAGCTAAACAAGCTAAATAGTCCCATTTCCCCTACAGAAATAGAAGCAATCATTGATAGTCTCCCATGCAAAAAAAGCCCAGGGCCAGATGGTTTCAGTGCAGAATTCTACCAGACCTTCAAAGGTGAGCTAATACCGATACTCTTCAAGCTACTCCAAAACAGAATTGGATGGAACATTACCAAATTGATTCTATGAGGCCATAGTCACGTTGATACCTAAACCTCACAAAGACTCATCTAAGAAAGAGAATTTCAGACCAATTTCTCTTATGAACATCGATGCAAAAATACTAAATAAAATTCTTGCAAAACGAATACAAGAACACATAAAGCATATCATTCATCATGACCAAGTAGGCTTCATTCCAGGCATGCAGGGATGGTTTAATATACGGAAATCCCTCAGTGTAAACCACCATATAAACAAACTGAAAATAAAATCCACATGATCATCTCTTTAGATGCAGAGAAAGCATTTGATCAAATCCAACACCCATTCATGTTTAAAGTTTTAGAGAGATCAGGGATACAAGGCACTTTCCTCAACATAATAAAGGCTATATACAGCAAGCCAATAGCCAAAATCAAAGTAAATGGTGAGATACTCAAGGAAATTCCTCTAAAATAGGGAACAAGGCAAGGCTGCCCACTCTCTCCATATCTCTTCAATATAGTACTTGAAGTTCTAGCAGAGCAATAAGACAACAAAAGGAGATCAAGGGTATCCAAATGAGAAAGGAGAAAGTCAAAATATCCCTATTTGCAGATGATATGATAGTGTACATAAGTGACCCTCAGAATTCCACCAGAGAACTCCTACAGCTGATTAACAATTTCAGCAATTTGGCTGGATACAAAATTAACTCAAAAAAGTCTGTAACCTTCCTATACACAAATGACAAGCTTGCAGAGGAAGAAATTAGGAAAGCCACACCTTTCACATTAGCCGCAAGAAATATAAAATATCTAGGAGTTACTTTAACTAAGCAAGTGAAGGACTTGTTTGAAAAAAATTTCCAAACCCTGAAGGAGATTGAAGATGACATGAGAAGATGGAAGGATCTTCCTTGCTCATGGATTAGGAGAATTAAAATAATAAAAATGGCCATCCTACCAAAAGCAATCTACAGATTCAATGCAATCCCTATCAAAATACCTACACAATTTTTTAAAGACATTGAAAGTGCAATTCTGAACTTCATATGGAAAAACAAAAAACCCAGAATAGCAAAAGCGATCTTGTACAATAAAAGGTGCTGGGCAGGAATCTCCATACCTGATCTCAAATTGTACTATAAAGCAATAGTAATTAAATCAGCATGGTACTTGCACAGCAACAGGCTGGTTGATCAGTGGAATCGAATTGAAGACCCAGATATGAATCCACACACATATGGTCACTTGATTCTTGACAAAGAAGCCAAATCCATTCAATGGAAAAAGAATAGCATCTTCAACAAATGGTGCTGGTCTAACTGGAGGTTTCTGTGTAAAAAAGTGCAACTGGACCCATATTTGTCACCTTGCACGAAACTCAAATCCAAATGGATTAAAGACCTCAACATAAAACCGGAGATACTAAGTCACTTAGAAGAAAAAGTGGGTAAGAGCCTGGAACATATTGGTACAGGAGACAACTTCCTGAACAGAACACCAACAGCCCAGGCCTTAATGTCAACAATTAATATATGGGACCTCATGATACTGAGAAGCTTCTGTAAGGCTGGAGACACTGTTAAGAGAACAAAGCGACAGCCTACAGACTGGGAAAAGATCTTCACCAACCCTACATCTGACAAAGGTTTAATATCTAAAATATATAAAGAACTCAAGAAATTAAACACCACCAAACCAAATAACCCAATTGAGAAAAGGGGCTTGGAACTAAACAGAGAATTCTCAACAGAAGATTTTCAAATGGCTGAGAAACACTTAAAGAAATGCTCAACTTCCTTAATCATCAGGGAAATTCAATGCAAAACAACTCTGAGATTCCATCTTACACCCATCAGAATGGCTAAGATCAAAAATTCAAATGACACCACATGCTGGGTAGGATGTGGAGAGAGAGGAACACTCCTTCATTGCTGGTGGGAATGCAAACTAGTACAGCCACTTTGGAAATCTATCTGGTGCTATCCCAGAAAACTGGGATTGGGCTTCCTCAAGACCCAGCTATTCCACTCCTTGGAATATACTCAGAAGATGCTCCAGCACATAATAAGAAAATTTGCTCAACCATGTTTATAGCAGCCTTATTCATAATAGCCTGATCATGGAAACAGCCTAAATGTCCCTCAGTAGAAGAATGGATAAAGAAACTGTGGTATATATACGCTATGGAATACTACTCAGCTATTAAAAACAATGAATTCCCGAAAATTGTGGATAAATGGATTGAGCTAGTAATGATCATAATGAGTGAGTTAATCCAGAAGCAGAAAGACTCAAATGGTATATACTCACTTATATCTGCATACTATCCCAAGGGGCATGTCCCACGAAATTCTTCACTTACCAGGAACTGGGACAGAGGCGAGGACACCCTATTGGGACTCTAGAGGAGAGAACCATGGGAGAATAGCAATGGAGAAGGACCCAGTGGTTCCTAGAAACCTACAAGTAGAACATTATGATAGGCAGATTTTGACCAAGTGGTCCCAGTCAAACTAAGGCACCAGCCAAGGACAATACAGGCGGTAAACTTTAAACCCCTACCCAGATCTAGCCAATGGTCAGAACAGTCTCCACACTTGAGTGGAGTGTGGGATATGACTTTCTCACGTACTTGGTGCCTCACATTTGACCATGTCCCCTGGAGGGGGAGACCTGGTGGCACTTAGAGGAAGGACAGCAGGTCACCGAGAAGAAACTTGATACCCTATGAGCATATCCAGGGGGAGGTAATCCTCCTCAGGAACAGTCATAGGGGAGGGGAATAAGGGGAAAATGGGAGGAAGGGAAGAATGGGAGGATACAAGGGATGGGATAACCATTGAGATGTAACAAGCATAAATTAATAAAAAAAAAAGGGAAAAAATAAAGTATTATGCATCCTAAAAAAAAAAGAAATTCTTAATAACAGTATTCCTATAAAAGCTTTATACTCCTAAAAATAATGATCCATCCATCAAAATCCATAGTAACCACATATAAAAATTATAATATCTAATTTAGTTGTTTCTAATCTAGTTACTTCATACACCCTAAAATCTCTAATATATAGAAAGTTTGATGTCACAAAACATATTCCTAAGATTACTAAATGTTTAATGGCCAAGAAATGTAGAGGCCTCAGAACAATATAGATCACTCTCCTGTTTATATGTAGAAGATACAAAATGACATCATCAAACATATCTTGGGATTTCAAATATGGTACATATTTCTCTGATCTACTATCAGGGAGGTCTAGTATGTGGAGATTTGATTTGTCTTAGATGTGTGTGTTTCTGTGATTTTGAGACTCCAGCTGAAAGCTATTTCTGCAATCGAGCCAATGTCAGTGTTAATTATACAATTAATGATTGTGAGTGAGAAAAGTTACAAATGGATGCTTTTCAGGCCCTTAAAATAATACTTATAACTGGCATTTTGCTTTTTGCATCCTGGGGTCTATGATTTTTGTGAAGAGCTGACTTGTTTCTCCAGGATGAAAGTTAATAAATTGGAATGGTCTGTTATCTGATGACTGCACTTGATTCTTGCTACTGCTCGAGGGCTGCGACTTTGACGTTTCAATCTCATATTAACGGAAGAAGAAGAGTTGGGCATGTACTCCTGTTCAGTTACTTTTCTGAGAGTTTCTTTTAAACTGAGTTCCGTGAAGCCATCATGTCTTTTAACAAGAATATTGATTGTAAAATACAGCCTTTTTCCATTACCTTCATAGAAGAAGCCCAGATAGAGACGCTTTAAAACTTTGAGTAACATTTCTTCTTTGCTGTTTATAAATGCACCCTTAACTCTCTGGGGCACTTAAGAAGAAAGTTTCTGCAGGGACCTGCTATGTAAGCAAATATTTTCCTCCTCTGCCCTTCTAAATAGATGAAGGAATGTCAGAGAATCTAATTTCCTCTGACCTAGAGTTTGTGCATGTTTGTTTTAATTTAGAGAAACTCTCTAACACTCTCGATTTTACTTACTAAGTTTGATAACAGCTGTGTAGAAAGAACACTATTGCTGCTACCTTGAGACCTAGAAATTGACAGGTAATGGCTCTAAATGTAACCAGCCGTGCCAATTATCCAGCCCCAGTGTCCAGCAGAGCTGGCAGACGAAAGCTCTCTAAGTTGAACTGTTGCATACTGAGTGTGCTTAGAGAAACTCAGAGGATCTCCTTATCCAGTGAATGTTATCTTTTGTTATTCATCATCACTGCAGTTGGTTATTCTCAATTTCCAAATATGCTATTAGAATTCAACAACTCTGCCCTTTTATATTACAATAAAGCAACCAGATAAAGCTTGAAATGTACTTACTTTAATGGACTGTCAAGTAACTGAAAATTTTACTGAACTATTCACACAATAAAAAGTTTCTATGAAATACTGATATATGAGAAACATTTTTTTTATTTCCAAGCTTATACAAACTAGAACTAGTAAAAATGTTTTGAACTTATTGCTTGAAGTTTACTATTGTGCTGACTGTATTAGGATTTGGACACATTTCCAAATTAAATGAGAAAAAAGTAATGACAATGACTTCTGACAACAGAAATGACAGAGACCAGAATCCTTTTTTTTTTAACTTTTCCCTTTTTAAAAATATGTTTTATTAATTTATTCATATTACATCTCAATTGTTATCCCATCCCTTGTATCCTCCCATTCCTCCCTCCCTCTCATTTTCCCCTTATTTCCCTCCCCTATGACTGTGACTGAGGGGGACCTCTTCCCCCTGTATATGCTCATAGGATATCAAGTCTCTTCTTGGTAGCCTGCTATCCTTCCTCTGAGTGCCCCCAGGCCTCCCCATCCAGGGGACATGAGACCAGAATTCTTATTTTATTCCTCAACACAAGGCTTAACGATAACTGAGTTTGTAGAGATGATATAAAAGGCTACAGCAAGGTAATCTCTCAATAATAGAAGAACTTTGTTTTGTTTTTATCTCTATTGGCTCCTGATAAGAATTTAAAGCACCCAAAATGTTTTTACCTCTATCATACTCAATATTTTGCAAATTGGTAATAACCATGTCAATGAAGAAAGTTCATATAAAAACAGCTGAAGTAAATCACATCACCACGTAATCCACATGTGTGTCATGGGCTTCCAGATTCTGTAACATGTACAGAACTAGCCTTAGCTTTGCAAAGCTCTCTTTACAAATCATATACTAGTATTTAGATTTTTCTTTGCAAAATATTTTAAGAAATTTATTCTAAAGCCTAAATATGCTGTTGCCCAGTTGCTTTTTCTTGATTTATATACTTTTTGACTTACATAATTTTATATATACATGTGTGACTGCATAATAATTCATCTCACAAAACTATGATTATGCCAGTAGTGCTAAATATGAGCCTTTGTTTGCAACTCTTCATTGTCTTTTCCAGTAGGAGGGGGGTTTGTACTCACTTTGGCATGCTCTTTAAAAATCCTTAACACTTGATGAAGAAGGAAGGAATGTGGTGGGCTCCTGGTAGAAAAAAAAAATGCATTGAGAAACTAAGCAGTAGAGTGGATAAGGTAAAAGAGAGACAAGAAGAGCCAAATTGCTTTATTATGGAATCATGGTTCTATAATTTTTCTAGGGAATCAAGTTAATCAATATCTACCAATTACGTAGAACTTACCACTTGATCCTGAAAGAAAACACCTCAAATTTTATTAGCAGATGTTTTTAAAATATTTTTGATGTGTTTTTCTGAACACTAATAAGAAAATAGTCACCAAAACGAATTTTGTGAAACACTACAACAAAATCTTCACAAGAGGTCTAACCTTTACTATGACTGGCTTGGCACATAAAAATTTGTTCCCGAAGTTATATTCCTCAAGTTAAATCATGTATATAACATGTTTTAGACAATAAAACAATCTGCTTTAAGGATATATTTTATAAGCAAACTAATTTTGGAAAATCAGCTACGCCCCAATTATACCATGAATGCACATTAAAACCATTGTTTGATAATTGCACAACTGAAATTTGGCTTACATGTGTATTATGAAGTTTATTTAAGAGAGCAATGATGTAATGGGAAATTCCCCGTGGGTCTGGTACTACACTTCTACTACTAGTTCTCATTCTCATTATTCTATAAGTTTAAAGTGGTCACTTTGCCTCCACCTCTCTTTTTTTTTTCCACAAAAGGACACACATGACATAATTTATGACAACATTTCTTTCTTAAAATGACATACGCTAACACAATTTTCACTTTTCTTAGGTTTTAATTTCATAGTTTTTATTTTGAGTCCTGAGTTTACATAGTGCTATCAGTTATACTTGGTATATAATGAGGTATATACATTTGAGTTTATTTACATGTAATATATGCTAATGTACATGTAATATGTACATTTGTCTATATTTAAATATAAATATATATCTAAAATTAATTTTGAATGACATGTTTCAGACAGTCATGTGTTTACTGTGAAAACATGGAGAAGTGAGTTTGTATCCCCATCTCACAAACATAAATCCAACTGTGGTTATTTATTTGAGTCTTTAATTCTTATGCTGAGATAGGAGACACTGGAAATTGTAGGATTATTAGTCTTGCTGAATTGGTGAGCAATAGGGTCAGTGGGAGAAATGAATTCAAAACACAGGTTGGAGAGTGATAAAGGAAGATACTCAGTGTTGACTTCTGGTCTCCATGCCTGTGCTCAAGTGTATGCACATTGTCATACATACATGTGCAGTCACTTCTGAAGAGATATGCACATTGTACATTAATAAATACACACACACTATTTATGTGTGTGAACGTGATGATTCATTTCTATATTCCCAACAATAGAGGAATCTTTTGAGACAATAGGACGATGAATTCAAAGCAAATCTGAACAATGCAATAAAGTCCTTCAAAGGGAAAAAAATGTTTAGAGCACACACACACACACACACACACACACACAAACATACACACAGACAATCTTAGACAAATTATAGTTGAATATAACTATAAACATTTAGGCAGTATCATAGATGTCGATAAATTAATTCATTTAGAGGAAAAGATGTGGCCATGTTCCTATGACAGCAGATAGCTTTGAGAAGTAAACATTAACTTACTTTTAAGTGAATAAAGCAAGAAGGCATTTTTAAACAAGGAGAATCTATACTTTTGTGTTTCTGTTGTGAGAATTGAATGTTTATTCTAATGCATTTAAGCAAGAAGCATGAATGATTAATGACGTTTTTGATCCTGCAACTAGACCTACAATTTCTTAAATAATTAATGAGTTATTCAATACTCCGCAGAATACACGTCTGCTAGGAAAATTCTGTGGATGTGCAAACTATTACCACTGAAATTCTAACACAAAACATAGGGCAGAAACTTGAGAACCAAAAGATAATATGTAGTGAAAGACATGTTTTATTTTTTGGTTCTAAAGTTAAATATTATAAAAGAAACAATTACACCATAAGAACAGAAATTGCCACAATAGTAATTTATTACAATGTCACCTACAGCACTTATTTCCTGGAGGATGTACTAAATGATACAACCGTGAATATTATGAGACATAAACGAAGTAGGAACAATGTTAGCTTGAAAACGTACTGTAACATTTGTATTATTTGGTGTGAGAGACTGGGAAAAACCATTTTTATGGACCTTTTACTTCTTTTTTTTTTCCCGAAGCATTACCTCCATGTTCACAATAATCTTCAAATTTTTGAAAAATAAAAAAAAAGTTTGTTTCAAATTCTTTAACAGCTCAAATGCTTAAAAACTGGTCTCTTTCTTCATATTTCATCTCATAACCTTATTTTCAGTTAATAATTTTTTATTCACTTTACTTTCTTATTATGCTCTCTTCCTCCTCTCTTCCTGGTCTCACCCTCCTTCCCTCTTTGCCCTATCTCACCTATCCTAGCGTCATACACCTGTCATTTTGACAAGTGGTTGATGGAATCTCAGAGTCATTTTTATTTTCATTTTCCTGATAACCAAGGACATTGTGCATTTGTTAAGTACTTTTCAACCATTTGAGATATTTATGTTTTGATTACTCTATCTCCTTACTCCAGTTTTTAGTGAAATTATTTTGTTTGCCCATGTTTACTTTTTTTGGTTCTTTATATATTTTGCATATTAGCCTTTTTTCAGATGAAGGGTTGGTTAAGATGTTTTCACAATCTGTAGGCTGCCATTTTGTTCTATTAATAATGTCTTTTTCCTTACAAAAGCTTTTCAGGTTCAAAATGTCCTCATTTATTAATTGTATCTGATCTTAGAGACTGAGCTGTTGGTGTTATGTTCAGAAAGTTGTCTCCTGTGACAAATGCGTTTAAAAACTGATCCCCACTTTTTCTTCTAACACATTTAATGTACCTGGTTTTATGTTGAGGTCTTTGATCCATGTGTGGTTGCACTTTTTGCAGGTTGATAAATATGTATCTCTTTGCATTTTTCTGCACATAGGCATTCATCCAGAGTTTGAAGATGCATTCTTTTTTCCATTATAATATTTTAACTCTTCGGTTAAAAAAAATCAAGTGCTTGTAGGTGTGTGTGTTTATTCCTGGGTTTTCAATTAAATTCTATGAATCTACTAGTATATTTCAATGTTGGTATCCTGCAGCATTTATTAGTATTGCTCTGTAGTATAGAACACATAAAAAGTATCATCATCAAGTAGGATTCATCCTAGATATGCAGGGAAGGTTCAATATACAAAAATCCACCAACATAATATACCCTACAAAAAATTACGTCATCATCTCATTAGATGCCAAAAAAGCATTTGACAAAATCTAACATCCATTTATGTTCAAAGTCTTAGAAAGATCAGGGATAAAAATCACATACCTAAACACAATAAAGGCAATAAACAACAAGCCTATAGCTAGCACCAAATTAAATGGAGAGAAACTTAAAGCAATTCCATTGAAATCAGAGACAAAACTAGGCTGCCCACTCTCCCCATGTCTCTTCCAAATAGTGTTTGAAAACCTAGAATGAGCAATATACACATTGGAAATGAAAAAACTCCAAGTATCACTATTTGCAGATGATATGATAGTATACATAAGTGACCCCCAAAATTCTTGCAGAGAATGCCTACAGCTAATAAAAGCCTTTAGCAAAGTGGCTGAGTACAAAGTTAATTTAAAAATTCAATAGCTGAGAAACAATTTAGGGAAACAACATCCTTCACAATAGTCATAAATAGTATGAAGTATATTGCTGTAATTCTAGCCAAACACATGAAAGAACTGTACAACAAAAACTTCAAGTCTATGAAGACTGAAGAAGATAAAAGAAGATAAAAATATGCCCCATGATCATGGATCTATCAGATTGACATAGAAAAACTGGCCGTTTTTTCAGGAAGAATTCTCTTGGGTGTGTGTGGGGGTTCTTAATACTAACACAAAACTAAAGTAATAGCCAAATCATACAAATGTATGTTTTGAAATCTTGGAAAACGTTTAGTACTGTTCACTTATTTTCAAAACAAAGATAATATTTCATGTTAAGATCTCAGAAAATTCTCTGCCTGGAATCTTTCACTCTGTGTAAAGCCTCAGTTTTGAAGTTCCTTTTGTGCACCAAATTTTTCATGGTAGTCTCAGAGCAATCTGGAGCTCAGGCAGTCACAGTGCCCCGTGATGGCAAATCAGTGAAAGTGCACAGTCAATATGGCGTTTGATTTAACTATACAATCTTCTTGTCTTATCCTCAACCAAAATGATAAGAACATTAGAGTTAGGATTTATACTTGAACATCTTCAACATTCAAGTGCTTAAGTCTTTCTGTGCATATCCGAAAATATATCAGAAGTAAAGTGTGGCTAGAAAAATGACTGTAGTTAAGAGCACTTACCAATCCTAAATAGAACCTGGGTTGAGTTTCCAGCACCCACATGGTAGCTAACAACTCTCTGTAACTAGAGGTCCACTAGAATCAACACCCTCTTCTGCATACTCATGTGCATAGCGTATGTGTTCGCAAAATCATGCACATAAAAATAAATATAAATTGTAATTAATACAAAAATACATACATACACCCATACAAACACACACACATACAAACACACACACATACACACACACACACACAAACACACACAAAGTAATGTCAAGGTGGTATATGCTAGAAGGTCCTAGTGGCTGCCTGGATCATTTGAGTTGCTTTCTTTGTTTTCTTGTTGCCATGAAGAAACCAGTTCACTCTGCATGACTTTCCTATTTCTGACTGCCTGAGAACAGGCCCAAAAGCAAGAGGACCAGGGAACCATAGACATCTCTGAAACTGTGCACAAAAATAAATCTTTCCTTATTTTGAGTTATATGTTTCAGGCATTTCAATACAAGGATGAAAAGCTGGCAATGAATAATGCATAACTTACTAACAAAATAATCTTAAAATAAGAGTATCTGCAGTTTTGAAAGTATGACCAGTAAGGATATAGTTTGCCTTGCTTATAGGAACAAAGAATCACAGTCATAAATCATGAACTAGTTCATTAAGTTATTAATATATTAAAAATGCATTTGTGTAATAAAATTTTCATGTAATATACATATATTTTACAATTATGCTACATATATAAAAATATACATATAAGTATAACTATATCTGTAATGCACAATACTATAAATGTTTCACTCCTCTGGACACTAAAGACATATGAAGTTGTAGGAGAATTATGATGGTCTACTTTTTAAATAAAAAAAATTTCAACAAATCAAATACAAGTTTGTCGATGGAAATAGAGTTTTCTTAATCTAATTTCAGCTTAGAAATATTTTAAAATATTAGTGGTAATATACCACAAATATGATCAACACAGACCATTTTCTAAACATGGAGAGAATAAAGTGAAGGTCCCTACTATGGTGTTTTTCTGTGGTAAAATAAGAATAAGGATAAAAATAAAACAGTACATAAGATTGTCATGTAAAATTAATTAGGGTATGGAGTGAATTAATCTATTCTAAATTGTGATTTCTGGATTGATTTATTGAGATATGACAGATAAACACTATATATATATGCATATATGTATTCACATTGCCTATTACAAAATTATGCTTAATTCAGTCATAGTACTATCTTTCTTTTTTAATCCCAAACTTGTGCAATCTAAATTCTTAAACCAAAAACTTATGAAAAATATAAATAAACCATCAAGCTACATCATATGTTGAAGGATGCTATCATAAATAAGACTATGAAATTTGCTTTGAACTATGAAATATTAGAGTAACCAAAGATATTTTAAAACCATATCCCTGTATCATATTTCATATTACATATATGAATTTTACCTACACATTAATTGCATAGAGATACATTAACTTTAATCTATGTATATTTTTAATCATTTTTATGTCTTATTAAAAATATAAACAGTTACTCTGTTTCCACCCTTAGAAGTTTACAGTATGAAAATAACTATATTTTACTTTTTGGTCTTGGTAACAAAACTCTGAAATACTGATGAAAAAGTACAGGATTTATAGTGTTTACTTTTGCAATAATCTGCTTTCTAGTTACATTTTGTCTTTAAACTTCTTGCATTTACTTAGTCTAAGTTTAAGTTTTCCTAATTGTATACCATATACATTGGTATGACACAAATCATTTCTTAGAACTCAGCTAAGATCTTAGCTATTTTCAATTTGATGTCAACTTTTTTTATAAATCGATAATACATTCTCACTTTTGCTTCAAATTTTCACCAGTTTTTTTTTTTTTTTTTTAACTTGAAAACTTGTCTTTTGGTATAGGAATTTAGCTTAGAACAATGCTCCTGAGAAAATTTAGCTAAGAGCAGTAGAGATATTACACATACATTCAAAAGGTTCTGCATGTGTAACAAAAGGTACTGCTAGTGTTTGTGTGTGACAGAGAGACAACTGAAGTCTAACTCCTATAAATGTTAGCCACAGAATGCCATTCTCTTTCCATTAGTCTAATTAGGCCAACAATTTATTGTCAGTGGTTCAATTCTTTTGCAAAGGTCATTGGAGAAAATAATCAGTGTACATCTTAAAACTAGTTATTAGAAAATTGGACTCTAAGCAGTTCTACCAAAATAAAGCACCAATTCATAACCATCCCATACCTGTATTTAAAACATATTTGAAATAACAACCCCAACAACATGAGAAAATCTACTTCTACTAGAAATTATTGTTGAAGTTGGTCAGCTACTTTGACATTCACAATGCATGAATTACTCTAAGATTCTAATACTTATTTTTTGCATACAAATAATGCTAGATTACAAAGCTAGCAATCACTTTCTCTATGGTACATAACAATACTAATAAATCTGTGAAACAAAGGAAGTCAAATATCCGGATATGAATGTTTTATAAATGTAGCTTCATCCCCTTGAGACAATGGAGTCTGGGTGACATATATTCTTACAGTAGATTCTAGGACAGATTGAGCAATATTTTCATATGTTGATAGCAGGGCAGATATCTCTAGCATGCCAGAGAAAAACCACACAATATAAGCGAAGACTGTTCTTCCATCAAGATACTCTTCTTTGGAAGTTTATTTTTAGATTTTCTAAATATGGAAATTAAGATAATCTGAAATTCAACTGAACTTTTATTTGACGATTCAATAAAGACTTTCATATTTATATAATATTGTTTCTGACCTCCTAAACAGTAAAATTTGAAAAACTATATTAAACAAACTAACTAAATCTTTTCTAATGCAGGGTGTTTAACTCCAGAATGATGATTTCTAAACAGCCATGTCCCCAATGGTAGCTTCCAGGTATTAAAATTAGTATGGACTCATACCATAGCAAATACTTGACAGGGACGTCTTCCATGCCCAGGTAGGTTTATGAAACACTGGCAGGCTTTGGCAGGCTTCACGGGTATTTTATTGCACACAGCAGTTAAACTCAAGTTTAATATGAGACAGGCACAGAAATCAGATTCTGAATAAGGTTATACTACCTACTTCATGCAAATCACTTCATTGTTTTGTAGGTGGGAATACTCATAATAATGGAGAAATTGTATTTCACAAAACTTTAAATAATAGTCACTGCTATGTTACTAAAAGTACAAGTTACTGAAATCCTGGAGCACTATTCTATCAAGATATTTATATTAGAAGTAATCAAAGAGATTGTGTCTTGCAGACACTTCCCATAAAATAGAAAACAAACATATTAGCTGCACAGTAAAAGAGAAAATCTCCTAGAATTCTAGCTTCTTTTTTCCCTGGAGGAAGGAAGAAATAAATACTTCTTCCCAAGATCATTATACTTAGCATATAAAGGAGAGAAGAGACAAAGGTAGTCAACCTAGTGTTCTTGGTAGGGTGCCCTCAATCTGTGTCTGTGTCTTCATTAATGTCAGTAGATAGATAAGAATTTCTCCATTTTAAGAAAAAGGTCCCACCTTTCTCCTAAATATTGACCTCCTATGACTATTTCTTTTATTTTTATCTGTCAAAATAGTCTGATAACTTCTCCAGGGTCTTAGGTGTCCTTTAACAGGAGTCAATTAACAGAAGAGCCATTACCTATTATCATTTCTATTTCCTTGTTGATGTTTGTATATTTTAACTAAAAGAGGTACACTATAAGTGGTCGTCCAGGAGAATAAGTATTTTATAAATGTATAATTAAATGTTCCCTTTATTCATCTACAAAGTAAAATTCATTACTGATTATGTAACCTTTTTGTGTTGTTAAATTCAATTGTGTAAATTCTTTAGTTTTATTATAAGAAGAGGAAGTAATAAATACTTTATCCCTGATTCTAGAATATTCTAACCCAGTCAATAGAATAGTCTTTTCCATCTTAAATTCAATCCATCAATATTATAAAATGATTCTACTCTTTAGACATAACTGGTAAATTTAAACAACCATTCTGAAAGGAATACATGTAATAATTAATAATAAATATCATATTTTAATAATTTATTATTAGTTTCAAACCAGAATCCTGTTGTTGAGGTCCATTGATTTTTTTATGAAAACCTTTTACATTTATCCTCATGCTTTCATTTCACCCATCACTGCAATTTTTCTCTTATCTGTTGACAGACAGTACTGTAATAAATCAAGCCTATTTTATGACTCATTTACTCCATATTCAATCTTGCATCATCTGTTGCCAGAATGTCAGTCCTAAAATGAGTATGTAATTCTATTATACGCCCACTTAGAATACTTCTATGATTTTAGATCATCTACTAGAGAGAATCCTAGTAATTTCCCTTAGTTAGTATTTAAATGATTACTGCCAGCTTTCATACTTTTGCCCTTCACCACAAAAAAAATATATTTGCATATATGCAATGGAATTTTCTGGACTCTCTACTTTAGGGTATGATAATGCTTTATTTAAAAAATATTTCACTCAACTCTAAAAGTAAATTTTATTCACCTGATTTAATTGTCATCTCTAAGGCTTTCTGGCTTTATATGCTATACTCAGCCTAGTCCTGGAAGATCCAAACTCTGTGCAACTTAATCTAGGCTTAGAATGTTCTCAGCCCCTGAGACTTAGTGCTGAGTAAGCTCACCCTTTCTAGTGTTCTGTTTGCTTGTTTGTTTGCTTATTTTTCTGCACTTTGGTTGGATGACTCAACTCAGTGTTCTCGCTCAAAATTCTCTCCAAGCTGACTGAGTCAAACTTCTTTTTTTTTCATCTTCTAACTGAATTGCTTGGCTTCAAACTAACTTTAGCAATCTCTTCTAACATGGCTCCTCATTCTCTAGCTCGTCTTTACCTTTGTCTACAGTGCTTTCTCTACAACCTTTCCCATAAAACTGTCTCCACTCTCTGTGTGTCTCTTTGTCTCTCTCTGTCTCTTAATCTCTTGGTATGTCCCTATTTGTCTGTCTCTCTGTTTTTCTCTATGTCTCTGTCTCTGCCTGTCTATCTGTGTCCCTGTCTCTGTCTCTGTCTCTGTCTCTGTCTGTCTGTCTGTCTGTCTATCTGTCTCTGTCTCTGTCTGTCTCTCTCTCTCTCTCTCTCTCTCTCTCTCTCTCTCTCTCTCTCTCTCTCTCTCTCTCT
>OU015748.1:29079241-29091362 GCA_907169655.1 Acomys percivali | reverse complement strand
CTCTCTCTCTCTCTCTCTCTCTCTCTCTCTCTCTCTCTCTCTCTCTCATTATGCCCTATCTAATTTCTGTCATGGGATTGCTTGCAGACAATATAGTTTTCTCTCTTTCTCATCTCTATGTACTACCTTCTGTGTCCAAGAAACTGCCAGGATGTGCAGCATGAATGTTTTGGATTTTTTCTTTAAGTTGTAATTAAATCAGGCTGGTGCTTCCTTCTAAGTCAATTCTTAGGTTCTTTTATTAATGACTCTAAAGACTCTGAAAGGAGACCTAAATTTCCCTGGACACTTGTGACATTGCAGGCACACACCCCAAAATTGTTGATATCAGATGTATTAACTCATGATAACAGAAACATGACTAATGAATATATTTTTATTAATTTTGTATTTAAATAATTTAATCAGATTATATCTCAATTGGTATGCCCTCACTTGTATCTTCCCATGCTCCCTCCCTCCCTCTTTTACCCTATTCCCCTCTCCTAGGCCTGTGACAGAACGGGACCTCCTCCCCCACTATATGATCACAGCCTATCAGGTCTCATATTGGTAGCCTGCTTACCCTTCCTCTGAATGCCACAGGTCCTCCCCACCAAGGGGAAGTGGTAAAATCAGGAGCACCAGAGTTCATGTGAGAGTCAGTCCCTGCTCTCCACACAACTGTGAAGAATGTGCTGTCCCTTGGCTAGATCTGAATAGGGCTTCTAGGTTTACTGCATGGAATGTCCTTTGTTGGTATAGTAGTTTGAGCAGATCTCCCTGGGTCGAGCCTTGATGGTATTCTATAGGGTTCCATTTGATTTGCCCATTCTCCTATACATCTCTCACCTAGAGTCCCAATAGGAAGTACCAGCATCTATTCCAATCCCCTGCTAAATGAAGCCTCTCAGAGGACATCTCTGTTGGGCTAGTGTCCAATTATAAGTGAGTATATACCATGTGTATCTTTCTGTATCTGGGTTAACTCACTCAGGATGATCATTTCTAGTTCTATCCATTTGCTTGAAAATTTCAGGATTTCCTTGTTTTTAATAACTGAGTAGTATTCCATAGTGTAAATTACCACAGTTTCTTTATCCATTCTTCTACTGAAGGATATCTAGGTTGTTTCCAGATTCTGACTATTATTAATAAGGATAATATGAACATAGTTGAGCAAACGTCCTTATTGTGAGGTGGAGCATCATTTGGGTTTATTCCAAGGAGTGGAATAGCTGAGTCTTGAGGTAGCTCTATTCCCAGTTTTCTGAGAAAGCACCATATTGATTTCCAAAGCGGTTGTACAAGCTTTCACTCCCACAGCAATGAAGGAGTATTCCCCTTTCTCCACATTCTCACCAGCATGTGCTTTCACTTGAGTTTTTTCATCTTAGGTGGTAAATATATTATAAAACTATATGTAAACAATTAAATTTTACTTATCTGTTAATAACAAGAAGGTGAAATGCACAAGTAAAAGGATATAATTGAAAACATATGCTATGTGAGGTAACTTAGACACAGAAAAAAAAAACACCATATGTTGCCCACCCTATAACTGAATTTTAGCTTTAAATCTCCAATTTTGTTTTTTTCAACCTAGAATTCTACAGAAGCAAGACTCCAGAAAGAGGCCATTGGAAAGGATGTGACTTAAGGAAAGAGTATTGGAATGAACATAGCATAAACGTAGAGGGAAGAAATATTGAGTTTTAAAAAGATAAGCACAGAGAGGCTGCAGGGGGAAAGGGCATGAGGGGCAGGGAATAAGAACAGCTGAAATGGAGGGCTTATAAACCAAGCAAAAAGGCGTGAAAGCTGACAAACTTCTAACAAAATAAAGACTGTATTGTTTCTATAGAACTTGGAAAAAAAAAAAGGTAAAAAGCGTACCTGGAATAAATGCTGTTCATAAAAGCTGCAGATGGTATAACAAAACCCCTGATGACCAAGATGAGATAACTCCCATATCTGTAAAGCCCAAAAATCACAATAACTACCTCCCAGACTTCAGTGGATAGTCTTAATCCAATGGTCACAGAGATCACCCTGGTGAAAGCAAATGAGTCTCAAAACAAAACCAAAAGTCATGAATCTAGAAAAAAGATTGATGCCAATGAAGGAATTTTTGTATGATTGAGATGGGAGGCAAATAAAAGGGGGGTGAGCAGAGAATAATTGAAGCACATTGTGTGTAAAAAAAAAATCATCTGAGAACAAACTCAATAAAAATGAGAAAGGACAAAAGGACACTACCTTTCACTGTCCAGTTTCTCTCTCTCTCTCTCTCTCTCTCTCTCTCTCTCTCTCTCTCTCTCTCTCTCTCTCTCTCTCTCTCTCTCTCTCTGTGTGTGTGTGTGTGCTCTTATTCTCATTGTTGTGCCTACTGTTTGGCTGTAGGCCTCTACAACTGCTCCCATCAGCTGCTTGATGAAGCCTCTCTAATGATGAGTTTGCTAGGTGCTGGGCAGAGATAATTTAGGAAGCAACAAAGTCAAGGTTACCACAAGAAAACAGCCCACAGAGTCAGCTAAGCAGGGCTCATAGGACCTAACAGAGATTGACATAGCAATCACGGGGCCTGCAGGGGTCTGTGCTAGGTCCTCTGTATAAATGTTATGACTGTGTATCTTGGTGTTCTTATGGGACATCTAACAGTGGAAGCAAGGTTTGTCTCTGACACTATTGCCTGCTTTGGCAACATTTTCCTCCTATTGGGTGACCTCATCCAGCCTTAATATGAAGGGATGCCGAGTCTTACTCCTACAATATACACCAAGTTTGTTCATGGCATGCTATGGTATGCCTGCCCTTTCGTGAAGGGAAACAATGTTGTAGTGAATATGGAGGAAAAGGAGGTGGCAAGAGGAAGGACAGAGATCTGTGCTTGGGATATAATATATGAGAGAAGAATAAAGAAAAATTTTTATTCTTTAAACTTTCTATACTGGTTCCCTAGGAAAATGTCATTGAAACATTATATAGAAATATTTTCATCACAAAGTACTTTATATCAATGACAAAATGTAACTGTGTAAGAATCTAAATAATTTTTCAAAATAAAAGTCAAAAAGCAATCTTATGACAGTTTAACTAATGTTATTTTATTAATATTAATAGCTTATTAATATTAATTTGTCTTAATTATTAATACAATCAAATGCTTAATTATTTAAAACAATGTACTAGTTTTGAATGAAAATGCCAAGAGTTAAAAGATAAAATAAAGCTAGACAAAAAAAATTGGAATAATATTAGAATACATATAAAAATAAATATCTGAAGCAAGTAATTTGTGAAAAGAACTATCTTATTTCTCAATGTGAAAAGGACATAAAAAGCAACTCACAGAAGTATAGACATATTAATGTTAGATGGAGAATCCAAATGATATTAAGGTACTGATAACCCCCAAATTTTAGAGATTGAAACGTTATGGGTATGTTTACAGTTTATGTTATCAGCATAGCTTCAATCATTTCTCTCTAGAAATAAAACTCAGCTTCCAGTCAGCTTCTTATCCTTTCCATACAATGGAAAGTGATCTTAAATCTTCTTGGTGGAACTTCTATACACCAGCTTGGTTTTTGGCAAAAACAAGCAACATGACTACTTATATGTGCTTAGGTGAGTCCTGGGTAATGGAACAATGCTTAGACCCCATTCAGAGAAAGACTATGAATGACCAAACTTTTCTAAAGATATGTGCTTATGTGCTTATCTGTTCATCTTTCTAGGGTGAATTGTGTTGAAGAAGAATGTTAATTTCATGTTAACTCTTTCTTATCGCTTGTCCTAACAAGGGATGGGAGGAATGGGAGGAAAGGGATGGGATAACATTGAGATGTAAGATGAATAAATTAATACAATATTTTTAAAAAGAAAATAAAAAATAAAAAAAGAACCTCTCTTCCTGGCCACGACCCACTGTTGCTGTGATAAGTACCCAATGGTGCTTTCCTCTATGTTTTATTGAATATTTGGTTTGAAATTTTTTATTTTATTAAAACAACAGAAAGTGCATCTTTTGAAGGAAAGGATGGAAATAATTCAGGAGATAACACAGAGTTAGTCAAGCCTTTGGATCCTAATTCCCACATAGCTTTATAGCTTTGTACAGTTATTTTTATATTCCTGAGATAAAGCATCATGCCCATGCCAATTTATACAACAATGTGTTAAATTGTGCTTACTGTTTCAGAGAGCTAGACTCCACAGTGGAGGCATTAAGGAAGAGCTGAGAGCTCTCCAACCACAGACATGAGACAGAACATGCTGTAAATGGTATGATTTTTTTAAGTACCCATATCCAGTGACACACCTCTCCTAAAAAGACCACACATCCAAATAATTTCCAAACAATACCTGTAACTGGAGACCAAGTATTCAAATATAGGAGCCTATAAAGCACATTCTTCTTCAAACCACTATAGTCTCTTTAGGACTGTATAAGAATAGGTGATTATATTATTCTACCAGACACCATACGACTTCAGTAGGTCTTCTTTATATACTGGTGTTTTACCTACATATCAATAGGCAGTGCTCAGTGGGAGAAAATGCACTACAAAAAGAGAGATGAGTTCATGAGATGTATTTTGATTATTGGCAATTCTAATCTAATATTAACACATGATTAATTATGTGATATAAGTTTAGCTCAGTTGCCGTCAGTCATGGAAGTCATATGGCTTCTTGTATTTTCAATTATATGAATAAAGTGAAATGTAAATGTTTACACAGAAGGTAATATTGAATATCATTAAAAATATTGATGTTCACAAGAAGAATACTTTGAAACTTTTTAACATAATCTTAGTTAGAAAATAAATATTCCTATCATTTACCATAATTCTATTTCTTTTTGTGAGTCCTTTTCTCTTTTACCCACAAATATCCCTATGCATTATTGTAAATTAACAAAGAATTTAACAATGTACTAAACATGAAGTAGTACCTCAATTAACAAAGATACCTTATTATAAATGATAAAGCTTCAAAATCGTTCCAATATTTTTATCATATTAAAAGGGTATACATTTTAAATACTCAATGTTACATTATATTTTATTCCCAGTGAAATTAATCTAGTAATTGGTAATCCAGAATATTATTTTAAAGTATACTATTTATCTTGAGCAGTAATGTTTCATCAATCTCTGAAAGACCAACTTCTCACTTTCAGTTTCAAAATGATTATATACCAAAACACGACATAAAAGACACCTATAGATGGTATATAGATGGATAGTTAAATAGATACATAGATTATATAGATAGATAAACAGACAGATAGATAGATACATACATACATTATAAATAGATAGATAGATAGATAATTAAATAATATCAATTCCATTAGTTCTTTCAATACAGAATTGTAACAAACTTCATAATTTGTTCCTCAATGTAGGTCTATCTTATGCTTATTCTATCAAGAATATGAGTTTAGATAATTTCTTTGTCACTTCCCGTCTCTCTGCTTCTGCAGCCTTACTACTATCAACTTTGCATCCCATTTTATGATTCCTTATTAGATATGTCTATTTTTACCATAGGAGTTTCATAAATGCCTTTTTATTTATGTATTTTATTAAATCACTACTTCTTCAAGATCTCTGTGTTTCTAAAAACAGGTTTTTACACTAAATGCTCATAGTTTGTGTATTGTAGAGAAATATAGTTCTGAGAAAAGTTTAAATGTAAATACCTACTATATTGTGCTACTTTGGCTAGTCAGAATTGTATGTATTTTCATATAACAAGACATCTTTATTGTTCTTCCTTCTGTCAAGTCTTTTTTTTTTTTATCATAGATGAAGAGGTAAATTCCAATTCTTTATTTTTTTAATTTTATTAATTTTATTAATTTATTCTTGTTACATCTCAATGGTTATCCCATCCCTTGTATCCTCCCATTCTTCCCTCCCTCCCATTTTCCCCTTATTCCCCTCCCCTATGACTGTTACCTCAAGGCTGCCTGCTTTTTCTCATACAAGCTACATTGAAAACAAACAGAATAATTTTGAATAAAAAATTACTTTTCATTACCAATAGAAGAAATCATAAATGAAGATCATCTAAGAAATTCAATCATCACCAGACAAGCTAGTTAAAAAATGTTTACCAAACATAGCAATAAATATATGTGTTATAAATAAAAGTGCATAAAGGCCTTGTCAAAAATAAATGCAAACTTGCACCAATCATATGATGCATAATACATGTAGAAAAAGAGAATCTTGGATAATTAATGTTAAAATTATACAATTTTTATTGTATCTATGCTACCCTTATGTCTTTCTTAAATTTATCATTTATTGCTCTAAGCTTCTACCCCCGCATATGGTCTCATGTTTTTCAATTGACAAACACTTTCCCCTTAGTCTTATAACCTGAAGAGATCCTCAGAGGCCATAGATTATTTTGGATCTAGGAATAAAATCCCACTGGGTAATGCATGTTTATAAGTTCTAAAGTACACTTTATTAGCATATAAATTGAAAATAGCAACTTTGATCAGGTTGTTTAATGAAAAACACCTCTTAGTACAAGTGAAAAACTATTTTCTTAATCCAGGTTGCTTAAAAAACAACAACAAAAACTACTTATGTGATTACTGCAAAGGGTGACAAGAGACAGGAAATCAAAGTGATGACTGAACCAATCAACCTTTTGAAAAAGTCTTATGTTAACTCTGGGTGGGTAAATTGTTGGATACATATGTACAGGGAAACCCTTCCAATAATGCTCCTGATGTCAAGGTCTCTTGGGCAATAAAGACTTCCTTGTATGAACTCCATAAGGCAGCAACCTTATTAGATAGAGCACATACAATTAGTTCTGGGTGACTACCTCATGGCTTCTCTTCAGTGACATTGCCACAAATCTTAATTTTTTCAATATAGAGGGATACAGCTTAGATCAAACCCTCTCATTTCAACTTATACGAATTAAAAACATCCCTAGCGTTCCTCTTTTTGTTGCTTTCACTAAGGAAAAGCCAACATGTAACATTGTAAAATTATTTCTCTTCCATATCTGACCATTTTAATCTTCTTTCAAGTACCATACATGAAGGTTAAACTATTTAAAGGCTTCTATTGACTGTGATAATTTCTTAGCACAAATACTGTGCTAAATTTATTTTTTTCTTTTTTAATTTTCAATATTTGACATAGACTTTTATATTATCACACATATATACAATAAACTACCAATAACCACAAAACCATCAGAAATTATATAAATGATACATTCATAGTGTTTTGGCTATTTGTATTTGGCAGCCTTGAAGAAAACATCTTTCCTATCTCGGTACATTTAAATTCAAAATGAAAACCAATATCTATCATATCTCTTCATTATCAACCTAAAACATCTATCTAGACCTAAAAACATCTAACCCCTAAGCAATTAAGCCTAATTGTAAAACTAAACTATATGGTTTTCAACCCCATCAGAGACTTAAGAAAGAATAAAATTAATTACCTGAGTATACAGGGAGTTCAGGTTAGCAGCTTCCCAAATGAGAAGATGACAGAGAGTTTGCTGCCAGAACAGTCACCCAAAACTATTAAATATATCCACAACATTATTTACATTTATAGTTAGTCTTTAATTTCAATGTAAGTTGAAAAGTCACCTTGCTCTTCTAAGTAACCTCATGTCTAAGATGAAAGAGAGTAAGTACATCTTATTAAATGCAACATGATGAGGAGCCAATGAGTATTGATTTATAAATAACTCCTCTTGAAAGAAGAAATATCCAAATCTGTTATAGAAATAAAGCAGTACTTACAAAATAACCTAAAGATGATTTGTGTCTTTGAGAGCACATGTCCTGGTATTTAAATACTGAAAACATGTCAGTCAGAAATAATAGGCTTATAGGTTTCCTATAAGCAGGTGATCATCATGCTATGTTAGATGAGGAAGAATTATATAGGAAAATTTATCAATGCAGAAAAGATTGCTTCTTAGCCAAGCATGTGGTGTACTCCTTTTATCCCAGCACTCTGGAGGCAGAGGCAGGTGGATGTCTTTAAGTCTGAGGCCAACTTGGTCCACAAAGTGAGTCCAGGACAGCTGGGGCTACACCAAGAAACAATGTCTCAAAAAAAAAAACCCAGAATATATATATATATATATATATATATATATATATATATATATAGAGAGAGAGAGAGAGAGAGAGAGAGAATACTGCTTCTTTTGACACATTTAAATAAAAAGACAGAGTTTTTATAATAGAGGTTCACAGCAATCCTTTACAACTTTTACAACACAATGGTATTATACTATATATATATAATATATTATACTATTATATATAATATATAACATATATTAAAATGTTTAGAAGTACTATTTTAAATAACATACTATAGTAAAGGAGTCCAGAATCCAAAGCAATACACATTAACAGACACAGTTTGGATTGACTGATAGCAAAGTTGTTCTTTTGTCTTAACCAATCTTTCTTCAGTATTCATTTCATGCAGATCTTCTTTTCCTATACTTTAGTTTTTAAAAGTACAGGAGTTTATGTTGAAGTCTTCAATCCACTTGGACTTGAGTTTAGTGCACGGTGACAAATATAGGTCTAATTGCATTTGTCTACATATAGACATCCAGTTAGACCAGCACCATTTGTTGAAGATGCTATCATTTTTCCATTGAATAGATTTGGCTTCTTTGTCAAAAATCAAGTGACCTCAACATAAAACCAGAGACATTAAATCAGTTAGAAGAAAAAGTGGTGAAGAGCCTGGAACACATTGGCACAGGAGACAACTTCCTGAACAGAACACCAACAGCCCAGGCCTTAAGGTCAACAATTAACAAATGAGACCTCATGAGGCTGAGAAGCTTCTGTAAGCCAGGAGACACTGTCAACAGAACAAGGCAACAGCTACAGACTGGGAAAAGATCTTCACCAACCCTACATCTGACAAAGGTCTAGTATCCAAAATATATAAAGAACTCAAGAAATTAAACACCACCAAACCAAATAACCCAATTAAGAAATGCGGCTCAGAACTAAACACAGAATTCTCAACAGAGGAATATCAAATGGCTGAGAAAAACTTAAAGAAATGCTCAGCATCATTAGTTATCAGAAAAATGAAAATTGAAACACTGAGATTCCATCTTACACCCATCAGAATGGCTAAAATAAAAAACTCAAGTGACACCACATGATGGTGAGGCTGTGGAGAAAGAGGAACACTCCTTCATTGATGGTGGCAATGCAAACTAGTACAACCACTTTGGAAATTTATCTGGCACTTTCTCCAAAAAAATGGGAATAGGGCTTCCACAAAGCCCAGCTATTCCACTCCTTGGAATATACCCAGAAAATGCTCCACCAGACAACAGGGACATATGCTCAACCATGTTCATAGCAGCCTTATTCATAATACTCAGTACATGAAAACAGCTTAAGTGTCCCTTCGTAGAAGAATGGATGAAGAAACTGTGGTGCATTTACACTATGCAATACTACTCAGCTATTAAAAACAAGGAATTCCCAAAGTTTGTGGTCAGATAGATTGAACTAGAAATGATCATAATGAATGAGTTTACCCAGAAACAGAAATAGTCAAATGGTATATGCTCACTTATATCTAGACACCAGCCCAAGGGGCATGTCCCATAAAAGTCTTCACTTACCAGGAAACTCGGTCACAGGGGAGGACATCTTATTGGGACTTTAGGTGAGAGAATCATGTGAGGATGGGGAAATAGAAGGACCCAGAGGGTCATAGAAACCTAAAAGAAGAACATTATGATGGGCGGATCTGGCCCAGGGGTCCTGCTCAACCTATGACACCAGCAAAGGACAATACAGGCGGTAAACTTCGAGCCCCTACCCCAATCTAGCTGATGGACAGGAAATTCACCACAGTTGAGTGGAGAGTGGGGACTGACTTTCACACAAACTCTGGTGTCTCATTTTTGTCCACTTCCCCTTGAAGGGGAGGCGTGGTGGCACTCAGAGGAAGGATAGCAGGCTACCAAGAAGAGACTTGATACCCTACAAGCATATACAGGGGAAGGAAGTCCCCCTCAGTCACAGACATAGGGGAGGGCAATAGTGGGAAAGCAGGAGGGAAGGAGAAATGGGAGGATACAAAGGATGGGCTAACAATTGAGATGTAATATGAACAAATTAATAAAATATTTTTAAAAGTACAGGAGTTTAAAATAACCATTCAATTTATTGCTTATAATATCAACACATCACAATGTCAAAATGTAAAGAATAAAATAAACTGTGATTTGAGATCCAAGATGGCACATTGCCTCTCCTTAGCAGGAATACCAGGACTACACAGCAACCTAAAGAACAAACTGAATGTTACAAAAAAACATGTGTTGTTGATTCCCAGGTGAGAGTGATCCACATTGTGTGGGTCATGGGTGGATCCAACCCCTGGCCACCCAGCTAACTTACAGAAAAATCTCAGGCGACAGCCCACATTAGTCACCATCTTGGGAAGGACCTTGGGAAATCCCTACATCTTCGGTCTCTCACCACCTGTCTACTTCTTGGTAATTTCTCACAGCCACCCCACTCTTAGCTGCATACCAGCCAGGCCCATTTGTAACAAGGAGCACACCTTGTGGCCTGCACCAGTCACAATCCTATTTAGGCACTATCCTACAAGCAGCATCTGGCCTTAGTCTGTCTCTGTCCACTTGCCTGAAGCATACTGGTCAGACATAGCTAAAACACAAAGCAAACAGGCTGAGCAGAGACCTGCTCTTCATTAGTTGCTATCCTGCTAGCAGCTTCTGGCTCTAATCTCACACTGCTTACCTATAGCCTGTTGGCCTGATCCACCAGGTCACAGAGCAGAGACCTATGCTGGCCACACCTCACATCCATTGCTGTTTAGTGAGTAGCTTTGAGTTCTAATCTCTCTCCACTGGCCATGGCTTACTGGACTAGCGCAACAGGGGCACAGAGAAGATAAGGAGAGCCCTCTCAGATCAAGAAGGTCTGTAGAACACACCATCAGCTTTGGACTCTGGTCCCCCTCAGATCCTCCACCCCTACCTGCTTACTGACCTAGCCCGTCTGGAACAAGGCAGATAGACAGAGCCCTGACATCTCAAAAAGAACTGTAGGGCACCTGAGCAACTTTGGGCTTGGGAATCTATCTGCTCACTCCTCTCCTGCCTGAACCAACTGTGATACAGACAGGGGACCCAGCTGAGCTGAGCAAGGTGCAGGCTCTAACACCCATTGTCCAGCATCTTGAGGAGGCCTCTGGGGAGAACTAGCAAACCACCTTTGACCTGAATCTCTCTTTACTTGCTCCCAACATGCCTGGCCAATATGGGATATGGACAGCAACATCCTTGGAAGAACCTCTCAGCCTGTTTACACCAGAGACAACCAGATGCCCAGAGGAAAGTGCAAGAAGACTAGCAACAAAACTCAGAGCCACATAACAACACTGGACTCCAGTGATCCTAACACCGCAAGCCCAGGAGATATGGACAGCCAAGATGTACAAGGAGAAGAATTTAAATCTGAGGTGATTAAATTGACAGAAGCTTTGTAAGAGGAAAATAAATCACTCAAATAAACAGAAAAATACATTCAAACAGATGAAGGAAGTGAATAAATCCTATAAAGAATTACAGGAAAATACATACAAACAGATGAAAGAATTAATTAATTCCTATGAAGAATTACAGGAAAATTCAATCAAATGGGAGAAAGAAATGAGACTATTCAAGACGTAAAGAGGCAATTAGATGCAAGAAAGAAAACACAAGCTGAAGTAATTTTAGAGAGGTAAAACATAGGGAAGAGAACAAGAATGCGGGACACAAGCCATGCCAACCTAATACAAGAGATGGAAAAAAGAATCTGAAGTGTGGAAGATACAATCGAAATTATCAATACATCAATCAAACACTAAAAAGTCCTTAGCTAAAACACTCAAGGAATTAGGGACAAGCTTAGGAAATATTTTTTTAAGGCTAGGGCTTATGGAATTCATATTACTTCTTGTAGACTTTTGATATACACAAAGAAATAAAGAGAAAGAAAGAAAAGGGAAAATTCCCTCATGGTGTGTGTGTGTGTGTGTGTGTGTGTGTGTGTGTGTGTGTGTGTGTG
>OU015748.1:28976537-29071925 GCA_907169655.1 Acomys percivali | reverse complement strand
AGAGAGAGAGAGAGAGAGAGAGAGAGAGAGAGAGAGAGAGAGAGAGAAAGAGAGAGAGAAAGCAAAGAAAACAAATGATGTATGTTTGTGATAGAATTGAACTTTTAAATGTATCTCAATTCTACTATAATAAGTATTTAAGATGAGTTAAGACATCTAATACCTTCTTTTTGTATCTATTATAAATAATTGTACTTTTCTATATGTTTTCCTTTCATACCGTGTGTCCCACAGATTGATCTCAGGTCTCCAGGCTTGGCAACAAATGCCTTTTCCTGCTGAGCTGTGAGCAGGTCCTGTTTTACCATGTTTATCACTATAGTCTCAGGTCCAGTTTAGACTTTTCTAGTTGAACTTTAGCTGACAGCAACTGCTGGATCCTCCAGATCTTATTCTTTTTTCTTCTTCTGCAATATTCTGGGTGTTTGGGGTGCATTTGTGTCTTTTAAGTATATCTAATGGGACTGGACTCTACAACTCTGCTTTGTGCTTGCTTGCAGTTTTTTGTAATGGTATTAATCTATTAAAAAAAGAACTTTCATTGATGAGTGGTAAGGACTATACTTATCTGTGATTATGAGAACAAATATTTAGAATGTAGCCAGGATTTTAGCTGTTTTATTAAAGTGGTGATTGTAACATCTCCTCCAAGAGCCACAATTTTTTGAGCCCTGGATAGTTGGCTAAGTTTCCAGTACAAGACATGGTTTCGATCCTTCTACAGAGTTACTAAATCCAAATAGAGAGCTGTTGATAAATATGAAGATATGCATGCCATTATTTTATCTTAAAGGTTACTCTGTCATCTTAATTATTTTTGTGTTCTATAGGTATTGTATCTGGGTATGACTTATGATTTCTTTTTATCTTTGGAAGCTTACATGGCAGTTTCTGGTACCCTAAAAGCTAGTCCTAGGGAGGAGGCATTCAAATCAGTTGTAATATGTATACAGAGTTATATGACTCTCTGACATCAGGCATTTTCTGAAGTGATGTTCAGTCACTAAATTTCTTACTCTGAAAGCAGGGATGAGTACCTGAGTTCAGATGCCCACTTCTCATATAAAAAGGATGGGTATGGATGCAAAAGTTTGTAAAAAGTACTTAAGGGACCAGGGAGATGGAGACAAATACATTCCTGGACATCACCGGACAGCTTCTTTTTATAAATCGTTAACTTCCAGACTCAGTAATGCTCTGTCTCAAAAAAAAAAAAAAAATAAGTTGAGAGAGAAACTGACATTTATTTTTGTCTTTCATCTGCATGTAAGTGTTTGTGAATACACAGGAACATGTACACATATACACACATACTATTGTCTTTTAATAGATAGTATGTTAATTATATGAGAATCTTATTTATAGACATAGGTATTTTGGTCATATTCAACTTTCTTTCCAAACTCCTACTGCATTATCCTTACTTTCCATGCCTAACAATGTTCCTCTTTTTATTTTTAACCTAAGAGGTCAATTTTGTGGGTCTATATATTCTTTGGTGTGTAGGCATGATCAAGAAGGTGGTCAACTTTCCAGGAATCACCAAACAGCTATTAAATGCAAGTATCTCCTCAGATATAGAAGGGACTTTGTATCCTTTCCCCCTCCCATCTGAAATTTTTCTGGTTTAGGATTTGACAGGACTTGTGTATGCTTGCACAGTTGCTGTGATAATCTATCTACAACTTCCCTGTTATGACTTGGAAATATTGTTTTGTTATGTCTGATGATGCCCATGCACGCTCTACATCAAACAAGAAAAAAAAAACTGATCAAAGTGAAGTAAGAATGAAACTTAGCTCAGGACATCTAGAATCTGACACAGCTCTTTCACTTTAGCCATTTTTAAGCACAGTACAATTTTGGAAAATGTATTCAGATAACAATTAACTCTGTCCCAAGTACACAAAAATTTAAGACATGTTTACACTGAGATGTTTTTACAAAGTATATCCAGCTTCTTTCACAAGAATGGGTACTGTTGACTCAGAGATAATGCCCAAGATTTAGGGTTTATAGAACTTGGCTGAGGTAAATATAACACCCATGGGTATCAGGATTAGCCTAGCACTAAGATAAAATAGAAGTCACTTAGGGTGTTGTAAAGCACAAGTGACATCATTCATAAGATTGGGTTTTATGGTCTAAAAGCAATGTTCAAGATTTAAGGGGAAAGGATATTATCTGGAATAAATAAATTCTGGGAGATACAAGCAGAATCTGTCTTATCAGACAACAAAGGATAACCCAGTTGGAAATCTATATCATTTCTGGAATTCCAGGAAAAGCAGCTATATGCATCCTTTATTTGAACAGGTAAGAATTGGTTCTGATTTTTTAAAACAATTTTACATTATTAGGAATTTATTAAAGGCATGTACCTCCCTTAAAGCCTGACTACCTTAAATAGTGAAATACCAGAAGAACTAAAATTGGATTTCAGGGCAAAGGTTAAGAACTAGGCCTACAGGAGATAATCTGGCTAGCTGCAAAAAGCAGCCCCACTAGAAATAGCGTTGCCTAGTGACTGACCTGAAGGGTCCCACGGGAGATAGGGTTGATAAGAGACCCAGTTTTATGGCCACATTTCTTCCTGCCCACCGGAGAGAGGGTTAATAAGAAACCAGACAGTTCCCTGGACAAGGTAATGAACAAAGAAAGCTAAGTCATGAGTGGTCTTGTTGTCTTTTTCTGTAGCTTGTCACTTTAGACATTAGACCCCTTTATGTTACACAACCAATAGATGCTTGCCAGGTTGGAACTCTCCTGCTTTGGGGAGTTGGGAGGGATTGGAAACTATAAATTTACCCTCAGCCCAGAAATCTAGGATCTTTCTGGATATCACTGCGTTGTTGCTCTATCAAGAGCCAAGCTCTCAGTTGATTTAAAGGTCCTCATGTATATTGCATCAACATCAAGTCCTGGTGGTTTTTTTTGTGGGGTTTCGAGATCTAGGTACAGCAATAGGTGGGAAAGGAGATGAAGGAGAACAAGAATGAAACCTTTTGGGTATCAGTTCCGTGGGGCAATTCCCCATGGACTTTTTAGGAGTCTTGTAGATCATCTATCCTTCAGAAGCAGGCTCACCATATGAGCACTGAACTTGCAGTTGGGAATCCCTTCTACTCCCCAAGCAGGAATCCCCCATCTCTCTCTCTCTCTCTCTCTCTCTCTCTCTCTCTCTCTCTCTCTCTCTCTCTCTCTCTCTCTCTCTCTCTCTCTCTCTCTCTCTCTCTCTCCCTGGTTCCCTCTTCTCTTGGATGATCATTTTACAACACAATAGCCCTGCCTGAGTCATTGGCCCCTGTCTTCTGTCTAAGGCTGATTTGGCTCTTCTGAGCCTATCTCAGATGTTCATCAGTTTGTAGACACAAAGTCTCAGTGGGGTGGCAACCTGAGGCTATTTTCTATTTTTACCTTGGGCCTAGACTAAGGCACATTTACATTCTCTTCACAGGTAAGTTGTGTGTTTAACACTCCTGGCTTCTCCAGGGTTTATTTCTGTGCACAAGGCCCTTTTGGCCTCTACAGTTATGGTCCATCACAGCCCCTGGCTTTAATAATTTTTCTGCCTCCCTATTCTGCAATGACTTCTAAGCCTGAGGAAGAAAGGATGTATTGGCTGGTTTTGTGTCAGTTTGATACAAGCTAGAGTTCTCAGAGAGGAAGGAGCCTCAGTTGAGTAAATGCTTCCATAAAACCCAGCTGCTAAGCATTTTCCCAGTTAGTGATCAATAGTGGAGGGTCCAGCCCAGTTTCAGTGATTACATCCTTAGGCTAGTGGTCCAGGTTTCTATAAGAAAAGAGGCTGAGCAAGCCAGTAAGTAACACTTCCATGGCCTTCTGCATCAGCTCCTACCTCCACGTTCCAGCCCTGCTGGAGTTCCTATCCTGACTTCCCTTCAATGACAGGCTATGATCTGGAACTGTAAAATAAACCCTTTTCTCTCCATGTTGCTTTTTGGACATAAATTTTCATTGTAGCTATAGAAATCCTAACAAGGACAGAAGTATATAAAGAGACATTCCATAAATTCTGCACTCTAGAGAAACCTGATTAATACAATGTATATGATATAAATGTCCTATTTAGACTTAAGCAACCTGAGGTCTTATTCTGTGCATAATGACAAGTTCAGACCTCTGAACTAATGAACATCAACAAGAAGTAGCTTCTCTAATGAGGGTTTAGAGATGCACAAGTTTATTGGTAAAACAATGAATCATTAAGATTCTCTTTAATCTTATATCCATTTAACACAATAATTGTGGATGTTCTTGCCTATGACCTAGTGACTTTACTATTATAGGTCCTGGGACCTTGTAATGGTGCCAAGTATGGATTCCATCTTGCGAAGAAAGGCTTAAATCTAACCAAAACATGGGTGATTGCTCCTATAGCATTCCTTCTGCTATGGTATTGGTAAACATATCCTATTAGTCAAATAATTACATGGTTCTAAAGTTGGAAAGATCAATGATTACTTTTCTCCTTCAGTGGTGGTGTCATAGCACTCTATAGCACTATAAAAATGAGCCAAAAGCAATGAAGCAATCAGGTGAGTACCAGCTTGATGTGTCCATGTTCTGTGAAGTCTCTTGCATGTTTAAATAAGTAGTGTCCTCAGCCATAGGGTGGTACTGTTATGTTGTGGAGAGTAAGCAGAAACAATGACAATAGCTTGTACAATTTCATGGGGGGATTCTATGGTACCATGTTCAACAAATCTAAGATATGTAATACTACATTTGATCTTAGCCAATAGGCCGAGAAGTGATATGTAACACATTTGTGAACATTTATTTTAAGAATCTTTTATAGATTTATTTTCTGTGTCTGAGTGATTTGCCTGTACACACACACACATACACACACACACACACACACACACACACACACACACACACACAAAGTTCCCCTGGAACTGGAGTTAAAGTTGGTTGTGATCTATTATTTGGGTGAAGAGAAAAAAACCCAGTTTATCTGAAAGTAGAACAGGTGTTCTTAACACTAAGCTATCCCTCTAATCCTCAGCATTATGACTTTTACTTATTTGCTTTAATGTCCATTAGGGGAATCTGTGCCTCATTATAGGATAACTCCATTTCATCTATTTTTATATATGGCTATGGGTATGGCTATGTGTGTATGTGTATTATATATGTATGCATATGTGTATATATTTATATGTATATGTGTTAAGAAATTTCTCCAGCAGATTTCCATATGACCTTCTGAAAAAAAAGAATTTCAGTGTTAATTATTGTTTCTTATAAACTATGTTACTTTGCTCTCCCATCCAAAAACCTCGATTTACCATTCCAGTTTCATTATTTTAATTTCTCTTTCTATATCAGTTTTCTGTCTCTTGTCCTTTGAAAGCTCTTCAAATCCTTAGCAATCATGGAAATGTAAATCGCAACAACTCTGATATTCCTTCTCACAACTGTCAGAATGTATAAGACCAAAACCAGCAGTGGCAGCTCAAGAAGTTGAAGATGTGGAACAAGGGGAACACTCCTCCATTGCTGGTGGAAGTACAAACCTGTACAGCCACTTTGGAAATCCATATGACTATTTCTAATAAAACTGGGAATCAATCTATCTCAGACCCAACTCTACCAGTCTTGGTCATATACCCAAAGGACCATCCACCAAACCACAAAGACACTTACTCACCTATGTTCATAGTCATGGCAGGCTTACTACTTTCCTCACTGCTATGGGTATTCCAAATACATCGCACATAGTATTCAAAGCTAGTGTCTGTCCATGCACTAAAGAAAGCATTTTACACTTATCTTTTTAAGTCTGTTATCCGACACAAGATGATTCTTTCTAGCTCTATCAATTTACATGGGATTTTCACAATTTTTTATTAGCTGAATAATATTCCATTGTGTAAATGATGACTATTTAGGCTATACATATTCCCTGGCTATTGTGAGTGGAAAAGCAATAAAAGTGAATGCAAAAAATCTCTGTCATAATAAATAGAATATCCCTTGTTTATTTTTATTGAATTATAAGTGAAACCATGTAGGAAATCTCGCACTTTTTTCTTAACATAGTAACTGTACCAGGTTTTACTCTCTACAGCAGAAAATACATGTCTTTCCCCTAAATCACATGAGAACTTTTTACCAGTTGATGTTTGTTTTTGTTTATTCTTTTTACATTTTGAAATGTATTCTTCTCTCAGATATTATATCAAACCGAAGTTCCCCCTCCATCTTCTCCAGTTTCCTCTCCCCTACTTTCCTCCTCTCCCCTCCCAGACCCTTTCATCCATTTTTCTTTAAAAAATGGCAGACTTCTTAGGGATAGCAACCAAACATGGCATATAATGTTGTGGTAAGGCTAGGCACATCCCTCCTATTAAGGCTGGAGGTGACCTAGTAGGAGGAGACATGTCCAATAAGAAGATATCAGAGTAAGTGACAGCTCTTGGCCCCATTGTTAGGTGTCCAACAAGAACTCTAACCATGTTATGTACATAGAACCCATACAGGCTCCTGGATTGTTGCTTCAGTCTCTATGAACTCCTATGAGACTTGGTTAGTTGAATCTGTATTCCATTTCTGATGGCATCCTTGAAACCTGTGGCAACTACAGATTTTTCTTCCACTCTTCTGAAGGACTTCCCAAGCTCTGCATAATAATTACCTGTGGGTTTCTAAATCTGTTCCCATCACTTGTAGGATGAAGCATCTCTGCTAAAAATTATGCTAGGCTCCATTCTACAAGTATAACAGAATATCACTAGGAATAATTTAATTGAATTTTAGTAATAATAATAATTATTATTATTATATGTTATATATAATAATAGTAATAATGTTTTCCCAGTTGTATTTGGTTTTATACATACCATGTTTGTCTTTCTGGATCTGGCTTATTTCACTCAGCGTGATATTTCTGGTCCCATCCACATGCCTTCAAATTTTATAATATTATTTATTTTAAATGCTTACAAATACTCCATTGTACAAATGTACTACATTTTAAAAAATAATTTTTGGTTGAGGATCATGTCTATTGTTTTCAGATTTGGGCTATTAAAAATAGAACTGCTATAAACATAGGCGAGTTGGTGTCCTTGTGGTAGGATGAAGCATCCTTTGGGTGCATTCCAAGTTGTATAGCTAGGTTTTGGGGTGGATCAATTCCCAATTTTCTGAGAAACCTTAATACTGATTTCCAAAGTGGCTGTTTGCACTTTGCACTCCCACCAGCAGTGGAAGAGTGCTCCTCTTGCTTTATATCCTGGCAGGCAGCAGTTATCACTTGTGCTTTTGATCTTAGCCATTCTGACAGGTATAAGATGGAATCTTAGAGTCATTTCAATTTCCATATTTCCTGATGACTAAGGATGCTGGGCATTTATTTGTTTCTCAATCATTTGAGACTTCCCTAACTAGAATTCTGTTTCAATCTGTACCCTGTTTTTAATTGGATTAGTTGCTTTGTTGATATCTAGTTCCATATAAATGTGTATATTTCAAATATATATATAAGCATGTGTGTGTGTGTGTGTGTGTGTGTGTGTGTATTGGATATCAGTCCTCTCTCAGATATGGAGTTGGTAGAAATCTCTCATTCTGTGGGATGCTGTTTTGTTTTATTGACAGTGTCCTTTGCCTTACAGAATATTTTCATTTTTGTGAGGTCTCCTTTATTAATTAATCTTAGTGACTGCATAATTGGTATTCTGTTCAAGAAGTTGTCTCCTGTGCAAATATATTCAAGGCAACTTCTCACTTTTACTCCCATCTTGTTCAGTGTACATCATTCTACATTGAAGTGTTTGATCTATGTGTACGTGAGTATTCTGCAGGGTCATAGATATGGAACTATTTTCATTCTTCTACATGACAACATCCAGTTATACCAGCATCATTTGTACAGGCTATTTTTCCCACCGTATGATTCTGGCTACTTTACTATAGCTCTGTAGTACAGCTAGAGATCAGGGATGGTGATTTATCCAGAAATTCTTTTTATGATATAGGATTGTTCTAGAGATCTTGGTTTTTTTTTTTTCCTTATGAAGTTCTTTAGTATTGTCCCAGTATTGTTCCTGGATGTTTTTTTCTTTCAGAAACATTTTAGATTAACATTTTCTTTGACAGGGGTATCATTTTCTTCTATTATATCTTCAGGTCCTGATATTTTTTCTTCCATCTCTTCTATGTTGTTAGTAATGCTTACATTTCTAGTTCACATCATCAGAATTTCCTCAGTTTGTGTGTGTATGTGGTTTTTGTTTGTTTGTTTGTTTCTATTTCCACATTCAGGTCTTGAACAGTTTTATTAATTTCTCCACTTGCTTGTTTGCATTTTATCCAATTCTTTAGGTTTTCTTAGATTTTTTAAAAGAGATTTATTCATTTCTTCTTTAAGGATCTCTACAATCTTCATAAATTTAATTTTAAGGTCATTTTCTTGTGCTACAACTGTGTTTTAGTATTCTGGAATATGATAGCTAGGTTCTGGTGGTTTAATATCGCTCTGGCTATTGTTGATTGTATTCTTACTCTGGTGTTTACACATCTGGTTTGGAATGAATATAGGTTTAGGTGTTGATTTATGAGTTTGTTTTTGTTGGAATGATGAGTTGTTCTTTGGTTTCTGTTTCCTTTTTGGTCTTCTGGTTTTTGAGGTCTGTATCTCTGGCAGGCTGCTTAACTCCTGGTCTATAAAGAAATCTCAATAAGAGTTGGGGTTTGAATTTGTGGTAGCTAATACAGTCTTTGCTGTAGCAGGAGGTCTCTGCTCTTCTGACTACTGTGGTTTTCTTTGTTTAATCATAGCCTTTCTGTCTAGGGTAAGAAAAAAAATCTCAAAGTAATTTTGATTTCTTTTCCTTGAGAGCTAAAAATGTTGAACATTAAAAAATAAAACCAGCTGATTGCATATCATTATTTGAGTAAATCTTTTTAAATTTGTGAATTATTTTCTTTACATTTGGATATCTTAGCTCTTTTGTACAGGCTAAATATTAACTCTCTGGCAGATATATAGCGGGAGAATATTTTTTCCATTCCTAAACTGCTTCTTTATTCAAATGTCAGTACACACAGTACAAGAGCTCTTGAAATTCATATGATTCCAATTGTCAATTGCTGGTCTTAAGAACTAAGCTTCTAGAGCCCTTTTAAAAAAATATTTTCCTACACTGAATACATTATGCTGAAATATATTACATACTTTCTTCTTTTTCAAAGTAAGGGTAACACGTCTTTTGCTACCTACCAATTTGGAGTCAAATTTGGTGTGAGGTGATAGAGACCTAGCTTCAGTTTCCTTCTTTTTTTAATTATTTTAATTTATTCCGATTATATCCCAATTGTTATCCCCCACGTGTATCTTCATGTTCCTCCCTGCCCCCTCATTCATCCCACTCCTCTCCCCTATACCTCTGGTAGAAAGGGACCTTCTCCCCACCATATGACCTCAGCCTCTCATCTGGATAGTCTGCTTCTCCTTCCTCTGTGTCCCACCAAGTCTCCCCACCAAGGAGTAGATCAAACTGGGGCCACCAAAGTTCATGTCAGAGGCAGTCCTCATTTCCCCCATAATCTGAACAGGAGGTCTAGGTTTACTGCAGGCAGTTTGTGCAGGCCCCCACTGGGTTCAGATCTGCCAGTTTTGTGGGGCTCCTGAGCCCTCAGGGTCCTTCCATTATCCAATTCTTCCATACTACTTTCACATGGAGTCCAGCAGAGTCCGTTCATCTGTCCCAATCACGTACTGAGAGGAGACTCTCAGGGGATATCTATGTTGGGTTAATACCCACTTATAAGTGAGTATAAGCCATTCATGTCTTTCTAGGTCTGGGTACCTCACTCAGGATGATCATTCCTACCTCCATCCATTAGCTGGCAAATTTGAAGATTTCCTTGTTTTTAATAGCTTTGTCTGTAGCTATCCAAGTTGACCAGCAGCATTCGTTGAAGTGCTGTTTTGTTTGGTGTTTTGTTGGTGTTGGTGTTGGTGGTGGTCGTAGTTTTTTGTTTGTTTGTTTGTTTGTTTTTGTTTTTGAAGAATAATATCAGGCAGGTGGAAATGGATAGATTTATATTCAAGTTCTTAATTCTCTCACACTGAACAGTGCGTCTATTATTATAGTACTACACCAAGGTTACTTGTCTACTTCTCAGGTATAACTCAAACTAATGGATGACAATACCTCCAAAAGTTCTTCATTCTGGATGTGTGTGTGTGTGTGTGTGTGTGTGTGTGTGTGTATGTGTGTGTGTGTGTGTGTGTGTAAGATGAAATTTTGGTAATTTTATAAAGTATTTAAGCTTTTTTTTAAAGTTTCTATTAAAATTTTATAAGAATTTAATTGAGATTTTGTTTAACATATTTATTATTTTTGATGAGATAGACATTTCGTAATATATAATAGATCAATCTATGAGTTTAAAAGTTCATTCCATTTTCTGATCCCTTTCTCAATTTATTTCTTCAATGTCTTAAAATTTTTCTTATACAAATGGTAGATTTATTCCAAAATGCTTTTTGAGATATTATTAGTGAAATTGTTTCCTGATTCCTTTCTTACTGTTTGTGTTTAATATATAGAAAGACTTCTGATTATTGTTTGTCATATTTATATCCTGATACTTTGCTGGATGTGGTTGTTAGCTGTTAAAAATTATCTGGTACAGGCTCTGCGAACTTGGTATACTTCGGATAGTTTTATGTGAACTTGAAACAAATTAGCATTATTAGAAAAAGGGAACTTCAATTGGGAAAATGCCCTCATAAAATCTAGCTGTAGGGCATTTTCTTAATTAGTGCTTGATGAGAGAAGACTTAGCCTATTGTGGAGGAGTAGCCAGTAAGCAGCACCCTGACCTCCAGATTCCTGTCCTGTCCTGTTTGAATCCTGACATCTTTCGATTATTAACAGTGATTTGGAAAGATAAACCAAGTAAACTTCATTTCACACAACTTGCTTTTTGATCATGGTGTTTCATCAAATCATAGCAATAAAAACACCAATTAAAACAGTGTGAGTAGGTGTGCATATGTTGGGGGTGTGGGGTGTTGATTTTTACAAGGTTAAGATATGTTTTCTTTATATCTAGTCTTTGAGACTTTTAGCATAAATGGATGCTGGATTATTGTAAATGATCTCTTCTATATCTAATGAGAGGATCAAGTAGATTTTGTCTTTTAGTCTATTTATGTTATAAATGTATTTATTGATTTGTTTGTTGGAATGTCCTCTTTCTCTTGAATGAAGATGACTTGAGAATGGTGGACAGTATTTTTGATGTACTTCTGAATTCATTCAAATGCCATCTTGAGATTTTTTCCATGTATATTTATCAAAGATACTGGAGTATAATTTTTTGTTGTTATGTCTTTCATTTTTGGATCAGGATACTACTGACTGTCTAAAAACAGAATTTTTGAAATGTTCCTTCAGTTTCTACTTTATGAAACATCCAGAGAAGTAGTAATAATAGTTCTTTCAAAAGCTAATGAACTTCTGGTTTTGTTTTGTGTTTGCTTGTTGTTGTTTGTTTAAGAAGAACTTTTTAAAATCACTGCTTCAATCACATTCGCAATTATGAGCTTACTTAGGTTATTTATTTCATTTTGATTCAACTTTGGTGGGTCAAATATACCTACAAATTTGTTCATTTCTTTTATGTTGTTCCAGTTTTGTGGAATATAGATATTTTTAATGTGTTCTTTTTTTTTCTTCCTGTCTGTATAGCTTTCTTTTCTTCTCTTATTTTATTATTTTGGTAATCGTTTTATGTTTTTTGCCTACAATTTCCCAATTCTCTCAAGCCAACTCATCATCATTGATTGATTCTTTTTATTTTTTTTTCCATTTCATTTCTTAATTTCAGCCCCAATTTTTATTATATCTTTGCATCTATTCTTTGTGGGCATTTTGATGCTTTCCTTTCATGGTCTTTGAGAATAATACATTTCAAAATGCTATACAGTCCCTGATCAGCACTGTGGATTGAATGACTTTTAAGAAGGGAGGTGAGATTGTTTTTCTCGAATACTTTTTTTTTTGATGTTTTAGAATTTCACACATATATTAAATAACATCTGTTCACGTTTACCCAGCACAGTCACTCAAAGCTATTTCCCTGTCACCTCATCATGTCCTACTCCCAGTGTCATGTCCTTTGTTCCTCATCCTCCCCCTTTTTGCTGACTTTCTTTCTTTCTTTCTTTCTTTCTTTCTTTCTTTCTTTCTTTCTTCTTCTTCTTCTTTCTTCTTTTTCTTCCTCTTCTTCCTCTTCTTCCTCCTCCTAGTCCTCGGTTGGTGCTACAGTCTTAGCGGCCTCCTCTGGGCCCTGGTTAGTTGGCTCTGTTGGTCTTCTTGTAAGCCTCCTGTCGTCTCCAGGCTCTTTTCTCCTTCCTCCAACTTTTCCACTCAATTCCCTACGCTTCAGCCAACATTTGGCTGTGAGTCTCTGTCAAAGTGTCTTTTATTCTATTGGCTCAATTGTTATCTTACTGTCTCCTGGCTTACTGCTGCTTTCTGCTAACCTAGGCCTAATCCTGGAAGCTTCCATCCTCTATATATTCTAACCCAGGTCTAGAAGGTTTTCAGCCTCTGAGGCTTACTGCCTAATAAGCTCACCTTTATTTGTTCTTTCAGAGCTCTAGGATGGATGGTTCAATTCAGCTGACCAGGCTTAAACATTTCCCCCAACTGACTTATTTAGTTTGCCTTCTCTTTCTCTGCCTGGCATTGCTTTGCTTGGCCTTAAACTAACTTAGCAATCTGCTCCAATCATCTGTTTCTTCTCATTTTCTGCCTAATTCTGTCTTCGCCTGAGTTCTCTCTCTGCAACCGATCTCTCTATTACTGTCCTGGTAAAACTGCCTCCTCTCTCTCTCTGAAAAAAATGCCCCTTTAGTAGCCTACCTTTCTATTCTCTGTTTGTGAGTGTTGGGCATATCCTATTCTTTCAAATCTTCTCTGAATTGTCACCTTTTCTGCCACTCAATTAGATATCACTTTCAAACAATGGTGCCTCCTTCTATAATTTGGGATTAAAGGCATGCCTAGATCTAAAATTTCTTTACCTGATGCTTGCTCTATATTAGGATGATGTTGAACTCATATCTGTTTGCCTCTGACTCCTGGATTAATGGCATGTTTGTATTCCAGGTGGATAACACAGACATAGAAGATCTTTAGATGTGATCTCTTACCAGCTTGATCACATAGATCTAGAAGGTCTTTGTATGTGATCTCTTGCCAGAACAGCCATGTTCTGATTTAACATTCTTCTACAAGTCTTAGCATCTGTTTCGAGGCACTGCTGGGCAAGCTTCTGAGAGGACAACTCCGGTTAAACTCATGTCTGCAAGCATAGCAGAATATTGCCAGCTTTTCAATTACTTCCCCCTGGTGGGACTGCCTTGCCAGACCTCAGGGGAAAAGGACATGATCAGTTATGATACAACTTGATGAACTGGGTTGAATGGGAAGGGGGGCTTGCCTTTTCTGAAGAATAAGGGAGGGGAAGGTAGAAGAAGGAAAGAGTGTGAGACTAGGAGTGAAGAGTGATGGGGCTATAACCAATATGTAAAGTGAATGAATGAATGAATGACTTTTTTTGGTTTTTCAGATAGGGTCTCTCTGTGTAGCCTTGACTGTCCTAGACTGCTTTGTAGACTAGGCTGGCCTTGAACTCACAGCAATCCACTTGCCTCTGCTTGCCTAATGCTGGGATTAAACGCATGTGCCATCACCGCCTGGTGTGAATGAATGAATGAACGAACAAACTTAAAAAAAAAACACACATACACACAGAGAGATAGAGAGAAAAAAAAACACATACACAAATTGACTGACCAATGTGTATTCAAAATTCAGCATTTTAACACCCATTTACTTCTGTCAAATATGGCATCCTTTATATTTTCAAATTATTTTGATTCTTGAAACTTGTATATTTTTATATTTTTCCATTATAACTAACACTAAACAATTTTAAAAGTTATGTGCTTTATTTTACACATATTGGGTGCATTTGATAAAAGCCCCAAATCCTTTTCTTACTTAGTTCCTATAATATAGTTTATGTTGAATTCAAATCACATCAAATATCCCTAATTGTATCTCAATACTCATCTCATGCAGACAAACTAAAATATCAGAATCATAAGAATTCTTGTAAAGCTATGCTATGAAAGCATAACCCATCAGAACTACTATATCTAATTAAAATTGGACTGATAAGAGAAAATCATTTTCAAATAAGAAGAATGCAGGTATGACATTTGCAGGAAAATTGGTAGAAATAGACATTACCATGGTAAACAAGTCAAACAAGGACAAACATTATGTGCTACATGAGATATGAAATACACAGAGACAGGATGGGAAAATTGTAGAGATTTGTTTGGGAACAGGAAGAAATAGAAGGAATAAATACGGAGAACAAGGAAAATAACATCAGAGAAAAATGATAGGAAAGTAGTATTTGCTTTCTTTTATACATGAAATTTACAATTTGTTAATGCATCCCCGTCTATATCTCTGGAATAGTGATATGGGGGATATACGATAGTGTTGGGGGGAATGTGAACAAAGCACTATAGCATACATGTTTGAAAGTTTCCCATTGTTTGGTATGCTACAGAAAGCTACTAAACTAATTATAATATACACATATTTTCTACTTCACTGGTTTATGAAAAAAAGCCATGAAGGCATAGGTGAAAAGTCTCTTTTTAGAAGAATTTCTAAATCTTGTGTTTGTGTGTTGTATATTCATGTTATTATTAGCTGAAGATAATAAAATTTACTCAAGTAACCAATTGACTCAATTTAAAACATGTGCTTCATCCAACAAATACTTAAGGCACTAATTTTTCTAAGGAATGAATATCAAAGTCACTTGGCAGGCTGGATCAAAGGTTTGTGTGCATGCCTCCTTTCCAAACCAAACCTCGGTATTTTTTAGGCTTTAGAATGTATTAGGAGAGACTGGGTTTATCAAAAGGGCTTAGATCAGCACTGCTGAATTGAATCTCCCTGACTCACTTTTCATTTTTCTTCTAAGCAAACTGCCATTTCAAGCTTAAACTTTCTAGAGATCAATATTTTAATCCTTAAAATTGCCTTGGATGACATTTTAACCATCCTTTTGAGGTGGTTTTGGAAAAATTTAATTGTACGGTTCTTGTAGATGTTCTTATAGATGAATTTATAAGAAATTATTCTTGTTACATCTCTATAGTTATCCCATCCCTTGTATCCTCCCATTTTCCCCTTATTCCCCTCCCCTATGACTGTTCCTGAAAAAAAAAAAGAAAAAAAAGAAAAAAAAGAAAAATAAATAAATAAAAGCTGAAATAAAAAAAGAAATTATTCTTATTGTAGTTTAAACAAATAAATTATTTTCCCCAAATCTGTTTACTTTTCTGTATCTCTTAACAAAGATATATGGTTTTAGTTTGCCTAAATAATTTGTATGACACTTTACTGATTCATCTTTCATACAGAAAAATAAACCAAATCATTTTCATTTATAATATTTCTTTTAATATAAACATGCATATTTAATACAGATTATACTGTGCTAAGGCCCAAACCCAGGTCCTAACACACATTAGATAAACCCACATTCTCCATCCCAGTTTCATGATTTGCTAAGAAGTGATTACTTAAATGTGCTTCATCTGGGATTTCTGCCAATTAATGGCTGTTTAATACTGTGTCCCTCTGCTATGTGTAGTTGAATTCAAACTCTAAATGACTTTATAAAAGCAATTTTATCTCAAAATAAACATGTTGCTAGCATTGATACTTATGGTCAAAATATTTTTATAATTTCTGCATGAAAATTTTCACTTTATAAACAAAATAGTAAAATAACTTTACACAGGAGTTGGGTTTTGGGACTTATTTTCTTACTTTTTTACTTCCCAGTATCTTTAACCTGTACCAGTTTTCTGGACAAACTACATTCTCTGCAGTGGTCATATAATAGTTGTTTATGAAACCAACATAAGCTATGCAACAAAACGAGGTTAATTTAGCTCTAGATCTGTATTATATTTGGGAGTGACTGTCAACCACAAAATCTTCTCAATGGCAAATCTCTTTTTTTATTGTCATAAATAGTATAATTTATTCAAGTAAGTAGATCCAATACTATAAATCTACCTGGGCTTTGCTCCCATAGTGTTCCCAAGGGATCATGCAGTAGCATTGAATTATTACTGAGCTGAACAGTTGATATAATGGTCTTTCCGGAGTAAAGCCCTTAGTACACACCTTAAATTCCAAACAATGAAGGTAAGGTTAGGTTAGAGAAGGAAGTAGCCATGTTTGAAAGTGAAGTCTAATTGAGGAGCAGAAAAACGATGAATCAGAGAAAAATTTGACAGAATGAGTTATGGCTAGGGCACACCCAGGTCTCATAAGGACAGGACAGAAAGAGAGGCTACTTAAGAACAATGCAGATAGAAAAAAATTATTGAGAGTTTATTACTGGACAATTTTATAGAGGCATATCACAGAGAGAACAAGCTAGACATAGGTGAAGATATAACAAGCCATAGAATGATAAAAGTCTCAATTGGGCAGGCATGATTTGCCATTCCCTCAATCTCTACTCCATCTTAATCCCTACACTTGTAGGCAAGGCAAATTTTGGGTCAAAGGTTTGCTGTCCCCCTTCATCCACTGAAAGTCCTACCTAGTTACAGGAGGTGGCATTTCAGGCTCATTAACCCTCACTATTAGGAATCTCAGCTAGGGTCATCCTCATGGACTCCTGGAAGCCTCCCGTGTACCAGAAATGCCTCCCATGAATTTATGTTTTCTCTCCCAGTCATTTCCCTCACCCTGCTCCCACACACACCAGTAGCCCTCTTTTATGAAAGTGATAAACAGGCTGAGAAAGAAATTAGGGAAACAATATTATTCATAATATCCACAGATAATAGCAAATATTTTGGTTAATTCAAAACCCAGCTAGTGAAAGATTTGTTTGACAAAATCTTCAAGCCTTTTTTTTATTATTAATTTATTCTTGTTACATCTCTATGGTTATCCCATCCCTTGTATCCTCCCATTCTCCCCTCCCTCCCATTTTCCCCTTATTCCCCTCCCCTATGACTGTTCCTCAGAGGGATTACCTCCCCCTGTATATGCTCATAGGGTATCAAGTCTCTTCTCGGTGACCTGCTGTCCTTCCTCTGAGAGCCACCAGGTCTCCCCATCCAGGGTACATAGTCAAATGTGAGGCACCAGAGTACATGAGAAAGTCATATCCTACTCTCCACTCAAGTGTGGAGACTGTCCTGTCCATGGATTAGATCTGGGTAGGGGTTTAAATTTTACTGCCTATATTGTCCTTGGCTAGTGCCTTAGTTTGAGCGGGACCCCTTGGCCCAAATCTGCCTATCATAATGTTCTACTTGTAGGTTTCTAGGACTCACTGGATCCTTCTACTTTGCTATTCTCACATGGTTCTCTCATCTAGAGTCCCAATAGGATGTCCTCCACTCTGTCCCAGTTTCCTGGTAAGGGAAGGCTTTCATGGGAACTTCAAGCCTTTTAAGAAAGAATTTGAAGAAGATATCAGAAGATGGAAAGATCTCCATGGTCATAGATCTATAAAATTAATATAGTAAAAGAGGCCATCTTACTAAAAGCAATCTACAGATTCCATGCAATTATTCCCACCATATTCCAACACAATTTGTTGCAGACCTAGAAAGAACAACCTTCCACCTTACATGAAAAAATAAAAAAGCCACAGAAGAGCTAAAACAATTCGGCACAATGGAAGAACTTCCTGGTGTATCACCATCCCAGATTTCAAGCACAGAAATAGTAATAAAAAACTGCATAGTATTGTCATAAAAACAGACATATAGATTAATGGAATCGAATGGAAGACCCAAAGGTAATCTCACACAATCACGAATACCTGATTTTTGACAAACAATCCTTATAATCAATGGAAAGGGGCCATAAATTTGAGAAAAGCAACAAGAAGCATATGAGGGGGTTGAAATGGAGGAAATGTAAAAGGTAAATGATGTAATTATAAACCCAAAACATAAAAATATTTAAAATGTCAACGTAATAATTAAAATACTACTAACTTTCAGATGTCTACATTAGCATCTTGTCAATGTGATAATTAGGGCTCTGGCAACAAACAGCTAAACACAGTTTTGCTTAATGGAGGAAGATGTAGAATTCAATAGATGGGGTTGAAAATTGTCTGTTCATTGGAAGGCTGAAAAAAAACAAGCTGGAGTTTTAATATGGCTTATGTCTTCATATCTGATGGCTGTGGATATTGGGTAGAGTACTCTTGCTTCTTAAATACACCAGAGCTATTTAAAATTTAAAGATACTCTGAAGAAGTACTGAGCGTATAACATTATAGACACCACCAATGATATCTAAAATGTAAATTTTACAATTGTGTGCTACAATACAGTTATCAAAATGCTTCCTAAAATTCAATGGTATATTTAAGACTTCCAAGAATAAAATTATAAATTAATCACTCAGCATTTCTCAAAGAAAATAAATAATTCTAATACAGGAATGAGAACATAATGTAAATTAATAAATAAAAAAAGAAGTATTGGGATCATGATATAACTGATTTCCTCTTTTCCTTTTCTCCCTCTAAACCCAGGCACATTTTGCTCCCTATTTTCCTTTTAATTGGTGACCTCTTTTTTCTTTTTATTTTTTATTTATTTTTGGTGACCTCTTTTATTACTAATTATTATTACATTATTATTATATGTCTATACATATATATTTCCAAGTATTGCACTCTCATTCAGTACGAAAATTTTCAGGGATAATATGGCACTGGAAAATCAACTAATATGCTATTCCCAGGGAAAAGCCATCTTCCCGCTTTCTTCAGTTGCCCATATTCCTTTATGCAGTGCTGGGGCCTTGTGGACTTTTCCTCCTACTTCTTAATTTCATCATGGTTGAGTGCAGATCTGGGTAGTCATATTGCCCCAGCCTTATGGGTATAGCTTCAGATGTTACTAGAACACTCAGTCTAACAGCAAAACTGCCAACTTTCTAGATCTTACAGTTGTCTTCCCCATCTTCACCAGCGTTCTCTGGACCTTGTGTGTGGGCGTGATTTGTAGATTTACTGTAAGTCCTTGTCTCCACAACTCTGCATTCTGACTTGTGCTTTTCGGTAACAGTTTCTTTTTGTTGTAAAGGGAATGTTTCTTGATGAGGGGATGAGTTTAGACTTAGCTATAATCACAAATGTTTACAAATTGGTAGATATTATGCTGGTTTAGTAAACTGGTAGTTATGGATTCTCCTCGAATATCTATGACTTCAGTAGCACTGAACAGTGAGCTAAGTTCCAAGAACCAGGTCCTCTTGTTGATCTGGTTTTAAGTCCAATTAGACAGCTTTTGATTAGTTCTCAAGTGTGTGTGCCACTATTGTTCCCTTACTGTTATCATTCCATGCTGGCCACTGATATGGTTCATAAGCATCATAAACAGACAGGCCTTTTGCTTGCTTTCCTTCTGTGTAAGCTTGCATGACGCCTCCTGGCAGGATGGAAGCTTTCAGATCAGCCCCAGCTCAATTGTTTGAACCCTGTTTCTGAAGTGCTTTCTTCCTCAACAATGTGGATTTGCCTTGTACAACTGGGAGTGACCAGGGGAAACAGGAACAGGGGAGTCTCTTTGATAGCCCTAGGCAACAACTCAAAAGACTTCACATATTTATTTTTGAAAATTTTGTCATTGTTTCTTGGATGGAGCACCATCATCTTAGGATGAGAAAAGTTCATTAAATTGTATGTGGATACTTACTGACAGAATTATATGTAGTACATGATTTTGTTGACAATTATTAATAATTCCCTGTGCTCTTTACAAATACTTAGTTTTGCTTTACCCACCATGTTCTGTATTCTGTATTTACTATCGTTACCTACCTTCTTCTGTATTCTGTATTTACTATCTTACCCATTCCTAAAAACCCCCATCCTTTTCCAATTTTCCTATCATATAAAAATTCTAACCAGTTTCTTAGGACTACAAAATAAAACTAATTCCAAAAAAATACATGTGTCTAACTATACAGAATGTTATAATTTGTATGGTTAACAATGTACACATATAAAAATAGTCCTTGAAGGTATATCACTATTTGTCTTTCCTGAGTTGTTGAGCTTTCTGTAGACTACCTAGCTTTGATCTGTATGTTGGAGAAGTTATCTGAGTTAATGCAGTGCTCAAAAGTATGAAATTATTGAGAATTAAGATTGTTTTGTCTGTTCTATTGTTGAAGTACTAAGAAACATTTGGAGGTCTGGATTAGAGCAATAGTAAAATAATGGAGCTATACTCAAGAGTACATGGAAAACTGAACAGAAGGAGAAATCTACCAGCTGTGTGACACATTTCTGTCACTGAAGCCAGATGGTTTGGTGCCATCAAAACTCAATAAGAAGGCTTGTTCTGCAGACTTAGTGAAGTTTGCTTTACAATGAACAGCACTGTGTCATTTTTAAATTGCTACGAGTGTCATTTCTCATTCCAGGCTACTACTTATGTAGGCTGAGGATCACAGGATTCTTTTGTACTAAAGGTGGAATTTTCAGATTTGATTCTAGATGTTGATCTAGTAGGAGAAATGTGTGATTGTGATGGATTTCAAAGAAAATAAGCATCCTTTCCAGGTATCTACCAAAGTAAGCTTGTCATGTACTTTTAAATAAAGAATGGTACCTTCAGAAACAATTTTCCCCTAAAGGAAATATAATATTGACTTATAACTTTGACCTATCTCTTTCAATGAGTGCTAACAGGTTTTAATTCCAAGTTCGAAGCATGTCTTCTTCCCCAATCAATACAACATTTTAACAAAAATGAGGTGAAATTGACAATGATGTCAATGCCATGTAGCAACTTATTGATTATTTGATTAATTAATATTAGTTCTATGACTAAAACTACAAGATATTTTTCAAAGACCTACATGAGAAGTGTTTGATTTTCAGAACATGATTTGAATTGAGTGTTGAAAGACCAGAGTTCATCCTTTAAATTTTTTTTCTTTTTCTCTATGGTATTAAGCAGTCTGTTACATCATAGTCATTATAAATATCATCATTATCAAGTGGTCAAATGCTGTTTTCATTTAAGTTCACAGGGCATGGACTTGAGATGGTACTTCATAAAAATCCAACACAGATGGTAGCTTGATTATCTGTAAAGCTGCTGCACGCTTGGAATTATTAATTTTTTCTTTCCTGAAAAACAAGATGTCAGCACCATCGTGGATTGCAAAGAAAAGGCCAATCCTCAGAATACCTTTTTTATTTCTGTTTTCTATGGCTATTTCTAAAATCAATTCTGCATCAATCAGAATCCATTTAGGATATAACATTTGTACAAAACATTATTACAGGAAATTTTTTTTCTTTTCTTTTTCTTTTTTTTCTTTTTTAATTTTTTTCCTTTTTTTAAATTAATTTATTCTTGTTACATCTCAATGGTTATCCCATCCCTTTTATCCTCCCATTCTTCCCTCCCTCCCAGTTTCCCTTTATTCCCCTCCCCTATGACTGTTCCTCAGAGGGATTACCTCCCCCTGTATATGCTCATAGGGTATCAAGTCTCTTCTCGGTGACCTGCTGTCCTTCCTCTGAGTGCCACTAGGTCTCCCCATCCAGGGGACATACACAGGAAATTTTTGAGACAATTCTTTTAAAAATTATTTTCTAAAGATAATTAGTTAATAAATGCAAGAAAACACCAAGAGCTTAGAAATATCAAGTGTCGTGAACAGCTGCCACACATATGCCAAAGGAAAAAAATGCAATGAAGAAAGTAAAAAGAAAATTTGCATCACAATTCAGGATTAAAATATAGACTTCATTAGAAAATATGGGCCACTGAACAGAGACAGAGTTGCTACAGTCTAGAGAGAATGACAAGCAGGTATCAGTGGCTTCCCAGTTCTACTAAGATTGTGTCTCACGGAGTATAGTACTGTCAAGGAAAATGTGGATTTCAGACGAAGACAATGATTGATATAAGTAAGTCCCAAATATTGCAAAAAGAAAGTGTTTATAGGAGGTTCAAATGTAACCACCTTGTTGTTTTATTGACAAATGCTACTGTGTGCTGAAATGATCTTTGCTGGAAGGCATACACAGCTGGTTTTCTTCCACAGGGCCAGCAATGAATTTGCTAGTTGGCTGATAAAGAGTCAACTTGTTAAAGAGCATTTTAGGTCCTTTATCTTAATTCACAGTTTAAGGGGCATAGTCAGTCATGGCAGGAAAAATAGTGTCAACAGTCTGGTCACATTTCATCTTCAGTACTTAGGAGTGAAAAATGAATGCCGCTGTTCAGATGGACTTGCCCTCTTTTACTTTTTATGATATTCAGGAACTCAGACCCTGGGATTATGCTACTCACATTCAGAATGACTTTTCAGTTAATGTCTGTGTAAAAAGCCCTCAAAAACACTCCCTTCGGTGTTTCTTCTATGGGAATTCTAATCTAATCAAGTACCTTAAAGACTAGCCATCATAAAGGGGTTGAAGAGAAAAACTTGATTTTTCTCAAGCTATTGGTGATCTGAAACAAAAATAAATCATTAAGAACACAAAAGGAAAACTTTCTACTTGGCTTTCCAGGAAATTTTAAATGTCAAATAATAAACAATTTGCCTTAGATATCAAAGAGAACTTGTCTGAGGATAAAGCAGATCTCATATATTAAGAAACAGCAACATTGCCTGATTTGTAGCTAAAAAGAGTAAATTAGTAACTGTCATAATAAGTACTCACTGGAAATAACTTAGAATATGATTGGATAACTCATTTAAGCTGAATTCTATAAGTAAATGTTAAATTTGCTTGTCATCATCTTCATATCTGTGAATTTTATTTTAATCAAAGGAGGCTGTTTTTCTTTCCATGCATTTTTACACATTGTGCTATATATTTATACTTTCTGTCTAAAATTTTTATAGAGATATTTTTAAATGGTGCCTACAATCATTAGTGGCAATGAATGAATGACATCCCAAAGAAGTGAATGATATTTTTCATAACTAAGTAATTGATTTCTCACTTAAAAGTCTCTGAAATTTGGGGGTTGATAAGATGGAGAAATGAGCTAAACATAGTGTTTCCCTGATTATATTTTTTCTTGTACTAGTGACATTTTGCAATGATAGAGTTTCAGTAAACTGCTATTAGATGCATTTTTCAAGCTGTAGAAAAATAGCAACTGCTAATTTTAGTTAGATATAAAGGCCTACAATTATGTTCCCTTCTAACAGAAAAGATCTTGAGGTTTTTCTGTGTAGTACAGTGGTTTGTAGTAGCTTGGTTTTGTTTTGTTTTGTTTTTAAGGGATCTGCATTATCTAGTCCTGTTATGTAGAAATATATTATTAAGTTTTTAAAAAATTATTTATTCATGTAAGATTAAAAAGTAAAGCAACTATCAGGCTATCTGGTGAGACCTGATAGGCTGTGGTCATATGATAAGAGAAGAGGTCCCCTTCTGTCAGGGGTCTAAGGGAGGAGAATAGGATGGAAGAGGGAGGGAGGGTGGGAATGGGAAGATACAAGTGAGATAATAAAAATTGGGATGTAGTCTGAATAAATTTAATAAATTAAAATTTTATAAACAGTAAAACTTTTGATGGTGGTCTTTCCTTGGATTTTAAGGAGTGAATGTATTAAGATTAAACCTTTCAAAATGAAGGATACAAAATATCCTGGGCATGCTTTTGTGTCTGTGCTAAAATATGATATTCAAAGAACTGTAGCTGTAGCAGAGGAAAGATAACATCAAAAGGAGAAGAAATAAGTATTTGTAAACTTTAAGGCAAAAGAATATTTGTACCATGTTTGGGAATGAAAATGTATGAGACATCACATGAATATACTTTTTTTTCTTTAAAATAAAAAAAAATAACTAGCATACATTCTAGCAATGTTCCTTTGGCTACATAACAAAAGCAAATTAAATCAATATGGTAGAGAGACATGGATGTTTAATGTGCAATATCCAGGCGAGCCAGGGGCTAAAATGAACATAAATATTCACTAACATTTGAATGTAAAAAGGAAATGTGACTTAAATGCATAGTGGACTACTACTGAGTCAAAAAGAAGCAAAAATTGTGGTATTCATCATAGCTAACATGAAGTCACATGACACTTTGTTAACTGAAATTAGATAGACTGAGAAAACAAATATTGCAAGAATCTACTCATGTGTGAAATGTACAGAAGTAATCTCATAGATGTAGTATAAAATCCTGATATTATAGGCTGTGTGATTATAAGCACTGAATTAGGCATAGAAAGATTATGTTAAATCTTATAAAATGCCAAGACCATGGCTGAGGAATCTATTATATAATGAGGTGAATTCAGTTCCTAGTGCATAAGATCCTTGGGAAAATGTTAAGAGAATAAATGTAATGTGTCCTCCATTCAGAAACATTAACCAACATGTGATTGTGGCAACATTCTTGTGTATGAGAGATATGTAGAATTGTGTGTGTCTGTTTAAAACAATAAATAAGTATATTTAAAAATATAGTTAAAGACTTAGAACTGACATATTTTTCTAGCAATCTCCCTTATGGTTTATATACAAAAGAAATAAAATGAAAACCACATAGAGATATCTTTCCTGCATTCTGTACAGCATTCATTATTCAAAGCAGACTTTGATGGATGATGGATAAATACTTCCTGTACATATGCCTAGTGCTACATAAGTGGAAGATGCTTAGGAACTAACAAGATTTTTCTGTTTCTTTTTTCACTCTATGTTATATTGAATCTCAAATTAACTTCCTGTTAAAAGATGTCAACTGTTTTTCACTTACCACTATGTTTCCTTTTGCTCTTCATTATATACCCATTAATTTTTCTGCTTCCACATATGGATGCATTTTATTGTATATACGTTTTACAATATATTTTGATGTAGCCACACTTAGTGAGATAGAGAATACCATCAAGCGGGTTACTATATTGTTTTCCTCAAACACCTCGCATAGGAGTGCCCAGCACACTGTGGTTGACCCAGTTCCCTGGGCAGGTGGTCCAGAGCTCTAGGATAGCAGATTACCAAGAAGAGACTTGATACCCTATGAGCATATACAGGGCAAGGAAATCCCTCTCAGGAACAGTCATAGGGGAGGGGAATCAGGGGAAAATGGGAGGGAGGGGAGAATGGGAGGATACAAGGGATGGGATAACCATTGAGATGTAACAAGAATAAATTAATAAAAAATTTAAAAAAAGAAATGTAACTAACTGTTGTTTTGTTAGTGAGGCAGCATGCAGTGGTTTCTCATGGTTTCTGTTAGCAGTTTCTGCCTTAAGTTTGTACCCAGGTTTTTTTTTCAGTGATTAACTATAATCAGGAAGTGTAAGTGGAATAAATCCTTTCTTCCTGTAAGCTGTTTTGGTTAGGTATTTGTTTTTTAAATAATAGAAGAAAATATAATAAATAATATAAATATAAATAATATAAATAAATAAATAAATAAATAAATAAATAAATAAATAAATAAATAAAACTAACACATCAAAATTGTGCAAAAGAAATAAACAGAAGGAAAAGGACACAAGTATCAAAGACCCAGACATTGGAACACTCAGGAATCCTGCAAAAACACTGAATCTGGAAAACATAACATACTTGCAAAAGACCTGGTGCAGATTCATGCAGGTTCTGAGCATGCTGCTTCATTCATGTGAACTTCGCTCATGTTATTTGAGAGAGACGTGTACCTTTAGTGTCCTCCATCATCTATGGCTCTTACATCCTTTCTGTCTTCTTTTCTGCTACATTCCCTGACCTCTGAGGGAAGGCAGTTGCAGCTTTATTACAGCCACAGAACAAGCACCTTAATATCCATGCTTCTAGGAAACTACCAGTCCACAATGCGTAGTTAACTGACTCACTGGCCTGACATAGCTTTAAACATCATTCCATACAATGTTTTATGCATTTACCATTTTAAAAATCATATATAAGTTCAATTATTCAGTAGTTTCCTTTCTTACACTAGTTAATTGTGAACAGCATAATGACCTTCAGATTAATGTATACTGTTAGAAAAAGAGAGATCTTCCTTCTTTTGTGGATGAATAATAATCACCACAATTTCTTTATCCAGTCATACATTAAAACAAACATAGATTGTTTTCATGTCTTGGCTATAGTTAGTAATACCTCTTCAAGATTCTCATTTCATTTGCTTTTATCCATACTCAGGAAAGGGACTTCCAGGTCACATAGTAATTCTGTTTTCTCTTATTGAAGAATGATGATACTCGTTTCTATTTAATACCACATGTTTTATTCAGAGATTATTTGTTCTCCATGATGTCTTACTTTTACCAAGCCAGAAATATCAACTATTCTCTGAATTTGATGAATAAAAACTAAAAAAAAAAAAAAAAAAAAAAAAAAAAAAAAAAAAAAAAAAAAAAAACAAAAAAAAACAAAAAAAAACAAGAAAATACTAAGAATTAAGCTTTCCACAGGGACTATCCATTTTGAATTGAAGCTATTCATAATGACATTTGATATTTTTAATTAGAACTCTAAAATAAATATTAAAAGTCCATGCTGTAATGCTGCAAAAAAGAGAATAGGGATATGGTTTACATGTACTTTTAGCTCACAAATTTCAAGCTTAGCATATTCATCTTTTCTCAGTCATGTCCTAATCCATGATGTAGCAAAGGTTTGCTGAAGTTCACACTTCTGCACACTAGTGATAGTTTAACTACAGTAATTTAGTCTTCATTCATGAAGCGTTCATATAGAGTTGATATTCTTTTATTTTTATCATATTTCTTTCAGTTTACACATCTGCTGAGAGACAGATACTAGATTTAAAATTGTTTAAGTATATTTTGGCTGGTGGCACACACTTTTAATCCAGGAACAAGCAGAAAGATCTCCGTGAGTTCAATGTCAGAATTCTTTACCTATTGAATTCTGGGCCAGCCAGGGCTGCAGAATGAGACCAAAAGACCAATAATATTATGAAAGGGAGGTGTAAGGTAGCATAATGAGTATTAAATTCAGGACAGAATTGAAAATTTACCTTTTCTGTGAGGTAGACTAAAATATTGTTTCTCAAATGTCTCATTTTTCTTCCATTTATATGGATTCATATATGTATATATGTTCATGTATAAAACTCATGTACATGTTTTATAAAATATTTAATTTTATAAAATTGTATAATAATTCATACAAAATATAAATAGCATTTTGCTGGTTTTCTTTTTTTAGTTTGCTGACAAGCACAGAGTTTGCTGTTATGATTCGGGCTTTGCTAATACAATGTAATTTTGCCTCTGTATTTATTGTGATGTGATAGTTACATGGGAAACTCTATGTTATAGCGATTGATGGTCTGTTGGCTAGTGTGCCTGGCTTGTCTTTCATAATTCATCAGTTTAGAGTTAGTATGATCATAGGGTAATATCAAGGTTGTGAAGGAGAGGGAGCACACATATGCAAATATTATGATTGTAAAACCAAGTGCCAAGTCCTTCAGAAATAGGCAATATATTTTTCTTGTAAAGAGCATCTAAAAGGTTATATTGAAAGGGTATGGACACAGAAAAAACATAAAGAACTGGCATTTCTTTTTAAACCAGTGTATCATAGTGGATATAAACTTAATTCCCATAATTACCCAAGTTATGACATATTATATGTAAGGGAATATTAGAATGAATTTATATTTATATTAGTATTAATGGTATTACAAGGCTCTGCATAAGATTCAATAAGAATTAACTCAATGAAAGTGGACTAACTCAGAGTTTGAACAGTAAGATGGAAACAATATAGTTTTCCAGGTGTATGTATTTGTATAAACTATGCTCACAAAATTGTGAATATATCCACTTTCTGTGCTTTTACACAATGATGTTCATTAAATAATGACTTCCTTACAGTTTGTTCTTTTCCTAAGACAAAAAGATGAAAATTAAAATGAGTGTACAAAAATTAAAGTCTTGGAGTAAAATATAAAAAGTAATACGCAATCATTCGTGTAGCAATGGAACAGAGAAGCCAGTGACAAATCAATTTGAAGAACTACTAAATACAGTATGAATAGTATTATCCAATCTTATTAAGACTTTAAAGAGAAGTAGCCAACATTGCTAGGAGAAATGGTATGAAGGGTGGGGGAATTGAATCTGAAGAGAACCAATGGGAAAGGTGAGGAGTCAGGGACCCTATAAACATCCAACCCTCCGTCCATTTAGCAGACTCACAGCTCTGAGGACCCTCTCATTCTAAAGGCAGTTGTTTGCTTGCTGAGATAAAGCTGCTACCATTGCTTTTAAAAATTCAAGTGGTAACAAATTTCAATACTGAATGGACTCTTATGCCTACTATGCATTGGCAGAAATATGTCTGATTTCAAAAATAAATTTACATCTCTACTTCTACGTTTAGCATTTCTTTTTGGTTTTTAGAGACAGGGTTTCTCTCTGTAGCCCTAGGTGCCCTGGACAAGCTTTGCAGACCAGGCTGGATTTGAACTCACAGAAATCCACCTGCCTCTGCCTCCCCAAGTGCTGGGATTATAGGCGTGTTCCACCAAATGGCTACCTTAAGCATTTTTAATATACTTTCAATATTTACCCCAATCCCATAATATTTATATAAACTTAACCGTAAATACATAATGTTATATATGAATTTAATGAAAAATACTGTTATCAAACTATGTTTTACATTCACTGAAAAAAAGATGAATTTGAGAATTTATTATGCTTAAGACTTCAAATACATTGCTTTCTCTATATATTAGTATAAAGAAACATTCTTTTTGCAATAACCATTCCCACAATGGAACTGAAGATTAGTTGATTACAGGCATGAGTCAAATGTCACAAATATAGACATTCAGACTTCTAGATTCATGAAGGCTTTGGTTTTATCGACATTTTCCCTAACGCTTTCTTCTTAAATGATTTGACATCTATTCTCAGAAGCTATAATTTTCTATATTTGCCCAAATGCACTCATGTGTCTTGTTAGTATGAAGAAAGAAAGCTTTCTCCTTGCTATAGATCTCTATCCAATATTCTGGATCTACTTTCCTTACTGGCCATCTGAATCAACATTATCATGGAGGTAAATTATATGAATTTTTAAGAGGAAATATCCAAGCAATAGCAGATCAGTAATTGTGTATTCTTAGAGTATATCATAAAATGAAAACAGATACTAGAATTAGAAACTACTATAATTTTACCTATTGAACTTGTCATTTCTTTCTTAGCACTTACATAAAAAACACCTAGCACTTATTGGGTTTAAGTCTGGCCCAATCACTATTTCTTAATTTTCTGGACAGTGCCTCTTCAACTTTCTACCTGATGTCAAGGGCCTCTACTTGACACCGGAGGACAACTTCCCGCTCTAGCATCTGGGCTCAGGCAATTCTGCAAAGAAGCTCAAAGAGTCACCATCAAGGCCTGTGGTGGTAGTAGAAAAGTTAAATAAGAGCTCTTTCCATTAGACCAAAGTGCTCAGCACAAGGAGTGTGAGATGCTCAGGCAGTTCCCTCAGGCCATCCACCATGATTTATGCTCACACACTACAAACCTACCATCACGATCTGGTTGTGTTCAAGTTTCCAGTTCTCAACAAAGGTTCTTCTTGACACTGACGTGATGATTTTTTTTCCATGTCCTCAGGACAAAGAGAAGATATGAAAGGTAGTATGCTGTCTAACACTGAAATTGTTGACAGATTGACCCAAGTTATGCCAATTATGCTCTGTGGTTAGTCCGGCAGAGACACGCTCTTCTTTTCTCCTTTGGGCCTCAGGAATATAGCAAAAATCTTTGACATATTATGTCCAACACAAAATATCCTCAAAATGTTTTCAAGTAAATAAAATATAAATGTCTATTTATATGTATGTGTGCATATGTGTTTTTATAATTAAACATGTGTCTTTTTTGTACAATTGTATGCACATATGCCTCCAGAAGTATTTTTTTCATAAAATATCCTGCCTTCATTTTCACTATTCAGTTATTTGGGGGTTACATATATTTTGAAAACATTCACGAACAGCTTCTGCTGCATTTGGACATATTACATGTACAACAGAACTTTAAACTGCTGTGAATTACTTAGACATGAACTAGAAAATTAAATGAAGCACTTCAAGTAAAAATATCCCAAGGAAGTTTTTAATACATTTAGCATTTTGCATATAAGTGAAGTGGTGTGTTTGCGTATGATGACATATAAACTTAGTATTCTCTACAATGTGATACAACTGATACTCCATAAAGAAACACATAATCATAAAAATATGACTATATATTTTCAGTGTTCCTTTGTTTCTGTTCAGAGGGATACAAATGATAGAAAGAAAATCATTTTTAAAGATCTTTTACATGCTATACATTTTGTTTGCCATTTTAACAGTCAACTTCAAACAAATATGAAGAGAAAGCATGGTATAACAAATTCAGAAACGGTTCTTCAGGGAAAGCAGGACAGCTGTTACTGGTCCCAATATCAGAAAGTAGCAAAAGTAGGAATTAAACTCACACTGTTTTCTTCTTCTCTTGATCTCAATGGTCAGTCAGATCCTGTGAATTTCACCGTCAGTTTTGCCATAGTTTTTCTCTCTAAGTATTTATTTTCACCTGTAATTTACAAAGTCAGACTCTAAAAAGAGATGTGTAGCCTATTACTAAATAATTGGATAGTTTTCTGAGGAGCCACACACATGTGTATGGAAGGGTAGGGATGATGATCGCATGTGTAAATTATTCATATCTTTCTGTGCCTAAGAATACGGAGGCATTAATTGTATCACTACAACTGTCAGCTTAATCCTCACAGATATTAAATAACTCAAACTGAATAAACCATTTCTACTGAAGATTCCCCTACAAAATGGATAAAAGAATTAAAGTGAGATAACTTGGAAGGTTTAAATATCTTATTAAAATAATAATGCTTAAAACTATACAATCATCTTCACACAAGGATTATGTATAATTCCGATATCATTCTACCCTCTAAAAGTGTTAAAAACAAAGTTATCATGATTTCCAAAGAATGAATATATATTTTTTTTTCTAAAAAGAGAAACATAAATAGTAGAAGAAGCAAAGAAGTTGATGGAAAAAATCTAATTGCTTAGGAACTTTTTAAAAATATCACTGATTTACTATGAATGTCAACATATTAGCAACAACAATGCATCAGTTTTCTATATCTTCTTGGGATTAGGATATATGACAAAGAAAATAATAAAGAGAGTGAAACTAGATTAACCTTAACATAATTTTGCTTCCTAAGGAAAAGCCAGAATAAAATTAGTGCATAAAATTTCAAAGGCTTAGCAATTTTAGTATAGAATAAAATGCATTATTCTAAAATAATGTATAACAAAATCAACTGTAATTGCAACTTATTTCATCTCACCTTTTGCAGATATTCAGTCTTCCTGTAGCAGTAACGGTGAGCATATTTATACACCAAATGTTTAAATAGCTAAATTTATATATCAAGCTAAATGTAGATGGAATACACATTGGTCACTTACTTTGACCACAAAAAAAAAAAAAAAAAAGCACATATAATGATCTAGAAGGCCAACTTTAAACATTCTGGATTCGTCTGAATTTTTTTGTTGCAATGTAGAAGCCAAGTTGGTCTACAGGGTATTTCTCTGTCTGTCTGTCTGTCTGTCTGTCTGTCTGTCTGTCTGTCTGTCTGTCTCTCTCTCTCTCTCTCTCTCTCTCTCTCTCTCTCCCTCTCCCTCTCCCTCTCCCTCTCCCTCTCTCCCTCTTACATAGCATGGTATTCATTAATACAGTAGCCAAACTTCCTCTTTCCTCCAAACTATAAAGCAGCTAAACTTATTTGTTTTCACTGATGCCCACATAAAGATGCAAACAATTGTTCTGTGTTACCCCACAAGAAAATTAACATGAAAGAAAAATTTTATAATGCTTTGGCATTGGACTTGAGAACATGTTAGTAGGTAACTTGGTGTTTGGGAAACAAATCTGGAAATTGGGTCATGATCCCTAAACTATGGAGGCTTCCTTGTTAGGGCAGCATTGGTACGAATCTAAAGGACAATATAACTCGCTGGTCTGTGATGATTATAAGCTATTCCAGAATGTATACAATGGGTGGAGGAAAATAAAATATTTTGACTTCACCTCACCACATGTAGAAGAGGAGGGTGGAATTCTCAGGAAGAATAAGATCAGTAGGAGAGAGGGAGAGAGAGAGAGACAGACAGACAGAGACACAGAGACAGAGAAACAGAGAGACACAAGGGCAGTCAGAGACAGAGAAAGACAGACATAGAAAAGAAAAAGGAAGAGGAAAAGAAAGAGGGAGAGACAGAGACAGAGAGAAACAGAGATGTTCTTTCTATTGTAATCTAGTTAGATATATCAGACACAAGGCGTGGGAAACATATATTTAATAATATTTATTATTTAAATAGATACTTTTTAGATTTATAAAATCACTAATGAAAATAACGTAAAAACAATCATACTGAGACATGTAGCACTCTAAAATACATTCTGTTTTTCAAGTCTCCTTTTCTTAAGCTTGAAAGATACAACTTTCTGCTTTCTTTCTGCTTTTATTAACACTGCCTTTACCTATTTCTTCATCTGTCCTATAAACGTGAATATACTCAGCCCATTGTTTTTACATTCAATAGATTTTTTTTGGATAAAACACCAACATCCATCACCTATGCCCCAGTTGTACCACTAATATTCGAGTCCGGCTTTGAAAATATATAAAGCAGATCAATTCACTGTGTCTTCCTTTAATTTAGCCCAAGAATTGCTTTCACTACCAATTTCCCCAAATCCCCATTCTTCAATTACACTCTGCTGTCCTTATTAACTGCTTAAAGTTAGATTCACATACTTGCCCTTGTTTTTTTTTTTTTTTTTTTTTTAGATTTTCTCTTTTAGTCTCTTTTCCCTCTACAATTTCTGTTAATTTTGGAGAAGATAACCTAATTTTAGGAACTATTCCCCAGAATATTTCCAGATACCAGCAGAAGATACATCAAGCCTTTCTTTGTGGGAAGCTTGGGAGTACTGCAGCTCACCTGGTATATCTCACAAGGTTGGGTATGGGGAAGCGCCTGGAGACCACTGGGCTTCAGCACTGAAGAACAGAAGTTATAGTTCAGTAGTTCTGAGATGGAGTAGGAGAATGGGATTTCTAGGAAAACAATAGGTAATACCTGCACGTCTTCTGTTCAAGACAGGTAATTTGCTCATTTCTATATTCTCTCTCCTGATGTTTTGTTGTAAATCCTGTAGGTCACATGTTTCTGTAGAGGGTAGAAAAACTTTTGCCTTTATTCTTGTCAATGTAATTGTCACTTTGGTGACTACCTTGTAACATATGTGTTTCTATTTTAGAAGAAAGGAGCGAAATGTTACTGCATGCCTCAAAGGAGTGAGCACTCATACATGTAGTAAACATCCCACCCAAAGATGACTTAACAAAGATGTGAGCATGACATCTTTAGTCTCAGAGTATGTCCCAACTGAGACCCTCAAAAATCTATTCAAGGAAAGGAAATCTATCAAAAGATCTGCAAAATGTATTATTATCTCCAATGTAATATCTAGTTTAAAGCATATTCTAAGTGACACACACCTTCCTTGAAGCCTGAGGAAAATTCAGGACATAAAGCTCTGAATCAGCCATGTTTTCTGACTGTCAGAGACTGTACGATAAGAGCTGTGACTTGATATCAGTATTTGAGGTAGTTTGTACTGAATATAGCATTTCATAAAGGATGTTTTTCTCAGAATCAATCTCTCCAAACTTCAGTCACCTACTTGATAGAATTAAAACACTTCAGCTAGGTACATATGACTCCTTATTGAAAATATCTGTCTTCCTTGTATAGTCTTACTCTGCAAGTTATTTCCTCTCATAGCTTTTACTGTGCTGTTGTGGCATTTGTCTTTACATTTGGAGCATGCTTATGTGAACATACATAAAGATCTTGGAGTATTTTTCCACCAATAATTCACCAGTACGTACCTGTATTTACTCCCTTCGACATATATTTGCAGTGATTTATTTTCCATGGATGGTAGAGAAGCTCGTCAGAGTTCTTGGAGTTTGAGGTACAGGCAGTTGTTTCTCCCCACTTCTGTGTGGAAACCAAGTTTGGATCCTCTGAACAAGAAATGTGTTTGAGCTTAAATGCTGAGCCATCTCTTCACCTCCAATAAATAGTTTATAATTTATTAAAATGGCATTCATTAACAAAACATACTTTAAGAGTTAGGAGAGGGGTACATGTGTTTACAAAAAGAATAAGGAATAATAAGTAGGGTTTTGTGGCATTATTAATATTTAATATTGATTTAAATAATTATTAAGGCAGCAGTTATCCCTTAATCTGATATTTTATAAACAGAAAGACACAAAAACTTCTTAGATTTTTAATAAGTCTTAATATACCTAGGGCTGGGCAGATATTAACCTTTCACGCTTTCTTGTCTATTCTCCATCCAAAAACCCCATAAAACACTTGCACATGTTCCACTTGGGCTGTTCCTTGTCCATCAGGCTAGTTCTCAGAGTAAGCTGCTTTTGGCCATGTGCTCCTTGTTCAGGCTAACCAACGCGATCTGCTCCTTCATTCTCCTTTGTCCTTTCTCTCTTATGGTCCTTCTGTCATCCAAGGCCCGGAAACTTAGCACTGCCTACATCTCTTTTGTCCAGTCAAGGTATATGCAATTTTATTGGCCAAGCAGGGATAAATTGAGAGGCATGATTACACAGAATCACTTTGTGTACATGAGCCTTTTCTCAGAGAACAGCAAAGATCTCTGGGAACAAGCAATTAACACTTGAATTCATAGTGGCTCAGTATCAGCCACAACAATAGGGAGCTATAGAGAGATATATCAGTGGTTAGGAGTACTCACTGCTCCTCCAGAGGCCCTGTGTTCCATTCTCTGGACCCACATGGTGGATCATAACTAGAGAACTCCAATCACAGAGCCTCATCTGGACTCTGTAGTTAATGTATGTGATGTACAGAAATATATGCAGACAAAGCACTCATACACATAAAATAAAATTAAAAATTAAAAAGAATAAATATTCCTAACATAATGATTCCATGGCAACCCCTTAAGAATGATAAGAAATATATAACTGTTAGGTTTCTCCAGGATGTAAGTGCTATGTCATACCATTTGTGCTATCTTGCATTTCTGGTTAACGCTATGGTCCATAGGCGTTACAGTTACAGCTAGGGTAGGACTATTGATTGATCCTTTCTTTGTTTATTCTTACCCCTAAAACATGCATAATATCTTATGAAACTGTTAAAGTTATTCTTCTGTAGATTAGAAGTTATTCTAATGTAGATTAAACCCTGGTTGAGTCTCCCAAGTCATGTCTTAATGTCTCCGTTGTCTTCAACAGTAAGACCTTACCTTGAATGTCTGGAAAGTAACAAACACTAATGGAAATGTCCTATATTGTTTGGAAAGTATCTTGAACTTATTGATCAATAAATGGAAAGGAGATTTTTCAGTGCTTGCTGTTAGGATTTTTGGTAGTCTATGGCTCATAGGCACAGCCTTTTCATGCCCCAAGTAGCATAGTTTATGTATATGTAGTAAACTTTAAATAAACATTAAATGATTCTCTATGACTCTCCAAACATTTTCAGTATCTATCCCATCTCTCTCCTGAACTGCCTTTTACCTGTTCCCTAGTTAAATCGCAAAGTACAGGATACTTTTGTCTATTTGTAGTAGGTAGGTGAAACCTTGGGATATTTGTGTATTTTCTATCCATTCCCTACTGTCTTTATATAACAGAGAAAATGAACAACTCTGAATCACATACAGCTCAACTGTATCCACTGCTTGAGTGAACCAGCAATTGCCATCACTTTTGTTGGAAGATATTTAATTCAATTACTAAGTAAAAAGATAATCACACATTTTATAATAACCAAACTTAAAATGTGCTATAAACTTAACACATTTTAGAAGTTTAATAAAAAAAAACAATTGTCTATTATATTTTATATTTCATGAAAAAGAAATCTTGTTCTTGAACAGTTTTCCATCACTTTTCTGGGAAATTAGCATTAAAAAGTTGATATCATTCAAATTTACATTTAGAGTCCTTACATGTTTTTATTTAAAGCCATAATTTTCAGCTTCCTTGTGATGACAATGTCTTCAAAGGTACCATCCAAGATAAGATACTAGTAAGGGGATAACAATTGCAATTTAATTTGAATATCTTATTAAATAATGAATAAATAAAATGTAAAAATAATAAAATATCATTATAAAAAGATAATTATCACATTAAACTGTTTTTTCTTCCATTTATTATAACAAAACAGATTGAAAGACTAAACTTATGTGAAATAATCAACACAATTAATTTTAGAACATTAGCAATTGTACAAAATTATGATAGCTTAAATATAGCTTTAATATAATATACTTAATATGATATGACAAATATATTTAATAAATATAATTTTAATATAATTTTAATGAGGTCCAATATATACAATAAGTCAAACCTTTTGAATGATAATACCACAATTACTCTTTCAACAGAAAAATGTACAAATTTTCAACATATAAAACAGTTTAAAGGGCTGAGAGATGACTCAGCTGTTATGAGCATTGGCTGGTCTTCCAGATGTTGAATTGGATTCCCAGAAACCACATAGTGGCTCACAACCATTTATAATGTGTTCTGATGCCCTCTTCTGGCATGCAGGTAAACATGCAGATAGATAACTCAGATAAATAAAAAACAAATAGATTAATTAATTAAAAATACATGTTTTTAAAAGTTTAAATTTTAAAATAATGAAACTATAAAAAAAGAATTATTTGATCAGTTTCTAGCATCTGTTTGTTATTCAATTGTGTTCAGCAATTCTTCCCAATTCCTTAAGAGTGTTAATATATTTGGAGAAAGTATAACTGAGATAGTTAATGTAAGGCATTTAAGATTGTTGAGGTAGGTTTTAATCCAGTATGATGAATACTCTCAATAGAATAGGAGACATTAAAAAGCAATAGGGTACACTCAGATGAGAGAACTATAGAAAGACAAAGAGGTAAGCCTACCTATGTACAAGTCAAGGAAAAGGACCTCTAAGGAAAATCAGCTTGCATTCACCTTAATCTTAAATTTCCGAATACAAGCAGTGTGGGAAATAAATACATGTCTGTCAACACCAGGTAATATCTGTATTCTGTTATGATCCCACTAGAGAAAATGTCGTTAGTACTAACTGGACCATGATGATAAACAGGACAAAAATACATAAAAATTTAAAAAACAACTAATATATATTGAAGAATTTTTAAAAGTTAACTTCTGATGCAATGAATTTTTTAGAAGAAATTTCATGCAAATTAAGTCTACTCTTAAAATACTGGTATTGTTACTTCTCTATATTGTTTTCTTTAATTTAACACAAAGATGACCTTACCTATATCTTGAAGATGAAAAAGAAAAGTTATTTTCTATGTTACATTAAAAACAGAAGGAAACAACATCCATATTAGTCAATAAAGAGATTAACAATAAAATTTCAAAACAAGTGAATGAGATGTCATTCTAAAACCTCTGAAGAAACATTACAGAAGAAACTATATAGTTGTACACACTTTAGTATTCCTTTGTTAAATATTTCTTCAAAGATTTCTAGACATTTGGTCGTTATAACTAACATTATAAGACCTGGCTCGGAAAATTTGAAATACATACTGTTTTATAAACAAGTATGCAATTTAACAGCTGAAATTTGTCTTTATCTTGGGCACCCTGTCTTCTGACTAGCATGATTTAATTAATGCTAAATGAAAAATGCATGATTCTAAGTATTGTTACCGACTAAGTTTCTCTAGGCTTATGATTGAACCCATAAAATATGCAATTACCATTCAGATAAAGAAAATGAATATATTGTTATCTATTAATACATCACAACCCAAAGCCCTTTGTTAGACATTTTATTCTCTAAGAATGGAAAAAAAAAGTCATGACTTTCTTATTGTAGTTATAGTATAAAGGAACAGGATTTTATGATCATTATTATATAAGGAGACACCTGCTCTATACAGAATTTAATTCTAGCAGTCATAGATCATTTTTGAGGTATTTAGGCTACTCTGGTAGCAGATATTATCTCTTGAAGTCATTGAACACATACCAGCTGACAAGCTAACAGGAAATTGAAAGACAATTTTCAATACTATGCTCCAACTAAATGCCAATTTAGAAACTAAATATAACTCCTGGATTCTGTTTGCACTTTGAAAATTGCATTCTGAAGTTTAATAGTAGAACGAAATTTTCTGTAAGTTCTACATGCTGAAGTCTTGAGGCTTAGGCAAAGTATGCTCCAAAAAAAAGCACTCACTTTTACTGAAAATGCAAAAAAAAAAAAAAAAAGCATACTGCTGAAACAGTTCTTCGGCAAAGGAAAAACATGGGGAATAAATATTGAGATTCTGATAACTGAGGTAACTAGGAACAGATTGGGTTACAAAATTAGTGTTTCTACAATTAAGAAAGAATAATCAGTGCCTGTGTAGAACCCAATTTGCTCAATAAACATGTATAGCATGAAAAGGCCAGTTTCAAGACTCAAAACATATAAACCTTTGGAATAACAGAACAGTGTGGTAAGAGATAAGGAATGGAAAGGCTCCAGAAATTAATTATGATAGACAAGTTAGATGGGAATGGATACAGTACAATAAATGGTTGGAAATGGATAATTGTTGATTTCTTGCTGGAAGTGACACACATAATGAACTTTAGAGAGCTACTAGAAAATTGTCTAGATGTGACAGTTTCAGAGATACAGAATTTTCTAAGTCTTGCCAGATAAACTGGAAATCAGAAGTGGAAACAAAGGACAGACACGTAGTTAGTGGAAGAAATTTAACAGGTAATCACTGGAAGATCTGTGGGAATCCCACAGGAAGTAAGGGTTGGTTTTCTCACTCACCTTGTAATCACTCTAACTCCAGTCCAAAGAGTTATTTCCTTCTGCCGAAGGGCACTGTCTGTGACTGGGTTACAAGAACATCTACTTCACAGCCTTGTTATAGTGAGCTAGCTAACACCAGAAGGCAAAGAGCAAAGCAAGAACCTGGCACAGAGTTTTAATTAAGGCATCAAGTCAGGACTAAGAAACATGTAATGTGGTCTGTTTTGTAGGAAGGTAACCATAAAAGACAGCAGAGAATAATTTAAAAGGAACAAAATAAGAGAGGTGGCAAAACGTTCAGGAATAAATGAGGGGCACAGATGTCTTACCATGAGGTGATACAGAAAATAACAAGGCCAAAGTGAAGTACTTGTTCCACCGTCCTGGAGGATGGCAGTCACTATGGAAATCAGCTCGCCTCCATGGTGATAGAGTGGTGCTATGGAGTCCTGGTTATGTCGGCCAACAGTCTATCCTTAAAGACACATACAAAAAGCGTATCTCCTCCTTTCTTTGTTTGAAATTTTTAAGGTTCTCTCTGCCCCTTTCTCTGTCTCTGTCCTGAGTGTGTGTGTGTAGCTCTGTGTGTGTGTGTGTGTGTGTGTGTGTGTGTGTGTGTGTGTACGTGTGTTTAGTTCCTATGGAGGCTCAGAAAGCACTCTTAACAGCTGAATTGTCACTGCAGCAGAAGCCATAGAACCTTTGATTCCCTGTAGGTTTTAGTGGCTGACCATCTGAATATGGAAAACAAACTGGTGTTTTCTCCCCTGTGGAAGACCACATCTCCCATTCTCAGTTTTCCATATTTACCTATATAGTTCATTGTGTGGAGTTGAGTGCTGTGGATCTTTTCCCCATTCATTAGTGTTTTCAGTTCCCAAGAGTTTGTAGGCTTTCTGTTGTTTCCATAGGTGTTGAAGTCCAGCGTTTATCCATGGTGTTCTGATAAGATGCAAGTGATTATTACAATCTTCCTGTTTCTGTTGAGGCTTACTTTGTTACTGACTATACAGTCATTTTTTTTTTTTTTTGAGAAGGTTCCTTTAGGTGCTGAGATGAAGTCATATTCTTTTGTGTTTTGGTGAAATGTTCTGTAGATAACTGTTATGTCTCCTTGATCCATAACAGCTGCTAGTTTCCTTGTTTCACTGTTATTTTTTGTCTCAATAACAAGACTTTTGTGAGAGAAGTGTGTGAAAATATTATGTTATTAATGTATGGAGTTTGGTGTGTGATTTAAGCTTTCATAATGTTTCTTTTATTAATGTGGGTGCCCTTGTGTTTGTGGTATAGATATTCAGAATTGAGACATAATCTTGGTTTATTTCTTCTTTGATGAATATAAAATGTACTTCCCCATCTCTTTTGGTTAAGTTTGGCTGAAAGTCTGTTTTGTTAGATTAGAGAATGGCTACTCCAGCTTGGCTTTGGGGATCATGTGCTTGAACGACCTTTCGCCAGCACTTTATTCTGAGGTAATGTCTATATTTGTTGATGAGATATGATTTTTATATGCAGAAGAATAATAGATCCTTTTTTTTCACATCAATTTTGTTTAGCCTGTGGTTTTTATTGTGAAACTGTGGCCAGTGATGTTGAGTGATATAAATGACCAATAATTGTTAAATCTTATTATTTTGATGGTGGTGGTAGTAATAGTAGTAGTACAGTAGCAGCTGGAGCAGCAGCAGCAGAATCAACACCAGCAGCAGCAGTAGTAGTAAAAGAAAGGGTGTGTGTGTGTGTGTGTGTGTGTGTGTGTGTATGTGTGTTCCCTTCTTTTGGTTTGCTGGTGTGATTTCATTTATGTCCTTTGTTTTCTTAAGTGTATTTAACCTCCTTGAGAAGAAGTTTTCCATCTAATATCTTCTGTAGGGATGGATTTGTGAATAGATATTGTTTAAATTTCGCTTTGTCACGGAATATCTCCATCTCTGGTGATTCTTGGTATAGTAATCTGGGCTGACATCTGTTGTCTCTTAGAGTCTGCAAGGTATATGTCCAAGCACTTCTGGAGTTTAGAGTCTCGGTTGAGAAGCTGAATATAATTCGGATAGGTCTATCTTTCTATGGTACTTGTCCTTTTTCCCTTGAAGATTGTAATATTCTTTATTTGTTCTATACAGTTAGTATTTTGATTACTATGTGATGGGAGGGTTTTCTTTTCTTGTCCAACCTGTTTCTGGTTTTGTAACTTTCTTGTATGTTTACAGACATCTCTTACTTTAGGTTGGAGAAATTTCTTCTATGATTTTGTTGAAAGATCATTAGAGAGAGTTTTGGGTTACTGTTCAGGGAGCAAACTGTCTCTGTCATTTTTTTCAATTTGGAAACTGCTAACCTGCACTATCTGTTTACTCAAGTAATTAATTTTATTCCTTTTCAAGTCTATGATGGGATTGAAGACCAGATAGTTTAGTTTCACAATTAAGCTTATTTGTTTAAGGGTTAAGAGGTTGAGATAGATGTTTAAAGTTGATAGAGAAGAGATATGATTGATATTGATTTACATTGTGAATTTTAGACTCACCAAGACAGAAAAATGTTTTCCTCAAGGCTGCCAAATACAAATAGCCAAAATGCTATGACTGTAACATTAATATAATTCCTGACTGTTTCCTGTTTCTTCTTTCTGTATGTAGTTTATTTTACATATGTGTAATAATTTAAATGTATATGTAAAAAATATTATTCATAAAAAACAACAACAAAAGTGAAAGCATTTTCTGGACCATGAATTTGGGAATCTTCTTTTTGTTCTGTTCTTATTATTCATAGGTTTGGTCTTTTTTAAATTTTTTATTCAAGTAATTTATTCAGATTACATCTCATTTGTTATTCCCTTACTTGTATCTTTCTGTTCCTCCTATCACTCTTTCATCCCATTCCCCTTTCCTAGGTCTGTGACAGAAGGAGACCTTGTTCCCCACTATAAGATCACAGCCTATTAGGTCTCTTTCTGGTAGCCTGCTTATTCTTCCTCTGAGTGTCAACAGGTATCCCTGCCAATTGGAAGTGGACAAATAGGAGGTACCATAGCTCATATCAGAGTCAGTCCCTGCTCTCCACACAGTTGTGGAGATTGTGGTGCCCATTGTCTAGATTTGTATAAGGGTTCTAGGTTTACTGCATGCATTGACCTTGGTTGGTACAGTAATTTGTCCAGGCTTGGGCCAGACCTGCCACCCTTACTAGTCTTCTTGTAGGTTTCTAGATCATATAGTAGGTCACAAAACAAGCCTCAATAGATACAAGAAGATTGAAATAATACCTTGTATCCTATCAGATCACCAAGGCCTAAAGCTGGACTTCAAAATGACAGAAAAGATGCCTACACACACATGGAAACTAAACAACTCTCTACTTAATGACAACTAGGTCATGGAAGAAAGAAAGAAAACAATTAAGGACTTCCTAAAATTCAATGAAAACGATGGATCAACTTACCCAAATTTATAGGACACATTAAAAGCAGTGCTAAGAGAAAAATTCATAGGACTAAGTGTCTTCATAAAGAAATTGGAAACATCTCATATAGGCAACTTAACGACACATCTGGACACCCTAGGGAAAAAAAGCAGAAGTACCAAAGAGGAGTAGATGGCTGGAAATAATCAAACTCAGGGCTGAAATCAATAAGTGAGAAACAAAGAGAACAATTCAAAGAATCAACAAAACCAGGAGCTGGTTCTTTGAGGAAATCAACAAGACAGACAAAACATTAGCCAAACTAACGAAAAGGCAAAGAGACATTATCCAAATCAACAAAATCAGAAATGAAAATGGAGACATAACAACAGATATTGAAAAAATACAAAGAATCATATGGTCTTTTCCTAGTGTCCCTGATTTCAATATGTTTTCTGCCAGAAACTTTTTAGATTTAACATTTCCTCTGAACAATGCATAGATTTCTTTAATTGTGTCCTCTGTGACTCACATTCTGTCTTCTGTGTCTTGTAATCTGTTTTCTTTAATTGTGTCCTCTGTGACTCACATTCTGTCTTCTGTGTCTTGTAATCTGTTTGTGGTGCTTGTATCTGTAGCTCCTGTTGTTTTCTCTATGCTTTCCATCTCCTCAATTTCCTGTTTGTTTTCTATTTTGCTTCTATTTGCATTTTCAGGTGTTAAACAGTTTTATTCATTCCCTTCACTTGTTTGATTAAATGTTCCTGTATTTATTTAAGGGGCTTATTCATGTCTTCTTTAAAGGCCTCTATCCTCTAAGATTGAATTTAAGGCCATCGCCATGTGATTTGGCTGTGGTAGGATATCCGGGGCTAGCTGCACTCCAGTGGTTCCATGTTGCCTGGCTCCTGTTGACTGTGTTTATAGGATGGCCTTTAGCCATCTGTTTTTCTCTGGTATTTGCTGGATGTTCCTGGTATCAGCAGGACTCCTTCGGAAGTCACGCAGAGCTATGGGCCTGATAATGGGACTTAGGGGATAGCATGCATCTCATACCTGCAGTCTGTGCCCCAGGTGTACCTAGCAAGCAGGCCATATTTTATTCATTTAAAATATTATTCGTTTTATTTATTCATCTCAGTCCCACCATGTCTTCCCCTTCATCCTCTCATCCCAGTCGCACCATGTCTTCCTCTTTGTACATCTTATCTTCAATGTTCCTCAGAGAAGCAGAGACATCCCCCTTACCACCATACTGCAGCTCATCAAGTTATATCAAGACTATGCTTCCCCTGTTCCCCTGTGGCCTAGCATGACAGACCTGCCATAGGGGAAATGATAAAAATCAGACAGCAGAGTCCATGTCAGAGACACCTCTTGTTCCCCTTACTGGGGGACACACATGAAGCTTGATCTCCACATTGGGAGGAGAACACCAACCCATTCACAGATGTTCTGACCCAAAATTTACCCTGTCTACAAGCTGTGCAGCAACAAAGATAGAACAGAGATAGTGGGAATGTCGTATTTCATTCTTGATAAACGTAGTAGGTAGATTATACCATTTTCCTAAACTATACATTTCATCAACTTTAGGTTCCTACTCTTAGTAATGCCAAGAACAGAGAAAACATTTTCTTTTTTTAAAATTTTATTTTATTAATTTATTCTTATTACATCTCAATGGTTATTCTATCCCTTGTATCCTCCCATTCCTCCCTACCTCCCATTTTCCCCTTAATCCCTTCCCCTATGACTGTGAATGAGGGGGACTTCCTCCCACTTTATATGCTCATAGGGTATCAAGTCTCTTAGAAAACATTTTCTCTACTCTTAAGTCTAGCAGATGATGTTCCAAAGATGATCTTCATTTCCTACCAACTTGGATTTTTCTTTTTAGTCAAGTTTGTGTTTTAATTATGAGGTTCTTGTATAGGTAGTTTATTGTATATATGTTTAATAATATAAATATATATGTAAAAAATAAAAAAACTAATAAATTTTTTAAAAAAACAAAAAAATTGTAGAGAGTAAGTAGATTTAAAAATACTCACTGATATGGTTAGTGACAGAAAGAATGGTTCATTGGTCAAATCATTAGTCAATATAAAAATGTCAACCATTCAACAACACAGAAGGATGTGCTTCTGAATACGTAATAATTATATATATATTATTTATAAATAATATATATAAATAACCAACTCCACTAATAAGGTGGGGTTTTTTTGGGGGGGCTTGTTTTTGTATTTTAATGCTGGGGACATAATCAATCCTTAGAATGTGGAGATGTGGCTATGTAAGGAGTGTATACAACTGTGACTGCAGAGGTGATACAAATGTAAATAGAAAATTTGAAAAAGATAGATGGAGGAATCTCTAGTGTAAACTGTTAATTTTTATTCTATAACTTTAGGCCCTTTTGGAGGAATTCTAATGATGTGTTAAATCACAAGAAGTACTTTAGGCTTCTTTTAATAATGCTTAAAATCCCTTTGGGAGCATGAGTATGTCACAATTAGCTGAGAAGACATTAGTTAGGTTTGAACATTCAATGTGTTGCCAACAATAGCTACTGACTTGAATCACATAAGTTGAAAATTAAAAAGGAAAAAAAAAAGACAATGATAAAATTCAGTTGGCTTTAGAATTTGCTATGATTTAGGTGTTGAAAATTTCTCTCTGAAAGCAAAGAAAAATGTTGGAGAAGTTGGGGTTTTAAGAATGGACACACAAAGCCATGCACAGTAGCACATCCCTGTATTCCTAGCACTCCAGGAGACAAAGACAGTTGGATCTCTATGAGTTCCAGGCCAGCCTGATCTACAATGTGAGTCCAGGACAGCCAAAGCAATACAGAGAAACCCTGGCTCAAAAAAACAAAACAAAACAAAAACAAAGTAACAACCAACCAACAAGCAAACAGAATGAAACAAAAGAAAAAATAAAAGAAAAGACACACAAATAGAGTAAGGTCCAGGAGATGAAACTAGTTTTAGATATGTAATATCTAATACAGGAATCCCAAAATTCTCCTTTGCCTTCAATTTGTGATATGTTTTGCTTCTTATAAAGATAATTTTCTTAACAGCAGTATAGAAAGATGAAAAGGAAGCAGTAAGTGTTCAAAGATTTACTGGTCATATGAAGAACAAAATTAGGATAGAGAATTGATTGGCTGATATGTACATTACCTCTAAGTTATATTCTCTTTGTAATCTTAAACAAAGTGTGGAAACTAAGAAATTATTTAGAATTTCTTATGTATTCTTATTAAATTTTAAATTTATAAATTCCACACGAATCAATGATGAAATGCATCTGGGATATCAGAGGCCATGCTGGCAACAACAATTCCTGTATACAACTTAGGCAAACAAAAGACCACATTGGCCATCAGAAGTTCAAATCTCACCTCAGGTGGAAACTCCCAGCTTAACCACAAATGCCAGAAGACCAAGGAAGAAACAGAAACCAAGGAACAAAGCATCTATGCAAGAAGGAAAAACCCATAAGTCTGTACCTAGACCTCTAATTACGCCAAACCCAGATGCCCAGACCTCAGTTTAAGAAACGGTAACAAAAGACAGGACAATATGTCATCATCAGAGCCAAGCTATCCTACTCCAGTAATCTCTGGCCATTCCAACATGCCTAAAGCATACAAAAAAAAAAAAAAAGACGTTAAACCAACTTTATGAAGATGATAGATGTCTTTTAAAAGAAGTGAATAAATCCCTTTAAATTTTCAAGAAAATTTCAAGAAAAAATGGAGAATATGTAAAAATTCTTTAAAGAATGCCAAGAAAAATCAAACAAAACATTTAAGGAAACAAAACTGTTCAGAATCTGAAAATGGAAATATAAATAATAAAAAATGAGGGAACCCTGATAATGCAAAACCTTGCTAAGTGAACAGGAACTACCAGCATAAGCATCACAAACAGAACAAGAGGTAGAAGTGACAATCCTAAGTGACAAACATATAATAAAAGAAATAGATACAGAGGTCAAAGGAAATGTTAAATCTAAAAATATTCTGATGTAAAAACATCCAGAAAATATGAGAAACTATGAAAACCAACCTAAGAATAATAAGAACAGAAACAAAAGAATCATAGGTCAAAGGTCCATAAAATAGTTTCATCAAAAAAATAAAGGAAAAAAATTAACCTAAAGAAGGACATGCCTATAGAGCTGAAAAGCAGCATAATAATGTCAAGTAAGTTGAAATAGAAAAGAAAGTCCCCTCGTCACATAATAGTCATAATTTTAATATACAAAAAATATTCAAAGATGCAAGGGAAAGGAGAAATTAAAATATAAAGATGAAACTATTAGAAGTACACTCAACTTCTCAGTGGAGACTCTAAAATCCAAGAGCACCTGGACAGTTGGTCTGCAGACTCTAAGAGACTACAACTCAGACTATTATACCTAGAAAAAAATTCAGTCAATATACATGGAGAAGATAACATACTTTATGTTAAGTCAAATTTAAAGAATATCTATCTATAAATTCCACTGTATATTAGATACTAGGAAAAAAACTCCAAACCAAGGAATTTTACTAAACCCATGAAAACAGCATATACTTTTACACCAGCAAATACCAAATGAGAGAAATACATAAACGCACACACACACACACCACTACCACCATTACCACTACTACCACCATCACCAAAACCACCATCAATACTGCTACCACGACCAACACCACCAACACCAACACCAACAACAAAAAAACAAAATAACAGGAAATGGGAATCATTGGTTATTGATATCACTCAATATCAATATCTCTCAGTATGAATACTCCTTAATATTAATGGATTCAATTCCCCAATAAAAAGATCCAGACTAATAGAATGAATGTGAAAACAGGCTCCATCCTTTTGCTTTATAAAAGAAATAGACATATACCTCAATATCAAGGATAGATATTACCTTACAGAAAGGATTGGAGAAAGATTTTCCACGTAAATGTTCCTAAGAAAGAAACTGGTATATCCATTCAAATATCTAACAAAATAGTCTTCAAACCAAAGTAAATGAAGAGATAAGGAAGAACAATTTATATTTATCAAAGAAAATTACAGCAGGATAACTTTTCATTTCTTAATAGTTATGTCCTTAATGCAAGGGCATCTACATTTGAAAAAAAATTTCTAAAGTGTAACCAACACATCCACCCTCAAATACCAATAGTGGGAGACTTCAATAACCTACTCTCATTCAGACAAAACTTAACAGAGAATTACTGGAGCTAACAATGGATCTAACAAATATCAAGAGATTATTTCATGCAAACAAGAAAGAATATACCTTCTTCTTCACAGTTGACAGAATTTACTCCAAAACTGACCACACACTTATACTAATACACTCATACTAATATAAGGTATTGTACCCATATAATTCACTCCAATATCCAAACCACATAAATATTCAACAAAAAGAGAATTACAAACCCATTTCCATTATAAACATAGATGTGAAAACATTCACTAAATAATTGCAAACTGACTCGAAAAAACCTCCAAAAGATCTCTCAATATGATCAAGAAGGCTTCATCTTAGAGATGCTGGGATGAATTTTCATACCAAAATCAATAAATGTAATCCACTAAATAAACACAGAGAAAGTCTATGTGATCATCTTCATAGATGCCTTTGACAAAGTACAATACCCCTACATGTTGAAAGTCTTGGAGATTTTAGGGCTACAAAGGATATACCTAAACACAATAAAAGCATTTTACAGCAAACATACAGCCAACTAGAAATTAAAAGGACAGAAACTCAAAACAATTTCACTAAACTCAGGAAGAAGATAAGGCTTTCTACTCTCTTCATCTCCTTTAGTTATCACCTTACTTTAGGTAAAACTTCAAGTACTATATTATATACATATGGAGAGAGTAGAGATAAGAAAAGAAGAAGTCAAAATATTGTTATTTGCAAATGATATGATAGTATACATAAGAGAGCAAAAATATTTCACTAGGGAATCCCTATAGCTGATAAATTCCTTCAGAAACGTGGTTGCATACAAGATTAAATAAATAATTAGTAGTCCTCCTACATACAAATAACACACACACACTAAGAAATAAATGAAGGAAACAACACCCTATACCATATCCAGAAGTAATATAAAATATCATGTGTTAGCTCTAACCAAGCAGGTGAAAGATTTGCATGATAAAAACTGCAAGTCATTTAAGAAAGATAACTAAGAAGATAACAGAAAATGGAAAGATCTCCCTTTCACATGGATCGATAGAATTACCATAGTAAAACTGACCATCCTACCAAGAGCAAACCATAGATTGAATGTAATCTATCAAAAGTTCATCTAAATTCATTACAAACCTTGAAAGAACAATTCTTAACTTCATGTGGAAAACAAAACAAAGCAAAAACCATAATAGCTAAAACAATTCTGGACAGTAAAAGAACTTCCAAAGGTAACACCATCCCTGACTTCAAACTACTACGGAGCTATAACAATAAAAAAGCAAGCCATATTGGCATAAATACAGACATGTTCATCAATGAAATCTAACTGATGAACCAGACATAAAGCCACACACTTATGAACACCTGATATTTGATAATGAATCCAGAAATACACAGTGGGAAAAAAAGACAGTATCTTCAACAAATGATGCTGGTCTAACAGGATGTCAGCATATAGAAGAATGCGGATAGAGTCATATCTATCACTTTCACAAAACTCAAGTTCAAGTGAATTAAGGACCTCAACATTAAAACAGACATACTGAACATGATAGAAGAGAAAGTTGGGAATAGCTCTGAACACATTGTCATTAGAGATCGTTTCCTAAACAGAAGACCAATAGTACAGGCACTAAGGTTGACACCTAATAAATGAGACTCATAAATATTAAAAGTTTCTGTAAGGTGAAGGACACTGTCAATATGAAAATATCACAGCCTAGGGAATGCAAAAGAATTTTTAGCAACTCCACATCTGATAGAGGCCTTATATATCCAAAATATATAAGAACTCAAGAAAGTATATATCATTAAAGCAAGCAATGTAATTTAAAATTGCCTACAGTTATAAACAGAATTCTTAGTAAAAAAAAAATGGCTGAGAAATATTTTTTTTAAATGTTGAAATCCTTAATCACCAAAAATGTGCAACTCAAACTTCTTTAGGCTCCATCTACACCTGTCATCCTGGCTGAGATCAATGACACAAGTGACAGCACAGGCTTGTGAGGATGTAGAGCAAGGGATACACTCCTCTATTCATGGGGCATCATGGGAGCAAACTTGGATGACCACTGTGGAAATCATTGGAACTGACTCATCTATACACAAAGCTACAGGACTCATAGGCATTTACACAAAAGATGTTCAATGCTATCACAGGTATATTTGCTCAATTCTGTTCACAGTGACTTTATTCACAGTAGCCAGAAACTGAAAACAACTTAGAAGCTCCTCAACTAAAGAATGGATTAAAATGTACGATATATTTATATGATGTAGTACTACTGCACAACTGTTTAAAAATGGCATTGTGAAATTTGCAGACAAATGTATATAACTAGAAATAATCATCTTGAGAAAGGTAACTCAGAAGGAGAAAGATTAAGTATGGTATGTTCTCACTTAAAAGTAGTTATTAGCTACTATATAAAGGATATTTACCCTATAATGCACAGTCCTTGAGAGGCTAAGTAAGACACAGGGCTAGAGGAGGGGAGATGCATGGATTTCCCTGGGAAAGGGAAAGAGAAGTATATTCAGATGGTAGACTCCATGAGTATGGATGGGAAGAGGAGGGATCGGGTATGGGGACTGAGGAGAGAGTAACAGCTGGAATAGGAGGGCATTTAGGGTAATATGGAAACTCAGTGCTGTGGAAATTTCCTGGAAACTATATGGGTGACCATGGAGCAGACTTCTAGTAATGAAGGATATGGAATCTGAACCAGCCATCCTCTGTAACCTTGCAATTTTCACAGTATTGGGCTTGGACACCAACCCAGTCAAAAAAATCTTCTACACACACCTTTCCACCTGCAAGATGTGCTGGGGCTATGGTAGCTTAGAGGTTATGGGAGTGTCCAAACAAACAACACTGCTTGGATGACCAGGAACCAGAATATGGATGGCTCAGAGACCTGAGGTAGAAACCAACAGGACTGACCAAAAAAAAAAAAAAAAGTCAATGAAATAATTCCTAACAGTATTCTCCTATACTCACATATCAGTGCCTAGTGCCTAGCCCAATCACAATCAGAGAGGCTTGCTCTGGCAGCTGATAGGAATAAATCCACAGACCTATACCTCATAGCTAGAACTCCAGGACCCTGAAGAAGAATAGAAAGAGGGATTGTAGGAGTCAGAGGGGTTGATGACATCAGGAGAACAGGGTTCACAGAATCAAGGAAACAGGCCTCTTAGGGTCTCACAGAGACTGAAATGCCTGCATGGGTCCGTGTCAGGTACTCTGCATACATGATGTGGGTGGTTTTAGCTTACAGGTATTTGGTGGGAATTCCAAAAGTGGAAGTGGGGATGTGGCTGATTCTTTCACTTCCTTTTGGGACCTTTTTCCTCCTACAGGGTTGCCACATCCTGCCTTGATATGAGGATCTGTGCCTAGTCTTATTGTATCTTGTTATGCTATGGATATCACTGGGAGGCCCACTCTTCTCTGAAGAGAGATAAAAGGGCATAGGGTCTGTGAGAGAGAGAAGGTGGAGGGTATCTGGGAGAAGTGGAGGGAGGGAGGCTGGATGGGGCAGGAACATGGAGGAATGAGTGGAGGGGAAGCTGTGGTCTGGATGCAATATGTGAGAGAAAAAATTAAAAAATAAACAACTTGAAATACTGGTACCATTTTTGTAATCCCAATACTTGGGAGGCTATAATAGGCAGATCTCTGGGTTCCATTCACCAGCTGAACTGACAATGCCCTGCAATGTGAAACAACCTGTCTTAAAACAAAGTAGATGGTCCTTAGGGACAACAGCTGAAATTGACTGCTGGCTTCCATAGGCATGAAAACCCATTTTCATGAAAACACAAGCACACATGTATTGTACACACATGTATACACATAAACACATACCCACCCACACACAGACACTCACACACACAACTCAGTTATTTAGGGCAGTGTCTAATAATACCATTGAATCCTCAGATAATACCAAGGAATATTTGCACATCTATGGGTTTACTGTTATTTGCAAAGGAATCAGTTCAGGCTAAAATAGATAGTGAATTTATAAATCAAAAAAACAAATAATATCTTTCTATCCTGGTGGTAATAATATATCCATTATAATTCTTATTCTTCTGAACATTCCTAAGAATTACATATTGTCATTATGATCCTACATACGATAAGACTGAAATATAGATGTATGGAGGATCACACTTTACCATTGCATAGAAATCAGATATTAGAGGCTGGAATGGAGAGATCTGGTCCAGGTCTTATTTAACACTTGACTTCAATTGTGTTGGCCTTATGAAGGTTTTGTTTTAGATTTGTTACATGTAGTGTTTAAACCTCAGCATTCACCATAAAATTGGAAAATCCTGGGCCTGGTGTGTATGATGAGAAGGCTCAAGTATTAGGGGCTAGAACAGTTGCTTATATCCAGGTATCTTTCTGTGCCATCCATCTATAAATGATCCAGGCACTGACGGCAGTACAGGGACTTCAGTGCAATTGCATTACTGGTGTTCTTACTTAAGGCTTCAAAAAACAAGAAAGATAAGGCTATGTAGGAATCAGGCTGACTCATGTAAACCAGGATAGAAAAGCATTTCAGGTTGTTCTTTTACCTTCTGTTTTTGACATAGCTTACTAAAGCCAGTGTGTGATCAGGTTATTGGAATTGGGTATGTGATAAGATAAACAATTCAGTACCTCCTCCGGATGTGGGAAATATATGAAAGTTACTTTAACATCACTTTTGAATAAATGCTAAAGGATTTTGAGATTGGAAGCTCACCCAGGATGATACTTGTGGGCTCATCTAAACTGGAAAGGCTTCCAAAGAGAGATCATAAAAGTTTATAACAGAGAGACAACAAAGGCAAGGCAAAAGCAGACACCAGAGCACTGGCAAACAACAGTGCTGAGGAGCTACAAAAAGTAAGCCAAGGAGTTTTCGATCACAGCTGTGCGAATACTGGACTTCTATCTAGATTTATTTATTTATTTATTTATTTATTTATTTATGTATTTATTTATGTATTTATTTATTTTTGGTTTGTTCAAAACAGGGTTTCCGTGGGTAGCCTTCACTGTCCTGAACTCTCTTTGTAGACCATGCTGGCCTCGAACTCACAGCGATCCGCCTGCCTCTGATTCCCAAGTGCTGGGACTATAGTCATGTGCCACCATGCCCGGCTTCTATCTAGATTTTGACCCATTTTGCATTTCTGAAATCTATACCTGGAAAAAAAAAAGTGCATTTGTGTTATTTTAAGCCACTAACTTTAGGATAATATCTGCAGCAACAATAAAATCCTAATATTGGGTCTAAGTTTCTTTGGGCAGCTTTTAAAACAATCATAGCCATCATTTTCTGAGAAATGAGACTTATACCAGTTCATTAAAAACTGTATTATGTTTCTGCCATGTGCTAGCATTGATTACATGCTAATGTTATAAACATGAATTAAATATAATTCTTCCCTAAATATACTCAGAGATAGTATTCATGAAGGGACTTTGTGAAATTCTAAAGGGCAATATAAATGTAATATATTATGAATCACTTCTCAAGTTTAATATTCAACTCAAGCATTCCTTAGTTTACTAAATCATAAATCAGAATCAATATTTCAGCAGATTGGAATTATGCATACATTATGAGTAAGTTGCAAACAATACAGAAGATAATTTTAAAATTAAATGTAAATAGGATTTGCAATAGACATTCACCATATCTCCAAGTATAAAAACCTGTTAGAGCAAGTATGTTGTGGTCAGTCTCTAGGTAAAATGTGTGTTAATGAGCCTCTAGTACACAGAAGCCTGGTCTCCAGGGGTATGAGTCTAGGATGGTTCATTCTCTCGCTGTACTCTTAAGTAGGGCAGCTAACAAGATGTCCAACTGTGATTTGGACACATATCCAACAGAAACTAGATAGAGATTACTAGTTTATTTTGTATAGGTCATTGAACTGATACTATTAGGTGACAATTTATGGTCAATATTGATAGGAGCATGAGTTCAAATGAGCCCCCCCCCCCATTCCCAAAAAAATATAATCTTTGTACTCTTTCCAGATAAAGCAGTATGAAATAAGTTACAAGAAGGGGAGCCACCCAAATGGGATATCTATTTTTGTTATGGTATCTTGGTCTTGGAACACCTTTGTACTATGGGAAATTGCTAAGAAACCCTCAAATTGTTACTAGAATATATAATTAAGAACATTAAAATAAAATTGAGGTAAAATAAACATTTCTTCAGAAAATGCATCTGTTTTATATTATATTATTTTATTTTTTTACAAAAGTTGGTGTTTCAAATGATAACTGATTTAATGTGTAAGTGCTAAGAAATAGATGTTCTCACGGAAGCTTAAAAGTATGATATTCAGTGGGCTGCTTTGGGTTCTGGGGGAGCCTTCTTTCCACAGGCACAGCTGTTGGCAGCTGGCCAGCATCTCAGTTAGGCAGCTGGCAGGGGAGGCATGGGCTCTGCCAGCTGGAGCTAAAAAATTAAAATTAAAATTGAGGGGAAAAAAGCCCTGAGGCACACATGCATAACAATCAAACCTTCTTGGTTTCTGGTGTTCTCCCTTATTTTTCAACCCTTCGGGAAGCTTAGCATTAAGACAGATCTTCCTTTCCCATCCCTCCATCCGGGAGTTCTCCTCTCTAGTTCTTATGTCCATTTCTTGAATAATACTGTAAGCCAAGCAGCTTGCTAAGGGCGGAGAGCAGGTGTGTGTGTATGTATGTATGTATGTATGTTTGTGCGTGTGTGTGCCTAATATATAAGTAGATATGTAATATATCTCATTAGATGAATAAAAAAATGTGAAATATAATGCCTATGCATCTCAAAAGAAGCTGAGCTGAACATCTTTCTTACAAAACCTAGAAGATAGCCAAGTTTAGATGGGGAGTGGTAAATATGATATAAGAAGAGGCAATGATCAATTCTCAACTGGACAAGTGAAACCTCTTCACAGAGAATGAAGTTGCAAAAATTAATGTAGAAACACATAGAAGTTGATTTACAAATGTATTCATTTAGCACTAGAACACTGAGCTAGTATGACAAAGGGGACCAAGGTCATCATATGTGAATGACTTATGACCTATTTAGGAATGACAATGTCCCTTCGTAATTCCAGAACCCTCCAAAATGTAAGTTCTCACTTCTAGGTCTGAGGCAGTTGTTCTAGAACAAGTACCATTGTTGAATCTCAGGAAGAAGAGGACAACATTGACTTTTAATAGGGTAACACTGCAATTATAAACTATTTCCTCTCATAGTCTTTCACCAAACCTGGCATGTGGTGGATGTTTAGATTTTGTTAGGTTGACATGTTTTTGTTTTGATTCCAAGTGTCCGGTGTGAAACTGCCTTTCGTTTATACACAGCTGATAACCGCCTCCTGAGAGGGTGCTTGATCTTTGTCAGAAGGAAAACTCTGCGGGGGGTATAAATTGGAGGCCTGAGGGAGGGTATGCAGGGCGGGGGGAGGGGGCGCTGAGGGTGTGGATCACTTTGAGACACTCTTAGAGAGAAATGCTCAAGAGAATGTTAAGAGAAGGCTGCTGCTGATTCCTTTCACTGCTGCTGTTTGTTGCTGGGCTCACTGCTACTGTTTGCTGTTTAGCTGGACTACTGAGATCCTGATGATGAAGAGCAGAGTCAGCCCCAAGGAACTGAGTCTAAAAAAGTCTACATTCCCTGTGGGTTGAAAAGGAAGTAAAGGCATTAAGGAACCTCCCAAAAATTAGTTTTTTAAAAATCACAGCCTATTTTGGAGTGTATGGTAATTTGCTGAGCAATCTTGTCTCAAAGTCTAATCTAAAGCTTAGCACTTCTGTTAAGAACAAAAAGGTTACTAGCAGAAAACTAGTTGTGCTTTGGAAGAGGGACCAAGTGCACACAAGCGTATATCTAATGGATAATAGAAATTTAGTTTTGTAATTCTTCCTATAAAATCACTTGTTCCAAGATCTATATTTCCCAAGCTACACTGAGAATCATTTAATGAGCCATATGTACTTTAGATAAGTTACTAATAGACATTGTAGAAAGTATTAGAGTGTTACAATATATATTATTTGGAATATAATAAAATAGAATTTTTAAATGATGGTGTATTTTATTAAAATGAGAGAATTGAACACATTATAAGAATCAGCAATATTATATTTGAGAAGGACATGTGCTTGACTTATGCATGAATGTCACTGTAATATAAACCAAATAGGCATAAAACTTTTATTATTTTGAGTCAAAAAACCCTCAACCAAAAGTCTTTTTTTACCCTGCATTTAATCCTATCTCTCAATTTAGCCATCAAATTTTCATCTCAGTGAGCCTCAAAATGAAGGATTACTGTTCCCAAAGTCACAGTATGTTCCATGTAGTCACATTTCATGCATAATGAAGATGAAAGAGAACTACAAAGGATTTTTAAAATCAACTTAAACAGGAATGGAAAAGTTGTCTAATAGTATTTTAAGATATCTGTTTTGAAAAAGTAAGAAAAGAAGCTTGGGTCAATTCAGTGTATTTAGGAAAAATTATATCCCTTATTGAGACTTTGAAGAAAAGGAAAATTTTACTTTAAAGGATTTTAAGGTTTTATACATTTTTTCGATGCACATTGGTGTTGAATAGTGTTATTGACTATTCAAACAATTTTTAAGTTTTGGAATGGATATTTTTGGATATGTGATCACCTCTTTTGTGCAAGGGCTTTGTTAGAAACTGAGGCAATAAACTGTGAAAATGATTAGACTGATATTGCTGTAAGAAAAATGTCATCACAGACTAAGAGAAAGTCAGAGGTATAAAGAATCACTATACACTAATGTAAGAACTACATTTTAACAAAATCCAAGACCAGGCTGAGGAATACTTACAGACTCAAGTAATTTCCTCCCATATAGCTAAGAAGCCTGTGTGAGCAATAACTCTATAGAATGTCCTTAAGATCAAGTCAGGGCGATAATATATTTATGTGGTATTTTTTTGGTTGGGTGGTTAGTATTTTTTATTTTGCTTTAAGTCTTTTTTGTTTTCTATCCATGTTTCTGTACCAACTAACATATTTCTTCTAACATTCTTAGTTTAAATGTCTGAGAACTGGGATTTGATTTATCAAAATTATTTCACATTCTCTGCTAAAATATCTAGATTCCAGCCCACAGTGAGGTAAGCGAGCAAGTTCTCAAAATATGGAATCTCATTATTTAAGCTACTAAGTATTAGGTGGGATGAAATATAGGTAAGTCATGGCTTTAAATTACAAAGGGTATTTGCAGATTGTTTTAAGTTAGAAATTGCCAAAATGCTTCCTGGAAAATACTATCTTTTTTGTTCATATATATTTTATAAACACTTTAACATAAACAATTTCTTCATATATGTACAACAAATGCCATAAAGAGAATTGCTGTTGAGATAAGTTAATAAATGGATATATGTTCACATGGTTAAATCCAAATAATTGCCACAATATTAGAATGTATGTTCCAAGAAATCAGAACAATGGTCTAAGCCATACTCACTGAACTATAACATTGTATCGAAATATATCCTCTGCTTTATAGCCTTTTTCTGGATTGAGAGGGAAAGCATTTTCCCATGAGATGATATGATGTGTTCTTGCCAGAATCTGAGCCTTTTTTTACTGATAACTCTCAACATTTGCACACTTTACCTGTGTCTTCTGGCTCCTCCTTCCTATTTTGACTTAAAACAGGGTCCAGGATCAATCTGTGGTTCTCTAACTAGCAGCTTTTCTTTTTGTATATGTTTTATGGTTTCTAAATTGCGATAGAAGATTGCATCCACACTGAATTTTCTGTGAAATTGGCTTTTTACTGCCTTCTTTCCTTTTGCTAGACAGCATGTTCTTTGGAGGCAACACTGTTCCAGTTTATTCTTCATACTCCTCACATTCTATTTCTGATATTCAACAAAAACATTTTAATTGATTTTACAAAGCAATAGAATGAAATGGGTTTGCATTCAAGAGCTTAAGATGTAGTGCCAGAGAGCAACCACCCTGGTTGGGTAATAATGCGGATTCTAACACTGCATAAGCATATGGTCTTTGAATGACAACGTATCATCCTAGTGTCTGTTTTGCTCATGTAAAGATCAGAAATGATAAGCATTGCAAAGTTAAATGCCTATAAACGGTTTGTTATGATACAGAACCTATTTACTACCCCATTCATCCTTCTGTTTACTTAATATTCTAAGGACAAAGGTATTACATGGGAGATAAGATTATACAATCAACAAATGCAGGAAAATTTGCCAAATATTATAAATAATTTAAAAATGTTATTACTCACCAATAAAGTATAACAAATTTGTTCATGTCCATACATGTCTAAGTGAATCCAAGGATGCATAAAAGTTCTACCTTTACTGATACAGTATATATAATATTCCCAAGAAGACCCACATGTGGAAATGCATTGTCTCAAGCGTCTTCCTACTGCGGAGTCTTCAGAAAGCATTACCAAGCTTCCACCCTTTCAGTGTTTACGGTTTTACATTTGTCTCCCACCATTCTGTTAGACAACGTTTTTCTTGGTCCATAATTAGTTCTTCAATAGCTTCCTCCAGGTGGTCCAGAAAACTTATTACCAGAGCTTACATCAGTCCCTCCAAGTGTTTCTAACGCCTTCTTGCAAGTCTAGTTGAATTGAAAATATTTAGAAATGATATGCTGTGATTCTACTGTTGAATTTACTTGGAAGATATTTCTAGTATAAAATATGTTTGAACATCATATAAATCACATAAAACGGTAGATGGCGTTTATTATGTATTTATGCAGAGCAGAAAAACAGAGCACTTAAGGAGCTTTCCTGGGATTACATTTCTATAAGTACTTCAGAAACAGATTATATTCCCTGGTCCCAAGCCTTAAATACACAAACTTCATATCACTGGATCCCCATCGAGCTGTGCCATGTGTATACAGAATTTTGAAAACTGATATGAAGAACTTGATTTTACTACAAAATGAGGAGTGCTACAGACATTTATTTGCTAAGTTTTAGGACCGGGACCTATCATAATGTCCAGGAGGATCTGTCAAAGAAAAAATGTTCCCAGATATGATGAGGTAGATTTATAGATAAAGGAGGCCTTACTCAATTAATTTACAATTTATAGAAAGTGATTGTCACCTTAAAACCGAAGAAGGGGATTATAATCCAATGCCTGAAGCAAAGAGAAGGAATACCATTGAAATTCTTAGTGGACCCAGGGGAAAAACACTGGAGATCGTGAGCAGGTTGGTGTCTGGCCCTCTGAGCATGCTCATTTTGGCTGTCTAATCAGGGTCATTACATTCCCATCAAGGCTATGGAGTTGAAGGCCTGTCTGTATATTTCAGAGATGTATATTAGGTACTAGAGAAAGAAATCCTTGGTTTGTAGACATGGTTGGCATCTGAAAGATTTATACTTCAAAGACTCAGGGAAAATAGTGGCAAATTTTCTCAAGTAAATACATTAGAAAAGGGGACTTTAGAGCCTTGGTTTCAGACAAAAAGCTTAACTTAAATTTGAGAGAACAAGAGGAACCTTGGGTCATCATAGGTCATAAGCAAGAAAAAGTGACAGTCATGACTTTTGTGTGAAACTTTCCTCTTAACAGCACTTACTTTGAACCATTCTCTCTCATGTCCTAAGATATTTTTGTATGCTCTTTAAAAAATGCAGTCCTACATTCTCCACAGTTGAGTGGACAGTTAGCACTGACTTTCACACCAACTCTGGTGCCCCATATTTGACCATGTGGCTGGATGGGGAGGCATGTTGGCACTCAGAAGAAGGATAGTAGGCTACCAAAAAGAGACTTGATACCCTATGAACATACACAGGAAAAGGAGGTCCCCCTCAGTCACAGTCATAGGCGAGGGGAATAGGGTGAAAGCGGGAGGGAGGGAGGAATGGGATGATACAAGTGATGGGATAACAACTTAGATGTAATATGAATAAATTAATAAAATATGTATATAAAAGAAAAATGCAGTCCTTAGAAATGCATACTTTATAAATTTGTGATGTGTTCAATCATCTTTATATAAAGTCATATCACTCATATCCACACTGTTTTCAAATATCCACCACTACTTCTGGGTTAACTCACTCATTATGATCATCTCTAGCTCAATCCATTTGTCCACAAATTTCGGGAATTCCTTGTTTTTAATAGCTGAGTAGTATTCCATAGTGTATATGTACCACAGTTTCTTTATCCATTCTTCTACTGAGGGACACTTACGCTGTTTCCATGATCTGGCTATTATGAATAAGGCTGCTATGAACATGGTTGAGCAAATTTTCTTGCTGTGTGCTGGTGCATCTTCTGGGTATATTCCAAGGAGTGGGAATAGCTGGGTCTTGAGGAAGCCCTATTCCCAGTTTTCTGAGATATCTGCATACTAGCCCAATGGGCATGTCCTACGAAAGCCTTCCCTTACCAGGAAACTGGGACAGAGGGGAGGACATCCTATTGGGACTCTAGATGAGAGAACAATGGGAGAATAGCAATGTAGAAGGATCCAGTGGGTCCTAGAAACCTACAAGTAGAACATTATGATAGGCAGATTTGGGCCAAGGGGTCCCTCTCAAACTAAGGCACTAGCCAAGGACAATACAGGTGGTAAACTTTAAACCCCTACCCAGATCTAGCCAATGGTCAGAACAGTCTCCACACTTGAGTGGAGAGTGGGATATGACTTTGTCACGTACTCTGGTGCCTCACATTTGACTATGTCCCCTGGCGGGGGAGACCTGGTGGCACTCAGAGGAAGGACAGCAGGTCACCGAGAAGAGACTTGATACCCTATGAGCATATACAGGGGGAGGTAATCCCTCTGAGGAACAGTCATAGGGGAGGGGAATAAGGGGAAAATGGGAGGGAGGGGAGAATGGGAGGATACAAGGGATGAGATAACCATAAAGATGTAACAAGAATAAATTAATTAAAAAAAAATCAAATATCCACCACTAACAGAAACTCTTATTTATGCCTGCATTTGGAGGCTGTACTACTTGGGACATTATTCATGCACTTGCAAGATTTCATAGTCCTTATTTGAACTCTAATAAGTTATAATGTATATTGAAAAGTATTGATAAGTCTGCATTTTTTAATTTAATACATTGCTACATCCACGACAACTAAAATGTGCTCTGTTTTACAGAATAATATAAAAGGCCATAGACTCCAAATATACACATTCAATAAACAAATTAAAATAGATTAGATTTTTCAAACTTGGCAGATTTCTCGAGCTTACTGGTGTGACTCTTTACATTTTAAAATCATTCTGCTAGCCAAAAGATTAGTGTTTACTTTCCATTATCTTTCTTTAATTACATGTCAAATTGTGTCATAATTCTTTGTTTTCTAGGAAGGTAAACCAGAGCTCTCAGTTGTGACAGCAGGGTAGGTTTATTCTGGACTAAAGAGGTCAGAGCAAACCATGCCATAAAAAGGAGGAAGCAAGTATGAATGTCAATGGTAGTGATTGTTAAGCAGACTGTGGAAAATGGAGAAAAGATTAAGGCAAGTTTAGATGACCTCTGTGTGCACTTAAGACATAATGGCCCTTGAATGCTCATAGCTGCGTTCTTCTTCACAGAGCACTAAGCCAGGCAGCAATTTGACAACATGCCTGGTTTCCTTCCTCAGGATGGCAGTCTTTTTAGATAGATTTAGTAAAAAAAAAAAAAAAAAAAAAAAGACAGTCATCTAATAACTGCCATCTATGAGTTTTTATAGTTTTTATTGACTGGACAATAAAAGATAAAACTTTAAGTCTTCTAAAGTGTAAAGTGACTATGAAAATTTATTTACCAATTCAAAATTTAATTATATACACTAATAAAAAGATAATACATGATCCTACATGTAATTTTCCAACCAACCCAACCCACAATTTCACATATGATCCATTACACAGTCAGGATTGAAATTTCTCATGTGTTCCTTACTAAATATACTAGGTGTAGTTGTTGTCCTAAACTCTTCTACCAATTCCACAGAATTCTGAGATAAAGCAATGGCTGCTGGCCAGAAGGGGAAGTGAGAGTATTTCACAGTAGAACTGCTGCCCCTGACAGAGGACCATAACTGGGCTCACTGTCTCACTGTCAGAAGAGAAATAAATGAAAGACAAACATCTTTCTCTAGTTATGAACTGCTAATATATTTAAAGTTTAAGGACAGCAGGTCACTGAGAAGAGACTTGATACCCTATGAGCATATACAGAGGGAGGTAATCCCTCTGAGGAACAGTCATAGGGGAGGGGAATAAGGGGAAAATGGGAGGGAGGGGAGAATGGGAGGATACACGGGATGGGATAACCATAGAGATGTAACAAGAATAAATTAATAAAAAAAAAGATACCATTCTAAACGTAATTTTGAAACTAGTACACAAAAAGCAGAAGTATCAGCTGAGGAGAATGCACATTTCTTCACGAGAAAATGCAACACAGACTCTATATATGCTTAGATTTGCTTAAATATTTTTTCCATTCCAAAATTTACAACTTAGAATCCATTTTTTATTCCAGTTCCTTAGGATTAATTAATATTAGGTAAATTGGAATTATTTTAACCATTAATTTATTTTGTCTTCTATGCTTAAAGTCAAAATCTAGAATGATTCTTTTAATTTAATTTGATTTCTACTTATATAAATCTGATAAGTATTTCTGATTGCAGTTTTGAGGAAGAAAATTGCAGTGAGATAGAATTCTACCCAGCGGGGACAGGGAATGCTTCTGTTCTCCACAAATAGTTAAGTTTTCGCTCTGATTTTTCCTTGATGAGAAAATAATAAAAATGCAACTGAAAAGGTCTCAGAAGAGAGAATTTTCCATACCTTCTGCAGGCCTTGCCATGTGAACATGAATGATCTATTGCAGATTGCAGTCCTTGGTGAGTAAATCATACTGTCTAAGCTCTGAGCCTTTTTTGTACTAGTGGCCAGTAGGGCGTCTTTGCACCACAGTAAGAAACTAACATTAATTACAGATTTATCTATCAGAACCTCCCTTATCCACAAGTAAAGAGGTTCAGCACCTTCCATTTTGGAGGAAATCTTCACAGGTTAGGAGCAGAGGCTAGAGAGTAATCTATTAGAAAGCTAAACAAAGTCCATAAAGGTTTTTTGATATAGACTAAACTCTTTTGAAAAGTTTCATATGAAAATTTAAGTTTCATCTTGACCAGTAAGTAAAAAGATGATTTTAATCATACCCAGGAGTATTGGCTTTATGATTAAAAGAAAACTGTGAGGCATAATATGTGTGCTTGTAATTCCAGCATTCTGAAGGTTGATAACTGAATCATTTTCACCTTAAAGGATTAATAAGTTACATTACGAATATAAGAATGCCTTCATAATGCTGGAACATTTGCTAGGCATGGCTTTGGGTTTCATAACACCATCCAAGTATCTGAGGACTCCTTCTGTATTACTTTTTCATGGGTAGTTCTTGTATTCTGAAAATATCCCTTAGTTTCAAAGATGGGTATGAGACCTAGGCATCATGAGCTATAACTAAAGACAGAGAATTTTGTGCTGCTTTTTAACAACAGTGTGATGGTCATTTGGATCTTTATGAGGGTTTCCTACCAATTGGAGTGGGGGCTGCCTTTGACATGGACTCAGTTGCCTGTTTTGGTTCACTTTCCCCTACCTGGGTTGCCTTGTCTGGCCTCAGTGGAAGAGGATGTGCTTAGTCCTGATAAGACTTGATGTGTCAGGGGAGGTTGGTGGGGGAGCTCCCCTTTCCTTAGGAGAAGGGGAGAGTGGAAAAGAAGAAGAGGGTGAGAGGGTGGGACTGGGAGGAGAGGAGGGAGGTGGCTCATATCAGGATGTAAGATGAATAAACCAAGAAAAAATAAACAGTAAAAAACAATAGTGTGAATTTTTGTCATTCGACAGTAGAAACTGCGTGGATAGATTCTTGGCACTATTGGTGTTATCCCATCCAGAGATCCTCTAGGAGAGGAAACCTTAAAGAGAAAATATTCTTCTTTGGGTATGGTAGAAGTATGAATATTTCTGATCATCTTTGAGCCCCAAGTTCCATCCATAAAAGAAGCTGATCTACCCCGTACTGCATTAGGTCTCATAGCCAATGACTATCTTTGCTTTCAGGATTCTAAATTAAATCTTTGTCAACTAAACCCATGAGTTATAGTATGTATACATATTTTACCATCTGTGACTGTTCCCATTATCAAATTTCTTATGCTTTTCTAAAATGTCCCAGCAAATTTACTGCTATACACCTTATTCTTTAAAATTTCACTTAGTTGAGCTCAACTATGAAATAATTGTTGCATATGGCAGTCTGACATCCTAAAGGACAAGAGATAGCTGACACAGTTTACAACACTGAACTGTTACTTAGGCAAATATATGCAGTTAACACAGAACATGAAAATTTACATATAACACTAGTGATTATAATGTTAATGATTTAATACTATCACTTATTTAAGAGGTATGTATTTAAACTATAATTATTAAATCCTAGCAGTAAATGTTTGGTTTGCTTGTTTATTAACTGCCTACACATAGAAAAGAAGAAATACCAGAGTAAAGAAGATAAACAAAAGTTATGGGGAATTAATTTGTATTTCAATCTTAGTTAATTCCTTATAAATGCCTTATTTTAAATTGATACAAAAATTATAAGTCAGTAAGTGAAATTATTGCTTTTGTTAACCAGAAAAACTATGCAACAAATAAATTGTATAAGAAACCTCAGAAGACAATGACATCCAATGTTAATCAAAATATTCCCCTTTTGCCCCAATAATTTAAACTTTTAGCCTTGTATCACTGGATCAGCATTTATAAAAATCGACCCCAGAACTAAAATTATTAGTAAATGGTTGAAAACTGAGGTGAGCAGGCATTTAGCAATTGTTCAGTGGTCTGTAAAATGAATTTCTGATCTCAGTCCAGTCATAAAACCTATCATCACAATTGATGCAAGTCAATGCCTTTTCTATCAATCTCATCAGGGAAGCTTTGGATTGCTTGAACACAGAGAGAGAAATGTCTCCTACAGAGCCAAAATCTCTAAGTCAAAATTAAGGATCACTCGTGAGGGAGTTACTGTCTCTTCTTGGATCATTCTGTGGCTAAGTAAGGCTTTAAAGATGATTCTAGTTCCTTTAGGAAGATTTACATTCTCTCTAAAGATAGAATTGAATAGATGTCATGAAAATACTACATTGTATAGGAGAGAGGTTGAAGATAAGGAAATAACTCATCTTATGGGACCAGAAGGTAGAATATTGCCTATGATCCTACTTGGGTCCACATACACTATACCTCATAAGTGGTGCAAAGGATGCTTCTTGTGTCCAAGTAACCCAGTGCAGTTCAGATGCATTAGGAGCCAAAAAGCCAATATATATTCTAATTGAATACTTGTATGACTTTCTATAGAAGTCTAGGTTTTCTCAAGGGGTTTTCCTCAAGCTTTAAAATGTTTCCCTAATAGTTAGTGCCCACTCCTTTAAAAATAATTCACCTATACACACTTTTGACATTTTATTTTAAATTTCTGGCCCCTAAAAGTTAAGGTTTATCCTTCAGGTTTAGCTTAAGTAGAATTTAAGGAAACATTTAAAATATTGAAAATAATATCTACTGACACTCAGTGGAAAATTCTGGTGTTCTGTACCCCCTTCCTGAATCTCTGAAAAAGTATGCTCCTTTGGCATCCTCGGTACACTTATCTTGTTATCCTCTTGTGGGTTCAGATTTAGATAAGGCTAAAATCTTCAGATGTTTATAATCTCTGCAATGGTCTGATCATAGATATTAGAAAGTGGAATTTTGGAGCAAAGTTTATCAGCTTAATTCCCCAATCTAAAAATAGGTGCTCTATGTAGCCAGATCTGAAGGGCTCCTAATATTTTTATGTGAGGACATTATGTGTGTTACTGTAATGGAGAAGAGATATATTTTGGTTCACTGCAAAGAGTATGGGAAGGAATGTGATGAGAAATATCGTGTAGTGGGGAAGACATTGGACCAGGAGCAGTCCTTGTTTCTAACAGCAGGAATATGGCAAAAGTGGACAGAACAAAAGAAAACTCAAGCCAGAAAAAAAAACCTTTATATTATCTTCAAATCACCCTCTCCCTAATCATAACCTATAACACCTGCATAGGTTCTGTATCCCCCAAGTTCCACAGTCTTGCCCATAAAGTCAAAAAATTGGGAAACAAGAACTCCAGCACATGATGTCATGAGGCATTTTATATTCAAAGTTTCCTACTCACCAAATGTATATAAATAAACAAATCCTTTGAATAGAGATGCCTCCAAGCTAAATAAGAAATTCTCAAGTTTGAATCTTCTTTTCTTCATGAAACCTTCCTGAATTTCATGAATTATAGTGAGAAGGCCTCACGTAAGATGAAACTTTGTAACATATAAGGGAAGAATATTCCATATAAAATGTTATTGAGAATTAGGGGAGTTGATTTCAGCACAGTGTGGATACTCTGCTGAATGCAAACATTGACGAATTTCTAAATCAACACTTGTGCATCAACAGATAACTGAGGCAGTTCTCTCTCTCCTTTCCTTCTTCCTTGTAACGCACCGTGTAGACTGAGATGAAGAAAAAAATTCTTCAGGAGTTTTTCACTCTGAAAATAACCAGTTGTCTTTAAAATTCCTAAATATGTATGAATGATAGTTCTGGATGCTGAGGTTTTAACTGGGTTAAAACTGAGAAATATTTTTCCAGATACAAGTTCTGAAATGGCTTAAGGTAAAGAAAACTGTGGAAGAGTATGGAGATGACGGGAAACAGCATTCACTCAGGTGGTCATGCAATCAGAAAAAGTGGCTCAAAGGGAGAAGCCAATGGGTGTCAGTGACCATGTTGTTATCTGGTCTGAGCGTGCCTATCCAAGGCTCTCTCAGTTAGAATTTCCTTTACTGTGAAGAGCCATCATCACCATGGCAACTCTTATAAAGATAACATTTAATGAGGGCTGGCTTACAGTTCAGAGATGTAGTCCACTACCATCATGGCAGGGAGTGTGGCAGCATGCAGTCAGACATCATGCTGGAGAGGTAGCTGAGAGTTCTACATCTTGATCCACTGGCAGCAGAAAAAGAATGAACCATGCTGGCCAGGTATGAGGATCTGAAGCCTCAAAGCCTGTCCTCAGGGACGAGACATACTTCTTCTAACAATGCCACACCTATCCCAACAAGACAATACCTACTAACAGTGCCACTCCTTATGAGCCCATGGAAATCATGTTTTTTTTTTTTCAAACCACCATAGATGCCATCCTTTCCTCTAGTCTGGGTGTGCCCAAAGGCTGTCAATGGTCATGCATTCTCTGTTCTCTATAAGATCTTCTTGGGCAGAGCAGCCTCAATTTATACCATGCACTTTAGACTAGCTAAACAAAGAATGCAGCTCTTCTAGAGCACTCTGCTCCTGGAAGTGCTTGGAGAAGATCCTTCTTCATAATCTAACCTTGTCAGATCAATTTCCTTTGTCAGTCTCCCTCAGCAACATCATTGGTCCATGTACACAGGACTTATTTGTTACTTGTATTTCCATTTTTCACTAATTCAGGTATTCTTTCTAGGGAAATTGTAGTCTAGATAAGAAGAGCCAGTGTCTCAATACCTCAATCTCTTCTCTGAGGAATATTTTGCTGTTCAGTATTAATGACTGACAATAATTTAATCGTTATCTCATCTATTAAAAAGGTACCAATATATTTAAATTGATGCAGCCACAGTCACAGAGTAGAATTTTGTTGTTATGGATAAAGTATCAAAACCCTTTACTAAAGACTGATGGGACAGAGGGACAAATTCTGTTGATTGCATAGTTTTAGCATACACTAAAACTGATAACAGAATCTTATGTTCTCAAGGAATAGACATAAAAGAAATTCCTACTTATGGACTCTCTTTAGTTTTAGACAGTGACTTCTTTGGTACCCATTGAGTACCTAACTGATTTCATTCCAGAATACTCTCAGTGGTGCCAAAACATGTATGCACAGAGGGATCTTGAAGATCTAACATTCCACTTCCAGAAGCAAATTGTTTGCCTCTTTGAATTAGAAGGTTTGAGTATCACATGGTCTACAGTTGTTTTATTCTCTCTGAAATCTCCATTAACAGTGAAACAAACTTGGAAGTGTAAATACAAAAAACAGTACTAGACCTTTCTAGAAGCCAATTGCACTGAACACAATTTGTTAGAGAAGTGCAATGATCCCTCTACCATATGAATGAAGCTTCGAGGTATGTACCAACTTGATTTCTCCATGTTCTATATTTCAAGTTTGTGGTATCTTCAGAAATACAATGTTACTGTCAAGTTCTAAATGGTAATGAATGGATTCCTGAATGTGATTAATAAGAATCTTACTATGTTAAATCTTGGAGGAGTTTTAATGCTGAATGTTCTTCCAGGAAAAAACATTATATTTCAGGAAAGCAGGGTGACTCACTGTATAAAATCCTCTATGATCAAGCTGATGGTGTGAGGTCTATCCTCAGGACTCACACAGTGCAAGGAGAGAAATAACTCATGCAGTTTTTCTCTACTCATTATACATGTGCAGTGGTATAGGAATTCATGGACAAACAAACATGAGTGCGCACAAGCACACAAATACATACATACAAATAGATAGACAGATAGGTAGTTAGAGTATTTCAAAGCCCTGGTGGCAATAAGGAAATGATTCAAGATGAACAAGTTAGTTAAATTTTGGTGAAATTTAGAACAGAGGCAATAATGTTGATTTCTTAATGAGCGAATTGCATTTTAAACAAAAATGTTGATAATATTGTCATTTTATGATAACATTTTGTGATATGATTGCTGTTGTTATAGCTTTCATTCTGTCTATATATTTACATCTATTTATCTATTTCAACTTTAGCAACACACAAAAACACATACAATACCCACCTGCACATAGTAATTTAATGTCCATAATAACATGATTTGAGGTTGAGTTATAAAGACTAGAACTATACCACCCATGTTCACTTACAGACCCAGTGTATTTCATTTCCATGTTCCTCCATTTATTTAATGCATCAATAATAGAAATTACTACATTGACATTTTACAATAGTGAAATGAGAGTGTGTATGATTTGCCAGGCACATAGTACATGGATAGTAATGCCAAAACATATTGTCTACAGTTTGTGTTAGGAAGAAAAATAATGTTATCGTTTTTCCTTACGGCATATGTTTTCTTACTTGGTTTAAGAGTAAATTTGTCAGCTGAGGGTCTGTTGGAGTAGGGCATAGGGATGTTGGACTAAATGCAAAAGCTCTGAAAATTTATTTAAATAAAAAATATAAAGAATTAAAAAGCTTTCCACTAGCCCTGGGAATCCATGCTAGTGAGTGTGAAGTGAGAGCAGTGAGGTGGTCTTCTAGTGGTAGGTGTTCAAATGTTTAGAGATAGTTGTGACAAAAACTCATAAGCACTGGGCATATTTGGCCCTTCTATAACCTATTTGCTAAGTATTAAAATAGTTCAAATTCCCCACAGTGAAGTGATACTGATGATGAACTGTGGGAACCTAACAGAATTGGAATGGTAATTCTTATGACTTTTCTAATGTATTCAAGTTATTTCTTTAAAAAATAGAAATAAAAGTAAGTGTAAAAAATACACTTTAGAGAAATATAAGACCTGGATGAAAACAAATCAAATATTATTGGGAAAGAGAGGTTTAAAAATGTGGGTATAAAAGTCTTTGAATTTTTTTTCCGTCCTAAATTTTCTTTTTTTTTTTAAATTTTATTAATTTATTCTTGTTACATCTCAATGGTTATCCCATCCCTTGTATCCTCCCATTCTACTCTCCCTCCCGTTTTCCCCTAATTCCCCTGTTCCTGATTGTTCCTGAGAGGGATTACCTCCCCCTGTATATGCTCATAGCTAAGGAATGGATTCCTGAATGTGATTAATAAGAATCTTACTATGTTAAATCTTGGAGGAGTGTGTCTCCTCCAGTCTCAAGTGTGGAGACTGCTCTGACCATTGGCTAGATCTGTGTAGGGGTTTAAAGTTTACCGCCTGTATTGTCCTTGGCTGTTGTCTTAGTTTGAACGGGACCCCTTGGCCCAAATCTGCCTATCATAATGTTCTACTTGTAGGTTTCTAGGACCCACTGGATCCTTCTACTTTGCTATTCTCACATGGTTCTCTCATCTAGAGTCCCAGTAGGATGTCCTCCCCTCTGTCCCACTTTCCTGGTAAGTGAAGGCTTTCATGGGACATGCCCCTTGGGCTAGTATGCAGATAAAAGTGAGTATATACCATTTGAGTCTTTCTGCTTCTGGGTTAACTCACTCATTATGATCATTTCTAGCTCAATCCATTTGTCCACAAATTTCAGGAATTCCTTGTTTTTAATAGCTGAGTAGTATTCCATAGTGTATATGTACCACAGTTTCGTTATCCATTCTTCTACTGAGGGACATTTAGGCTGTTTCCATGATCTGGCTATTATGAATAAGGCTGCTATGAACATGGTTGAGCAAATTTTCTTGTTGTGTGCTGGTGCATCTTCTGGGTATATTCCAAGGAGTGGAATAGCTGGGTCTTGAGGAAGCCGTATTCCCAGTTTTCTGAGATAGCACCAGATAGATTTCCAAAGTGGCTGTACTAGTTTGCATTCCCACCAGCAATGAAGGAGTGTTCCTTTCTCCCCACATCCTCTCCAGCATGTGGTGTCACTTGAGTTTTTGATCTTAGCCATTCTGATGGGTGTAAGATGGAATCTCAGAGTTGTTTTGATTTGCATTTCCCTGATGACTAAGGAGGTTGAGCATTGCTTTACGTGTTTCTCAGCCATTTGATATTCTTCTGTTGAGAATTCTCTGTTTATTTCCAAGCCCCATTTCTCAATTGGGTTATTTGGTTTGGTGGTGTTTAATTTCTTGAGTTCTTTATATATTTTGGATATTAGACCTTTGTCAAATGTAGGGTTGGTGAAGATCTTTTCCCAGTCTCTAGGCTGTCGCTTTGTTCTCTTGTCCGTGTCTCTAGCCTTACAGAAGCTTCTCAGCCTCATGAGGTCCCATTTATTAATTGTTGACATTAAGGCCTGGGCTGTTGGTGTTCTGTTCAGGAAGTTGTCTTCTGTGCCAATATAACCACATGATCATCTCTTTAGATGCAGAGAAAGCATTTGATAAAATCCAACACCCATTCATGTTTAAAGTTTTAGAGAGATCAGGGATACAAGGTACTTTCCTCGACATAATAAAGGCTATATACAGAAATCCAACAGCCAAAATCAAAGTAAATGGAGAAATACTCAAAGAAATTCCTCTAAAATCGGGAACAAGGCTAGGCTGCCCACTCTCTCCATATCTCTTCAATATAGTACTCGAAGTTCTAGCCAGAGTAATAAGACAACAAAAGGAGATCAAGGGTATCCAAATGGGAAAGGAGGAAGTCAAACTATCCCTATTTGCAGATGATTTGATAGTGTGCATAAGTGACCCTCAAAATTCCACCAGAGAACTCCTATAGCTGATAAACACTTTCAGCAATTGGCTGGATACAAAATTAACTCAAAAAAGTCTGTAGCCTTCCTATACACAAATGACAAGCTTGCAGAGTAAGAAATTAGGAAAGCCATACCTTTCACATTAGCCACAAGCAATATAAAATATCTAGGAGTGACTCTAACTAAGCAAGTGAAGGACTTGTTTGAAAAAAATTTCAAAACTCTGAAGAAGGAGATTGAAGATGACATGTGAAGATGGAAGGATCTTCCTTGCTCATGGATCGGGAGAATTAACATAGTAAAAATGGCCATCCTACCAAAAGCAATCTACAGATTCAATGCAATCCCTATCAAAATACCCACACAATTTTTTAAAGATATTGAAAGTTCAATTCTGAACTTCATGTGGAAAAACCAAAAACACAGAATAGCAAAAACGATCTTGTACAATAAAAGGTGCTCTGGAGGAATCTCCATACCTGATCACAAAGTCTTTGAATTTTATATCAAATGATTTTTCTGTGAATGTATATGTTTGCCATCAGTGAATAGATTTGATACCCTCACAAAAATGAGGGATGGTGATGGAAATGGATGATGGTGAGGTACTGGAGAGGAGACAGTCTCATTGAAAAGCCCAATATCGTAAGTCTGCAAAGAAAAGAGCCTATTCTATGAGGCAGAAAGTAGTTTATACAAACAAGATTACATCTTAGATCAGAAAGCCCTTGATCTAGCCCATAAGACCTTGAGTTACAACAGGTAAAGTAATATGAGCAATTGCAATAATATCTTGAAATATTAGAAAGTGTCCCTTAGGTCACAGATAATATACAAAATATTATATTATACCTACCATTTTTATAATGATTATTACATTATTATTATTATTAATCTTACCAACTCTCAAAGAAGAACAAGAGTAAACTTTGATGTGTAATTCTTAGGAGAAAGGCCCAACTGTGAGAAGTGACAGCAGACAGAAAGTGAGAGGCTCCTATAAAGGACTTCTGTATACAGGAGTAACTGTGGGAAATTGGAGCCATAAATATGATGGCCTCTTTGCCTGCTGTTCTAGCCCAATTAGCACTGATTTGAATGGTTTACACTCAAAAGGAGTATCACTTACATGGTACAAACAAACAAACAAACAAACAAACAAATAACCCAGTACAAGATGATCTCATTCTCATGCTGATTCTGCTTCCTTATATCCTGCTGAAAGCTGGGTTTTCTTTTTTTTTTAATTTTTTATTAATTTATTCTTGTTACATCTCAATGGTTAGCCCATCCCTTGTATCCTCCCATTCTTCCCTCCCTCCCATTTTCCCCTTATTCCCCTTCCCTATGACTGTTCCTGAGGGGGATTTCCTCCCATGTATATGCTCATAGGGTATCAAGTATTCTGGTGCCTCATATTTGACCATGTGCCCTGGAGGGGGAGACCTGGTGGCACTCAGAGGAAGGATAGCAGGTTACCAAGAAGAGACTTGAAAGCTGGATTTTCAAGTTCATAGCAGTGTCTTAGTTGAGGACCCCTTTTCATTCACATTAATCCACCAGTACCATCTTGCTTTTTTTTTTTCCAAGAGAAAATAGTGAAAGGTTTAAAAGAAAGGAAGAAGAAAAAGAGAAAATCTCATTCTTACCTACTAAGGCATCCAAACAGTTCAATCAGAAGAACAAAATTTCAGATTGGGAAGATGAGCCCGTGGGTGAAGTGCTTAGTGTTTAAGCATGACAATCTGGATTCTGGTCAGCGGCATTGGTGTAGAAGCCAGATACAGCTGTAGCCCTCTCACCCTGTTCTGTGAGTGGAGACGTAGGTGGATCGTCGGACACACTGACTAGCAAGTCTTTTTGAAATGGTGTAATCCTGGTCTCGCCACTGACATGTTGAAAGACCCTGTTTCACAAGTATAATGGACAACAATAATAGAAGACAGCAGATATTTACTTCTCTCCTACACATGCATAAAACACTGAGTAAACATGCATAAAGATGCATACATCACACACACAAACACACACTTTATAAAAATTTAAGTAATTTGGAAAATGTTAACAACATAACTGTTTGGTATTTGCTACATATTTTTTCTCAGTAAGCTCCTTCCTCAATATCATCTAGAAAGTTATAAAGTTGTTTAAATTCTACATATCAAAATATCTCATTTTTAAAAACAAAGATTAATTTTTCAGCAAGACAAGAACTAATAACACCAATAATATGAGACTATCAATAAAAATAAAATATTCTGTGAACATAATTAATAATTCAAAAATTATGTACTGCCACAGACCATCTCAGTTGGGTATAGGTCTTTGGGAACGGAAGTTCTTGAAGCGTCAGTGGACCAAGATAGGTGAAGTGACAAATACAGTCAAACATAGGGAGTTTGATCTGAGTGTATTTTGTAGGCAAGCAAGGTAGATTTTTGTACACATTTTTTGAAACAGGGAGTGTTTGTGTGATTACATTTTTTTTTCATTCAAGGAAGTCAGTGAAGCAATCAGGCATACACAGTTTAAAACACAGGATGCAAAGTAATAATGTTGTCATCATTCTTAAGTCTTTAGCTTGGTATCAGTACGCATGTGCCCTCTTTATCAAAAGTCAGTGTTCTCTCATTAAGACTAACATCTGTGTGTTGAGAAAGTTTTTTCTTAGTTCTTCTTTTTATCTGAGCATCACTAACTGTAAGTCATAATAAAAAATTATTAACTGATGATTAATTCTTAGCCATGTTTTTTTTTTTTTTAACAAGTGGAGTGGAATTTGGAGGTAAACTCCGGGCCTGAATGGCCCTTGTTATGGCCCAAGTTAGGGCATTTCCTAGCAGCACAGTCATGTTTGAAAAGTTCTGACATGAGAGTAGGTTAGGAGAAAAAAGAAAGCTAGAATGTGCCAACACAATGAGTAACAAAGGCTGCAATCAGTTACTCCTGGCAGGAATATCAGATCCATTCCAGGAGGCTCTCCCTAGGCATGGATCATCGCCTCGGGTTGTGAAGTAACATTTGTCACACAGACTCCACTGGAGGGATCGTGACAATATACTATAGATTTTTGTAACTTTTATTACATAACAAGTGAAAAGGAAAGGTTGAATTGGCGTGGGCACTATATACAAATGGGTTCTTTTGGTGCTTTGTGTAAACATCCTGCAAAAGAAGAGAAGAACAGTAGCTTTCTAATCACTGTGGCACATGTGTAGAGACATTTTATATCAGCTATTGAGGAAATGGCATCTTAAAATTCACTTTGTTTTCTTCGATTATTAGATTTGTTAAACATGAAGAAAACATCTACATTAAAAAGAGAATTTCTAGGCAAGGTTATCAATATTTATTAACAGCAAACCAGGAAAATATTTGATTCAATGGGTCTGAAGTGACACAGGGGGATTAGTAATGCTTCTTGAAGAGTGGCAGGTACAGAGAAAATAGATAACCTGACTTTGAGAGACTCTGAAAAATATCTGAGAAGAAAAGCACATGAGATTCACTTAGTGGCTTAACTTTTGTTCATATTTTCTCATGTTATTTATATCAGCAATGCCTCTTATTATCTTTATATCAATGCCATAAACGTCAATTCTGGTTCTCAATAGGTAGATCCACGGACTATTTGTGGCTATGGAGTTGTATATCTAGTGTTTATAATTATCCTCTGGAATTATGGCAGCTCACCTTAAAAGGAGGTTGAAGGTTTTGATGTAGAGACTGAAAACCTTGGCAGCTTTGGACTCAGGCCTGCAATTAGAGGAGACAGGGTTATAAGAAGACCAAATCCTTAGGTGTTCAGAGTGTTAGTTAATATCACTTATGAAAAACAGAGACAGAGAAGATGGTACTGAGCTTCTGCTTCAGCAAAGCTCCCACTCTTGAGAATTACTCTAACATAGTGAGATGTAATTAGCAGTGGTCTTATAATAGGGTCAATGGGCCCTCAGTGATGGAACAAAGGAATCTAAACCTCAGACATGCTGATCCAACTATGTACAGTGCTTCAGCCCAGGGCCAAGAGGTAAAATTATTATACTCCAAGATGTTAAATCCATTAGGGTGGCTTTTTTAGTAGTGATAGAGTAAGATCATTCTAATTCTGCTTTTTGTTCATTCTTATAGATTTATACAACCCTGTAACAAGTTTCTTAAATTTACTATTTTACCACTTTCTATAGTCTGACGTATATTTCTCTGGACTAAAATCACCATGTGATCCAACCTTGGGTATTTTGGTGACTGTCGCAAAACAGTAAGTCCCTTTGCTCTTTCAGATTCTAGAAGAGATGCACATCTATTACTTCAAGTGAATATCTTATATCTTCAAAGCCAGAGATCTTTTTTTCTGCCTAACCATTTCTGGCCACATCTCCCTCTGACTGAGTACAACTGAGAAAAATGTCTCCATTTTGTGATGGCCTATGTGATTCAATTGGGCTCACTGGGTTAATTCAAACTAATTCCTTCATCCCAAAGTTCTGCTTTTAATCACACCTACAAACCCACAAATTCTCAGAACTAAACCCAAATGTTTTTTGTGTGCTGCTATTACTCTGTCTACCACACCCATTTCACACTTTCCACAGCCTTTTTGAACTTAATAAGGAACACTTAGAGATTTCCTTGAAATCTCTTCTTAATCAACTCAGAGGCCCTCATTCCTAATGAACAGTTGCATGCCTCAGCGAAACTGCCAGTTCAATTGTTATGGCGGGGATTCATTACAGCCTTGTGATGAGCATCTCACACAGTATTTATCTACCCATCTACAAAAGAGAGTATAAAACCACAGGCTCATGTTATCATTTGTCTTCAGCACACATCTGAGGTTTATCACACCCCAAAGACATTTTAGAGCAAAAGGACACGCTCCATGTTACATTAAAAGGTTTCCAAAGTAAAAAAAACTAGGGCAATTTAGGATAACTCATGCAAATAAAGGCGTTCGAAGCAAGCTAAGGAATATGCAGACACAGTATGAAATCTGAACTTTGGTTGCCATGTGATATGACTGCTGTTATAAATGGACAGTTCTAAATGCTGTGTGAGAGACTAGACTAAAAAGGAAAAAAGAAAATAAATCAGGGAATCTAGACAACTAGATGACTGTTGGAAAAAAATTATGAATTGAAGATGTATGCGAGAAGCCTTCAATAATGGCAAAAGAAAGTATAATACAGCAAAACTAGGATATGGATCTAAAGAATGGTCAGTCTGAAGATCCACTATCTAATGATTGAGATTATAACCTCTAGTGTCTTTTATGACAGCCAGAGGCACAATGTGATTCATATTTCATAAATAGTATCATATGAATAAAATTTGATGTTGCATTATTGGTTGATATGCAATAAATGTTTTGTACACGATCAAAACATTTGGGGTTGGTTTAATTAGAGTGGCCTAGAAGAGGAAGATAAGAAAGTATAGAATTCTAGTCCCTACAGATGAAGCTTCTAGTTGGCCACCAGCTTGACCTTTCTTTATCTTTTTGGATTTGTTCTTCTACCAAACTCTGTCTTTCATGCTAGGGTGAGATGACTTCCTTATATAAGGTAAGACTCAGACTTAACAGCTCTACCTTTAAAACCTTCTTCTTTTACTCTGTGTGTGTGTGTGTGTGAGTGTGTGTGTGTGTGTGTGTATGTGAGAGAGAGAGAGAGAGAGAGAGAGAGAGAGAGAGAGAGAGAGATGCTGCCGTAGAGTTGTTATGAGTAACAATTTGAAGAAAACTTGTAAGATGCCAGAAATAGTTCCTCTAATATGGTTAGACTCACCATTACTCACTCAGAATATTCCAAATATTTGTTTTCCCTATCTTCAGGTTAGGGGAAATTTCTTCCTAGGAAAAATGATAAATGATATCTTACTTAAACTTAGAGAAGAAAAAAAATCTCTTCTTAGGCAGAAAAACATATCCACTAACGCTGATTCATTTTTACATTCCAATTATATTTCAGTTGTAAACTTTCATGGGTCTCTATAATTTGTGTTGTTGTTTGGTTAGATGGTTGGTTTTCAAGACAAGGTTGTTCTGTGTAGCCTTGGCTGTCCTGGACTTGCTTTGTAGACCAGGCTGGGCTTGAACCCACAGAGATCTATCTGCCTCTGCCTTCCCAAGTGCTCCTATTACGGCATTCACCACTGTGCCCAGTGTGTCACATAATTTTTAACGGAACAAAAGTAGATGCATACATTTTAATTCAAACTTCCCTTTTTATGTATTTGTCTTAATTTTCTTTTACCCTTTTAACTAAAATACAATTATATTACTTTCTACTTCCCCTTTCTTCTTCATTACCCTCTGGTTTCCCATCCCTTCAAGACCTCCAATGCATCTCCACTCTTGAACTGATAGCCTTTTTATATGATCATTATTGTTAAACACACACTAACAACAAATATGGACTCAGTGGTTGTATTAATATCCTTGTGCATATGTGTGTGTTTCAGGGCTCAAGACTTTGTATTGAATAATCATTTAGAGGACTCCTCCCTAGGAGAAGATAATTCTCTCTCTCTTGACAGATGTTCATTAGTTGCTTACAGTTCTTACTGGGATAAAACCCAGTAAGAATTTTCTTCTTTGCAAAACAGTGCACTGGCAGAATTGTTTAAGTTTATATTAGTAACCTAAAAAAAGAATAAGCAGCTTTCATTGAGAACTTATTTTGTGTCAAGAGCTGGTTTAGCAGTTTAAACAGATTATTTTGTCCAGCATCCAGTTGACATTTTTCTATAAATAAGGATTAATAATACTATTTTAATGAATGAGTGGTATTTGGTTGGGTAATTTATTAGTTTTCCTGTGGCCAATAAGATAAGAGACTCCATGCATCCTTTTCGATTAATCTAAAATAATTCAGTTAAGGAATTCACAATTCTAAAATACACATTAGGCTCTTATTCTGTATAATGATCTTCAACTACACAGCAGGCCATTTTAGAGATGGGCTACAATCTCTACTGTACAAATTAGAACAGAGAGACTCTGATGGATAATGGTCATTTGTCTTAGAATCCATTACTACGGGGTTGAAATAAAGATTTAGACTTGAAGTTTCAGACTCTTGGTTTCATCTCTTCCTGCTTTATCTATGTTTTATAGCATTGGATTTGCTGAACTAATGGTGCAATATGAAGACAAATAAAGATCATGAAAATTATTTGGGGTCTTTTTCAACATCATTACTGCGACATAAAACATATTTGTGTTGTAACCTTCAAAACTGGGAGATAATTTTGAGTTACTCCAGACCTGATAGCCTAAAGCACAAATACAATATATTAATTTTGTATTTTATTTAAATATCATATTTTGATTTCAAGTAAACTCACAGTACAATAATATCGATACTAATGATATATTAATAATGCTAACAATTACATTTAAAATATAGTTTACTTGGATGTCTCTACAAGACAGGTTGTGTATGATAAGTCTCATGTGATGTCCCATGACTGTGGAAAACTTCAGGCAGCAAGTAATATCTTTTACCCCCTTGTCCAATTTGTTCTTTCTGCATTTCCATGTGTTTGTGACCTCTTTTGTCATGGAATCCATTTTTGCTAGGTCCTACTTGCTGCGGTGATACATGCCTATATTCCCAGCACTCAAGGACACAGAGGCAGGTGGATCTCTGTTAGTCCAAGTCCAACCTGGTCCCCAAAGCAAGTCCTGCACAGCCAAGGCTATAAAGAGACATCTTGTCTTGAGGGGCAGGGGAAAGATATTGCTTGCATGGAATTGTGGAAGGAAGAATTCAGATGAGGGGTCAATTATACAGTTTGATTAAGCTCTGCTTGCATTGCCATTCTAGTAGCTTGCTAAAGAGAACATAAACAGTGCTGGAAAAATAAAACGCGTCCATTGCTGAAGTAAGCCTAGAGTTTTGTGTCTCTGTTTACCATTAACCTTTATCCAGCTGCCTGTGATAGCCATGCTTTGACTAGTCATTCCACGTATACATATTCCTAAATACATACATATATAACCTCCTCAGTATACAATACCAAATGGTAATCCTTGAAAATGCAACAACAAGTCAGTTTTAGAGGTTTTACTAGTGCTCTGGGAGATGTTGTAAATTTAATACTTTATATAAATCACATGTGCTTTGCTTATCATCCTAAAGTAAAACTTTTCCCACTGTCTCAAAGCCAACTTAGAATCTCAACATACTCCCCTAATTAATTCTTTTGACTCCAGCAAAATTATAGGATACATATAATAAATTCTATTTCCCAATCAGTATCCTTGGCAAACATTGTCAATTGAGAACAATTTTTACTAAGGTAAGTATTTAAGATATTGGATGACAATTATGTACCACACACTTATTTTGCGTCTGAATTATGTCATTCACATCATAACAGGATTCAGTAGGTGTTGCATTATCTTCATTTTATAGATAAAGAAGTTGAGCACTGAGAACCTAAGGAATTCTGCAAATAGTTCATAGGCAGACGAGCTGTTAGATATGAATTTTCATCTAATTCATTGATCAAGAAATTAATATGTTGTTGCTTCTTTATGTGGAAAATGATCAGATCATAAAATACATTGAAAAATTTTGAAGTTTCTGAAATCTACGGGGAAGGAGGAGCTAACTGAGGTTTTGTTATTACTTTCCTCACAAGAGTTTTGCAGTTCAAATAAAATTCATTTGACAGCACAATTTAATGCTGGAACATATTTTGTTAATATCAGTAGAATTTAAAATAATAGATCCTTTCATCACAGTCATTCTTTATATTCTGAAATGTCGTTATCAAGCTCAGTGTTTTTCTTCTACTTGTTTTTCATCTAAACCGATTTTGCACATTTTGAATGAAAACGCTTCAAGGTATGTACTGTAATTTGGAAACAGAATTAGTTATTTCCTTTTTATTTCCCTCTGACTATCTATATGTTTCTGAAAATGTTGAGTATTGAAATAAAGGATTATTAAAATAGATAAAGAAAAATCAAAGCAACATTAAAAGAAATAAAACAGGCCTATGAAAGGAATATAGTTACAATTATTATACAATAACTTCAGCTGTAAATTCTAAGCATTTTGACACTCTTAATTCTATTCCACTTCATAGAAAAGGAGAATGTTAGTATATTTTAGGGAATAGAAACAATTTTAAAGGAAAGAAGTGTTAAAATGGATTTGTCATGTGGCACCTATTTATTCTACAAATATTGAGTTGCAAAATAAATATCTTTTATTTTAATGTTAAAGTTATTATGCATAAAAATTCAATGCTCAAAAGCCAACTAGTTATACAAATGGAATATAAAGAATACACTAAGTGGAAGAGTATACAAAAATGAATTTTTTGTATGTGGTCTGACTTTTTTTCACCTGGCTAAATTCAAACTTTCCAGTGACACATGGGTATGGCAGGTACATTGTCTAAATTATTCGCCAATCTCTTATCTCTCTAACACAACAAAATTAAGAAAATTATTTCTATTTTATGGCAGTTTAGAATATCTATAGATGTAAACTATTAGTTATCAGGGAAATGAAAATCAAAATGACTCTGAGATTCCATCTTACACCTACCAGAGTGGCCGGGATCAAAAACTTAAGTGACAGCACATGATGGCAAGATATGGATAAAGGGCAATACTTCTCCACTGCTGGTAGGAGTGCAAACTTGTACAACCACTTTGAAAATAAATCTGTCGGTTTTTCAGAAAATTGGTAATAGTGCTACCACAAGACCCAGCAATACCACTCTTGGTCATATAGCCAAAAGATGCTCTACCATACAAGGACTCATCTATGATCATAGCAGCTTTATTTGTAATAGCAGTATCTGGAAACAACCTAGATGTCCCTCAGCCAAAGAATGGATAAAGAAACTGTGGTATATTTACGCAGTGCAATACTACTCTGCCATTAAAAACAATGAAGTTTTGAAATTTGCAAGCAAATGGGTGGAACTAGAAACAGTCATCTTGAGTGAGGTATCCAATACCCAGAAAGACACACATGATATATACTCACTTATAAGTGGATATTAGTCCAAAATAGATATCCTCTGAGAGACTCCATCCAGAGGGGGATATGGACAGATGCTGAGACTCACTGATGGACTCTGGGTGGATGTGGGGATGGAAGGACCCAGAGGGTTCAGAAACCCCACAAGAAGACCATCAAGACGGACAGATCTATACCCATGAGGGCCTGCACAATATGTTGCACCAACCAAGGACAATGCATGCAGAGAACATAGACTCTAGTTCAGATAGAGTGCCTCTGACAAGAACTCTGGTGCTCCAGATTTGATCACCTCCTCTTGGCAGGGAGACCATGCAGGCATACAGAAGAAGGGGATGCAAGCTGTCCGGATGAGACTTGATAGCCTGTGTTGAGATGGTGGGTGAGGAGGGCACCCCTTGTCAGACGTCTAGGGGAGGGGAATAATGTGGAATAGGGTAGAGCGTAGGAAGGGAAGATACAAGAGAGGGGATAACAATCTAGAGGCAATATAAATAAATTACAAGATATATAGATCAATAGATAGATAGATAGATAGATAGATAGATAGATAGATAGATAGGAAAATAAATCTAAGAAGGGTTAATTCTCATATCATCATCCTAAAAAGTGAAAACTATTGAAATTTGGGAGTTGTTTTCTAGTCCTTGGTAGAATTGTAAAAAGAAACTAGATGTGGAAAATATTTGCAACACTTCAAGACAGAGTAGACCATTAATTTTTCTTGGATCTACACATAATATTAATGAAATATAATGACTTACATTCTGAAGCCAGATAATTCCTAATGTTAAGCATTTTAATCAATTTGTGAATCATAGGCCGGTATGTATTTAGGTCAATGATTGATAGACAGATGATAGACATATGAGAGATAGATGATATTCATTCTTCAAACATATTTAAATGTTTTATTGCTTAGAAGGATCTGAAAGTGACAGAATTCACTAGGATCATCTCTCTCAAGGCTTGAGGAACACGCAGAGAAGCTAAGATGCTTCTCTGATGCAGAGATCAGCTCATCTGCCTGGAAGAGGATCCGACTAACTGATATAACCAGACTGTCAAGCCATTTGAGCTACTGGAAAAGGAACTCAAACCTGTTGAGATGCTAACTGGCTGAACAATGTGCTCCATACTTCACCCTGGCAGGAGTGGGCTTTTGGTGATGTATCTGTCTTTAAGAAATTCTGCTATTGTAAGTAACTCCTCACAGAAATTCCTGTGATTAAACCCCAATAAAACTCATTAGACCATCAAGTTGGACTTGGGGTGAATGCCTTAGTTTGGTCTATCTATTCCATATCTGGGCTGAGTTAATATTTGCTCATATCCCCCCACCATGATAATGCTATCACACAATGTTATTAGTAATGCAACAGAGACTGACAAAACAAAAGACGAATTAGGGAAGAGTGATTGTGTGAGCCTGCCTTTGGTTAGCAAGGCATGCAAGGAAGGTAGAACAATATGAACTTCAGAAAATCTTTGAGGTTATATCTCCATATTGCTATCCTTTCCTGTGTGGTAGGGTATCTTTTTTTCTATGACAGTGGCTACATGCATCTTGCTATGCATAGTGTGGATTTAGGTAAGGCTGAATCATTAGGAGGTGTGTTGTTCCTCAGGATGATCCCAGGGTGGCAGTCTTTATCTATGTAGCATGGAGTAGCATGCCTGTTTGATTAATTGGGTTTATTGCTTAGGTATTGAAATAGTATAAAGACAGTTGAGGGTCAAGTAAAGTATTTCAGTATAACATGTAAATCAGAGAGTGGCATCAGGCTATTGAGGAGATTGAATGACAAGCGCTATGTTTAGTAAAGCATACAACTAAGACCTAGATGGCTACTTAGTATAACTCAGTTGCATAAATTGAGATTGCAGTAAGAAAAGTGAGATATGGCTAGCATCTTCCACATTAGCCTTTGATTTGGTGAGCAAGTAAGATAAAAGACGGGATCCATTGGAAGTGCATGCTTGTTATTTCTTACAAATGGGTACCAAAAAAGATAGAAAACACAGTTTAGTTCTGTGCTAAAGAGCCATTCCTGAGTTTCACACATTTGGAACTTATGTAAAAATAAGAGACTGAGAAGAAATGCACATCATAGGAATAATAGAAGATACCCCTCTGTTCAGACCTTTAATAGAGAAGAAGAAAAACAAGTGATTCAAATGCAAATACAGAGCAGAAGAATGATGTACTAAGCCAGGAATGTAGTCCACAACTTTCATTCCAGCCCTTAGGAAGCAGAGTCAGGCAGATCTCTGTGGGTTTGTGACAAGACTGATAAATGTAGTAAGTTCTAAAACAGCCAGGACCATATATAGAGACACCATATTGAAACACAAAACAAACAAACAAATAAACAAACATGTTAAATGATTAGTAATATTTAATATTGATTTATTATTTTATCATAAACAGCAGTTACTTCTTAACCAGCTCTATACCCAATAATCACACAAACTAGGATATATTTAATTAGCTAGAGCACGATACTGAGAAATAATTATTACATCCTAAACCTCCAAGCTGATATAGTTTCCCAATCAGATTTCCCACATTATACTTGCTTTTCACTCATCTCCTAGGTCCAGTTCATTTCTTCCTGGTGTTTTCCTATCCTCTGCAAGTGCATCCTTCTTGCCCTTCCTGCCCTTTCTCCTACCCTTGTTGGATCAGGATGTCCCACCCTATTCTCTGTTATTGTTCAGCTTTGGCCAATTGGCTTTTATTGTCAATACAGAGAACACATGGTTACGTGCTTACATAAACCTGAGACAGGAGAAACTTAATATAAACATCACAATGTAATGTCTGATTGAAACCAGATAAAGGAGTAGAGGAAACAACATTTGAATAAACAAGGGAAGACTGTACATATACCACAAGCACATTATACCAACACAAAGAAAAGAATGATCTGGTAAAAGAAACTATAATAATCAGGTACTCAGCTCCAGAGCAGCTTGAATTTAATTTCTTAACAAACAGTGAAAGAGTCTCTTACAGCTGGCATGTGAAGCTGTAGGGTATGAGGGCAGAGGAGATCAAAGTGCTACAGAAGAAAAAAAAATGGTAATTAATATTACTAACCTCCCTAAATAAGACAAAGGGTTAATAACGTGAGGGAATTTGAGATCGGTAGTTCCTGACAAGCTGGGTCATAGGAGTCATGAGATGGACTTGCTTATCATCTCACTGAGGTTGAGGAATATCAGGAACCAAAGGAAAATTTGGAAAGGACAGGTACTACTTGAGGAATAAGGCATTAGAAAGGGGATACCTTTTGCCAAGTTCAGTAAGCCTAATGAGCGACGTATCTGGCATTCACAGGAATTGCAAAGAAGAACTTATTTCCACAGGACCTTGTTGAGTCCAGCGGTAGAATATAATGTTTATGAGGTAGGAGAAATTTTGGCAGACTGGATGATTCAATCTGGCATTGTTTTAACTCACTAAATGACAAAGAAAAGAAAAATCAAAACCATGGATTCTGCCTGCCTCACCTGAAAACAAATGAGGCAATGTTTATGCCAAGCCAAATCGTTAATGAGAAAACTGATAAAAAGCCAAATGCTGCTCTTGTGTGTCTTTGTAAAACATTAAATCCTGGACATCAATTGACCAAAGAAATAAAAGAAGTAGAATACAGGGAGGTGAAACTAATCCCTTGTGCACAACCTTCTATAAAGAAAGGAGAACAACTGGGGTGTTTTCTACTCCAGCCAATTCTTTGGTAGAATAGGCAAGGTTGTGTGAAAATGAGGGCCAAATATGGTCACTGGAGGCCCCTTGTCAAGATTTTCTGGTTCCCTACTAATGTGGAAAGCAACTTGATCTTTGGTAAACTTGAGAATTGAGTTTACCTGAATTCATGACAAATCCTAAAAGCATCAGTGACAATGGACTACAGTTGATTAATATGGTGATAAAACAGTACATTTTAAAAGGTCTAAACTTCTCCCAGAGGTGGGTCATTAGACTCTCCAGATTATGGATTTCTCTTCCCAAGAGAACATTTTGGGATAGATAAATTATTAAAGATAATACTACATGCCACCCATGGAGAATTTTGCCTAATAACAAGAATTGTGATGGCATTCCTATGTAGTTGGGCAAATTTGGAACTTGTAAAGTTGCCAGTTATTAGTAGGTTGGTAAACTTCAAACAACTTACATTTCCTGAAAGTTTGACAAAATTACTAAGACATCAAGAAACTAGAAAAGGTAGTGAGTGATTATTAACCATCCCAGAGCTCTCTCAACAGACCAGTATTCTGGGTGGCGAACCCAGTGGTTGTTGGAGAATATCATCATATTATGGGGAGCTAAATAGGGTACTTCATCCATCAATGATGCTGTAATCAATGTTATTCTATTGACTAATAATGAATCCTAGCAATGGAAACTTTCCATACTGCATTAGAACATGTTAAAGCATTTTTAATAAAAAGGATTACACAGGCTCATATATTTGAATGCTTGGTCATCCAAGCATTATTTGAGAAGGATTAGGAAATGTGGCCTTGTTGGAGTAGGATAGGTATGGGATTGTTGGATAAGTATGTCACTTAGGGTAGGTTTGGAGGATTCAAAAGCCCACACCTGGCCCACCAGATATTCTCTCTGTCTCTCTGTCTCTGTCTCTGTCTCTGTCTGTCAGTCTGTCTGTCTGTCTGTCTGTCTGTCTGTCTCTCTCTCTCTCCCAGAATTTAGGTCTCAGTTTCTGCTATAGGCTATGTGGCTGCCATATTCTGTGTGCACCATAATTCTAAAACTGGAAGCAAAGCCACCAGTTAAAATCTTCCTTTTCATTAGCTTTGCCTGGTCATGGTGTTTCTTCATAGCAAAAGAACAGTGACTAATAATACTGAGGTTGTTAAACTCAAACACCAATTTGCATTTACTTGTAATGGTTAAGAGTAGATCTTCAGCGTATTTCCTAAGTTCACCTTCTCAACCTACTGTTTGTCATGTGATGGTGGCCCAAGACTTTGATTTATTACTCTGCCTGCCTTCTATAAAAATGTTTCATTACATGAATGACATGATGCTAATCTCTGAATGTTTTGCAAAATTAGCAAAGCATATTAAACACATACAGAGGCTCTTAAGAGAATGAGAATGGAAGATTAATACACAGAAGTTACAAGACCCTGGTATAAAAGTCATGGATGTGCTCAGACTTTTTACTCAGTACAACATGTTATTTTAATAAAATTGTTACCTCACAGTTTTACCAAGAACATGCTTACAAACTCTTATGGCTAAAAATGTAAAAGAAATTCAGATATTTGGCTGATCCCTGGGATTTTGGTGAAATTTCAATCACTATCTCACCCAAGTCATCCACCCTCTGTATAACTTGAAAAACAAAAGTGCCAAGTGGGATTAGGACAAAAAACTCAGGAATATTATGTGAAGGAGAGAAATCTGTTCTTTAGGATCCCAAGTGTGGGATCAGAACAGTCTCTTGAGAGAACAGGTGATGTTAATTAACTAGAAGAGCAACCACCTCATGCAGGAGCTTAATTGCTACCAGATGAAGAAGATCCTGTGAACAGACTCTGGGAGGAGATATATAAATGAAACCAGAACTGGTGGCTGGGCAGATTGAAGACTTGGGATAGATTTGACTGTTTATCGCTGACCTTCAAGATGCTCCTAGAGAAAACCGCTTGAGGGCAGGCTTCAGAGCTCCAGATCCTGCTGAGGCTCTGGAGTCTGGTTACCCCAGGTTCCATTGGAAGAAATCCTGGGCACCTGACCAGAGAATCTTTCCTTGGAACTGATATCCTTAAGGTTTTGTTATTGTGTCCATTAATCCTCATTTCCTACTGTTTTGGTTAATCGGGTTATAGTTGACATAGGCTTGGTCACTAAGTTGTTAATAAAATATTCTGGTTAAGAAAATTGAGTCTAAAATTATGAGCCAAATAAGATCCTATATGTAAGCAGTTATATAGCCAGCAGTAGTGTCTTTTTTGGTTAGAAATTACAAAGAGTCCAAAAGGCAGGGCCTATGGCAAAATGACCAGTCCAGACAGTTCCAATAGAGTGTTGGTCCACTCATGGAAGGGGCCAGAACCTCTATACCAGGCACTACAATAGCAACTGTTAGACATATGTCAAGAATTGCAACTTGTAGACTCCATAACTGATTTCTCCAAAGCAACTGTAGAAACATCCTATCTAATAAAGGGTGAATTGTAGGCTTTCTGAAAACCTATTTTTGGTATGCTAAAGAGTTAAATTCTACAAAGGAGGAGTGATAATTTATAGTAATGCTGTGTGGTGTCTCTAAGCTCCATTAACAATACCTTGTAGGTTGTCTTAGGACCAGTGGGTTTTGTTGTTGTTTGGTTTCGTTTTTTAAATCGCTGAGTATCCTCTGGTAACTGAATTAAAAGAAAGTGTGCTGAAAGAGCCACCATCTGCCCATATGGGTACATGGTACAACGATATCATGAGTAGAAACATCAAATAAAAATGAGTAACTGAAGCAATACAAATGAGCACAGATACCATGTGGCCTGGAAAAAGGATGAAAAAGTATCTAATGGCCTGATTTAAGAGCAATATGGTCATAAGACTCCTAAGACTGGGTCTGTGGTGACATGTACTGAATATATGCAAAGACCTCACTTTATAGGTTTTCAGTAAGTAAGAATACACATTCTGTCAGGTGCTGGATAGTCATTGTGGAAATAACAGATGTGGAAGGAAATATAGAATAGAATTCCACAGGAATTAGGACACCTGGAAGTTTTCCATGTGGCAGCCCATAGCCTACTAAGTTCCAGAGAAAATAGAGATCTATTTACCAAAGTATGAAATATTTCCTCCCAGGGTCTCTTGGAAACTTCCCCCATTGACTAAATATTAACTCTGGCCAAAGGAAGGCCATCTTAGGTTTGAAAATAGCTAATGCCACTGGCATTTCCTTATAAAATATTCTTATACATTACATGTTTTCCAAACATATGAGGCCTATTTCCAGATTGCAGCCTTGACAAGTGGATTCACCTATTGGACACTTACATAAATTGGCCTATTAATGCAAGATTAGTAGGTAAATTCCAGAAGGCCTCTCCCTACAAGTAATAGAAGCAAATATGTTCTCACCTGTAAGGAAACCATCACTAGTATTTTATAATAATTTATATGCTAGTGAGCCACCAGAAAGTATTTTACTCTACTTAGTATGGATGTACACAAAGAATTGACAGTGGCAAAAGTAGATTTTATACAAGCACTGATATACAATTCTGGATGAAGACTACAGGGTGCAATAATGCTTCCATCTACCTTACAACCATGCTGTGGATATCTTAATGGAAAAATAGTTATTGAAACAACAGAAAAAGCATCTAAATCCCAGCCCTGGCTTGGTGCACTCCTTTAATCCCAGCACTAGGGAGGCAGAGGCAGGTAGATTAATGTAAATTTGAGGCCAGCCTGGTGTACAAAGTGATTCCAGGACAACAAAGGCTACACAGAAACCCTGTCTCAAAAAGAATTTAAAGTGATCTAAGTCCTGAAGGTATCCTTCACCTCTAGATGTCATGAGCTTGTTAAATGAAAAAATTCCATTGTCAAGGATCAACCACCAACAAGTAAGAGTTGTTGACCAAGGGATCCACTGACAGTCCGCAAATCATAATTGCTACTGCTGAGATTGTACACAATAACTAGAGAGTAAGGCTCAGCTGCCAAAGACCAGAGCACATTTTGCCTAAATTTTGGAAAGAAATGAAGCTGAAACTAAATTGGTAGCTTCTTTCCTGCTGGCTGGTTTCCATGGTGCCAGAAGTTGCATGAAGATACCTGAAGCATAAGTGTCACCAACTTTCCTGTTTGGCTACAGGCCCTGTTTGCTACAGTACAGAAATGCTAGTCAAATATGCTTTCTTGTATAATAATGGAATGACTATCATGGGTACCATCAATCTGATTGGATTTAAGGCCCATTCCCCAAGAAAGTTTTCATATATGGTGCTGTAACCCCCTTGTTTTCCATCTACAGTTTGAACCAGTTGAATTGTGCCAATCACATTCAAGCCATTCATGGTGTTTCTTAGCCCAGAGTCAAATCTCTCTGAGAATGCCCACAAAGACACATGTAAGGTAGTGTCTTACTCATTTCCTAAGGATTTCTCCATCTAATCATGTTGATGATCAAGATCACCATCAGATATCATTTATATAATTTTTTGTTTTTTATAGGGGACTCTAACAGCATGTGCAATATGTATGTTGGTGAGCATACATGTTGTAGAAGAATTAAAGAATTTCAGCATAAAAGCATTACAAGATATAAAATTGTGGTGTAAAGATATAAGGGACAAGAAAGAGCTATTAGGGAATGGACAACTTCAGAATTGTTGTTTACTTTGTGTGGAGAGAGATAGTGATGAGATAGAGGCAAGTGGTGAGCACATCTTTGAGAACAGGACCCTTATAAGTCACAGTAAGCATGAAGTGACATCCAGCAACACTGCCTCAAATTCAATTCCAGGGAACTATCTATAATCTTAATACCTTCAAAGTGATGGAAGCAAAACTCTTCTGGAGAGTGGACAAAGGCTTTAGAATGAATCATATTTTCCAAAAGGGAAATATTATTTACTATATTAATGAAGAGATCAATCTGACTTTTTATACAGAGAGTTGAAGTACAAGAGAAAAAAGTATAATATTATTTCCCAAAGTATACACACCATTAAATTATTTAGGGAAAATATAATTTTCTCTGTATAAAGAATCATTACTGATGTATATAATGATGAGATGACTATCATAGGCACGGTCAAGGAAATATAACAAAGTAGTTCAAGGAGTCTAAAAATAGGAGGTAGCCAGGTACTCACTAAAAGTTTTGAAGTCTCTGTATGTTTGCAATCCATCATTGTTTGGGGTAGAAAAACAAACACAATGGTGATGGAAGTATTTTTTTTTACCTGGTATACTTTTTTATTTATGGGATATTGTCCCTTTATAGGACTTGTATATAAAGTCATTCTATGATAGAGGTTCTTTCACTTGCCTCATGAAATTTTGGGTATGTCTTTTGGGTCTGATTAACTCTCTGACATGTAAAAGTATGTGTTTAGTGTACACTTCAAAACACATCACAATTGTCTTGGCACAGAAATTGTGGTCTTTGGCAACAGAGCTCACCAAAGATACAACAGTAAATCAATATTTTTAAGGAGCTGTCTCAGAGCCCAAGGAGTTACTTCCAAGAATATCTTTGTTATATACCTTTGAAGACACTCAGATATTTTTGGAGAAATGTAATGGTAGCCAGAATTCCTGATGAGTTGTGACAGAACATAGATTCCTCATTTTATGATTATGAGTATATCTTCTTCCCATTGCTTAATTAAATAAAAATTTACTTTAAATAGCTATGAAATTGGATGATCGCTATTTCTTAGGAGTTTGCAATATGGAGTGTTATGATCAGCTGCCAATGGACATAGTTGACACTGGCTTGTGTTTTCTTCTAACTGAGGTAGCATGAGATGGTCTAATACATAGTATAATAAGAAAAGTAAGAAGTTGAAAAGTGCTTCAGAAGACATGGTTTAAAAAACTGAAAACAACAAAAGAAAAGTGTTGAGTACAGTGAAAGATCAGGCTGAGTAGCATAAGAAACATTCTGATTGTGCCTCATATTTCTTACTAAATGAAAATTAATGCATACTTTAGAAAACATTACAGGACTTACTCAAATAATTGAAAACAAAATTATCAGGCCATCTGAAAATATATAACCAAAGTAAATAAAATCAATATGTTAAAGAATACTACCATGCTATGGCAAAACCAAAATATCTGTCAACTGATAAGTTACTAAAAGAATATTGTGAGATTCATATGCCCAACAAAGTATCATTCAACTTGAAAACATGATAGGATTGTGTCACTTGTGAGAACATATTGGGTAGTAGAGATTCTTAGCTGAAATAAGACAAACATAGCAATATTTTTAATCTCATTATCTCACACTTTTTTGAAAATTAAAAGGTTGAAAAGATAGAAGTTGAGATAAAACTGATGATAAAGCCCAGAAAGAGAGATGAAAGAGAGATTGGTGAGAGACAATAACTGATACATTATTAAAACTAGGATTAGAGAAGAGAAACAAGTTCTGGTGTTATTTTTTAATGTCTACAGCAGAGCATGAGTTTTCTTATGCATATAAGTATAATAGAAGATGATGGGAGATATATTTTGAATTTTTATTATTAAAAATGGTAGGACTTGAAGAGATAAATATACTTTCCCTGAATTGCACTCAGGGCAATAATATGTATCAAAGTATTACATAGAATGCATCAATCATAATTTTATGTTTAATATGATTAATAAACACAAAGGAAGTATTTCTATTTAGAAGACAAATTCATGAATTTGGTTGTATTGTATCTTATTTGTCTCTAATTTCCAGAATTTTTGCTTCTTAAAACTAAAGGCAACTTTTCCATGAAGATAATGAAATTCTTTAACTTCATTGTGCTTCCTTATATAGTTTCTTTTCAAAGTTTTAGAGAACACCAAACAACTTCTGAATAGTTTTTAAAGCATTGTTTAGTTTATAGATTGTAATTGTACCATTTTATATATTTTATTAAAGACACAGTTATATGATATTAATTCAACTGCCACAGTGTTAGAATATGCCATTTACCTACTTTATAGTAAATATCTAGTTAAATATTTATGGAACTAATAAGTGAACAAAGCAAGACGAACTTAAAGAGAACTGTGAATCATTTAAACTTGGAGATTATGTGACTGGAAAAGACAGTGCAAAGGTTTCTGCATTTTATATTCCTGCTGAGACTATTTTAGGTTTAACTAGAATTTGTACTCCTTGATGGAAAAACCTATGGAAAATTACTAAACTCATTATAATAACCTAAGATTCAGATGCCCAGCAAACTTATCCTCTGCTAAACTGCTTGCTTGAACAAAACCTCTTCCTACAGTTGCCAGTGTGATAGCAGAATGTGGTTTTTGCGTTTAAGAACCTGTTACTCTACACTTTATATTTTGGTCCATCATACCTGGCTGGATTAAAGACTTTCAGTTGACTATAAATTGTGTTTGAGAGGTCACCTATGGTGGGCTCCATATTTTAAAAGATGTATCTTAGGAATTTAGATACCTAGTATATGTTGCTTAGATATGTATTACATTTGCACAATAGAGAAAACAAAAATTAAAATATATGAAACTGACTGGGCACAGTGGTACATATCTGGGTACAGCACTTGGCTAGACAGAGACAGGAAGATCTCTGAGTTTGAGGCCAGGCTTGTCTACAAAGTGACCAGGGCAGCCAAGGCTATAGAAATAAAACCTGTCCTGAAAACCCAAATTGTATGTGAATGTGTGTGTGTGTGTGTGTGTGTGTGTGTGTGTGTGTGTGTGTGTAACTGATTGGAGAAAGTTTGATACTAAATGAGACTAACAACGGTGAATCTCACTGTTGCTAAAAAAATTCTTTTCCAATTACTTAAGAAAGTCTGTGTTTTTAAATAAATCAAAAAATAAACGAAAACAAAATGTACTGAATTTTCTTGCTAAAGCATAAGCAATGGGGCATACATATTTTATTCTCTCTAATAGCAATTGAGAACACCCTTAGGCAACTGGGGTTTAATTCCAAACAGATTTTAGAAGAAAGTGGGTGGCCACTGGAGAAATAAAATACTGACACATCAGAATTTCAAAATATTTCTACAAAATAAAAGAAGCAACAGTAATTGAGTAAACTAGTGAAATAATTAGGATGCCTTTGGAGATATTTTGGTACAAATTTGTAGACATTCTATAAATGTTTGTTGATATCCAAATTTATATAAAAAAAAAAAAAACAAGATCCAGCATACTTAAAAATCTCTACTGAACATTGCTTTATAAAAAATAAAAAATAAAAGCAAAGAATAAGATAAAGTTGTTTTCCTAGTCCTGTCTGGAAAGGGTCATGTTATGAAAAGTGGATTAAGCATATTAATGTGTTACAGTCGGCTCTAATTTACAATTCTCTCCCTTCTTTAATGAGATCTGCTCTACAGCCCATAAAATAATTGTTATGGTAAACTGACTTTTCAAAATTAGCTACACACCAGTTGGTCCAGAAACCTATTCCTCCAGACCATTCATGCACAAAATACCTTTGTGTGAAACCCTTTCCAAACGTGTAATGACTGGAGCTCATCCAGAAGTTTGCCTGCGGAGTCTCTGCATGGCTGTCAGTGGGAGCAACCTTAGAATTTCTTTTCCTTAGAAGTGCTTTCATACACATACAGCATGCTCTGGGCACTAGCAAGTCAATCCAGAAAACAATCAACCCAGGAGATGCTTCCAAAGAACCTGTTTTCTTTAACCTGCACAAATTCTACTCGACCTAATGTCTGCCTTTATGCCACAGTGAAGGAGGGAGGCTGTGCAAAGAACCTTACAAGGACTGGGAGGAGATTTCCATGGAAGAATTCAGCTTGCACTTAAAGCCATTGGCTCATTCTTTCACCCTCTATTCGCATGAATCCCGTTTGTTTTATCACTCATACTGTCATTGTCCTTCCACCAAAGTGACTTCCTGTGGGAAGAAGGCAGACTGAAACAGGATTGGGGAGCCTGATCCTTGCCTCAAAGCCTAGGAACACAACAATGCTCAGAACCACAGAGCATCAGTTGTCTTTCAAAGAACCAATTTCAAAGCCACAAGGGAGGAAGGTTGCGAGAAGGTGCTTGCAAGCTCATTTCATTTGCTAGATTTTCATCAAATCAAAGGGCTAACATGGATAAACACTCCAGAACAGTTTCTGAGTAGCATAAATATTTTGAAGTGTTCCAATTTGTGTTCCTGGAAGCATCCTACATATCTGAAAAAAAAATGTAGCTTAGCTTAGAACAATTAATACCAGCATTTTCATAACACTTAAAAAACTATGGGAAAATAAATGGAAACAATTAAGGGAATTTTTACCATCACTTAGCGCAGTTCACTTTTCTGCTGAACTACATTCTATGTTTCATTAATATCTTAATTTTGTTCTTTTCTTAAGTGCCTTATAGTCTGTTTTGCAGAAGAGTATTATGTGTTATTCTACCAAGAATGACAAGTAATCATCTCCAAATCTATTTTATGTTTATCATTTAAGTTGAGAAAATGAGTAACAGTTCTTTAATTTTACAAATATTTAAAAAATATTTGTGTTGAATGTTTGCATCTTAGTACTGTGACAACTTGGATTACACACAAGTTCTTGGCATGCATGTACTGATCATTTTAAAATAAATTCTCTATATAGACAGAACTCCAGACTTGGTAAATTAGTCGCTACCTTGTTCTTTCTTGTGTATAAATTTGATAAATATTTAGGAATTAAGATAAATTTTCTGGGATCAATGAAAATTTGTGTTATAATACAACAGCTCATGGGAAGGTTTAATATTAGATAAACACTGAAAAACCCAATCTGGGAGGGCAAAATCTGAAATGTCTGGGATATCAAAGCACGTATCTATAAACACATATGCAAAATTTAAATTCCCCTTAATAACTGCAAAGAAACTACGTTTTTCTTTAGATAAGACTTTTCTTTGTTGGGATATAGCTATTTATTTTAAATATGTGTTAAAGCACTGTAACTTCTTTTTTAGAAACTGGATTTAAAGTCAACTGCTGTAGGAACCAGGCCCGACTGGGCTGCCTGCCTGTCTTGCTGTTTCATGTCCTGTTTCTAGCAGCGTCCATGTCTGTGTTTATCTTGGTTAGCTAGTCATGTTTACTGCTCTGAGAACGCGCCCCTCCCTTCCTGGAGACTTTTCCTCCTGTGTGCAATCACCTCTTGAGGGATTTCACCTGGAAGGAGGATTCCTGTTTTGCTGCCTATAAGAAGGCTCTTTGGAATTCTGGAGAGAATAATAAACTGCTGCCGAGGCTGCTGCTGCAGCTGCTGCTCTCTTAGCACGAAGGACCCACTGTGTGTGTGTGTGTGTGTGTGTGTGTGTGTGTGTGTGTGTGTGTGT
>OU015748.1:28953036-28969163 GCA_907169655.1 Acomys percivali | reverse complement strand
AGAGAGAGAGAGAGAGAGAGAGAGAGAGAGAGAGAGAGAGAGAGAGAAAGAGAGAGCTGCTCAAAATGTAGAGAAAAAGTATCTGTGGTGTATTCATCAGAAAATTACTCTGTGACTACTACCACCTCAGGAATCAGTGAGATCAATTTTCCCTTAAATATCCCTCTATGTTCAAGAGTCTCCAGTGGAAGGTTACATGGCAGTCATTTAAAAGAAGGTGTCTTCTGAAATTTAATGGCTGCCAGTGCTGTGGATATGTATAACAGCATTTACAAATAAAAAACATTTATTTGTAGATTTAGATATATGTTTTTCATCACAGCTCTGTAAACGATGCTTATAGCACCCAGCGGTCAGGATACTAACTGTTCTATAAGTGCAACCAGAGAAACTGTGACCATATCCCTTCGACTCATTCTCCTTTAGGCATCTTCTTAGAATATTTTTTATTTATTCAAATGATTTATGAGCATTGTTTTTACATTATTTTTCCTACATAAAACACTAGGAGATAAATATGAGATGAATAACAAAAGATTTTTATAAGAACATCTCTCTAGGGGTAATTTTGCATGAATAAACTAACACCCTTTTAAGTATTAGTTTCTAAGACTTCAGCTTAAGAACAGTGTTAAAGCAGTTAAAAGCTAGGAAAAGTGTTGCTATTTTAATAGTATTCATGCCTTAGTTTTCAGTTAATCATATTACTACACCTTAAAGGTCCTGACATATGAACACCCTATGATTACAAATTTAAAACAGCTTTAAAAGTAGAACTTAAATGAGTCAGACTTTATTTTTCTTTATCTGCTTCAGGCAATGAAGGAATTTGCTGTGTTTCAATGAGACATTTGAAACTTCCCTTATTTAAATGTCCCAACTTCAAAGCACTCAAAATATAAATCCATCTTCTTTGGCAGCCTCAGTGTCACAAAGTTATCAGAAGAACAAAGCCCACCTTCAGCTTAATAAAATGATACTTTTTACAAATGACATTTTCATTATCTTCAGCCTAACTCAACTATAAACAATCACCACAATACTGAATTCAAATTACTCTATTTATAAAAAAAAATTGTCAAAAATCCTGACTATTAAAAATTCCAAAGATATGTGAAATCAGAACACTCAACTCACAATTTACAATGCAGCCCACAGAACTACAGGAAAAAATTAAAGCTTTGGAGTAGTAGAAAAGAGATTGACAATTTTTTAAAAGAAAATTAAGTATCATTGTATCTACTTTACTCATTTTGAGTCCTGGATTCTGCTTAGAAAAAGAAACTAAACATTCCTTTTAAAAATGTTTATTTGCAATCAGAATAAAAGAATCATTTGATTGAAAACTATGGGTATTGGTTTTGTCTTGTTAAGGTTAAATATACTTGGATAATATTTAGCAAGTGTAGAGGCTCAAATAGTAATGGTCCACAGAGACTCTTATGTATGGCTATGTGGCCCATAGGGAATAGGAGTGAAATTCTTAGGAGGTGTGACCTTGGAGTAGATGTGGCCTTTTGGAGGAAGTGTGTCACTAGGGAGAAGGGCATTGAGGTCTTATAAGCTCAAATCTGACTAGTATTTTCTTCTGCTTCCCCAGGATGAAGAGGTAGAAGTCTCAGCTCCTTCCTTAGGGTCCATGTCTGCCTGCATACTGAGTGTTTCTCACCATGATAATAATGGACTAAACATCAGAAATTTTACTCTAGCCCCCAGTGAAATAAGAATTACTGTGGTCATGGAGTATCTTCAGTATGAAATTTTATTAAAAGATCAGAAATAAAAATATTGTCAATAGTGACAATGTCACATTTGTGAAGACACATGGAGCCCCAATTATTGTTTAAGGTTTCATTTATTCAGTTCAAAAAAAGGCAGAGATTTGGAAAGTGAAACCATTATAAAGACAGAAGTGACTGCATATCTTAAACCAGTTATTCCTTGATGTCATAAGCAGATGGTAGCCAGTCAGGCCAGCACAGGGAATGTCCTCAGCACATTAAGACTGTTTGTCGCTATGCAGGTAATCATCCATGAAAAACTTAGGATTCTCATCAGCACCAAGCAGCACAAGCATTGGATAAATACTGATAATAATTTACTCCATCTTCAGAATGCCCCATTTTGATTAAAATATATCTAGAATACATCCAGAAATGGAGAGAAGGTCCAAATTGTAATTAAATGCATGAAAAATTGGCAAAATTTACTCTCTATGTGAAATACTAGGAAGAATCGTCTACTTATCATCTCATACCTATGTATAACTGGGTGTGTTTATGATTAAACTCATAGGGATTATGGGAAAGAGAAATGTACAGAGAATAAATAAGTTTTATAACTTAATTCTGTTAATAGAAATTTGGAACTTATTAAATGAAACCACAAACAATCATTGGGGCCCTCACTCATATGGCATTGTCATTATTGACATTTTTATTTCTGATCATTGAATATGTTTCTTTATTACTTTAAAAATACGTGTAAGCCTTTATTTCAGTTCTTTTAATAAGACGCTAAGTGCCTGAAAATATGTGGCCCAAAATACAGCCACTGGCAGAAACTGTGTGATGAGGGAAAAAGTTACTTAAAATTTACATCTTTCATTTTATTTTCTGTTAATCATTGTGGCTGTTTGAATGAAAATACACCCTATAGACTCACAGAGAGCGATGCTATTAGCAAGTCTGGCCTTGTTGGTGTGAGTGTGGTCTTGTTAAAGGAAGTCTGTCACTGGGGGCCAGGCTTTGATGTTTCAAATGCTCAAGCCAGACCCAGAGTGGCACTCTCTTCTTGGTGTCTCCTGATCCAGAAGTACAACTCTGAGCTAATGTGACCCCAGGTCTGCTGTTCCTCTTGAGGTATCTAGGCATCATTGTGCACTGGGCTGGATGGACTAGAAGGAATAAAGCTTAGCTAGGGCAGGTGTGTTAGACAAACAGGAGCTCCTTGCCCAGGTATTGAGTGAAAGAGAAACAGCCTTCTCGGGAGATGGCTTTCTGTTGCTGTTAACTTAATAATATGTGTAGAGGAACGGTAATTCAGAACATGGCCGTTCTGACAAGGAATCATCATCCAAAGACCTTCTAGGTCTATAGGATCTGGCTGACAAAAAGCCACAATTGATCCAGGCAAATAAAAGATGCTTTTACCTGTGGTACTCAGTGTGTGGTTGGTAGGATATTTTGACGTGGTTGAAGAAGATGAAAACCTACAAACTTTGCAGAAGCAGAGGACATCTGAAAGAAAACGTAAAGGACATGAGACCTTTGACAGAAAGCTGTAGAGGAGAAACTCATCTTGGATCTTCTCCAGAGAAAGATTCAGTTCTTTGAATTCAGCTGGATACCTAGAGAGACTACGGAGATCTTGCAGACGTGGGAATCTTCACTCCAGAGCAAGAAATGATGCAGGAGCCTCCCAAACAGTGAATCACAGTAAGCCACACCAAAAGACAATTTTAATAATATAGGCACACTTTTCCTGCATTAAAATGAGAAATTCCATTTCAGATCTTTTGGGAATAAGGGTGGGAGTTGAGGATACAGGAATATTGTTTGAAAAAGCCATTTCAGTGCTCACTGCAAATGTGACCAATGGAGTAAACTCTTGTCTACTGACAGTTGCAATATTTATATTTTCATCTCAAAAAGGTTGAAACATAGCGATACAAGAAGAAAAATTAGCTATGATAATACAAAGGCTTGATTAACAAGAGACAGAGGAACTAGGAGAACAAAATGCTTACTTATGAACCTAGGGTACCTATTGAAATTGACTATTAATGTAGACAGCCCATTGATAATGGGTAAGAAGGCCTGGCTCACTGGACTGGAGACCAGCTCACTGGCATGGATCTGGGCATATGGGACTGCCGAAATGTCTAGTTTATGTGTGGATTCATAAAGAGTATGAATATTGAGAAACAGAAAGGAGGAATAAGATTAGTTAAAAGACACTTGATTGTAAACTGGGTATGCTGGTGCATACATTTAATCTCAGTACTCAAGGAGGCAGAGACAGGTTCGAGGCCAGCCTGGTTTACAAAGTGAGTCCAGGGCAGCCAAGGCTACACAGAGAAATCTTATCTCAGGGGAAAAAATAAGAGGCGGAGAGAGTGAGAAGCTTCCAAATGAAAGTCATGATTCAAGGAAGAGATGCAGAAAGACAGCAATGCACATGATGCAGAAAGCAGATCCCTTTGCATGGAGACAGCTTAACAAATCAGCTGCAGGGGGGCAAATAATTCATCAGAGTGGCAGACTGGAAAACTTGATGCTAAAATGACTGTTGCTGAAGGACAGATGATCAAGACTGTAATTATGGAGGAGCATTGCATCAATGTGTAAAAGGATCTTCACAAGGACACTCGGACTAATAAAATTGTGGGATTGATAATTTTTTCTATTGTAAAATTTAAACTGTGCAAAATTTTTTGCTTAAACACAAAGGGGGAAGTTGTAGAGGAATGTCAATTCAGAACATGGCTGTTCTGGCAAGAGATCACATCCATAGATCTTCTATGTCTGTATGATCCAGCTATAATATAAACACATCTTTAATCCAGGAGACAGAGGCAAACAGATCTCAGTTCAAGGATAGCCTAGTATAAAGAAAGTGTCAAATAAAGAAGAGTTTAGGTCCAGGCAAGGTGGTACATGCCTTTAATCACAAAAGGAGGTAAGGTTAGTTTGTAGAAGGATACACCCATGTTTGAAAGTGATATCTAATTGAGTGGCAGAAAAGGTGACAAATCAGAGATTTGACAGCATAGGATACACCCAACTCTCATGAGAAGAAGGAGGAAAAGGAAAACTACCCAATGAGCATATACAGGGGGAGGTAATCCCTCTGAGGAACAGTCATAGGGGAGGGGAATAAGGGGAAAATGGGAGGGAGGGGAGAATGGGAGGATACAAGGGATGGGATAACCATAGAAATGTAACAAGAATAAATTAATAAAATAAATTAAAAAATTTAAAAAAAAAGAGGAAGTTTTACAGAGAGGCAGTTTTAACAGGGCAGTAATAGAGAGGTGGATTGCAGAAAGAGAACCCAGGTGAGGATTAAAGAAGCCAGAAAATTAGAGCAGATTGCTGTGTTAGTTTGAAGCTAAGCAGAACATTTCTGGGCCAAGAGAGAAGCCAGATTAAATAATTCGGCTGGGAGAACAGTTTGAGCCAGCCAGTTGCATCAGCCAGCCCAGAGCTCAGAATGAACAAAGAAGGACAAGCTTATCAAAAAGTAAGTCTCAGAGACTGAAAACACTGTAGGCCTAGGTTAGGTTGTCCAGAGGCTAAAAGCTTCCAGGAGTAGGCCTGAGTTAGCAGAAGGAGGCAGTGAGCCTCCCAGACAGCAATTACAACTGGGGAATAAAAGTTACTTTTAGAGTATGGCCTAATAAATGTTAATTATTAGGCTCAACATTATTATGGTGGTAATATCTTACCTGCTATCATAATTTTAAAGAAGAACACAAACACCTTTTGTATTTTAGAACAAGCCTCATTTTACCTGGGGCTGGGCAGATATAAGCCCCCTAAACTACATTCCTCTCTCCCATGCAATCTGTTCTAACAAATCCATTCTGGACTTCTTCCTATCCCTAAGCCCAGAATATTTGTTAAGATTGTTCATCATGGCTTCTTGATGCAGCTACAGCAGTCCTATGGAATGTAGTCAACATAGTTGGTTGAGATCTAGTAATCATTTAATGAAAAGGGAAGTATAAAAAAAAGACTGTTAAAGAGTGAGAAGAGTACAAGTTATCGTCCTGAAATTGTATCCTATTATATGTCCTGTTAGGAGGAAACAGCCTTCACAGGAATATCATCAGAAATTCTCTAAAATGTCTTTAAAATTTACAGTACTTATTTATATGAATAGTTGTATCTAGGTCATAACTGTATATACCTTAATGTATCAGTTGCTCATGTCTGGTATAGAGGTGCACAGTGGAGGTTTGAAAAAATGTGAAAGGGGCTGTAAAACATGGGTCAGCATAGGACATACAGCTTTGTAGCGTACCTAAATTAACATCCCAGGATCTCCTTCAGACAGATGAAGCCACCTGAAATTCCAGTTCCAGAAGTGCTAGTTCCCTCTTCTGGCTTCTGAGGGCACCTACATACATGTGGAACATGAAACAAGCAGAAACATAAATAAACATTTAATAAAAGACTTTCACAGGAACTCTGGTGCCACATATTTGATCACATTCCCTGGATGGGGAGACCTGGTGGCACTCAGAGGAAGGACAGCAGGTCACCAAGAAGAGACTTGATAACCTATGAGCATATACAGGGGGGAGGAGGTCCCCCTCAGAAACAGTCATAGGGGAGGGGAATAAGGGGAAAATGGGAGGGAGGGAGGAATGGGAGGATACAAGGGATGGGATAACAATTGAGATGTAACAAGAATAAATTAATAAAATATATTTTTAAAAAGAAAGAAAAAAAGATTCAAGAACTCATGAATAACTGTTAGCATTCATTCAGAATAAAAGATCTATGCAGTCTTGTTGGGGGGGACACATTTTGGGTCAAGGGTTTTGTGAGTGATTTGGTGTCTCCCTCCCTCCACTGGAAGCCCTTCTGACTACAGGATGTGGCCACTTCAGTCTCAGCATTCCCCACTGTTGCTATTAAGAGTCTCAGCTAATGTCACCTCCATATCTTCCCAGGAGCCTCTCCCATTCCAAGTCTCCAGCTTGTCTCAGAGATTCCCCAACACCAATTTTCCTTCTTTCCCAGTCCTCTGCGCCCCCAAAATGTCTGCTCTCCCCACACCTGATTCCTCCCTCCATGTTTCACTCTCCACTCCTTCTCTCACCCAGTCGCTTTTCACCCTCTGCTTCTGATGTCTATGAGGTTTACTTTATGTCCCTTTAATAGTAGACATTAAGCATCTTCCTTTGAACCCTCTTTGTCACTTAGTTTCTTTGGGTCTGTGGTTAAGCATAGTTATCTCATACCATATGGCTAATATCCACTTCTGAGTGAGTACATACCATGTGCGTTCTTATGGGTCTAGGTTACCTACCTCCTGATGATTATTTCTGGTTCCATCCATTTGCCTATAAATTCCGTGATATCCTTGTTTTTAATAGCTGAGTTGTATTCCATTGTACAAATGTACCACACTCATAATTAGATTTTAAGTTTTGTCATACATATTAATTTGAGAGGGATGAATTATTAATTTAATGAACACTTCTTGAATAGTGATGCACTGAATGTATCAGGTGAAATAATAAAAAAAAACCACAGCGTGCTCAAGTTTACACACAGCTAAGAGGGAGGAGACACATATTAAAAGAAGAAATAAAATTATGAAAATTTAGCTAACTTTAGATTAAAAATTATGTGCTGTTATTTTTCTTACTATTTTTATTTCTTTTACAAAATTTTTATTAATTTATTCAGATTACAATTCAGTTGCCATCCCATCACTTATATCATCCCATTCCTCCCTCCCTCCTGCTTTCACCCTATTCCCTTCCCCTAGGTCTATGACCAGGAGGACCTCCTCTGCCCCCACTATATGGTCATAGGCTATCAAGTCTCATCTTGGTAACCTGTCTATTCACTCTTTGAGTGCCACTAGGCCTCCCCATGAAAATAAAATATTGTTGAAAAGCCAGGAAAGACTTCTTAGGAAGGAATGAAGTACTATACAGGTCACTGAAGCTAAAAGTTTCTCTTTCAAACAATGAGATTAATATAATAACGGTATTGATAAGCTTCATAGGTGAGGTCCAAGAGATGCGCTTCTTCAGGGCTTACTTCCACCCATTTGGTCCCAGATATGTGCTTCTGAATGCTAATAAGTACAACAACAGAGAGCTTCCTAGATTATTGTACTGTTGTTTTTTTTCTATAAATATTCTAGTGTAACTATATTGACTACTTTTCATTCTTTGTCTAGGCTTTGGTTCTACTTTGCCATCTCTCATAGGCCAGCAATTAATACTTTAATTAATGTTGCTCCCGAGCTGAACGCAAACAATAAGTCTACCTCTGAATGAAGTGATACTATTATAAAATATATATAATATCTACAATTAATCTTAGTCAACTATTGCTATGTGAATTTATTTTAATATGATTGTTTTCCAAAATGGATTAACTGCCTTTCATTTGCAATGTTATTCCTGAGAAGTCTGTCACTCCTGAAAATAAAACAAGAATCAACAGCTTATTGCTGATGTCTCATCCTTCATTATGTTCTTCCAGTCTTGCCATATTGCATTCCCAACCTCTTGCTTTGACTGCCAGTGAAGTATTCCCAGGACAAGAGTGAAGTGTTTTAATAAAGGCATAATAACCACTGTATCCATACTCGTTTCATTTTAATACAATTTCCTCTTTAAGGTAGAGAATTGCCTACTTTATGCTAGCCCATCACTGTTGCTTGCCTGTCTTTATGCTCTAAAAACATGTGTCATTGTTAGATCTACATGTATTTTTATCAGGATTGCTTCCAATGATTAAAGATGTATGTAGCCCAATACCTAAGCCATATATTATTGATCCCTCACTTTTTAGCAACACTTGATAGTGGTGGCAGCTCAGTTGGTTGGTGCATAAGATAGATGTGTTCAGAGCTCTTTAAATAGCATTAAAATCCTTTTGTGCCTCATCATGAAAACAAAGTAGGAACATACAAGCAAGATCATGTAGGATCTCTCTATCTATATCTATCTATCTATCTAGATAGATATAGATATAGATAGATAGATAGATAGATAGATAGATAGATAGATATTTCTATGCCAGAGAGCAGATGTATTACTTAAATTTTTGTTGCTGTAATAAAACACCATGAGCATAATAAAGCATTTCTTTTGTCTTCTGGGTCCACAGGGTTAATATCCATAATGACAATGACAACATGACAGCAGGTTGCAGGGCATGGTGTTAGGAGAAGAAAGCTGAGGGCACACATTTTGAATAACAACCGGGAAACAAAGAAAGCAAGGTGGAAGTATTTAAGTCTTTTTTTAATTTCAAAACTTACCTCTATGGATGTATTTCCTCCAGCAAGGCTGTATCACTCAACCTCCCCACCAAATGTGTCACTAAATGGACAAAAACACCCAACACTATGGGAGATTTTTCTCTATCAAAACACTATACCAGTATTACTTTCATTGAGAATAGAGAATACCTATCCCATTATGAGAATAAGTACATTTATTAAGTGAATAGCTTTTATATAAACATTTATATATATCAAGAAAATATTTTAAAAACACATTAAATGTTAAAATCTAGTTTTGAATCATATCATGTCCTCTGGATGGGGAGGCCTGGTGGCACTCAGAGGAAGGATAGCAGGCTACCAAGAAGAGACTTAATACCCTATGATCATATCCAGAGGGAGGAGGTCCCCCTCAGTCACAGTCATAGGGGAGAGGAGTAAGGGGAAATGGGAGGGAGGGAGTAATGGGAGGATACAAGGGATGGGATAACAATAGAGATGTAATATGAATAAATTAATAAAATATATATAAATAAAATAAATTTATATTACATTTTTTAAAAGTGAAAAAAACTTGGAAAACATGAATTCTTTTCAATTTAAGTTGGATGAGAGACATAAAATTTCAGTAAAACTACTCCACCCATCCCATATTAGGCACAGAACTTCAATGTTATATATTACGGAGATATTTTATACATATCCCAATTTATCTTAATTAATATGTTACAGCATTATTGCTCATTTATACTGTGCAGCACAGAGTATAAAACGTAATTACCTTATTCAAAGTCTATAATAAGAAGGTTTATCTGTACAAGCAGTTGAACAAAAATATTGTAAGAATGTATTTCTGTAACAAAAAGGTGTTTTCTATGCTTAGTATTAACAAAATGATATTGAGCTTGTTTGAACTTGAGACAATAAGACTTAAATATGAAAGGAGGTACAAAGTTCACCTTTGAATAATGAATATATGACACATACTTAACATGGGTAAAAATAGTAAGCTTTATGCACATTTAAAAATTATACTTATGAACTCTTCTTGTCAGCATTTTCTAGGGAAGAAACACAATAATTTTGAGCAAAAAATGTAATTGGGTTTTTTATATTACTCATCTTATAATTTTAGTAAACATTTTAAATGTCAATTAATAAACTCCTATGTCAAAGTATATTTTCATTTTATGCAATATATACCTAATACTCTAATGAATTTGAGTGTGAAATCTAAGATAATTGCTGTATAGAGAATCGTTACACAATGGTATTCAGGCATAGTGCACAAACCTTTAATCCCAGCACTTGGGAGGCAAAAGCAGGCACATCTTTTTGAGATTGAGGTTGGCCTGGTTTGCAAAATGAGTCCAGAACTGCCAGAACTCTATTACTTAGGGAAACCCTTTCTTGAATAACCAACCAACAAAAATAGCAAAAACAATCAAAAATCAAAAACAGAATAATAATTCAATGGTACCCATAACTTGTTTTAATGAACAATTTTTCCCTTAAAAGCAGTAGTCTTTCCCTGAATGTCTCCCATTTGTTCTACTTAGTTTTTGGAGATTATAAGCCATGAGATCGTTAGTAATTATAGATGAATGTTTCAATAATCCTTCTGCAGTTGCACATAAGATTATATTTTAACTAGATGAATATACTATTGTCATGTAGAAACTTTAACATCAATAGGCATTTAAATAATCAATATCATAGTTATAAGATATACTGTTAATTTTTAAAGTAAATTAAGCTCTTTGAATTGAAGTCAATGATTATTTTTGTTGTTGTACTAAGGGAAGTTGTTAGTAGAAGATGCTGGAAGTTAGCCTTGACAAACATTAACAATAAATCAATTAAAATTGTTAGGGAATATTATTATCACTTTAGTATATGTAAAACAAGAAATAATCTAATCATTACTCTTTGCTTTAAAACTTTATGGTATGAAGTTGTAGCTATACCAAATGTGACTAAGAACACATTTTTAGAATTTTCTGGATAACCCAAGGAAAATAGATATTGCTATCCTTCCATTTCAACAATGATCCTATACTAGTTCATCTCCTTATGTAGCTGGCTCCAGGAGCATCTTAGTGACAATCTTTCTCTTACTGTTAATGGTGGGGGATGTGAAAACTTGTAGTATATTCTTATATGTCTAAATTCTTTCTGAACAATCAAAGAAAGCCAAGTTTTATTCTGAATGCTACACTCATGTCCATAGTTCCACTACATCCAATTTTGTCATCATTTTATATGTACCCACGTGTCGAAATTAAGAAACTTTAACAGGTAGGCAGGATGGAGGTAGGAAAAAACATCTATGACAGGATGAAAGTGAGTCACAGGAAAAAGCCTTTTCCTCTCTGTCAATAAACACTTTAAATACAAAAGAGCCACTGATTTGCAATCAAGATCCTGCCTTAATCTATGCTGAGTCAATAAGCTTTATTTTTAAGGGGTAGATTATGGAAACATAAAAGATAATAATGTGTTACAATTAGAAAGACTAATGTGATTCAATATGGGGAAGCAGCCCTTGAATAATCTAACACCAACATATCTATCTGTGTTAAAGCTCTTTGAGAAATTATTCAGTTTTGTAATATTCAATATTTGAAGTATAATTTATTTTTAAATGTTATATATTTATAAATATAGATTATTTGAACATATATTCTGTATATATCCAATATTCATCAGTCCCAAGTTTATCAACAAATATAGCTTATCTTTTGTAATTCCCAAATAGCATTGTTAAAGCCTCAACCTCCTGATTTTTAAAGGACAGTTTGTCTTTCTCAGGTTTGCCTTCTCTTTTTTCTCTCAAGCATTTAAAAAATTCTTTATTATAATGTATTCATAAGACATTCCAATTGTTACCCTCTTGCTTGAATCTTCCCATGTTCCCATCCTTTCTCCTTCCTCTGTCCTCATCCAGTTCTCTAGATCTCTAACAGAGGGGCAACCCTCCACCAAGATCTAATCACAGCCCATCAGGTCTCATCTGGATAACCTGCATCCCCTCCCCCTGTGTGCCCTATCAAGGGGAAGTTATCAAAGAGCAGCCATTAGAGTTCATCTCATGGGCTCCCCCCACAAATACGTCCACATCACTGCTCCTGCATCTGTGATTCAGGATGAGAAGCATAACAATGGCAAGATGCAGAAATCCAGGGGTCGGCTGTGAATCAGTCCTTCCTAGAAATGACTGTGTAAACAAGCTGAAAACAGTAGTGATATCAGTGGATATATTAATGGGGAAGGGAGGAAATTTTACGGGGTCTCACCCTTAGACAAAGAATTACAGGCAACTATTTACTGATAGTAGAAGAATAATGAGCCTTTCCCTAAGATGAAACTATATGTTAATAGTCTAATGCAGAGTGGGCAGCCTTGAAGTCATACAGACACAAACCAAAAAAAAAAAAAAAAAAAAAAAAAAAAAAAAAAAAAAGACTCAGAAAGTGGTACAGGTTGAATAGGTTTGTGTGCATATGGCATATATATATATATATATATATATATATATATATATATATATATATATGCTATCAACTTGTTAGTAATTGACATGGGAGGAGATTGAAGGAGGGCAGCTGAGAGGGGATAGAGAAAAAAGGTAGAAAGAAGTAATGTAACAGTAATGTAACTATATTTTAAAAAACAGTTAAACATTTCTTTAAAAGTTTCACAAGGAACATTTCTATAGTCCAACAAGTCAACCTTCGTTTTTCTCTCATCACAGCTCGACATGGAACTTTTCCAGAATGTTCTTTACTACTTTTCCAGTTTACCAGAAAAAAGATTTATTTTAAGAAGTGAAATCTTAAGGACACAATCTGATCGGCACTACATTATATTGGTAAAAACCTTGCCAATGTTCGAGTCTACTATCAGTAAAGACAATAACAGAAATTAAACTGTTGTATCCTCTTAAAAGTATAACAGTCTCTTTACTTTCTAAAACCGATTTTTAAAAATTTCTAGAACTACTTGGTTTGTGATCAGATTCTGTTTTCATTCCTAAAAGCAAATTTCCGCTGTCTTCTGTGGCAGTAAAAGGAAGACAAGAAGAGTTCATATTTGCTGCTGACCTTTGACTCTCCTGGCTTCTAATAAGGTTTACTGGTTTTGTTTTCCACATCTGCATAAGTCAACTGTGTGTGACTCACAAGAATAAAGCCAGAACATGCCTCAACCACAAATCCACTGTGACCACAAAATACAGAATTTGTTCATAAATCCTACATTTGCCAGTTTTCCAACACCAAAATCTAAATTCCACTGTAAGCACGAGAAACTCTTGGTAAGTGTAAAAGAGAAGTTTGCTCCCCTTGCACAATCAATATAGCTTTTACGTATTGAAGCATTAAGTTGAAATTACTGTCTCTTATGGAATATCTCTTAGCATTTCAAATAAAATGCACCTTTTAAGAATGACTGATAAGGTATAATTCTGTATTTAATGTACAAAACTTTAAACAACTGCATTTGAGTACAATTCTTTTTCATATCCCCAGCTCTACCTTTTTGTTTTATGGTGGCATTTAGCAATTTCTGCATAATCCTTATGTGGTTTATATTTGAATTGGAAGTTTGAAATGTTTTTGGATGATTTATGCCATAATATAAAGTTGAAGAAGAAAAATAAAGAAATATAAAGAACTTAGAGCAAAAGTTTTAAAAGTTAGTTTAAAATAGACTAGCAAAATGTCTGCTTTATGAACACATTCTGTTTGCTTTGTTTAAAAATAATTTTAGTAAATAATCAGACTTGTCTTCTCTATGAGCATATACAGGGGGAACAAGTCCCCCTTATTCACAGCCATAGGGGAGGAGAGTAAGGGAAAATGTGAGGGAAGGAGGAATGGGAGGATACAAGGGATGGGATAACCATTGAGATGTAATATGAATAAATTAATACAATATATTAAAAAATAATCACACTTATAAGAAACAACTTTGAATATCTGAATTCAACTTTGGTTTCTAAATATTCATTTTCAAGTTTAATTCTAAATTCTATCCTATGTATCAATTTCTACACATTTCTTATTTATTAATTTATTCTTGTTACATCTCTATGGTTATCCCATCCCTTGTATCCTCCCATTCTCCCCTCCCTCCCATTTTCCCCTTATTCCCCTCCCCTATGACTGTTCCTCAGAGGGATTACCTCCCCTTGTATAAAAATTTAAAAAAAAAAAAAGGGGAGGATTTTCTCATGCTTTCCAAACTTCTCTGTGGACCTGCATTACTGGTGTGATGCCTGGAGGCTAATCTGAGCCATGGATAACACCAATGATGGAAGCACCTAATTGAAGTGGGATAAAATCAAAACAATGGAAGGACTTGGGCCTGATGGCCATAGAGTTTCCCCACCAGCCTTAGACCATCTACCTCTCGTAATGTGATAAAAAACAAACTATGGAAATTCCTTGTTTTTAATAGCTGAGTAGTATTCCATAGTGTATATGTACCACAGTTTCTTTAACCATTCTTCTACTGAGGGACATTTAAGCTGTTTCCATGATCTGGCTATTATGAATAAGGCTGCTATGAACATGGTTGAGCAAATTTTCTTGCTGTGTGCTGGTGCACCTTCTGGGTATATTCCAAGGAGTGGAATAGCTGGGTCTTGAGGAAGCCCTATTCCCAGTTTTCTGAGATAGCACCAGATAGATTTCCAAAGTGGTTGTACTAGTTTGCATTCCCACCAGCAATGAAGGAGTGTTCCTCTCTCCCCACATCCTCTCCAGCATGTGGTGTCGCTTGAGTTTTTGATCTTAGCCATTCTGATGGGTGTAAGATGGAATCTCAGAGTCGTTTTGATTTGCATTTCCCTGATGACTAAGGAGGTTGAGCATTTCTTTAAGTGTTTCTCAGCCATTTGATATTCTTCTGTTGAGAATTCTCTGTTTAGTTCCAAGCCCCATTTCTCAATTGGGTTATTTGGTTTGGTGGTGTTTAATTTCTTGAGTTCTTTATATATTTTGGATATTAGACCTTTGTCAGATGTAGGGTTGGTGAAGATCATTTCCCAGTCTGTAGGCTGTCGCTTTGTTCTCTTGACCGTGTCTCTAGCCTTACAGAAGCTTCTCAGCCCAAAATTTGTGGACAAATGGATTGAGCTAGAGATGATCATAATGAGTGAGTTAACCCAGAAGCAGAAAGACTCAAATGGTATATACTCACTTATATCTGCATACTAGCCCAATGGACATGTCCCATGAAAGCCTTCCCTTACCAGGAAACTGGGACCGAGGGGAGGACATCCTATTGGGACTCTAGATGAGAGAACAATGGGTGAATAGCAATGTAGAAGGATCCAGTGGGTTCTAGAAACCTACAAGTAGAACATTATGATAGGCAGATTTGGGTCATGGGGTCCCTCTCAAACTAAGGCCCTAGCCAAGGACAATACAGGCCGAATAAGTTAAACCCCTACCCTGATCTAGCCCATGGACAAGACAGTCTCCACACTTGAGTGGAGAGAGGGATTTGACTTTCTCAAGTACTCTGGTGCCTCACATCTGACTATGTTCCCTGGCGGGGGAGACCTAGTGGCACTCAGAGGAAGGACAGCAGGTCACTGAGAAGAGACTTGATACCCTATGAGCATATACAGAGGGAGGTAATCCCTCTGAGGAACAGTCATAGGGGAGGGGAATAAGGGCAAAATGGGAGGGAGGGGAGAATGGGAGGATACAAGGGATGGGATAACCATAGAAATGTAACAAGAATAAATTAATTAAAAAAATAAATAAAAAAATACATAATAAAAAAAAAACAAACAAACTATGGTTTTCACACTTCTGCACATAGCTGAGTTTAATTCTAACTGAAACAATACTTAGTTGGTCAATTGGAAAGTTTACTATCATAAGAATTGGTTGTATTCTACTCATGTGTATGTTATAGATTATTTTTGTTCTTCCTGTAAAGATAAATGACTTCTGGAGATAGGAAAAAAAATTCTACACATTTCTACTAGTGTATCAAAATGTTTTACAACATCAGGCTGGAAGACCATACATAAGAGTTATTTAATCAATACAACATCTGATGGCTACATATAAAGAAGAAGAGGAAGAAGAAGAAGAAGAAGAAGAAGAAGAAGAAGAAGAAGAAGAAGA
>OU015748.1:28942981-28953026 GCA_907169655.1 Acomys percivali | reverse complement strand
GAAGAAGAAGAAGAAGAAGAAGAAGAAGAAGAAGAAGAAGAAGAAGAAGAAGAAGAAGAAGAAGAAGAAGAAGAAAAATTCACTTGAGCTGAGCATGGTGAGCCATGCCTGTAATCTTAGCACTCAGGGAGGCAGAGGCAGGAAGATCTGTATTAGAGGCCAGCCAGCATGGTCTACAAAGCTAGTCTAGGACATCCATGGCCACACTGAGAAACCCATCACAGAAAAAATCCACATGAATAACTGAACTATATAAAGGAAATATCACTTCCTATTTCTAGAAGCATTTGTGTTTGTGTTTTACACAATATATTTATTAAATGTATTTTTATTATGCATGTACCCCATCAGTTTTATACTGTCTGTTGTTTGTTACTTGTGTACAGAAAAGAAAAAGAGAAAAAGAAGAGAGAGAGAGAAGAGATGATAGAAATAGATAATTTAAAAAAGAGGAGAGACCGAGAGAGAGAGAGAGACTGACTCATTTAAACTCTTCTATCTTCTTTGTGGAGAGCTCTAGATATTAAATAGAGCCTTGATAAGACTAAAGAAATACCTTATGCATGGACTTACACCCCCAGCCTAACATAGGCTATCCCTCCCTTAAAATAATTTCCTAGATAGTGAGTTGCCTACAAATAAACTGAGATTTTCAAATTAGTTTTGAGATATTTGATTATCCACCAAACATGTAAATGAAGCATGTATGATGAAGGGAAACTCTGCTGACTCTCCAGGGAACCTGTCTTCTAGAGAGGAAGGCTGTTTTGGGTTGCCACTTTGTGGGCATCTACAGCTTGATGAAAGGAAGAAAGTATAAATCAGATCCAAACAAAACATGCACTCCTATACTTTTTTCTGCAGACAGAAAAAAATCATAGAATGAAAAATTAGTTTAAAAAGGACACGATACCAATGAAGAGAACTGAAAGCCCCAGTTAATCAGGTTGACAATGCTTTTAATACCTTTATAATGTCTTTAATATCTTCATAATGCCTTTTAGTATTTCTAACAAAAGCACCTGGGTTATGTTTTTTAATACTCTTCATAGTTCCAATTGAGTATTTACTGGAACTCAAACACTTCACCATGAATAGGATTCTACAATTAGATTGCAATCCTGACATGATCATTAAACCATTTGTTGATTCCACAAATATTTATGGAACCGCTACTATGTCAAACTCTCTATGGATTGAATGCCAAAATAACAGACATAACGCTTGTTCTCAGAGTTTAGACTCTCCTAAAGGATATTGGCTAACAAAAAGCAGGCATCTGGATGAGACCTGATAGGCTGTGATCCTATGGTGGGGGGAGAAGGTCCACTTCTGTCACAGGTCTAGGGCATGGGAATAGAGCAAAAGAGGGAGGGAGGGAGGAATGAAAAGATACAAGTGAGCGGATAACAATTGGGATGTAATCTGAATACATTATTTTTTTTTAAGTCAGCTGGGATAAAACATAAATGTTATAAAAAGTGTAATAAAATCTCATTACCCAGAGTAGTGGAAAGGCCTTGCTAATGCTTCTTCTTCTTCTTCTTCTTCTTCTTCTTCTTCTTCTTCTTCTTCTTCTTCTTCTTCTTCTTCTTCTTCTTCTTCTTCTTCTCCTTCTCCTCCTCCTCCTCCTCCTCCTCCTCCTCCTTCTTCTTCTTCTTCTTCTTCTTCTTTTCTCTCTCTCTCTTTTTCTCTTTCTCTCTCTGTCTGTGTGTGTGCTACTACACTTCTTCCTTTTATTTTCCATGTATGACCTGCTTATTTCTGAAATTTCCATTTAATATTTTTATTGAAAATCACTTTTTACAAACACACACACATGCACACATACACACACACACACAGACACATATATTAGAAACCACAATATGAAAAAGATCACCAAGTACTCTACCCTGCCACATGAGCCTGGGGATGCCTGAAGGAAGACACTGAAACACCTGCCATTGGGACTATTACAATGGCATAGACAATGAATGTTTGATGGAGAGATGGGAAATAAAGAGTACAAGGTGGAGTGAAAGAGAGAGAAGCTGGGAGTTTTGTACACTGTGGAGAAAGGTGGAACTGGATACCTCACAGTGCTGAGAAACAGATGAGGAAGCCACCATGAGGTTCTGGTCAAGGCTGCTGTCAAGGGACTTGTCTGGGTCTCTGGTCTTGCTGCAGGTGGGAACTGTGCCAATGCCTGTTATTCGATTTATTCCCAAAAGCCAAGTGGATGCTCATGGTCTGGACTGAGGCCATAGACCATGTGGATATCTGAAGGTGTGTGCTGTGGGGGCACATACTCATCTGAATGGGAACATTTAGATCCATGCTGCTGCCAGGGGCCATGTCTGCATCCATGGTACTATGGCAGCAGGGGTCATTGTCGATGTCTCAGGTCCTTGTTACTACCAAATACCATATAAATGTCCCTGGTATCAACTACTGCCTAAGGCACTGTGCTGAGCTGCCCCTACCCCTAGATGGCTACTATATTGGAAGAGCTAGTTCTGCCACCACCTGGTCAGCATAGTAGCCCTGACCCTCATGTCAGGAGTACAAGTGAGGCAGCCTTGAGGGCTTGAGCATGGAAGAGATGGCCTTGGTGCTCATCTGCCCTGGGGTCTGTGGGTGAGGGAGAAATGCCCCCCCTCATCAACCTTTACCATCTGGGGCAGATGGGTGAACAAACTCAGAGATCATGAGATCAGGAGAGCTGTCCCTGCCCCTCTCTGGGTGCAACACTCAGGGGATTGGGCCCTGAAACTTACCTGAGTAGCAAAGTAGAGGTGACCCTTGAGGTGAAGGGATGGGTTAGCTGTCCCAGAGGACATGAAAGCAGAAGAGCTGACTGGGCCCCTTGTGCATTGTGGCATTGGGTGAGCTAGGCTGAGTAGTTCTGGAGAGTTCATCCTAGTGCTGCAGGTAAAGGAAAGCTGGTGAGCTGACCAAATCAGCTATCTTCCAGGCCAGAACTAGGGCTCTGAGTTGGTTCACTGCAACATGTACCCTGACTATGATCTGCCAGAGCATGTGAAAGGGCCAAAACATGCAGATTCAAAGTTATAGGCTCTACATGATACAGGAAAACAACAGGATATCTGTGAAGAGTGCAATATTGATAGTGTAGCAGAAGCCAGAGGCCTCATACCAGAGAAATGACTCATTGCAATGGGCACTTGCAAATAAAGATGTGTGGGAAAAAAAGGAATGCAGTTTAGAATTTCTGAAGTATATAGCCTATACCAGTCTGACACAAATATACTATCTATGTCCTTAAGATACAAATTGTCAAATCTCTATGAATGTAACATTTATATACTCCTGATTGTCTCATGGTTCTCCCTGCTGTATGTACTTTATTTTACTCATGTGTAATAATATAAATGTATATGTTAAAAAAGAAACAAAAAAATTCAAAAAAGAATGTATATAATAAATATATGAATGTATATATATATATGTATAAAATATAGAATGATTAATAGGTCAACATTTTAAAGACACTGATAGCTATTTAGTCATAAAGGCTGATAATAGTTTTTTCACATGAATTAAGGCATGCATACATTTATTTTCTCTGTATTTTACATGAAATTGTTTTAGCTATTTTAAAATGACAAATTATTGAAGACCAAAATATAAGGATTAAATTTTACTACTTATTTTATGAAGAAATAGTATTAAAATAATGTTATTAGACAAATAATTGAGTAGTAGGAAAACAATACACTTCACAACATCACAACAACCACAAAAAAAACCATAAAGTATCTTGATGTAACTCTAACCAAGCAAGTGAAAGACTTGTATGAAAAAAACTTCAAATCTCCAAAGAAATTGAAGAAGACATCTGAAGATGAAAAGATCTCCCATGCTCATGGATCAGTAGGATTAACATAGTAAAACTGGCCATTTTACCAAAAGCAACCTACAGATTCTATATGAATGTCATCAAAATGCCAACACAATTCTTTCAAAACCTTACAAGAATAATTCTCAACTTCATATGGAAAAACAAACAAACAAACAAAATGCAGGTAACACTGGAAGAATACATAGTATTTTTAATTTATTGATTGTCTAAAAACCTATGTCACTTAATTATTAGTTAAATACTGCAATGAAATGTAATGTCTCTAGGTACAAGTTACACTTGAGTTTGAAATCTTCCCCAAAAAGTTTATGTTTTTGAACAATGGTCCCCAGATGGAGATCTGTTTGGGAAGTTGTGGAAGCTTAGGAGATGGACCCTGGTTGGCTGAGGTTGGTTTCTGGGGAAGGGCCTGAGAGTCCCTCCTTCTAGTCCAGCTTTCTGCCTTGTGATTGGATGAAATGTAAAGAAGGACAGGTAATGATCCTTTCTCAGGACAGAGACCTTGAATCATGAGCCCCCCTCCCCCCCAAAAAGAACCTTTTCTGTTGAGTTGCTTCTGTCAGAAAAAAAAAATCTGTAAAAAAATTCTATACAACAAAAGATCTCCTGGAGGTACTCCATCTCTGCTCTCAAGCTGTACTATATAGCAACAGTAATAAAAACTGCATGTATTGGCATAGAAACAAACAGGTCGATCAATGGAATCTAACTGAAGACCAGAAATAAACCCCAACACCTACGGACACTAGATTTTTGCAAAGAAGCCAAAACATACAGTGGAAATAAGGTAGCATCTTCAACAAATGGTGCTATTCTGTTGAATGTTTACATGTAGAAAAAGGCAAATAGACTCTTCTTTATCATGCAGCACAAAACTAAAGTCCAAGAGGATTAAAGGGCTCAACATAAAACCAGAAAGACTAAATATGTTAGAAGAAAAAAAGTGAGGAAGAGCCTTAGCTCATTAGCACAAGAGACAGCTTCTTGAAAAGAACACCAATAACTCAGGGTCTAGTTTTTACAATTAATAAATGGGACTTCATGAAACGGAAAAGCTTCTCTAAGCCAAAAGAACCTGTCAACAACAACAACAACAACAACAACAACAACAACAACAAACAACATGACAGCCTACAGACTGGGAGAAGATCTTCACCAACCCTACATCTGAACAAGGGCTAATATCCAAAATATAGCAAGAACTCAAAAAATTAAACACTACCAAACCAAATAATCCAATTTGAAAATGGGGTAGAGAAATAAACAGAAAATTCTCAACAAAGGCACATGGAATGGCTGAAAAACACTTAAAGAGATGTTCAGTGTCCCTAGTCACCAGGAAAATGGAAATCAAACCAACCCTGAGATTCCATCTTACACCTTTCAGAATGGCTAAGATCAAAAACTCATGTGACAACACATGCTGACGTCGATGTGGAGAAAGGAGAACACTCCTCCATTGCTGGTGAGAGTGCAAACTTGTACAGCCACTTTGGAAATCAATTTCCAAGTGCTTTCTCAGAAAATTGGGAATAGTTCTACCTCAATACACAGCTATACCACTCCTTGGCATATACCCAAAAGATACAACAGGACATTTGCTCAACTATGTTCATAGCAGCTTTATTCTTAACAACCTGAATATGGAAACAACCTAGATGTCCCTCAACAGACTAGTGGATAAAGCAACTGTGCTACATTTCCATAATGGAATACTAACCAGCTATTAAAAACAAGGAAATCTTGAAATTTGCAAGCAAATGGATGGAACTAGAAAAGATCATGAGATCCTGAATGAGATAACTCAGACCGAGAAAGTCACACATGGTTTATATATGCTTATAGGTGAATATTAGTCACATAATACAGGATAACCACTTTACAATACACAGACCTAAAGAAACTAAATAACCAGGAGGACTATAAGGATAATGCTTAATTTTCGTTCAGAAGGGCAAATAGAATAGACACCAGAAGCAGTTAAAGAGAAGAGAACCTTCCCACCTTCCCTCCTTCTTTAGCCCTTTTCCCCTCCCCTAGACCTCTGACAGAAGAGGAACGCCTTCCTCATCATATAACCACAGCCTATCAGGTATCACCTGGATAGCCTGGTTCCCCTTCTGTGTGCTGCTGGGCCTCCCGACCAAGGGGAAGTGATCAAATTGGGGCCACTGGAGTTCATGTCAGAGGCGGTCTCCACTTTCTCCACAGATGTGAAGAATGAACTGTGGAGCTGTGGTCTCCACAAGGAGACCAATGGAGCCAACAAATCCAGGTGAAGGAGGGATATGGGCAGAGACTGATAGATCAACCAAGGATCATGCACGGTGAGGACCTAGGCCCACTGCTCAGATGTAGTGGATAGGAAACACAGACTTCTTGTGGATCACATAATATGGGGAATAGGGACTACTTCTTATATGGACTCTGTTGCCCGAAGGTTGATCACTTCATTCTGGTGGGGTGGCCTTTACAAGCCACAAAGGAAGAGCATACAGGCAGTCCACATGAGACTTGATAGGCTGATGATAGATGTTGGGAGGAGGTCTTCTCTTTTCTGAGGACTTATTGGAAGGAGGGAGGGGTATGAGGGATGGAGGATGGGACCAAGAGAAGACTAGGGAGTGGAACACAATCAAGATGTAAAGTGACCATGCATATTAGAATAAACATTATTAAAATAGATAATTGAATATTTATATATAATATGTTATTTTATTTATTACTATTCTAAAGCACAGATATTGCTCTAAATTACAAACTACAGAGAGATAACCTTTTAAATACATGGTCAAACTTTCATGGGACCAAATGAAGACTAATGTTGAACTATATTGTATAACCTGATGTTATTGAGTAATCTGTTAATATCTGTAATCTCACATTATTTTTTGTTAAATTAGAATGAAAAGTATTTCTCCACTTGGAAGTAAGCCAATGTGTAAGTGTAAGAACACATGTTCAGAACTGGTGATGCTGGAAGATAAGGCAATTATGTTAGAAGCTTCACATATAGCTTTCTCCATGATGCCTGGGGAATCCAGTCCCTGTATTTGTGTATGTATATTGCCTTGATGTCAATGGGAGCTGCATTTCTGTGATGAGAAGCAAATAGGCTTTTAAAGTTAATTATCAGGATGATTTTAGTCTCATTTTAATGAACTGTTTATTGGCAATGGAAGTCTTATATGAGCTCACTTTGTTTTTTGCTTTTATTTTTTAAGTTAGAAGAAGCAGATAAGTATAGAAAGAAAGGGAAGATCCTGGACACATCAAGAGATGTAAAAGAAACTGAGCATCTCTATGTAGCATTAGTGACTTCAGCAATGCTACAAAAACTGCAATTTAGGCTATACTAACTGTAAACTGTGTCATTTTATACTGTTCAGTTTTGCCCTAAGGCTGAAGACAAGTGTTTTTGTTTGTTTGTTTCTTTCTTTCTTTTTTTTTTTTTTTTTTTTTTTACACTTAGGACATATTTGTGTTGCCTAAATATTCTTAGATGCCCAGTTGTCCACTGAAGAAGTGGCTGGCCTCTTTTTTTTGTATACCAATTATTTCTTTATTGATTGCTTAAAATAAATGCATAAAATATTAGAAACAAAGTACGGAACCATCTGGGATACATCTCAGAAAATTCTGAGTTACCAAAGTGCTGTTTTTGTAAATTATAGACTTGATCAGCCATGACAACGGAGGTATTAGGTTTATTGTGGACAGTAGAAAGCACAATGTGTATCAGTGCTTTCAGACAATATGGATAATGTGTTGTTGTTCACACTAGGTTTTTATTACTTAGTCTGCACTTATTTTTTATTTTTACCATTTTAACTATTACACAACTAAGCTTAATTTTAAAACTAAACTATCTGGTTTTAAACCTCATCAGAGACTTGTGAAGGACTAAAATTAATTACCTGAGTATACAGGGAGTGCAGATTAGCGGCTTCCCAAATGAGAAGATGGTTGACTTCCTGACTTACCAGAGGCTATATACTTTTAGAGAACATGGTCTGTCTCTTTCCCAGATGCCAACATCTGTCAAGAGTGCCTCATGAAACAGTGGTATTGTGTATTCAACTCCTCTCTCCTAGTTGGAATTTGGTCTGTCTTGGGCTTACAGAGTTTATGTGAATGCTTTCACAACACTGTGATTTTACATGAACAGAAAAAGCACATATCTTTAAAAAGTACATGAGAAAATCATGCACATTACTATATTAACATATTTAGAATGACATTGAGCATAAACTATAGGTTTATGTATTGCAATTATAATTTGTTAAAAATGTTTTATTAGAGCTGAGCATAGTGGTGCACACCTGTAATCTCAGCACTCAGGGAAGCAGAGGCAGGCTGATCTCTGTGAGTTCAAGGCCAGCCTAGTCTACAAAAGTGAGTTCAGGACAGACAAGGCTACACATAGAAACTCTGTCTTGAAAAAAAAAATATTGCTTTAAAGTATGCTTTCCTTTTATAAAAAACAGAGTGTCTTCTCACGTAATACACCCTGGTTATGGTTTTCCCTCCCTCTACTTCTCCCAGTTCCTTAACAACTCCTTCCTATTTGGATCCATTCCCTTTTACTATTGAAACTGAAATAAAATATTATTCTAGGGAATAACAATAAAATAATGTATACTACAATACATAAAATAAGATAAAACAAAAACTAACATATCAGAATTGTTTAAAAAGACAAACAAAAGGAAAAGAGCCAAACAAAGATCTACTTGTTCATACACTCAGGAATTCCTTAAAAACATTAAACTTAAAGCCATAATGCATACCAAAATGACCTGATGAAGACCCACTCAAGACCTTTTAATGCTGCCTCAGTCTTTGTGAGCTCATTTGAGCTTTCGCTGTGTTGATGTAGTGTGCCTTATGTCTGTCATATCCTACATCTTCTCTGACACTTACTTCAGGAACTAATAAGATGAAGGCATATTCTTTTATGTTTGCGTGAAATGTTCTGTAAATATATTTTAGACCATTTGATTTATAGTGTCCATGATGTCCAGCATTTTTCTGTTCAGTTTTCATCTAGATGATCTGAATAACAATGAGAATGTGGTACTGAAGTTTTCTACTATCAATGTGTGAAAGTCAAGATGTGATTTAAGCTGTAGTAGCATTTCTTTTTTAAACTTGATTGTCCTTGTATTTGTTGCATAGATGATAAAAATTGCAATCTCTAGTTGATAGATTTTTCTTTGATAAATATTTAGTATCCTTCTCTATCTCTTCTGATTACTTTTTGTTTGAAAGCTATTTTATCAGATATTAAAATGGATACACTAGCTTCCTTTTTAGGTGCATTTACTTTTTCCTTATTTTTACACTGCGATATTGTCTCTTGTTGGTGTTAATGTTTATTTCTTTTTTTTTATAGCTTACAGTATGATCATTTATTACATGTATACAGTTTCTTTTTTTTTAATTAATTTATTCTTGTTACATCTCTATGGTTATCCCATCCCTTGTATCCTCCCATTCTCCCCTCCCTCCCATTTTCCCCTTATTCCCCTCCCCTATGACTGTTCCTCAGAGGGATTACCTCCCTCTGTATATGCTCATAGGGTATCAAGTCTCTTCTCCATGACCTGCTGTCCTTCCTCTGAGTGCCACTAGGTCTCCCCCGCCAGGGGACATAGTCAAATATGAGGCACCAGAGTACATGAGAAAGTCAAATCCCTCTCTCCACACAAGTGTGGAGACTGTCCTGTCCATGGGCTAGATCAGGGTAGGGATTTAAATTTTACCGCCTGTATTGTCCTTGGCTAGTCGCACGAAAGCCTTCCCTTACCAGGAAACTGGGACAGAGGGGAGGACATCCTATTGGGACTCTAGATGAGGGACCAATGGGAGAATAGCAATGTAGAAGGATCCAGTGGGTCCTAGAAACCTACAAGTAGAACATTATGATAGGCAGATTTGGGTCAAGGGGTCCCACTCAAACTAATGTTTATTTCTTGAAGTCACAGAAGCATAGATCCTGTTAGGGCCTCTATTCAATTACTCCATGTCTATTAAACATGGAATAGAGACTGTTAATGTTGAGAGATACAAATGATTAGTGTTTCTTGATTACTGTTATGTTGTTGTTGTGGTGGTGGTGGTGGTGGTGGTGTCTCTCTCTCTCTCTCTCTCTCTCTCTCTCTCTCTCTCTCTCTCTCT
>OU015748.1:28927043-28942971 GCA_907169655.1 Acomys percivali | reverse complement strand
TCTCTCTCTCTCTCTCTCTCTCTCTCTCTCTCTCTCTCTCTCTCTCTCTCTCTCTCTCTGTGTGTGTGTGTGTGTGTGTGTGTGTGTGTGTGTGTGTGTCTTGTTTGATTTGCTCATCAGGAATTATTTGCCCCTTGTTTTTCCTTGATATTGTTAAATTCCTAAGGTTTGTGTTTTCCTTCAAATGTCTTCTGAAGTGTTAAAACAATTCTGATAGGTATTGCTTAATTTTTTCCAAAAAAAATGGCTTATTTCCCCTTCCATTGTGATTGATAGTTTTTTTGGTTATAGATGCTGGGTTGATATATAGATGCAGGGTTATCATCTCTAGTTTCTTAGAGTTTGTAGAACATTTGTCCAAGCCCTTTTATCTTTTAGAATCACCATTGATATGTCTGATGTTATTTGAATAGGTCTACCTTTATTTGCTTTTTGTTTTTTCTTATGTAGTTTTTAATAATCTTTTTTTTCCTCTGTGCATTTGTTGTTTTGATTATTATGTGCCAAAGGGATTTTTTTGTCCAGTCTATTTGGTGTGGTGCATGCATCTTGTATCTTAGTAGATATCTTCTTTAGATTAAAGAAGTTTTCTTCTATCATTAAAAAATAAATCTGTCTTGGCAGAGTTTGGCCATTGACTCTACCTGTATCCAAGCTTGCCAATATTTAGGCATAGTTCTGTCTGTGGCAGAAATGAGGACATTTTGCTCAGAGTCTTGTTTGCCACATTTGAAGCCATTTCCATAAGGAGGATCTCTGATGCTCATCATCTTCTCTAGGTAGGTTGGGTATTGCCAGGGAGTAACCTGTCTTGTTTTCAAAGAATCTTTAAGATATTAAAAGATTCTTTAATGCCAGATTGTGTAGGTCTCTAAGGCTTTGAAGACCTTATCTATTTTACCTTATAGGATCACATCTATCCATTAAACCTAGGATGTATATTCTTGTGATTAAAATTAAGTTGATAATTGACCTGACCATAGTTTGATCAACTAACAATTGGCTTGTATTGCTTAATTATCCTAATCAGCCTGCAATAGCATTTTCCAGGTATTGGATGTATACTTTTAATTATAATTGAGTTGTATGGGTACAGGGTAAGCAAATTTTCAATAGTTCCTGTCTCACAAATAAGTCTGTCAGCTATATGGGACCAGAAGGCTGAAGATGATGCTCCAATGTTATAGAGAGTTTTTGTGACCGTTCAGGCAGGAAACTGTCTCTGTCATTTTTTTCCTTCTCATTTTGAAGCTGCTAACCTGCACTTCTGGTATACTGAATTGATTAAGCTTCAGTCCTTCTCCAGTCTTTGATGGAGTTGAAGACCAGATAGTTCAGTCTTACAATTAACCTTACCTGTTTAGGGGTTAAGATGTTTTTAGGTCTATATAGAGGTTTTGAGTTGGAAGAGATGACATATGATAAATATTGATTCTCATTCAGAAATTTTAGACTCACCAAGATAGGAAAGATGTTTTATAAGGTTGCCAAATGCAATTAGCCAAAATAACTTGAATGTTACATTTATATGATCCATGATTTTTTTTCATGGTTCTTCTTGCTGTATCTAATTTTTCTACTTATGTGTAATAATATAAATGTATATGCCAAAAATAAAATAAAATCTTTTTTAAAAGACTATAAAAATTTCTGTGCCTTTGACCAGGATTTCTTCTCCTTCCTTGATTCCTATTATTCTTAGACTTGGTTTTTTTCATAGTGTTGTAGATTTCCTGGACAGTGTTTGTTAATTTTTTTTTCTTTGACTGGTGTATCGATTTCTTCTATCTTGTCATCACTGCCTGAGATTTCTTCTTCCATTTCTTATATTTTGATGGTGAGTCCTGCCTCTGAGGCTCTTTTTTAAGTTTCTAAATTTTTCATTTTCATACTTTAGACACCAATTTTCTTTTCTAATGGTTTGTTTTCACTTTCATGTCTTCAACAGTTGTTAATTTACTTCTACTAGGTTTTGATAAACTTCATTAAGGGATTCATTAATCTTCTCTTTAAGGACTTTTTCCATATTCCTAAAGTCTATATTAAGATCTTTTCCTCATGCTTGACCTATGATGGAATAATCATGGCCTGCTGTAGTGTGGTTGTTGGGGTCTAGTGGAGAAATTTTTCCTACGGGTTATTGATTGTGGTTGAGAAAACTGTTACTCTAGGTGCTGATATTCTTGTCTTACCTGTGTTGGGTTGTTTTTTTTTTTTTTTCTCTCCCTTGAATTTTGTTGCCATCTCTGGTTCTTAGGATGCTGTGATGGCTATGTGCTGCATGGAAGAAAATTCTTCTGCAATCCTGACTATGAGTGGCCAATAGAGGTTCCAGGTAAAATGTGTTTCTAAATACTGGGAGATAAGATTTATGAATGATGATGGGCTAGGAAGGACGAGCTTAGGGGGTCCACTTAAGGGAGAAAACCAGCTTTTCTGCCAGCACCTGCTTAGTTCTCTGGGAATGGTGACTGAGGGTAAGGATAGGTTATAGCAGGTAGGCTACAGAGTTTGAGATGAGACAGCAGAATTGGACTAGGAGAAATAGAAAGACGTAAAGTTCTGAAGTTAGTGTACTTGCTATTTAGAAGCAATAGCCTATGGTTTACAAGGGAGTGGATTTGGGGCCTGAGACAAAGCAATGGGTTTAGAAAGAGAAGTTAGGAGGGGAAGATAAGTATGATCTGTTGGACATGGGGCAGAGGAGAAAGGAACAGGGAGATTGGATTTAGAAGAGGAGGGACAGGTGAGGAGCTATAGTTATCTTACCTGTTTCCCTGGCTTTAGCAGCCTGGGGGTTCTCAGGAAATGACTCCTGGGGTTTGAGTCTTGCATAAAGCAATGAACGGTGGAGGAAATCTTTGGGATCCAGTGGAAATGAGGGCAGAGAAGAAGGTGAGCCTACAGTCAGTGGTCTGCTTACATGTCTAGGGCATTGAACTTGCAGGAGCCGACCAAGAGGTGAGTATGTACACTTGTCTGGAGAGTGTAACAAACTTTTTAATGCCACAAATCACTATACCCTGGTAGGTGAAGGAGACAGCAATGATGATGAATATGACCATAGCATATAAAGGAAACTCATAGGATGTTTTGTTATAAAATTTTAAGGAAGAATCACTTGTCTACAAAGTAGCAATCAAAGATCACGCTATTCAATGTACAGAGAGTCCAAGGGTCAGTGTATAGAAAATAAATAAGACAAATTACCATAGACAAAATTTACATGATAAATATGAACAAGTTTATCAGAGTTTTTAAAGTATCAGGTTTCTAGGAATACAAATATTTAACAGGTGAAAATTGTGGTAAATATGTAATTTTCTAGGGAGGAATAAGACATTTGGATAATTTGAAGTATTTATCCTTTGGAAATTTACAAAGGATAATGATGTTTATAAAGTTCATACTTGAGAACACACACATGCCTCCCCCACACTTACACTGTATCTTATTGATATAATATTTCAAGTAAGTTTACATTGTTGTCACGAGGCACATATTGCCCAGTGACAATGGGTTGAACATATCTGCAAACAAATAGAAGAGTATAACTACGATTAGAAGAGCATTTTAGTTATTTACAAATGATAAAATCTATTACAGTTTTCCTTTCTCCTTAACTTAAAGAATATTATATACTGTCATTGGTAATATTTTCTACAGAGGAAATAGTCTGTTGCTTAGGTAAGAGTATATTTCCTATTCCAGATATGCAGGCTACACACATAGTATGACATGGGAAGGAGTGATGTTTTTAATTCACTTAATGATTGAGTATAAGTGTGTATCAACTTGATGCCTGTCATGATTAAGGTCTAAATACTGAGCAATGAAAACAACTGGGTAAATTTTAAACTCCTACCCAGATCTAGCCAATAGGAAGAACATTCTCCACAGTTGAGGGGAGAGTGGGATATGACTTTCTCATGTACTCTGGTGGCTCATATTTGACCGTGTCCTCTGGAGGGGAAGACCTGGTGGCACTCAGAGGAAGGATAGCAGGTTACAAAGAAGAGACTTGATACCCTATGAGCATATACAGGGGGAGGTAATCCCCCTCAGGAACAGTCATAGGGGAGGGGAATAAGGGGAAAATGGGAGGGAGGGAAGAATGGAAGGATACAAGGGATGGGATAACCATTGAGATGTAACAAGAATAAATTAATAAAAAATTAATTAATTAATTAATTTTAAAAAAGAACTAATACTTGCTCTTCTGTGGACAGAAAACTACAATGACAAAAATATAGAAATTTGAAAAAAGATTGTTTAATGTTTAAGACTGGATGATCATGATATCAAGATAACAAAAGTTACTATATTTCAAATATTTACTAATACATAGTTTTAGTGAGCTGAATGAGAAAGAATTATGAGAAGCATATTTTTATAGTATAAAATCATATTTTAATACTGAAGGGGTAGTTAACTATTTATTTTTGAACAATGACTTTTTGGTATTACTGATATATAAAAATCAAAAGTTGTATAAAAGGAAAAAATTTGTAAAAAAATTACTATGTAATCACTGTGACTGTTGTTTTAAGAACAATGGACTAAACTTACCCTGACTATGGATGTGCAGGGATAAAGATAGAACAGATAGAGCAGAGATTGAAGGAATGTCCAACCAATGCCTGGCCCAACCTATCACCCACCCTATGGAAGAGAGAAAACCCCTGACACTATTAGCAATACTCTGCTATGCTTACAGAAATGAGCCTAACAGTGTTCTCCTCTGGGAGGCTCCACCCAGCAGTAGTTAAAAACATATGCTGAGACTCACAGCCAAACTTTGGGCAAAGTATAAGATGTCTAGTGGAAATTTTGAACGGAAAGATATAAAAGACCTAGAGGTGACAAGGGCTCCACAAGAAGACCAACAAGGCCAAATAACCAAGGGCCCAGAGGGGCTTGTTAAGACTGAAAAGCAACCAAGGACCATGAGTGGACTGGACATAGGCCCTTTACATAGATGTAGCCAATGGGCAACTCAGGGTTCTTGTGGGTCCTCTAGTAAGGGGATATAGGGGACTCTCTTTGACATAGACTCTGTTGCCTTCTTTGATCATTTCTCCCTAATAGGATTGCCTTGTCAGGCCTCAGGGGAAATGAACCAATTCAGTCTTGATGTCACTTGATGAGCTCGGATGGGTGGGTAGGGGGACTCCCCTTTTCAGATGAATAGGGGAGGGGATAAGGGAGGAAAGGTGGGACTGAGAGGAGAGGAGGAAGAAGGCTAAGACCAAGACGTAAAGTGACTAAATAAATAAATAAAAATGTAGGAAGAAAAAGGAATGTTGGACAAACTCTAAATAAGTCTCTATGAAAAGAACCAACGAAGAACATTTCTTTGCTTTGGGGCGGGGGAGATGAAACTCTCCTGGAAACAAAACAGAAAAATGCAGCATTTCATTTTTTGTTCACAACTCCATTCTTCCTTTTCATGGTTTAGTTTGCCTTCATACAAAGTAGCATGCTGTATCCACATTAAAATTGAGATCACAAAGCATCCTTTTCATCCCTCACTGCCAAGGCTCCTCACTAATAATAATTAGCCATTCTTGGCTTCTTGCCAGCAATTTAATAAATACTGAAACAGCTCAGAGTCTCAGCTGCATTCCTAGCTCTAGCTAGGAGAAGATAGGATCCTGAATGAGATTTGCTGTGTAGCCTGAGTGCAGCAAAGCTACTCAGTTGCTTCTTAATGAATGGTCATTCTGTATGCATATTTTATGTTTTGTGTGTAGAAATGATTTTTCATTGGGTACCATTTATTTTCATGAGTTTTAGTTTTATATCTGACTCAGAAAACCAGTAAGATAGTGCTTCAATATTTAAGAACACGCTCAAGTGATTATTATTTTCCATGTTATATAGGCATGCTCTCCTAGTTAATTTAAACGACTTTTATTTCTACATGAATGATGATTCTTAACATTCAATGCCTACACAGTACAGTAATATGGATGCTCTTGAAAAATAGTCATTATTAATGTAACATTTCCCAAGTGAGTAAATCTTTCAGCTTGGTTTGTGATGTTCTTTTATTCAGTTGGAATTAAGTGGCATTTGAGGGGTGATATGGAAACTTCCTGCGATGTATGGGATTAATCCTAGTGAGAACTCCTTGTAATAGAGGATATAGAGACTATAATGGCTTCAAGTTGTAGGACTGAGTTGCACTTGGTTAAGTTCTTGACTAAGGGGTTCCCATGGAGAACTGCAAAGGACCTGGGATTATGCCAGGATGAACCATGACTCTCACCAAACTGCAGTGTGGTCTCATTGCCAAAACAAGAACCACAAAAGACATTGAGCATAGGGAGGTCATCTGGTCCCTGCATGGTGCCTTTCACCCTATTTTCTAGTCCATTTAGACTGGAAGGCACTCTGCAGGTTATGGAAAGAGAAACCTGTACACCTGTACATCAGTCCAACAATAAAACCTTGTACATCAGTCCAACAATAAAACCTTTTGTTTACAGACTGTCCTACCTACAAGATGTGTTTAGGTAATGGTGGCTGCTCAGAACCTGTAGAGAGTAGCTAACCAAAGTCTGCTTTAATTGGAGTTCTATATGGTAGGGGTCCAGGCCCAACCTGATAGTTTGAATTAGTATGGCCCCCATACACTCATGTGTTTGAATGGTTGGCTTGTCTATATGGAGTAGCACTGCTAAAATATGTGACCTTGTTGGAGTAGGTGTGGCCTGGGAGGCAGGCTTTGAGGTCTCAGAAACTAAAGCCAAGCCTAATGTTTCTCAGTCTCTTTCTGTTGCCTGTAGATCCGGGTGTAGAACTCCCTGCTCCTTCTCTAGCACCATGTCTGTCTCTGTGTCACCAAGCTTGTCACCATGATGATAATGGATGGAAGCCCTGAAACTGTCAGCCAGCCTCAAGTACATGTTTTCTATTTAAAATTTATTTATTTTTAATTTACTCATTTTTACATCCCAATTGTAACCCGCTCCCTTATCTTCTCCCGTTCTCACCCTCATTCACTGTTCCCTACTCCTCCCCTCCCCTCCCCTAGTTCTCAGGAAGGGGGAGCCCTTCCCACCTACCATCAGCCCCAGCCTATTAAGTCTCAGAGTTGCCATGGTCACGTTGTCTCTAGGTAGTGTGATAGGCCTAACAAAGTTTTTGCTTGGAGGAATGTGAGCCTTGGTACTTTGGTTTAGAAAAGGAGTGAAATGCTTAACACATGGTTTAATGAGCCATACTCATAGGAACATGGAAAATACAATGTTGCTGAGAGTGATTGTAGTTGTGAGAGCCTGGATCAAGAGATTTAATAGAAGAATTTTAATATATGGCCTAAATACTGTTTTGTGATATTTTGGTGAAGAATGTGACTGCTTTTTTCTGTCTGAGGCTAAAGTGAAGACTGACGAGGGAAGGATTAATTCCACTGTCAGAATAAATCTCAATTCAGGCTAATATAGACTCTGCCTTTTTGTTACTGCTGTTTATTGTATGCAATTATATAATGAAAACAAGCAAGCTGAGCAAGGTAAAATACAAAGTATACAATTTGAGGAGAAAAGGGTACCAGGAAATGGAACAAAGCTAAGTCTTGTGTTCCATGAGATAAAAAGGTTAAGGAAGAACTGGCTTTTTAAATGGGACAAAGGGCCAGGTGAAGGCAGGCAGATCTTAATGAGCTTGAGGCCAGCCTGTTCTGCAAAACAAGTTCTAAGACAGCCATGGCTACAAAGAAATCATTTCTCAAAAACAAACAAAACAAAAAGTGGAATATAGGAAATGGAAACCCCCGGGCTAGAACCTACTCAAATAAGTATCCAATTTGTGAAAAGAAATAAAGATAGAAGGAATTAAAAACATTTTTTTAAGTATTAAAAGGAAGTTTAGGACAAGGTGTTGTGCTGCACACGTTTAATCCAGCACTTGGAAAAGTTCCAAAGATGTCTGATTTTGAGGTAGGCTTGTCTACTGAGTTCCAGGATACCTAAGGCTAGGTAGTGAAGGTAACCATAGAAAACAGAAAGCTGGTAAATATGTTATTGTACAGCGGTAGCCATGGTCCAGTATCCATAAGCAGCAAAACTTGGCAGATTTGGCCAAATAGTTTTGGCTTTAGAGTTAGTGATAGAAGAAAGAGTTTCCTTCCATGAACACAGAAAGTTGTTGAGGCCAGCTGTGTGGCAGAGGTGTTCCTGTTTGGAGAGTGAGGGAAGACATTGTCTGAAGCTGTGAAGGAGAAGATTGGGTTGCCTGGATACCCCAAAAATGTTGGGGAAACCAGAGCCCTGGGATACCTGTGGAGTAGAACTCCTAATGGAGTGGAACCAGCTCATCATGGAGGTGGAAGTTGCAGTCATCAGAACTGAAAATGGATGGAGATTTGAAGAACATTTTTATGTCAAAAATGGAAATGCAGAGTTTGGAGTTTGTGTAGCTGGTTTTTTATCTTTCATTTATTCAATATTTCTTCTCTATGATCCCCTTTGGAACAGTAATGTATATCCTGTGCCGTTACATGTTAGAAGTATGGGATATGCTTTTTCATATTGACTTTTACAAGGGATTACAGTTCAGAGACTGTATGAATTTCAGAAGAGACTATAAACATTTGGACATCTAAGCAAATTTGAGACTGCTAGAGAATATAGGGACTTTTGAAGTTGGAATGAATAAGTTTTGGTATTATAGTATGGAGACCAGCCCGTGTGGCCAGGGAGTGGTATGTGGTACTTTGAATTGGAATGACTCTCATAGATAGACTCCTATGTTTGCATGCTTGGCCCATCTGAAGTGGCATTCTTAGGACATGTGTTTTGTTGGAGGAAGCATGGCACTATGGAGACTGGCTTTGGGGTCTTAAGCTTAAGCTGTGCCCTAGTCTCCTTCTGCTGCCTGCAGATCAAGATATAGAACTCTCAGATCGTTATCCAGCACATGTCTGTCTGCATGCTTCCATGTTTCCCTCCATAGTGATAATGGACTAAATGTGAAACAGTAAGCCAGACACAAATTGAATGCTCTCCCCTATAAGAGTTGTCAGCAGTGCTAAGAGGAAAGTTCATAGCACTAAGTGCCTTCATAAAGAAATTAGAGAGAGGACTGGAGAGATGGCTCTGCCATTAAAGGCTAGGCTCATAACCAAAAACATAAGAAATTAGAGTGAACCCATACTAGCAACTAAATAGCTTACCTGAAAGGTTTAGGAAAAAAATATAAATGCACCCATGTGAAGTAGATAGGCAATAATCAAACTCAGGGCTGAAATCAATAAATAAGGAAAAAAGAGAATACAAAGAATCAACAAAACCAAGAGCTAGTTCTTTGAGAAAATCACCAAGTTAACCAAACTATAGAAAAGGGAGAGACAGTATCCACATCAATGAATCAAAAACAAAAAAGGGCAACATAGCAGCAGACACTGAGGAAATACAAGGAATTATTGGGTCTTGCTTCAAAAGCATGTACTTCACAAAATTGTAAACTCTAAATAAAATGCACAATTTTCTTGATAGACTCCACTTACCAAAGTTAAATCAGGATAAGGTAAACAAGTTATATATTACTATAACCCTTAAGAAAATAGAAGCAGTCATTAAACGTTTCCCACCCAAAAAATCCCAGAGCCAGATAGTTTCAGGACAGAATTCCACCAGAATTTCAAAGAAAAGTTAATACTAAAACACCTCAAACTGTTCCACAAAATAGAAAAAGGAGAAGGATTTCCAAACTTATTCTATGAGCCCCCAGTCACCTTGATACCGAAACCAAATGAAGACCCAACAAAGAAAAAGAATTTCAGACCAATATCCCAAATGAACATTGATGCAAAAATATTCAACAAAATACTTGCAGAGTCCAAGAACACATCAAAATCATGAGCTACCATGATCAAGTATGAGTCAACTGAGGCATGCAGGGGGGCTCAATATGTGAAAAATCTATCAATGCCATTCACCATATAAACAATCTGAAAGAGAAAAAGATGCGATCAAATCATTAGATATTGAAAAAGCATATGACAAAATCCAACTTATGTTAAAAAACTTGGGAAGATCAGGGATGGAAGGCACACACCTAAACACAATAAAGGCCGTATACACCTAGCTTATATCGAACATCAAATTAAATGGAAAGAAACTTAAAGCAATTCCATTGAAATCAGACAAGATAAGGATGCCCATCCTTGCTTTATCTCCTTTGTAGTACTCGAAGCCCTAGACAGGGAAATAAGGCAACTAAAGGAGATCAATAGGATGCAAATTGGAAATAAAGAAGCCAAAGTATCACTACTCACAGATGATATGATCCTACATATAAATGACCCCAAGAATTTCACTAGGGAATGTCTATAGCTTATAAACAACTTCAGCAAAGTTCTGGATATGAAATTAACTCAAAAATAAAATTAAGTAGCCCTCCTGAATACAAATGACAAATGGGTTGAGAAAGAAATTAGGAAAACTACTCCCTTCACAATAACCACAAATAATACAAAGAACCTTGATGTAACTCTAACCAACAAGTCAAAGACCTGTACAACAAGAATTCCAGGTCATTTAAGAAAGAAATTGAAGAAGATATCAGTAGATGGAAAGATCTCCCTTACTCATGGATCAGTAGGATTAACATAGTAAAAATGGCCATCTTACCAAAAGCAATTTACATATTCAATGTAATTACCATCAAAATACCAACACAGTTCTTTACAGACCTTGAAAGAAAAATTTTATACATCATATGAAAAAAAAAAAAACAGAATAGATTAAACAATCCTAAACAATAAAAAAATTTCTGGAGGTATTTCCATCCCTGTCTTCAAGTCATAATGGAGAAGAATAGTAATAAAAACTGCATGATACTGGCATGGAAGTAGACTGGTGGGTCAAAGGAATCGATTTGAAGACCCAGAAATAAAAGCCACACACCTATGAACACTTGATTTTTGACAAAGGAGCCAAACCATGCAATGGGAGAAAGCAAGTATTTTCAACAAGTTGTGCTGGCCTAATGAGACATCTACATGTAGAGAAATAGAAATAAACACATTTTTGTGACATTGTACAAAATGCAAGTCCAAGTGAATCAAAGACCTCAGCATATAACCAGATATACTAAATCTACTCTGGGGAAGAATCTTGACCTCATTAGAATAGAAGACAACTTCCTAAACAGAACACCAACAGCTCAGGCTAACTAAATAACTAAAGATTAATAACTAAATTTAAGATCAATAACTAAAAACTATGACCTCTTGAAACTGAAAAGCCTCTGTTAGGCAAAGGACACTGACAATAGAATAAAACCGCAATCTACAGATTGGAAAAGTATCTTCACAAGCCCTGCTTCGGACAAGGGGCTAATATCCAAAATATATAAATAACTCAAGAAATTAAACACCAACAAAGAAATAATCCAATTAAAAATGTGGTACAGAGCTAAACAGAATTTTCAACAGAGGAATCTTGAATGGCTGAGAAGCACTTGAAGAAATGCCCTTAGTAATCAGGGAAATGCAAATCAAAGTGACTCTGAGATTCCATCTTACACATGTCAGAATGGCTAAAGTCAGAAGCTCAAGTGACGTCACATGCTGGTAAGGATGTGGAGAAAGGAGGAACTCTCCTCCATTGCTGGAGAGAGTGCAAACTTTTACAGTCACTTTGGAAATCAATCTGGCAGATTGTCAGAACATTGTAAGTAGCTCTACCTTAAGACTCAGCTATACCACTCCTGGGCATATACCCAAAAGATGCTCCATCATACAACCAGGACTTTACTCAACTATGTTCATAGCAACTTTATTTTTAGTATTCAGAATCTGGAAACAACCTAGATATGCCTCTACAAAAGAGTGGAAAAGAAATTGTAGTACATTTACACAATGGCATAGTACTCAGCTATGAAAAACAAGAAAATCATGAAATTTGCAGGAGAAAGGATGAAACTAAAAACGGATCAACCTGAGTGAGGTAACCCAGACTCCAAGAGACACACATGGTATTTGTTCAAGTATAGTCAGATATTAACTATAGAGTACAAGGTAAACATACTACAATTCACAGACTCAAAGAAGGTAAGTCACAAGAAGGACCCAAGCGAGGATGCTTAAATTTCACAGAGAAGGGAAAATAAAATTAAATAGACAGTGGAAGTGGCTGAAGAGACGGAACAAGGTAAAAGGGGGACTGCAGAAAGAACTGGGAGTAGAGATCAGACCTGGGGAGAGCAGGACAGGAGGACAGAGGCCTACAGAGAGAAGAGACTGTGGGCAGGGGTATCTTTGTGACAAGCTAGAGACCCAAGACAGCGTTGGCTTCTGGGAGGATATGAGGGTGATTTTAGCTGAGACTTATAGCAACAAGGTTCATGGAGACTGAAGAAGATGAAGCAAAACACCAACTCACCCACAAAAACTTCAACCCTGCCTAAAAGATATGCAAGTATAAAGTTAGAGCAGAGGTGGGCGTGGTGGCACATGCCTTTAATCCCAGCATTGAGAGGCAGAGGCAAGTGGATCACTGTGAGTTCAAGGCCAGGTCAGTCTACAAAGCAAGTCCAGAACAGCCAAGGCTTACACAGAGAGACCCTGTCTTAAAAAAATAAAAAAAGATAAAACAGAGATTGAGGGAAAGTCCTCCCAACAACTCACCCAATCTGAGACCCACTCCATGGCAGAGAGCCATTCCATATGCCTATTGATGATATTCTGCTTTGCACACAGAGAGGAACCTAGTATAGCTGTCCTACGAGAGGCTACATCCAGAAGCAGACAGAAACAGAGGTTGAGAGTCACAGCCAAACATTGGGGGAAGTATAGTCTTGTGGAAAAGGGTGTGGCAGGGGGTGAGGGAGGATAGAAATACCTCCAGATAACTCAAGCTCCACAAGGAGACCATGAGCGCCAAATAAGCAGGGCCCAAGTGGGCTTGCAGAGACTGGGCTACTAACCAAGGACCATGAGTAGACTGTACCTAGGCCCTCTACACATATGCACATGGACATCTCAGGCCTCATTTGGTTCCCTAGTAGCAGTGGTGGTCACTGACATGGACTCTGTTGCCTGTTTTTTTTTTTTTTTTTTTTATCACTTCCCCCAATGGATCTGCCTTGTCAGGCCACAGGGGAGGAGGACATGCTGAGTCCTGAAGCAACTCTATGAACTGGGTTTGGGGAGTTCCCCTTTTATAAGGTGTAGGGGAGTAGGCATGGGTAAGAGGGAGGGAGGTTGGGACTAGGAGGAGAGGAGGGAGTGGGCTACAATTGGGATATAAAGAGAATAAATAAATTAATTAATTAAAAAATAAAAGCAAGACAAAAAAGAAGTTACCATGGTCATGGTATCTCTTTATAGCAATAGAAGCCCAAAAAAGAAAAAGAAAAAAAAAAAAAAAAAAAAAAAAACCAAAAAACCTACAACCTACACTTCCTATAAGGCTTGGAAAAGGAGACTGGAAAGCCCAGAAACCTAGGGTTGAACCAAACACAACTGGAAAAACATGAAAAAATGAAATATAAACAAGCAATTAAAGAGCAACAACAAAATCAATGAAATTATTCCTAATGATATTCTGCTATACATGTAAATTGGTACCAGAGATGCTTCCTCTGACAGGAAATGACAGTATGTATATAGAGTATTTTTTTTCTTTTCCTTTTTTTTTATTTAAATAATTTATTTAGATTATATCCCCATTGTTATCCCCTCACTTGTATCTTCCCATTGTCCCTTCCTCCCTCTTTCACTTTATTCCCCTCCCCTAGGCCTGTGACAGAAGGGGACATCCTCCCCCACCATATGATCACAGTCTATCAGTTCTCATGTGGATAGCTTGCTTCTGCTTCCTCTGAGTGCCATCAGACCTCCCCTCCAAGAGGAAGTGGTCAAATAGGGTGCACCAGAGTTCATGTCAGAATCAGTCCTTGCTCTGCACACAACTGTGGACAATTCACTGTCCATTGGATAGATTTGAATGGGGGGGGTCTAGGTTTACTGTATGTATTGTCCTTGGTTACTACACTAGTTTGTGCAAGCCCTCCTTTTTATAATTTTTAATTAATTTTTATATATTCACTTATGTTATTATACATATGTACAATAAACTACATGCAGCAAGAAGAACCATGTAACAATCAGGAATTATATAGAATTTACTTTTGAACTCTCCATGAGGATTTCTCAGTGAAGGCTGGAAGGAAAGATTGTAGGGGGGATGGAAGAGAACAAGGTCCTCAAAAAAAAGAAAACCCAAAGCAGGATGTACATGGGTTTTCACAGATTGATTTGACAATCAAGGAGTCTGCATGTGTCCTCTGCATATATGTTATATGGCTATAAAGTTTGTGGAACTTCTAACAGTGGGAGCAGGTGTATCTCTGACTCTTTTGCCTGCTCTTGGTACTTTTTTTTTCTCCTATTTCTCCTTTCTCCAGGCTCCATATGAGGAATTTTGCCTTGCCTTGTTTTATATTGATTTGTCTTGTTTGGGTGTTGTCTCTTGGAATCCTGTTCTTTCCTGAAGGGAAATGGAGAGGCAGTTGACCTGGGGGGAGATGAACTGTAAGAAGCAGCAAAAAAGTGGATAGAGGTGAAACTGTGGTTGGAATGTACTTTACAAAGAGGAATCTTTTTTCAATAAAATAAATAAAACTGTAAATATCCACAGTCATATAACTTAAAACTTGGATAGTTGTCAATCATGTTATACATATTTGGAAAAAATATTGTAGATACAAAGAACAGAATTTTGTTTCAAAGCTTCAAATTGGTTCAGAGAGAGGACATTCCTTCTCTTTGTATGGGAAGGAAAATTCTTTACTGTTTTCAATCATACTCCTCAAAGCAGGTTGGAATGATTTACCTGATTGCCTAAAAGTAAATAAATAAAAAAAGAAATATACTTTTCAGATTATAATATTTCTTTTAGGAAAGTGCCCTTTTATATATGTATTCCTTCACTCTGTTTTTTCTGGTGGAGAAAAACAGAAGTAACAGTGTACGTCTGACAAGTGGATAGATCTAGTTTAATCAGAGGTTGGCTTAATAAGGGTCATTCAACTGGTAGTATAAGCAAAAGTGTTTATGCTGTCTCTGACTCCCATTTCTTTATTTACAATTCCAGAATGAGCTCTGAGAAAAGAATCAAAATCTTTATCCAGACTCCCATTCCAACTGGAGTAAAATAGCCGCAGTTGTATGGTAAATGTAAACACATGTGTTTAAATATTCCTTCTTTAATCCATTGTACAGTGATGCAGGATATTTGATCCCACTGGAAACCCAGGGCTTGTGAATTGTAAAAACCAGTCTCTAATTTGATGTGTCTCCATCTTTGGTCCCAGAGTTTTCTGTTTACTGTAAACAAGTAGAAGTGCATGTTGTATGGCTCAGCCCTAGCACACACCTTTAGTCCAATAGCTTTCTGTAAATAGGACTAAATACAGTTAATCTTACATTTATATAGGCTGAGCAAGAAAGTAGCTGACAGACATTAAACAGAAAGGATGGACACTGAGCTGAGAGGATTTGAGACAGCATGAAGAAGAAGAAAGAGCTTTTAGCTTTTAGCTTTCTGGCTAATGCCTTCAGTAGAAAGGGCTTTTTTCTATTGGTGCATCAACTGAATAGGAAGGTCAGCTGGATGCTTTCTTTGCCTAGCTGAAGTAGGAAGTTTTCACCCCAGAATCTGGCTACTGACTCTTCATTGGTAAAACCAAATGACTGAGATTTTGTTTTTAAAGCAGCATATAGGGTCCTATGCTTATTTTCATAATTGGAAATATAATGAGATGAAGCTGTGTTTATTTTCCAAATTTTAAGGTGGTCATGTCAGAATGGCCTCTCATGGAAAGCATGAAAAAAAGTCATGGTTTCTTTCATGCAGCTACTCTAAACACACACACACACACACACACACACACACACACACACACACACACA
>OU015748.1:28896332-28927033 GCA_907169655.1 Acomys percivali | reverse complement strand
ACACACACACACACACACACACACACACACACACACACACACACACACACACACACACACCACGAGTAAATAAAGGTCTATCAAATTTGTGTTGCTTGTCCAGTTCCTGACTTACTTTATGAGTACACATTATGAGTTAGATGAACTAATTTTCATGATGAATTTCCTAAGGAAATCTTTTCATAGGCCAGCTGAAAAACTAAAATTTTCACTAGAAATCATGTTTTCACTGCATAGATAGTACAACCGCATAAACCCTCCTTGATTTATAGGTGAAACTTGAATTTTATTAACTTGTATTAGAATGTAGATAAATAATGAATTTGGATGTTGAGCAAGAATAAACACAACACAATCAGTAATTCAGAACATTTATTGCAAGAGCTGAATAATTGTAAATAACGTAGAACTGGCAAAGCAGTAACAAGGATAATTGTTTAGATATTTATTTTGTCAAAGTCATCAAACACCCCTCACAAACCAACAAAAATGTACTTCAATAAGCAATGCACCCCTACCCATTATTTTCCATTATACTGTGGAAAAGTGTGAACTGCTATTTACAAAGTAACTTTATTTTTGGTAAGAACAAATTAACTATCAGATTAGCACTTTTTTAAAACTTTTTTTTTCTTTTTTTTTTCTTTTTTTTTTACTTTCAAGTTGATGGTGAACCGTGGCATTATTATAACTTTCACTTCTTTCAATAAAGACATTTTGTTGCATGCTATTTATTTGTTTAAATCATCTGTCATGCCTTAACAAAAAACCTCCTAAGAATGTTCAAATTTGGATTTGTTTGCACGTGCAACTGAGATCTTATTAACATTAACTGTCACTCCCTTGGCTTGACCTAAGTGACAAAATGCTGGTACCTGCCAGGCATTGACCAACTATGATAACAAACAGTTAAACAGCAGTAATTAGAGATTTATCCCTTTATTTTCCCCAACTACCCTACCTGGAGAATGTTCTGTTACATCATGAAGGCACAACACATTAAATATTTTGTGGCTATGGTCTAATAACACTTGTGTTACAACAACAGTATTGTATATGCGGATCAACACAAACTGTCATTTCAACAAAGTTGGAGACACACATTTGCCCAATTGAAACTATTTTTGAGTAATGATTTTCTTCAATATATGCTGATTTTAATACATTAGTTTTGTAAGAGTAACAAGTATGGAATATTATATCACATTTGATAGATAACACTTTCCCATCACTCTCTCTTAATGGTACTAATTAAATCATTTTTAATTCAAATGAGGTTCTGAATATCCAAGAGTTTGCAGAAGTATTTATCTGGTATTACTGGTGTTTGAAGTTTTAATATATTTCATCTTTATACTTTTACAGAGTTCTAACATTATAAGTTATCATATAAGAAGCAAAATTTCAGAATCTCTTTACAATAAAAATGTTTAAGATCCTTTGAATGATGTGTGTCAAGACAGACTACTAACACAGAAACACCTCACTGAAAGGAACAACAAAAATAAGAAGAAAAAGGGAAATTGAAAAAAGGAGAGAAGCAACCATCAACACAGAATTATGCTACAACATTTTTAGGTGAATGCTATAAGTACATAAAAGTTGTTAATAGTAGCTTGCTTCTATTTACAAATACTTTAACACTGATTGACTTACAAGTGTCCACTAACGGTGTTAACAGCACAATAGGTTTAATGCTTATCTTTTAAAGTTTTGTTTGAAGTATAATGTCAAGTATAGAGGTCCCAGCATAAATCAAAGACAAAAAGAGCACAGATTTCTAACTGGATATGTTTTTTCAGTCACTCTAATCCATGGAACTTTCTTACTCTCCAATGCATATTCTATTGTTCATAGCAGCAGTCCAGGGTCAAAATAAAATGCAATAATAAAAATAAAATGCACAATGGAGAGATCGCCGGAGAGTTTAATCAATTCTAGCAAAGAACATCATCACATGGCTAGTAAAACTATTTTCTCTCTTATTTTTGCAAAGCATTGTATTCTCCATGGTGCTAACACAAAGTTATGAGTATCCCTAGTATAAGGGGCATAGTTGTAGAGATCTATTAAATGTCTTTTTAGATTAAAGGTATTAGGTCCCATACAGTTTCATCTTAAAGTTGGTGCTCCTTAGGACTCTCAATCGTGCCTCCTGCTTGCTTATAGGACTTCAGATTTGCCAGAGGAATGTCTGCCATGTGGCTGCCATTGTTGAAATGGCCTTCAGTGGAGCCATACTGCTTCCGATCACTGAACTGGTTCCTGTTGGTGTCTTCTTTCCAAGCTCTTGTCAAGGTGTGCCCATTCACAAGCTTGTCTTTCTTGACCCATTCTTTCTGGGGTGCAAAGGTGGAAAGAGGAGATTTGGGGTGTTGATATGGACCCAAGCCAGGAGGCATCCAGCAATTATCAGAGTGACCCAAAACCAGACACTCTTGTGTGCACATCTCTGTAGCTTCAGCTAATCCACGGGGACCCAGAGGTCCATCTGTAGAGGACAAGAGACAGAGAAAGCAAAAAAGAAATCAGTTAAATTCTCCTTTGAAATATTTTCAGAGAAAAAATAGAGCTGTGATATTATCTTTTCATGATATAAGACATTCAGAGATATTAGTCTCCATATTTTTAAGATGAACACAAAAGCAAATAAAATCACTGATATCAATAAAAATCTGTTTTTTACTCTTTCCATCTTCATTTGTATATTCAAAAATGCAGACTGACAAGAAAAACACATATGGGTAAACAGATATAACTGATCTTGATTAATCTTATGGCATATGAATCATTACAGATTCATATATTAAAATTCATGGGGATACACTTAAATTTATAAGAAAGTATAAAAACAGATATTATAAATTAAAATACGTAAGTTATACAATGCACAGAAACAAAATTCAATATAGTATCTGAAAAACAGTGCTATTAAAGAAGAATGCTATAAATAGTTACCAAAATACTATTTCTTCTACATTGTGGTTACTATTTTGTTTATATGAATTCATATAAATGTAAATTTTAAAAACTTTTAATAAAACTCAATATTTGTTTCCATAAGAAAGCCACATCTAATCATTTGTAATCATTCTACAACATAAGAAAATATAAACATAAAATTACTGGAACTGATGACCATATTTGGCTTTTATTTCCTGATCTAGTTTCTACATTTATAATGCATTTAATTGAAAATAAACTGAGTTTGGTAATACTTTAATGTAATCTCAGCTACGCCTGAGTCCAGCATTGGCAACATAATCAGACCACACATACAAATAAGTAGGAGAGAGAAAATAAACAAACATAAGCAAAGACAAATATTCAAATGAAATCCTTTTTTATTAATTTATTCTTGTTACATCTCAATGGTTATCCCATCCCTTGTAGCCTCCCATTCTTCCCTCCCTCCCATTTTCCCCTTATTCCCCTCCCCTATGACTGTTTCTGAGGGGGATTTCCTCCCCCTGTATATGCTCATAGGGTATCAAGTCTCTTCTTGGTAACCTGCTATCCTTCCTCTGAGTACCACCAGGTCTCCCCCTCCAGGAGACATGGTCAAACGTGAGGCACCAGAGTATGTGTGAAAGTCATATCCCACTCTCCACACAACTGTGGAGACTGTCCTGTCCATTGCCTAGATCTGGGTAGGGGTTTAAAGTTTACTGTCTGTATTGTCCTTGGCTGGTGCCTTAGTTTGAGCGGGACCCCTGTGCCCAAATCAGCCTATCATAATGTTCTACTTGTAGGTTTCTAGGACCCTCTGGATCCTTCTACTTTGCTATTTTCCCATGCTTCTCTCATCTAGAAATGATCATAATGACTGAGTTAATCCAGAAGCAGAAAGACTCAAATGAAATCTTAAAGGCTAAATTGCTAATTGAATTATGTGAATAATAATATTCAAGGAGAAATTTTCATCACTTAATGTCCACTTTTATTTTTATCAGAAATCAAAATAAAGGATATATCTCAACCTGTATTTTAAAAGAGAATTCTTAATTGTTGAGAAAAGGAATCTCATCCAATAATGAAAAACAATTGCCAAATAGTTAAGGAACTCGATAGGTGTGTGTGTGTGTGTATGTGTATGTGTGTGTGTCTGTGTGTCTGTGTGTGTCTATGTGTGTGTGTGTGTGTGTGTGTGTGTGTGTATTTAACTAGTGTTTTTTATTTTATTAAATGGTCAACGATCCTTTGAAAAGTTGCAATCAATTGTTTGGATTGAGGTTAAATGATAGGCAAGAATACTTAGGTCTGAAACATTTAAAAACAAAGAGTCACCTTAGCCTGATACTAACTCCTGCAACCACGGCATTGAGAGATAGAAACAAGAAACTCAGTAGTTTAAGTTTGCCTGGGCTACAGGAGGCAAGACTTCAAAAATAAGAACAAAAACTTAACAAGAGGAAGAATATAGGGACTCATCAAAAAAGAATAAAGGCTAAGACATGTTTGTATTATGCCTAGACAGCAATTAAAATAGGAAAACAATAATTGGAAGTAAATATTTTCTAAATATGTTTTGGCACTATTAAATTTTTAACATGCACAGCATTGTGGACTACCTCGATCCTTCTCTGCTTTTTCTTTTGCATGTAATAAACTACTTGCTGAAATAGAAGCAGCTGAGCATAAGGACTATGGCAAGAGTTCACAGGCCACATCACTGAACAAGGTGGAGGCGGAAGAAGAAGCCCATGGCTGATAACACTATTTCAAACAAGTTCACATTTAGATTCATTTCTATACTTAAAAATCTGCTCTTGAGAATAACCTTCCAGTGCGTTCCTGTATGACCTGTATTCTCATCTCTTCAAAAGCAAACACTTTTCTCCTGGTTAAACATACATCTTTAAACGATTTCTCTCTGAAATCTCCAAAGATTACTTACTTCCTTGGATATTTAATTTAAATTTCTCTATGCACCTTTTTAAAAGGGGGGGCAGTCTATAACCCAGTCACACTTTCAAAGTTCAAACTAATTTCTCACTTTTACGTTTGCTGTGGCGTACTTAGTGACTCGACAACTACAGAGCTAACACATTTTTTTTACTTAAACCAAAGCCCGCCTCTTGCAATAAGATCGTGAGCTTACAGCTGCCTTTTGCCTGGCCTGTTTTCATTTCATTACTGGCTCCTTCAAGGGTCATTTCTGTTCCACATTCCCCAAGCAAACTTCCATGCCCTCACTGGTCCATCTATAACAGGCACCTTGAAATCTCCATGCATCTTCATTTTTGGAGAGTAGCAAAGCTTCAGGCCATGCTCTTTCAGGTTTTGTTAATGTAATTTTTGTCTTGGAGAGGAGCATTCATACATAGATGAGTTTTAATTTTTGTTTGTCTCAACCCATGAAAAATCCACTGGTGGAAAGAAACATGGCAAATCAGTCTTCAGCTTCCCGAGCAGTACTAAGCAATTAGCAGCAGTTCATAGTGATGATCTATGAACAATGCTAATTGTTAATTAAAATTTTATGAGGTTGAAAATGTTCTGAGAATTATTAAAGATATCCACTGCTTAAAGGCAGACCTTAAGTAATTAGGATAAAAGATGCTGATTCCACAAACCTCCCACCAAAAGCTCCCCAACAGCAAAGTCTTTTGCCTAGCAATAGTCTGTGACAGCTAATAAATGAATTATTTAACTTCTGTTAAATGTATTCACTCCTTTTAGAGATCAAGGGAGATAAACTAGTGAATAACAAGTTTGATGTGTAACGTATCTCCGAGCCAGCACAGAGACCTTTAACCTTTACTTTTACAGTTTCATTAATTGGATTCATTTTTATTTTCTTGAAGTTACATCAGAAATGTCAATAGAATTAAGTTTTCATTGAACCCCAAAAAGGAAAACATACAAATTTATTTTTAGATTTGCCTCATTCAATGTGCTATGTCTATAATTATATGTGAAGCACAAGTTTGAAACATTGATTCACTTTCATGGCGTACAGTGTTTTGTACTGTTCTGTTTTTCTCTTAGAATCAATGTTTATTATTCTGTAAAACTCTGCTGAACACTAACTACACAGGGCATTGTGAGAAGTATCTGCTTTAGAACAGTTAACAAAGTGAATATCGGCTAAGTGTAATGGTACATTGCTTTAATCCCAGCATTTAAGGAGGCAGAGGCAAGGGGGATCTTTATGAATCCAAAGCCAGCCTGGTCTACAAAGTGGGTCCAGGACAAGCAAGGCTATGCAGAGAAACCCTGTGTTGTGAAACAACAACAACAACAAAAACAGAAAAATAAAGTGAATATCACACTACCCTTACATCATATCCATCTACCTTGGACATAATTGATGTTAAAGCCATGGGATGAGAAGGTAGGAAAGAATGGCATTGTGAAGGATAGGAGAACAGTCACTGAATTTAGGGATGCTTGGCTCTTTATAGAGCACCATGCTGGCTTTTAATCTCATTATATAATATTCTTAAAACCCTGAAAGATATTCTATTTTTTAATTTTTTTATTAATTAATTCATATTACATCTCGATTGTTAGCCCTTCCCCTGCTTCCTCCCATTCTTCCCTCCCTCCCACTTCCCCCCTTCTCCCCTCCCCTATGTCTGTGATTGAGGGAGACCTCCTCACCCATATATGCTCTTAGAATATCGAGTCTCTTCTTGGTAACTTGCTATCCTTCCTCTGAGTGCCGCCAGGCCTCCCCATCCAGGGGACGTGGTCAGAAAAGGGGCACCAGAGTTCGTGTGAGAGTCAGATCTCACTCTCCACACAACGGTGGAGAATATCATGTTCGTCGGCTAGGTCTTGGTAGGGGTTCGAAGTTTACTGCCTATATTCTCCTTGGCTTGTGCCTTAGTTTGAGGAGGACCCCAGGACCCAGATCTGTCTGTCATAAAGTTCTTCTAGATATTCTTAAGATTAATTGATTGATTAAGACATGCAGACCTAAATTTTTGGTATATTATGCAATCTGTAACTTTCAAAACAGTTTCTTACCATTAAATAATATAAATTGTTATTCAAGAATTTTATCAGGCATCATGCATGCTTATAAATGAACATGAAGGATCAGATAAATATTATAAATACACTTGTAGACCTTTTGTCTTTTCTTAAATAACTTTTAACTTAAATATCTATGAGACCAGACAGAGAAAGACATTTAGATAGATGGTAGGCAGATTGTTTTTTTAACAGTTTCTATAAAAAGAAATCTAGACAGAGGCACATAAAGAGTTAATGTGGAAACAGGCTACCAAGGACCTATGCTTTAGCACTGATGTATGGGGATAGTTAGATGACTTAGGCTAAGCACTAATGATTCTTTCTGAACAGAAAAATTTGAGTAATTTCCCACATATAAGCACATGTAAGCATAACATGAAGTGATTCCTTACTGGGTGGATGTTACAGAGAAGTAGAAAGATTAAGCCATTCAGGAAGAAGAAATTCAATGTCCAGAGTGTAGTCTGCTCATGCTCCCTTAAATGGCATCGCATCCATGAAGACACTGGTAACAGAAGCTGAACTCATGGGTTATATAAAGAAGTTTGTGAATAAGTACCACGGCCACCTGGGATGAGACAGGTTGGTGGCAGGGATGAATCTGGTCTAAATACATTGCATGGAGGTATGAAATTCCAAAGGCATTAATAAACATAGTATGTAAAATGATACATTATCTTTTAACTTGTGGTTTACCTGGTTGTTTTGATTAGTATCAGTGGGTATGCCAGAGCATCAGTAAGCACCTTAAAGTGAGAGCTATACCCACTGATTTTAACTTGCTATAGCCATTTACCTAAGATTTACATAAAATTAGGTTTTAAACTTTTTTATTTTATAAAGACTTCTTTGTTGTTTCCCTTTTGGAGATAGAGTTCCATTATGAAGTTTTTGCTGGCCTGGACCTTAGAATATAGACAAAGATGCCCTCAAAAGTTAAGGTGTTCTTCTTCTTCAGCCTCCTAAATGCAAAGCTTAAAAGGGCACACTACCACACCAACTAAGAAGAAGCCCAGGCTAATCTTAAATTCCTGAGGTGATCCCCCAGCCTTTTCCTTTTTAGCTTTTGACTTCTTGTGTGGGCCCCTGGCCATTCACAGACCTGTAATTAGCAATTTTGCTTTGGGTTTACTGCTATTAACCCACTGAAGAAAATGTAAACTTTTTGTACTGGTTTCTTCCCTTAATCATCCTTCTTATAATAAAATTTCAGGAAAATAAATATGCTGAGCCACTTATTTTAAGTTTATTTTAGTGTTTGTATAAGAACACTACAACAAAACTTATTAGTTTTACTAGGTTATTTCTACCCTCAGGTTCTTTGTTTTTATGTCTTTTTTTTTTTTTTGTAATCTGTGTAGAAGAGAAAATGATGTATCATTATATAGAGTAACTTGAATATAATTTTTATAGCTTTTGTAAGTCTAGGGCAAGCTGAAAGAAATGTCAGAAGTGTAAATTCTTGAAAGATGTGTTATATCCACTATTATGTATTCTTTAGTCTCTGTATTTTTTTTTTTTTTTTTTTTTTTTTTTTTTTTTAGTTACTGTGAAAATCAGCAAGGCTAATTTATTTACAAATCTAAACATGGTCAAAACAAATAATTGTCAAAAGAAGAGCTGGTGTCAGACACTGAAAAGAATATTGACCCTTGGGCAAACTCCCATTATATTCCTTTCTGCTTCACACTATTTTCCTATATGGAAAAACGGTACTTGTAAAGAATGTCACATGGGGCTAAATGTTATGGGCTACTATTCTGCTCTGATCCAAAAAAAGTACCACAGATGTCTATGCTTTGGTGTCACAGCAACTCCAATTTTATGTGAAATCTTACAACACAGTAGCCAGCTGAACAGGTTAAACCAGGAGATGAATGTAGGAAATTTGAGTAATAGTTTTTCATCATAGCCAAGGTGGTAAAGAGAAGATATTCTCAATGGTACAGCAAGATATTCTTTGAAATTGTTTAGCTTTTGTGGCTGGAAAGAGAGGTCAGCTGGTTACATTTGGCTGTATGAGTGCCTGAATTTCATCTCCAGCACTGGATGCAACGGTCTGTGTATGTAATCCCAATGGGGCCCGGGCTGTACGGGCAGAAACAGAATGTTTGGGGAGCTGGAAGGCCAACCAGCCTGGCCTAAAGGACAAGATACATGACACATAGAAACTGTTTCAGAACTCGTGGACAGTGCTTATGCAACTTCTCTCTAGAGTGACTCTGGCTTCTACATGCACCTTATGTGCACACACATTAACACGTATCTTTCATGTGTACTTAAAGATATTTTTAAATATATGTCTGTTATAAATATCTTCTATCACTTTTCTTGTTGTCCTTCCAGAAGAAATATCCATCCAGTGGTGTGTGGGTCACATGTGACTTAAGACAGAGATGAATGTAACCAACACAAATATTATTTTTATTTCTCTCTTTCTTTCTTCCTTCCTTTCCTTTTCTTTAGTTTTTTTGTTTGTTTGTTTGTTTGTTTTGGTTTGGTTTGGGTTTTTTTTGTAGCTTCATTGTGTGGTTTTCAAGTGTGAATCTTGTACAAGATATTATATGGCATTGTCTAAAGGTTACAAGTCACCACAAATATAACAGTTGGCTTCTGGAATCCTTTTCAAACGTTCATATGTTAAAGGTCTGGTTACCAGCCTATTATTATTGGGATGTGGTATAACCGTTAAAGTAATGGTTTGGTGCAGGAATGTTAGAGCATTCTATGTGTAATTGTGTGGAGGACATAACATCAGCTAGTTTTCTCTGAGTCAATTCTACTTGAAAGTAAGATGTAAATAGCCTTCTCCACCATACTTTGTTACCATGATATCCTATTCTGACATCAGCTCAAAGGAATGTGGCCAAGCAAAGCATAAACTAAGAGCTGGTTAAGTCTGAAGCCATTCTCAGATACTTGTCAGACTGGCAGGAGGCTAACACATCAGTCTAAGGATTGTCTAAAATAAGTGGGAGGATGCACAGTGCATAACTGCAAAGCCACTCAATTCATCCAGGGACTTGAGTACACCCAAGGTTGGGAAGGGTTGTGAATTCTGGACACTGACCAAAAATATCTTTATTTTTGAGAAAAAAAAAGTCACCATTTACTCAGTCTTTCACTAACACTTTAATTTCATTCATTTTAGGTTCAAATGCTTGTAGTATACAATATCTAAACTCAGAATAAATCCTTAAACTTAGAGCCCCATGGTCATCAGAAACTCAAATGAGTTCTAACAGAACAATGAGTCAGAGTGGATTTGGAGAAAGGCATTCCAGATTTCATAGCCCATAGCTCTTATCTATAAATTAGGATGAAAAGTCTGGATTTTGATGCATGAGCTCTTCATATTTATTACTCCTTAATGTCACTGTGTTTGTTAGCCATAGAACCTGATGACAAAGTATTTCAGGATTATTCTTATTTTACAAATAAAGAACACTATGCTGCAAACAAACATTATGTTTCTATTATTCTGGTAGATTATTTTATCCTTTGGGTTGCATTTATGTTTTGGAATGTGAAATTATATTTCCAGTGAAGACACTTATTTCTACATGTAACAGTACAGCTAATACTTTACACATTCTTCATACAGCATTGTTTCTCTTCTTAATCACAGATGGAAAGCCAACAGTTGCAGAAGGAGACAATCTAACAATAACCTAGGGCCACCTGAAGTCATGTTCTTTTCCAGAGAAATACTGATATGTGGCAGACTATAAGCTTATATTAAATGGAGGGCACTTCCTTATACATCTTCTGCCTTTTTCTGCATTGTATAAATAGCAATAGACCTTTTCTCATTCACGGCATGTAAATTTTCAAAAGAAAATTGTCTCAGGTAATTTTATGCATTTCTATTTATTTCTCATTACAATTTTATGTTGTAATCAATTCACAGACATTAGTTTAATAAAACAGACCTTCATTGATTATGTAAACTAACATTCAAATTTTGACCATATTTGATTTGGAACACCTTGTTTACATTATTGCAGATCACATTTACTTTATTCTGGAGTTTACTCTATTTTTTAATGGAGTTTGATGACTTTCATTATAAATAAATCATTCATGTACTGATCACAGATTTACTCTCTATTTCCTGTGAAGTGATTTTGTTCACAGAAAGTATAAATATATGTTATTTAGACTGAAACAAGTTTTAAAGAGAAAATCTTAATTATAAGACAATGAAGTCACCTGTAAGAGACTGAGTGCCCACATAAAAGTAAAACTTTCCTGTTAAGGCAAATAGCAGGTAGTGTTTTTAAAGCTTAGGCTTGATAAATGGATTCAGATAGCACAACACGGTAACAGTTTCATGAGCTTTTATAGTTATAAAACAAGATGTCTGAATCTGGGACATGCCCATTGGGCTAGTATGCAGATATAAGTGAGTATATAAAATTTGAGTCTTTCTGCTTCTGGGTTAACTCACTCATTATGACCATCTCTAGCTCAATCCATTTGTCCACAAATTTCGGGAATTCCTTGTTTTTAATAGCTGAGTAGTATTCCATAGTGTATATGTACCACAGTTTCTTTATCCATTCTTCTACTGAGGGACATTTAGGTTGTTTCCATGATCTGGCTATTATGAATAAGGCTGCTATGAACATGGTTGAGCAAATTTTCTTGCTGTGTGCTGGTGCATCTTCTGGGTATATTCCAAGGAGTGGAATAGCTGGGTCTTGAGGAAGCCCTATTCCCAGTTTTCTGAGATAGCACCAGATAGATTTCCAAAGTGGTTGTACTAGTTTGCATTCCCACCAGCAATGAAGGAGTGTTCCTCTCTCCCCACATCCTCTCCAGCATGTAGTGTCGCTTCAGTTTTTGATCTTAGCCATTCTGATGGGTGTAAGATGGAATCTCAGAGCCCTTACCAGGAAACTGGAACAGAGGGGAGAACATCCTATTGGGACTCTAGATGAGAGAACCATGGGAGAATAGCAATGTAGAAGGATCCAGTGGGTCCTAGAAACCTACAAGTAGAACATTATGATAGGCTGATTTGGGTCAAGGGGTCCCGCTCAAACTAAGGCACTAGCCAAGGACAATACAGGCGGTAAAATTTAAACCCCTACCCAGATCTAGCCCATGGACAGGACAGTCTCCACATTTGAGTGGAGAGTGGGATATGACTTTCTCAAGTACTCTGGTGCCTCACATTTGATTATGTTCCCTGGAGGGGGAGACCTAGTGGCACTCAGAGGAAGGACAGCAGGTCACTGAGAAGAGACTTGATACCCTATGAGCATATACAAGGGGAGGTAATCCCTCTGAGGAACAGTCATAGGGGAGGGGAATAAGGGGAAAATGGGAGGGAGGGGAGAATGGGAGGATATAAGGGATGGGATAACCATAGAGATGTAACAAGAATAAATTAATAAATAATAAAAATTAAAAAATAAATAAATTAAAAAATTTCAAAACATTGTAAAAAAAAAAAGATGTCTGAATCTGTAATATTACATCTCTCCAAAAATCACTGAATTTAAATGGTCCATCAGCCTTGTGGAATCTTATACTTTGGGTTGTGAGCCTTGCCTTTAATGACTGAGCCATCTTTCCAGCTCAGCCTTGTGAAATCTTTAAAGTGTGTGCTGTTTGTTATTGTTATTTTGGTTTGGGTTTTTGTTTTATTTTCTCCTGGAAACCAGTTCATAACATTAATATCCAGGAAAAATCAAACTGAAAAATTAGAATATATAATATTAATTTCTTAAAACTGTGGCAGTTGCTTGTCTGAATCCAAGCAGTTAGTATACAATGTTGGGTAGTAATTTTACTTTACAGTGTCCATTGTGCCCTGCATTCCACATATATTAGTAATAATCGAGATGGGTGAACTTCACATTCATGTTTGTGACAAGAAGATTTTTAACTATGCTATGTCTCCACAGGTTTCATTTGGTACTCATGTCGGAGGTTAAACATTCTTCTTCTCACAGTCTTAGATAGTAAGTGGTCCCATATGACTGTAACCCTCAGACAAGTTAGGGAACACACCTCATTAAATAATCAAAGATCCCTGAAGATGAGAAGATGGCTCAGTCAGGAAAACACTTGCTGTGCAGCTTGAGGACTTGAATTTGAATCAAAGAACCCATGTAGGAGCCAGATACATAGTGTGATCATATGTAATTCTAGCATCCTTATGGGGACATGGGAGACAGAATAATACCCAAGAACATGTATGCAATCTAATATGGACCGTGTATGCAGTATGACCAATAATAGATCTTATATCAAACAAGGAGGAAGACACAGACCTACATCTGAGTTTGACATCTGATATCCACACGTTATTGCATGCACATTCACGCAATCATCTAGAAAAACAAGAGCACACACCCCAACACAGACACACAATCAAATATCTCAAGATATGGTATAATTTACAAACTTTAAATGTTGTCTGAAGATCAGTAATTTGAAGGCCAAAGCAAACAAAACAAAACAAACAAAATAAAACAACCTCCCCAAGAAAACTCAGGTGTACTCCATGCAATTTATCAGTGTACATGTATCTGTGTGTGTTTACACTTGGATTGTTTTACCGCCACTTTTAATTGAAATGCCATTTCCTAACTGCTTCTCAAATGTTAATACACTCATGAATCACTTGAGGAAACCTTTAAAATGCAGATTATGAGACAGGAAGTGTGGCATGTGTCCTGAATCCACCCATTTATGCAAATTCCTCAGAAAATCTTGCTGCGCTGATGCTCAGGAATCTCATGTTGAGATGCAAAGACATGTGTTTGTATATATATATATATATATATATTCTATCTGTTATCAATTAAAGTTCAATTGCTCAGATTTCATCATGTCTTTGAACTCAGTGGAGCTCCTTTAAACTCATAATATTGCTTGTTTCCACAGAGCAATGGTGACTCGTGGCTTTGATGTGAGAAATAGAATCTTTCTCATTCCAAATTCCACTCTGTTACAGTCTGCCTCTAGTGTCAATGTTTCAGTTTCCTTTCCCTACTGCACAAGCTTCTCCAGAACCCTAGCTTGTTGGAATGTTTTGCAGTAGTTGTATGCAATTGGCTCGGGTAAACTCATTACAATATGACCTTACATGCTGATGATTCCCAGTATACATAGGCAGTCCTTTATTTTCTTCTTTGGCCTTACAGAAGACCCATCTTCCACTTGCCTGTATCACTAGAGCACAGGATATCAATTCAAAATTTAAGAGCAAATGTTTCCATTTATCATGATCACTTATTATGCATGTAGTCTATTTATTTATCTATCCCTTCTTCCTTTCTTCATTTGTTTGCTTCTTCATTTAAACATTCTATAGCCCTGAATATCACAGTTTGGACACTGTCTTGCAGCACTCAGCCTACCTGGGGCTGGGGTCATGGACAAAACCAACTACACTCAGCTTTGATTCATCATTCTGAACGAAATATTAATCACACAATTGATGTTTCAGAAGAAGTGCATAATTAGTAATGCGGTTATCTTTGACACCTGTTAGGCAGTAATCTAAATGTTGTCTATGTACAATATTTCCTTAAAATGCACAATCAGCGATTATGTCAAACCACATAGCAAAGAATTATAATAAATTTACTAATCTATTATCTTTTTGCTAAAAATAGAGGTTAAGGGAAGCCTCAACCTGAGGTTGAATATAAGATACTAAATGGAACTTTTTTTTAAAATTAATTTATTCTTGTTACATCTCAATGGCTATCCCATCCCTTGTATCCTCCAATTCTTCCCTCCCTCCCATTTTCCCCCTTATTCCCCTCCCCTATACAGGTGGAGGAAATGGAACATTTTTGAGCAGTTTCTTCTTTCTTATTTTTCTTTTTCCCCTGAGACAGCCTTTCTCTGTGTAGATTACCTATGTAGACCAGGCTGGGCTCAAACTCACAGAGAGATCTGCTAGCTTCTACCTCCCCAAGTGCTGGAATTACAAGTGTGTGCCACCACTCTGGCCTCTTGAGTTCAGTTTCTAAGACCTGACAGGATTATTTTTATTCAGGCTTTTATTATCCCCTTTATACTTTTTGAAGGAATATATGAAACAACAAACTGAATGGATTGGAAGTTCATTATAGTCCAGTGCCTCCAGACTAGGAGGCAGCCAAGCAGAATCTTCATTATGGCCATGAGACTTACTTGAACATCTGTGGTAGTAATGAATGGACAGTAGGAGGCAGTCTTATGTTTCTATACCTGTTACACTGTTGAAAGTTGTTCCTGAGCAATATAGACCACATATACAGTACATAGCTTTTACTCAACTCATACAACCAGTTGCCTGACCACTCGTTTTCTCTACCCAACCCCTCACAATTTCAATAGCCCCAAATCACTATTTCTTAACAGGGGTTATGCAAGTCTTCTAGGTTTTACATATTTTGATCTGTAAAGTCTAACCAGAGGCTATAGATGTATTTTAGTTTCACTTTGGGTGATAACATACTACCACAAGTTTATTGTCTTAGAACAACAAGCATTTTCTCTTCAACAACCAATAATCTGGAAATAATTTCTCCAGGGTCAAGCCATAAAGTCTTCAGGCAGGTTTCTTCCTGAAATCTCATCCTGAATTATTCTTTTCACCATCTCTATGTATTCTATATTTTTGTAATGTGCCTCATTCCTGGTATTTTCTGTGTCCAGCATGGAAGGACTACCAGTGCTGTACTGAGTTATCCATGAGAGCTTCCTTCAGGAGACATTTAATTGCATTCTCAAAGTGCCCCCTTGACAACAGTAACTTATTAATACATTCTGAAGACTCATGAGAGCCTTATTGAGAAGACAGACAATTTAGAATCATATCATTCACCATAACACAGTATTTGGTTTGATGTCTCCCATCTTGCTTCCCATGAAAATCTAGTGAAAGCCATAAACCTTTTCTTGGCTAAGGTGGTCCAGATCATAATGGTTTAAAGAGATAGGGGTGCATGCTTAAGTAACGTAACTAAGACAAAATAGGCACATTCAAAAAACTGTTGTATTGCACCTAACTTTGGAACTGAAGCGATTTTGACTGCCCTCAAATAAAATGTAATTACACTGCTTCGTCTATCCCAAGTTTCTACTTAATCGTGCCAGACAGTTTATTATTCCTTTAACAACAGAACTCTTTAAATGGCTGCAGAAATCAAGAGTCACACAATATGCAAGAAAAATATCCTTTAAAACCTGAAGATACTAAAGTAATTATTAGCAATTACTTCAAGGCCAAGCTGTAAAGAGATGCATGTCACCACAGAACTTTGGGTTTTGTACAGGTATGTGTGAAATTGTTCAAGTTAAGGAACTATTTTTTTTAAAAAAGTTGATTAGCAAAACAACTTTATATCCCATAAATACATTATTTTACAAGAATAAAAGCCACAATTACTTTTTTCAAGCTTCAAGGAAAATTGAGATTTTAAAATAAGTTAATGCTTCATGTAAAAGCACCTATAGAATATCACTGTGACCTTTATTGCTTAAGCTCAGCTGTACATAAAAATGTGAAAATAAAATATTATATTTTGAAAAAGTGTCCTAAGGGAACTTCTGAAAATGGCATTACTCTATTATTGAAAATGACCTACATAAAAAAACTATTATATAGAGAATATCCCTCAGGGAGATGCAGCAGATTATTCTTATATCCTAAACTGAATGTTTATTTCTTAGAAGACCTTGCAAATACAGAGCAATTAGTTCATTAACACACATCTCTGGAAGATAAATTTGTCTATAAAGTGATAAATACATTAAAATTTTGTAAAATCTGAAAAATTTGGCAGAGACTTCTACAATATTTTTTCCTCTGCTTATTGTCAATCATTGGTAGCCTTCTTTGGATGGAAGAATAGATATATCTCTTAGTAGTCTGATCATTCATCTCAAATACTCAGTAGATATAATGTTGCAAGTTTTATCAGAGAAATGTTATTACATTTTTATACTATAGTGGATATAAGACACCATTTTTTTCTGAGATGCACAAGTTGTTGGAAATTTACTGTGTTTTAACATTTATTCAAAACTGGACAAAAAGCAGCGATCAATAGATTGTGGGGAGCTCCACTCCAATAGACACATCTATATACCAGTTTCTGCATCTATGGATCAAGAAACGTCTCTGAAGAGGAATTGAAAGAATTTTAGGGCTAGAGTACTGAGAAGTCTGTGGTAAAAGTCCCATTCCTATAAATGGGTCCTTCTCAAAGAAGACTGCAATAGTAGTAATATCAATTGCCATGTGAACATATGCAGTGGCTATTCTTGGTTATCCACTTGACCACATCTGGAATTAGTCAAAACCTAAATAGGTGGGCACACCAGAGAGTGATTTTTCTTGATTGACTCATTTGAAAGGGAAGACCCACCTTCACTCTGGCTAGCAACTCCATTTCTTTGCTGGCATTAGAGTTTACTTCTTCTGCCATAAACTGAAGACCATCTGAGACATTTAATCTCATGGACTGATTCTTGCACTATCTGTTGGTAGACAGCCATTGTATTGGATCAGCTGGACTACATCCTGTATGTATATACATACACATGTATATATATATATCAGCCTTGGAACAATATACATATAAAAATTAACTCAGCAGATTGGATATAGATAGATGATATCTGGTCCAAGGAAACTCCATTTCCCAAAATTCTTAAAGACAGTTCAAATATCCAGAAATAGGGCCAATCTTGATTATAAGAGGATTTTTGGTAATTAGAAAAAAAAAAGTCAGCATTCCTTAAAAATTTGTGATTCTAATTTCTCTCTACATAAAGGACTCCTTTCATTCATCACCGACAAATGGAGCGAAAGGCTATGTGTGGTCCATTTTAGCATACCAACACACATGCTTTCCTCACCACCATTCCTCCCAAAATTCAGTGCAGCTCATGGGGTCTTCCCTCTCCTTTGTACACCCCCACTCCAGTCTCTCTGTTATGCTCCTGCTTCTTCGATGGCCAGGTCCAGTCTTCTGGCCATATTCATTCTACTTTCTCTTCCTGGTTCTGGCTGTTCCCTCTCATATCTACAATAAAAACTGTCCCCTTAACAATACAATGGTCATGTTATCAGTTTATGTGTGTGTGTGTGTGTGTGTGTGTGTGTGTGTGTGTGTGTTCACATGAACACACAAATACATGCACGTAACAACAATAAAAAATAGTGGTTATCAACATGACAATAGAGAGATGAGGGGAGGGTTTGTAGGTAGGGTAAGTAGGTAGGACTGCAGGGAGGAAAGAGAAGGGAAAAGTGACATAATTTTATTTATTTAATACACATTAAAATTTAAATTATCCCTCCAGATGATAAAATTTGCATGGAAATATTTATGGCCAACATATCTTAGTAAGTGTCAGAAAATTAGAAGGGGGCTGGTAATAATTTCTATATCTAGAAAGAAATAACTTGTCAGCATTTTTTTTCTGAGGCATTGCCTAGTTGTTTCTTTTTAGTTATTTCAATATATCTGAGGAGTTATAAATAACCACATTTTATTCTATCTAAATCTGTTCATTCTTTACATTGAATGCATTCTTAGTTTCCAGTATGTATTATTAAAATGACTCATCTCTTTCCATAATTGCTGGTTGACTACTATGGTAATTTCACTAATGGTTCGATTCTATTGACCAATATGTTATGTTTAACCATTTGGGAGAATATCTATAGTTCATTTGGAGCCTTGTAGCAATGCTTAAACATAAACATAAGAATGTTTGAGGCAGATGGCAGATGAATGTAATTCTGAGCTCCAGCAAATTTGAGGCAATTGTCAATTTACCATGGAAAAACATGGCTCCCCAGTACCCCTACTTTGTGTATCTTCCAGGGACCCTAACAGGAAAGCTAGAAAGAGCAAAAGCACTAACTGATAAGAACTTAATAAAGCGAGGCCATAATGGAATGGAATGGAATGGAATGGAATGGAATGGAATGGAATGGAATGGAATGGAATGGAATGGAATGGAATGGAATGATAATGGAAAAAAGGGACCACAAACCCTAAGCCAGACAGATTAAGGAAGAGTGAGAAGCACTTAGACCCTCCAAATAACTAAACGTCCATTCAGAAAACCAGAAGATAAAGATTCAAAACAACAAGAGAATTTCCAATGTAAAGTAAACCCATTACCTCAGCTATCTCAAGCACTCTCCTGTCTCCCTAGTCCCTCATAGTCACTATATTGAACTCCAGAACTGAAAAGATGAGTTAGCAGTGGAAGGATGGAAATGATAATAACAATGATTTGATCAGTAAAATTGTTAATATGTATAATATTATAATGCTAATAGTGATCCTACAAAGGCTAATAATGAAGTAAAATCAAGAAAATAAATTTAAAAAATTTCTGTTGCTTTGCAAATTACATGACATGCAATTTTTAACCCCCTATCTCTTATTTTTGGTCAACGACCTAAATCAAGATATTAGCCACAGGAAGTCATTGGCATATGCTCTACCATTGAGCAGAACCAGCAAACCACTGTAACATAATAATCCGACTGGAAGGCAAACCTTGAAACTCTATGTGGCATACATACAATTTTAAATTCCTTTTATAGTTAGACCCAGATGATCGAAACCAGTAATTGTAACTTGGAAACATGGGTAATACATAAATAAAAGTAATACTCATATGAATTATTAGTATAACAAACTACAATAAAATCGATCAGATTTTCAGAGCAGCCTTGTAAGTTTATGTAAAGTATGTTAATAAAAGAATAATGAGATTTGCACATGGCTTTCATCAGAGCACTGCATAGGCGGAGACATACAGACCTATGAGTTCAAGGGCATCCTGTCTACATACTGAGTTCCAAAAGAATCAGACTTACATAAAAAGACCCTGTCTCAAAAAACCAATAAGGAAAAAAAATTATTTGTCCCATGTCCCGGTATCTTTTTTAAATATTCTTAAATTATAGATTATGTGTTATATAGTTAGCAGTTGATCCTCTTTGTGTTTTAGAAAGGCAGAGAATGTTTTCTAAATGTTTGATCACATAACAAAATGATACCAAAGTCTATGATTATATGTTGAATTCTTTAATTATTCTCTGGGATCCAGTCTACCACATGAGTAAATCACAAAATAGCCTCTCCTAGCCAAATATTATCAATATTGCTTAGGGTGTCACTTTGCTTCTCTCTAATAGTAACAAACTATATCATGAACCCTTATTTTATTTTATTTTCACATTACATCCCAATTGTAATCTCCTTGCTCTTATTTCCTATTCCTACCCTCCCTTGCTTTTCTGCTCTAATCCCTTCCCCTAGACCTCTGATAGGTGGTGTCCTCTTCCCCCACTGACTACAGTTTATCAGGTCTTATCTGGATAGCCTGCAATGCCTTCCTCAGTGTTTCTACAGGGCCGCTCCACCAGGGGGGCAGTGATCAAATCTTGGGCACCAGAGTTCTGGTCAGAGGCAGTCCGCTGTTCTACCATCCTCCTGCCACCATGTTGCTGCTGGAATTGCAAACTTGTACAGACACTTTGGAAATCAATCTGGTGCTTTCTCAGAAAAATGAGAACAGTGTTCCCTACAGACCCAGCTATTCCACTCCTGGGTATATACCCAAAAGATCCTCCACCATATGAACCTTTATTTTTAACCTAGGTGAATGTCAAAGGTTTCGTTATCTTTAAACTTTTGACAGGACTTATAAGGTTAACTGGTCTACAAACGTCGGTTTGAGTATGGTTCAAATCAATGACTCAAATGTTTTTTAACCTGGTTAAAACATTCTAAGATCAATACATATACATATATGTACATACAACATATATTAATTATATAAATATATACATTCATATATTTTATATACATAGATGTATTATAAAACAAATAATATGATTTAAATAAGATTATTTTAGTAGTGTTTCTACATTTGTGTAGGTCTTAGTTGTATTCTCTAAGCCTCATGTTCATAAAATACAACAGAGGTGGTAGAGGATGGAGGGCTATGAATGTATCACCACATGTAATTTGAAGCATTGCCATTAAACCAAGTCCGTTTCCCTTTCAGAATGTTGTTTGCTAAATCAAAAGCTTGACTTCTTGGTGATTACTGGCATTATCCACTAAAATGTATTCTCTCCTGTTGAATATGCTACACACACTTTAGCAATGCATAAGACATATATCTGACATTGCTAGACAATCTTACTTGATTGGAAACCTGAATTAGACTATAAATATGTACTAGTGATTAGAACCAGCCATAGACATGAATCAGGCAAAATACTAAAGTTCTCCTCAGGCACTTTGCCAATGGGTTGCTTTATATGTAATACAAAAGTTTTTTTTCTAAAAAATATACTTATTATTAAATTAAGACTATTACATCAATATCATTTAAAAATAAAATGGAAATGACAATGGCAAATGATGTTTTCATTACATTTAGTGCAGCTTTTTCTGGGTGGCACCCAGTGGATAAACTCAGATAAAGGTCAATGTGACACTAAACAATTTTGTCCTTATGCAAAACACTTTTTTTGTCTAAAAAATCATAAGCGCTCTTTTGGGAACTAATGTAGGAATCTGCTCTATTAATCTCATTTTGAAGTCATATTGTACTTAGTCAGTTTAAATACAAATAAATGTTCCCATGTATTTGATTCAAGTCATTACTGTAGATGAACAGGTTATGATTTTGATAGATAGAGCTTGTTTATCTAAAAACAAGCAAGCAAAAATTATAGTTCTGTATAGTGGCTAAACCCTAAATGATTAAGCCCTCTATGTGTGTGTGTGTGTGTGTGTGTGTGTGTGTGTGTGTGTGTGTGTGTTAACTTCATAATTTGAGATTGCTTTTTGGTGTTGCCCTATTCAGACAACTTGAAGTTTTCTCACATGGCTCATGTGGAATAGATGTGCCTTGCTTCCTGCTGATTCTGTTTTTTTCACTTGCACAGCTGCCCAACGCCTGTTGAACTTAGCTTCAGAACCAATGGCCTAGAAATAACATAGGTCAGTGTTATAAAGATTTCACTAACTTTGTGAAACTTAAATTACGAGTGAAGGTGAAAAACATGTGATAAATAAAGGCATGGCTGTTACTGTGTGAAAAAAGAAGGCAGCCTAATGCCACATTAATTTGACATTTCCCTAAAAGACACACCAGACTTACGATTGGGGGTTTCTTATATTCTTTTATATCCTGCTATACGAAAACACTCTGAGTTCATAGTATCGAAGCCCTTAACAAGTTACCAGCCATGAACAGAGATGAGTCAAGTCACCTCATTTGTCCTGGTTATCTCAGCGACAGATATAAAATCACCTATGATTACTTTGGCTGAGATGATCAGTAGCAATTGTGGAAATGACCAAAGATCAGTTTGTCAGACATTTACTACCTAAGTATGTCAACACATGTTTAGCTTGAGTGGCAGCACTTAAGAAAACATTAGGGACAGAAGAGCAGGCTGGATTTGAGGTAAGCCAGCCAGCATTCTATCCTTGTTAAAGATTTACCACCTTGCACTGACGCGTCTTTTCTCAAGCCATCTGCTCCTGCTCCCTTCGCATCATTAGAGAACAAGGCACAGACCGCATTTGTTTCCTTTGTTGGCTTAGTTGCATTGACTGTATGATAGAATCCTCATTAATTCAAAAACCTGTATGTTCAGATACAAAAATTAACTATGTGGACAAGGAAATCATAGTCCACGGGGAACAAACATGCCTTTTTCTGAAGTAGATTCAAATATTTCAAAGTGTATACCTTCTAATTTCATCAGTACATGCCTGTTTACTCCAAGTTTTCCTAACCAAACCAGGAATATGGAAAAGTTCTGTGTATTTTGCGTCTAGTTTGATTACAGTCTCATTGTTAATATGGTCCCTGGCATCAGCTTGTGATGCTCCCAACCAAAGTGAATAGAAAAAATAGTTGTTTGTTTGTTTTTTTTAATTGTGTTACATTTTGACTTTCTGGTTTTAAAAGTAATTTTAACAGAACTATTAAGTAAGATAAGAAGAAAAAGAATGACGCCATCTCCTAGCGTTAAGATATTCAGTGTTTCTCTTTCTTGACAAGAATAGCAGTAAAGATGTTAATTATGATACACAGAAGTGCTCCTCAAGACATGTAAAGCCCATGGCCTCTGAACCCTCTGCTGGGTTTGATGACTAACTCACATGGGATAACAAGGAAGTAGAGCTTAATCAATCATTTTAAATAAGAGTTTTCCAACCTTCCATACACAGTCCCAGCCCCAAGTGGCCCTACCTCAAAAGTAAACTCTAGGGAAAGACCCATTCCAGCATTTTTGTTAAATAAGAATTTCAGGTGCACTTAAGCCATATACCTTCACTTTCACTCAGTGAGTTGAATTGTTAAGAAATAATTCCAGAACAGAGGTTCATTTAAAGGCAGCTGAGGCCTGAAGTATGTATTTGTACTACCACTCCACTTAAAGTAGCACAGCAGTGAGATAAGAAACAAAACATTATCACTGAAGAACTCAGGAACTGTTTGATTTTCATCTAAGGAGGTGAAGAGATGAACTTTTTTTTTTTTGCACCTATTGCATTTGGAAGAACAGTTTCTAAAAATCAAGTTTTATGGATAGCATGGAGGATTCTCTTATGATAAACTGGTCTCTAAAAACTTTTGTTCTTTTATTGGTTTTGTTTTCCTTTGGAACTTACTATCTTAAACCCATGGTGACACTGCATCTTGAAGAGGTTTGAATTGAGAGTTTAAGGTTCTGTTATAGTAAAAGTGACCCTTCTAACTCACCCGGCATGTCAAGATGCTTACATTTTAAAAAGTGGGAGATAAGATGCTGTCATGTTGACTGCAACACTATACTACAATAGGCACATCCCAATAACCCTATGAGAAAGAACCAGCAAAGCCACATGACTTCGTGATATGTGCGTGCGTGAGTGTGTGTGTATGTGTGTGTGTGTGTGTGTGTGTGTGTGTGTGTAAATGAAGGTCAGAAGAAGAGAAAAGAGAGCACCCTAGACTTCTTCCTGTCTCTGTTTTACACAGATGATGGACTTCAACTCAGTTTCTCATGCTGTGAAACAAGGACTTTATCCAGTGAACTGTCTTCTCAGCTCCCCACACCGACTGGTTTAAATATTCTTCTTGTTTGCCACAATTTTGATACATCACTCTTTGAAACCCTAGGTGCTGTGTGCACACATTCTAAATTATCCCTGTGCTCCTGTCATTTAAGATTCTCTAAAGATGACTCTGGAGGAAGTAGAGCAGGGAAGTGAGCAAAGAGCAATAAAAGGGAAGGTGACTCTGCAAGTGCTTTCAGGCTTGATTATGCTTGAAGCTCTGAAAGGACAAAGCACTGGGGCTCTAGCTGCAGTCTCCACTGGACTGGTTTGACACGGTCCTTCTCTCACAAGAGGGAAAAGAATGGGGTTAAGGGATTTGCCCTCTATTGTCTTGGATATGTTGAACACATATTGGTGATTATTGAAGATAAAAGTAAATGTGTTCCACATAGCCAAGATATTAGAGAACATCTCCCTTAACTCCATTCTTTTCACTAGGGATGGTGGGTTCAGAGAGATAAAGGGATTAGACAAAGCTCACACACCAAATTAGATTAAGGTCAGGCTACAGAGCTCCTACTCCAAAACAGATACTTCCTGCTTCATCTCTGTATTAGCTTAATAATGGAAGTCAAGTAAGCATATCCAAAATAAAAGACACCCCTAATTAGTATGTGTAATGGTCTCAAGGACAGGGGCTGACACTGGTCATTCCATGTAGCAAAAACACCTGTGAAGATCTATTAACAGGAAAGCTAGGGAGGTCAGAGAAAGGATTAAGGAAAAGCAAATTATTAGAAAAATAAACATTTCGTAAGCAAACAGAATATTTAAGCAACATTACAACAAAGAAATATTCAGTCTGTAAACTGTAATTACCCAAGGAAGTTAGTTAGTAAAGCCCTGCAAGTGCCTAAAAGGTGAAGATTGCCAAAGAGCAAAAACATTATACTTTAAAAAAAAAGGGAGAATTTGAGGCAAGAAAAGGAATATGATCAAAAGTAAGAAAAGTTTAAAAATAAAATGTAATTGGGAGAAAGATAAAAAAAAAAAAAGGAGAGATTATCATAGAATTGCTTGTAGGAGAGATGTAGTTCATAATACTCAATTGAGTTTTGAAGCCTTGACTATAAAATAACCAACATGGGAAAGCTGAAAAAGCCCTACACCTACACAATGAACTGCAGGCAACTAAAGAATGCTGGGAGTGAGAGAAGCAGTTTCCCTAGGGAAGAACACCAATTGATTATCCTATACCAAATGGTCAGCCCTCAAAACAAACATACAAGTATCATTACATAGACTAAGCAGGTTAAATTTAGGATTATCTTTGCATATACCCATACATTTATATAGGGAACAACAGTTAATTTTTAAAAGAACTTATGAATTTTAAAAAGAGCAAAGAGTGTTTGGAAGGACTTAGTGGGAGAAAGGGAAGAGAGAAATGAAGCAGTTATATTAGAAGCTCACAAAAATAAAACAAAATGGTAAAAATATATATGAAGCATGAAACACAAAATTTAAAACAAAAATAACTGTGATCTCACAAAAAAATGAGTGAATGAATGAATGAATAGATGGGGAATGAATGAATTAACAAACAAACAAATAAAATTAATGTATATGTAGGCCAAAAAATCCACAATCATTCATTCTCAGTCTGGAATTTAAATGACAATAGCATCAATTTGATTAATTTAAAGATCATAGTCTTTTATAAGTCATAAGATTGTCGGGTTTGATATTTTATTAATTTATTCATATTACATCTCAATGGTTATCCCTACCCTTGTATCCTCCCATTCCTCCCTCCCTTCCGTTTTTCCCCTACTCCCCTCCCCTATGACTGTGAATGAGGGGGACTTCCTCCCCCTATATATGCTCATAGGGTATCAAGTCTCTTCTTGGTAGCCTCTTACCCTTCCTCTGAGTGCCACCAGGTCTCACCATCCAGGGGACATAGTCAATTATGGGGCAAAAGAGTTCAAAGAGGCATGTTGCATGATAGTCTTCACTTACCAGGAAAGTGGGACAGAGGGGAAGACTTCCTATTGGGACTCTAGGTGAGAGAAGCATGGGAGGATGGCAAAATAGAAAGATCCAGAGGGTCCTAGAAACCTACAGAAAGAACATTATGATGGGCAGATCTGGGCCCAGGGGTCCTGCTCAAACTATGGCACCAGCCAAGGACAATACGTGCAATAAACTTCAAACCCCTACCCAGATCTAGCCAATGGACAGGACAGTCTCCACAGTTGAGTGGAGAGTGGGGTCCAACTTTCACAAGATTGTGGTTCTTTAAATATGCTATAAACAGAACCTTTCAAAGAAAAATTGAATGACACACGGTTCAATCACTAAACAAAACAAGTAGGTATATGTAATAAATATACTAAGTATTTTGCGTGCTTCCTAGAAAAGTTCAGTTCTATATAAAAATATGTGGACCATGGTGGTGGTTAATCTGTGAATGGGCTTGCAGGGCAAGCATGAAGACCTGCATTCCTGTTCTAGAACCCACGTGAAACACTGCAGGGTGATTTGCAGTACTGGAATGGGCACAGAGATGTGTGGATTCCTCTGGCTCTCCAGCCAGCAGCCAGATCCTGCTTATGGCAAGTTCCAGTCCAATGGAAGACTCTCTCAAAGATAGAAACAAAAACATAACAATAGCATCCAACCCCCAAAATAAGTCAAGATGTGGAGCTATTGAGGAACAGTACCCTATTTTTATCCTCCATGGATACACATACAGTTGCACCTGCATACATATACATGTAAACATTTTTTTTAAAAAGTCAATGTATTTCTATATTGCATATCACTGTCTTTGCCAAGAAAAAGTAATTTTTCTGGAGATGAAGATTATCAGGTTTGTAGCAGACTGCTTCCCTTCCTTTGGGCTGAGGTTCAAACACAGGCCTTATATTTCTGGAATTTATAATAAATTGTTTTAACCATGATGTGGATGTTCTGATCTTCAGGACAATATCATATCTGTGTTGACTTAAATTCTGTCAGGCTCAGTCATTCCCCCTCTCCACACAACTGTGGAGAATGTGCTGTCCATTGGCTAGATATGGATAGGGGGTCTAGGTTTACTGCATGCATTATCCTTGGTTGGTACAGTAGTTTGAGCAGACCCGCTGGGTCCAGATCTGCCATCCTTAATGTTCTTCTTGTAGGTTTCTAGGACCCTCTTGATCCTTCTATTTTCCCATTCCCCCTTATTTCTCTCACCTGGAGTCCCAATAGGAAGCCCCAGTATCAATCTCCTGCTAAGTGAAGACTTTCAGGGGACATCTATGTTGGGCTAGTGTCCAATTATAAGTGAGTATATACCATGTGTCTATTTCTGGGTCTGGGTTAACTCACTCAGGATGATCATTTCTAGTTCCATCCATTTGCCTGAAATTTTCAGTATTTCCTTGTTTTTAATAGCTGAGTAGTATTCCATAATATAAATGTACCACAATTTCTTTATGCATTCTTCAACTGAGAGACATCTCTGGTACCCCTTACTTGACCGCTTTCCCTTGCTGGGGAGACCTGGTGGCACTCAGAGGAAGATTAAGCAGGTGACCAGGATAAGACCTGATAGGCTGTGATCATATGGTGGAGGGCGAGGTCCCATTCTGTCACACACCTAGGGGAGGGGAATAGCATGAAAGAGGGATGGATGGGGGGGATGGGAAGATATAAGTGAGGGGATAACAATTGAGATGTAATCTGAATAAGTTACATAGATTAAAAAAAAATACTATTAAGACATTTTGTCAGGCCCTCACACAGTTAGAGCTAACAAGGTTAAGTTATTTATTTTCTTTTTTCTGAATGAGTAATGTAGCTTAAGAACTTAATTTCCATTATTCAGGTAACTAAGAAGGACCACTGTACATCTGTATTTATACATAGTAAGAGTTTTCTATATAACTGTTCCTTTTATTTATGAAAATAGCAGGGGCAGCCACCTTATTCACAGTTATTAAACCTAATGCTTACAATCATATCGACAGATACAAGCAGTTGCTAAAGATGTGGAGAGAAAACATTGAAGACCTAGCTTAGCTTCATGATCCTGTGTCCGTGAAGTTTGAATGAATTAGAATGTAACAGCATTAAATTTGTGTTTATTGTAATCACAATAAAGCAAAACTGGCTGATCTTGCCCACCTCCTAATCAGAAAGCTGACAGATGCCATGGCTTCCTTTTTCCTGGTAACAAATATGAAGAGCATCTTTCATCTTAACTTTCTATCAAATCTATATCTAGTTTCTGGTAGTTTCACATCCTGAAAACTCCAAATGCCCCTGGGATCCAGCATATATTTTCAACCACTCTACTAGATATACCATGACAATACAAGTAACTCCTTTATCACCTTGACTAAGTCTTCATGCAGTGTCAAGAGCAAATGCAAATAAATCATCTGTAACTGCCGAGTCTTTACAAATATGCACATATATCCTCACAGGTGTACTTTTCATGTGTATTCCCTCATTTTCTAACTTTCTCATTTACTAATCCTTTGGGATTAACAGTCTTACTATACATTATAATGACATACATTTTTATTTCACAGATGCTAAATGCACTTAACTCATAATTGCACCCCGACAAGTAAAATTAATGGCAAATATCTTGAAAATGTATTCAATTCTAAAACATTACAGATTAAAAATAAATTTATTAAGTTTGTGTAAAATTAAGCTTAGAACAATATTACTAAATTTCTCTTCTTCACCCAGATTTAGCACAGGGCTTCACATTCAGACCTGTTGTTTCTTTCTCAGATATATGCAGAAACTTCAAATATATTCTTTTTCTTCAAAATTCTTCCTTAATATATAACCGTTCTAAGTCTTAGGACTTCTCTCTGTATATGAGTCTTATAAATCACCACCATCTATTAGAATATCCTTAAACAAAACTTGAACTAACCACACCAACTCCTAGTTCTGAGAGGAAATGTGAATGTGTTTGCTACAGATGCTAAAGAGAATACTTCCTGAGCCTGTGGTCACACTAGAATATGTAAATTTGGGTTTTTATGATGCTCTTGATATTTTTGCTAAAGTCAATACCTTACACTGCACTTTAAAGTTATAGTGCCACATTTTGTACTTGGGGAAAATGCAGGCAACAGATAAGGAATTTTTTAAGGTTGTTTCATTTTGTTTGTCTTTGATGAATCTCACTTTCATGGAAAGACATCACAGAACTTAGGAAAGTGAAAGCACTTAATTTGTCCAGATGTATTTGCTAAAGTACATGCCAAAGCACATGACACTTCTCAAAGAATGGCTGGGAGCATCACAAAGTTGTATAATGTAAGGCATCATAAAAGCATGATTTGGACTACTCAAGTTAATACTTCTATGGTAATAAGGAGTAGCCAGTGAGGGCCTTAGATAATCTCTCCTTAAATTCTTCTTACAATACTATTTGGAAGCATCAAAACAAACTACATAAGAGTATGTATGTGATCATTATCTAAATCAAATTAAGACATTAGCCACTGCATTTGGATTTTAATCATCTATCTTTCCCAACCACGAAGCCTAAAATAATTTAATGTTATTTAGTCCTATCATTAATTGCACCAAAAACTGTATTTCTCTGAAAATCTAAAAACTGGTTCGTATCATCTGACATCTAATTAATAAGCCTTTAGTTATTTATTAAAGATCAATGCTAAGAACATAAATAAAATATATTTGACCCTTCAAAGATTCCATTAGGCATTAAAAATAGATGTAGGGTACTTTATAATTAGTCATTGGGTACAAATTCATCAGATATATTTTTAATCTGCTTTTTGCTCTCATCAAAGACAAATATTTCATCCTGGTAAAACAATTTTTTAGGCACTGGATAAAATGTTTGACCAAATAATTATCATTTATTACTTTATTCTCTGCTTTGTAAAATTGCAGAAATTGATCAAGGCTGTTTTTCATACATAAAAAATACCTTCTGTGGTCTATGATTCAAAGGATGCATGCATGTCATTTAAGCTCATGCATATCTTGTTAATTGGAAAACAAATATAATGAATGTAGAAAGTCACTTGCAGCTATGATAAAGCCACATATGCTAAATAAGCCAATAGTTACAGTAGTAAACTAATATGTCATATTACAACTATTTTATTTAGTTTTCCTACAGAAAAGTAGCACTAATTTGACCTCATTGTATTTCAGAGCTATTCTGACCTGTCTTTTTTTCTGCTGAGTGCTCAAATTTTTTGTGTGAGAGTTAATATGTGTATGTTTTAAGGGCAGTGAAATGGCTTAAATTGTTTTGAATTTATCACTCATAATACTGAAAGTTTGCTAACTGTATTGAGGTTAGTTGCTAGATGTAGCAACTATGTCTGATAACAGTAGTAAAAGAAAAGCATAATTTGGGGGTTTTAGTAGGAAAAAGCAAAATAACATTTTTTTCCACCTTAGTCAAAGATATTGAATCAAGCTTCAGAGAACATTTTCCAAGAGGCTGGATTTCTTCTGGAATCTCAGCACACAGGAAGTAGGGACAGGTATTCACAGAACACTGGCTAGCAACACTAGCCAAGTGACTGAGCTCTGGGTTCAAGGAAGATATACATAACCCTTCTCTCTCTCTCTCTCTCTCTCTCTCTCTCTCTCTCTCTC
>OU015748.1:28886171-28896322 GCA_907169655.1 Acomys percivali | reverse complement strand
GTGTGTGTGTGTGTGTGTGTGTGTGTGTGTGTGTGTGTGTGAGAGAGTGTGTGTGTGTATGAAATAAAGGAGACAGCTTGCAGGATTGTGCTGTCTGCTTCATCATGTAAGTTCTTGGGTGTCAAAATTAGGCCATAAGCTTGGCAGCAGTCACCTATACCCACTGAGTTATTTCACTAACCATGGGCTTTTAATACAATATGCAGGCATCACTTTTTCACATTTGTCATACAAAAGACCTCTTGCTGTTCCTCAGCTCAAACTAGTGTCTATTTGTGGGTAGAGGTTGTGTCAAGATGCCAGTGTAAGCAGGCAGGTTGAATGTAGATTGTCACAATAGAGATCATACTGAATTTATTTTTAAAATGTCCAAGATTTTCTTTTGTGAAATTAACTAAAATTTGCTGAAGCCAATGAGGTATTTTATTATTATATGAAATTACTGCATTTCTAAGAAGAGAACAGCATGCATTACTTTACAACATCTATAGTGAAAACATCTGGTAGCTGTTCTGAATATAAACATTTTATTAAACACTTTAACTGCATCTTTTCAGTGCTAATTAAATGAATTTAACCCAATTAGAGGATTAAAACACTTTGTAAGTGCTCAACGGCAGGGCTGCCTAAGAAACATTGCACTTCATATTTCAGTTCCCTCACAAGATCCTTGCACAGGGAATGAACCATATATAAGTCTGCTCACTGCTTATTTACAGAACTTCTTGCTGATCTGTTTTGTTTTTTAAATATCCTCCGGTTTAGTAGCTTGGTTCTGGATGTTTTTCCAGGATGCTTGCTAATGCACCAAGTAATTGCTCACAGGGCCCCGTTTTCCAAAATAAAAAACTAGCAAAACTTAACGTGGGGAGATCTTCTGTTTCCTGCTGATACAGTGGCATATTTAGAAGCAGTTGTCTATAAAATGTCTGTCTCAGCACGTCCTGCAGCAAGCGAGATTCAGCACCCACCGGAAGCTCTTGACTGTGCTGAACGTTCACCCCATTTCAGACTCTCATCCTTCTCCCAGTACCTACTCCCATGGTGCTTCAGCTCTCGACCACTGGACAGACTTGGTACAAGGTCTTGGGTTGGTTTTCTGTTCCTCTCCTCTACAAGACTAAAGGGAAAAATGCGCTTTGGAAAAATAAAATGAACTACAGTAAAAAACCAAATAAGAACAAAACAAACCAGTACAACTGAAATGCAAGAAGCCGTTCCTTAAAAGAAAAGGGCATAATATTTGTTAGGGAAAAATAAGTTCTCCTGATTCATTTGGAACAGTAAAGAATAAACTTGAAAGACTTCGGAGTTTTTTTTTTTTTTTTTTTTTTTTTTTTTTTAAATTAAGGAGAAATCTGTAAGTCACAAAAGAGTTTTGTATTTAAAAATGTCTGTACAGCCTTATGGCTTCAAGTACAATGGTAAGTATTTGTCATACTCAGGCTTAGTATAAGATCATGCTTGACGAGCTATTATATTTTAAGCAAAGCGGCTACTATTTAGAAAGAAAACAGGCAGGCACACAAATGAAGGTTGGGAAGTTGATGAAGAACTTACTAGAGCAATGGGATCTTTTATTTAAGCAAGAGGATTATCTCACAAATTTTTGACTTCTCCTTTTAAAGGTAACATTGTAGTTGGAAGGATTCTGGTGAGGGATTGGTTCAATCTGATTTATAAATTGAATAGTGTGTTAAACTGTGTTTAGAGAGGGAGGTGTGTCTGTGTGTGTGTGTGTGTGTGTGTGTGTGTGTGTACGTACCTGTAGAAATACAATGCATGTTTGTTTCCTTCCTGAAAATTTTCAGTTATTATATGCAAAACTTGGTAGAATATATAAAATATAAAGTAAAAATAAACAACATTTTTCAGACAACCTGAGAGGATTTTCAATTTTAAAGCCTATCAGATTGTCTTTGGAGATGCACAACATAGGTGATCTATTTATAAAATGATGGAACACATATTGAAATACTGCTTATTATGAAATAACTCTGGCTCAGACTCCACAAATGCCAAAAGAAATGTAAGTGCTTACAATACATCTCAGTATTTATTGGATTTTCTAACTAGCTATAGTTAAGAATCTATCATAAATGTGATTAAGGATTTGGTGAAATTTTGCTGAAATAAAATTTAAAAGTGAGATAAAATGGTTTAAAATGTCTTGTGGCTTAATGAAAATCTCCTTTAAGAGAGTGACTTGGTACAAGCTTTATTGCTCAGCAAATCCTTATTGATCAGCTAAGCATTTTAGCAATTCTGAGAGGTACATAGGATACAGTGAGGAACATGGCAGCATCCCCAACTTTACTGCACTTTAGTGACATTAAGTGAATCAACAAGTCATATTCTTTCCAGACGGGAACTTAGGAATAGCTGATTACTTGACAAGAAATCTACAGACACTCCATATACTGCTCTATGTTTATGTAATTTTCTCTGTTTTATGCTAGAGGTGGCTTTTGGTGGTTTGGTGAAAAATGCAGCATGGTATTCAGGAGGGAGGATACTATGCTGCCTGCTTAGCACTGTAGTAAAACAACCAAACCCTTAAAAGTAATTCTAGATTCTGATAAATGTTATAAAGCAAAGTAAGAGGGGGACTATGGGAGCATACTAGGGAATCAAAGTTGCCAGCAGGTGTTTTCTCAAAAGCAAAGAGAAGGCTGCGCTCAATGCTTCTACTAAGACGATTCAAAAGCTCTCCATGCTCCTTGGATCACCCAGGAAAGAAGTGTCTTCCAACTTCCAACAGATGCATTTAGAAGTGTGAAGTAACTTTCCACTGTGAAGCGATGCTGCTGTGCTCATTCAAGGGAGGCAGGGTCCAAAAATAAAAGGAATTGAAGTGCATGAAAGGGAGAGAACACCATGGTAAAAGAAGGCCTTTAGATAAAACTCCCCCTAAGTCACTGCAGTGGTTTGTACAGGACGATCTTGATTTTTGTCAGGAGAATTTTCCCAAGCCTTTCTATTAATTTATCAATGGAGTGCTGTCGTCACACCTGAATCTGGTGGTTACAAATCAGAGTGATTTAGTGACTTAGGACAGTGATTCTGTCTTTTAATAAATACTTATTGCGCAGACCCAAGTGCTACTTTCTTGGGAAAGTTTCAAGAGACACAAGTCTCAAAAGTAAGGTATAGAAGCCATAGGCCAGCATGACAATGTCTATGGCAGGATTTACTAGTATGTCAAACAAACAAACAACAACAACAAAAAAAAAAAACCAGGGAAGGAAAGTCTCTAAGGGATGAGGAGGTTGGCTGGTTGGTTAGCCGACTCTTAGGGGAGGCACCTGCTGGATTCACGTCCAAGAGAGAAGCATCTTGAACAAGAGGTGAAGGGACTTGGGGACACACGTTACAAAATCACATGCTATTTAGCATATATATATATATATATATATATATATGCTATATATGAAAATATACGTACTTATTAGCTTTCTTCATTTACATACCAAACAAGTATGTGTTTGTCACCGTTCACTGAGATGACAAGCTCATTTCAATGCAGCTCAAGCTTTACTCCCAGCATTCATGGCATTATTTTGCTCACTTACATTGATGGTGGCAGATGCTTGGTTTATATTTAACCTAGAGGTGGCATTTACAACTGCAGTGACTCTTAATTATGATGGAATTGAGAACATATAGGATTCCATAATAAGGAAGGCTGTCTGAGTTACGCGTGTTTCTGTATAGAATGCCAAAGAGAAGATAAAATAAACACGAGAACAGGGAACCGTTATGTTTGCTTAGAAAAATGAATACATGTAGATTTTCAGGAAACAAGAACCACGCAGTTGCTTCAGCATTGTGTTCTGATGCTATGGTGCAGATTTGACTTTTAATCCATTACTGACCATTAACAGTAGGAGACATGGGGGAACTCCAGTTCATGTTACTTCAAGAATAGGAGCACCTGAGGCAGAAGTGAGGAAGGAGAAATCCCATGAGTTTCTAGCCAGTAAGGTTCCTATATACTGATTGCACAACCACAAGAAGTATGTCCATTCACAGTGTTATTTCTTCTCTTTCTTGAAGTAAACAGTGGGTCCCCTTCAGAGCAACTAGTTCTGTGTAAAAAGTAAAGCTGCTTTGGAAAGAAAAAAAATTAAGTGGAATGACCTAAAAACAAAGGCTTCTCTCTCTGTCTCTCTCTGTGTCTCTCTCTGTGTCTCTCTCTCTCTCTCTCTCTCTCTCTCTCTCTTTCTCTTTCTCTCTGTCTCTCTCTGTGTGTCTGTCTGCCTGTCTATCTCTCTGTGTCTATCTGTCTGTCTGTCTGTCTGTCTGTCTGTCTCTCTCTCTCTCTCTCTCTCTCTCTCTGTCTGTCTCTCTCTGTGTGTCTGTCTGCCTGTCTATCTCTCTGTGTCTGTCTGTCTGTCTGTCTGTCTGTCTGTCTGTCTGTCTCTCTCTCTCTCTCTCTCTCTCTCTCTCTCTCTCACTCTCCCTCTCCCTCTCCCTCTTCTTCCTCCTCTTCCTCTCACTTTCCATCTCTCTCTCCCTCTCCTTCTCTCTCTTCTTCTCCCTCTCCCGCCTCTCTCTTTCTCTCTCCTCCAATTTAATTTTCTTCTGGAACACTGAGAACTAACATCAGAGTAAGGAAGTTCTCCACCAGGGAACATTCGCACAGACCAGCTATGAGGGATGTTTTCTTGATTAATATAAGCACCAAGGCAAAATTTGCTCTTTGCTAGGGTGCCTTGATATTTATTGGTTACAAAGTAATAATGGGATAGTTTAAGTTCAGTTTCAATAGAAAAACATGCAATCCATTTTGTGATGGATAATTTTGTGTGCTTGCTTGGGTCTTCCATAATAAGGCATTTGGTCACACACCAACATAATGCCACTCATAATAGTATTCATTGTGTATGATTGACACTCAAATCCATGCTTGATCAGTAAAAGAGACTGTTCTTATTGCATATATGTGCCTATTCTGATCAGTTAAAACCCCTAAGGTAAATAAAAGAAGGCAGTTCTTAATGGGAATCAGAATTCTATCTTCAGAGAGCAGAGCCTGTGATCCCTTAGAGTCTGCTTTTCTATGCATCAGTTAGACTTGGTAACCTTCACAAATCTTTGAGCCAATTTCCTAAAAGAAATCTCTAGCTCAATACTTTTATGCATATCCATATTATTCTGTTTGGTCCTCAAGTATCACAAACCTAGCTTCATAATCAATGCCTTCACCATTAAAATATCCTAGATCTGATTATGCTATTCAAATATTGCTCCTTATAACTTACTTTCCATGTTCACTCCATGACACAACTGTAACACTGGACACAGGGTCCTATTATTCTTACAATTTTCCCCCAATCATTCATGTTTTACAAAGAAGAAGTGATAGCACAGCCCTTAAGATTGTGATTGTCTGGGTGATCCTAATTCTCTAGAAACTGTCTAAACATTAATTTAATGATTCACAGCAGATTTGTGCTCATTATATTCACACTACTGACTTCCACACACCAAAGAAACATTTCTATATATCTGTCTATCTAATCAGTGATGGAAGATTGTAAAAGAATCTTGGCAAAAGCTTTATAAAAATATATTGGTTATGAGAACAAATACATCCAGGTGGATTTTAAACCCCTATTTTGTGTAATTGATTTTCTGGTTTGTTTTATTTGATCCCATCACAATAGAGTAAGTTAAAAAAAAAAAAAACATGGATTGACTATAGAAATGGTTACTATTTTCTTTACGCAGCTAGCACTGCAAGATTTAGCCTTGCAAGGCTAAGTAAAGAAAGGATTGTCACTGTTATCTTGTGAACAAATCATTGTCTTTTACTTTCACATATAGAATGGCAGGACTTGGGAGATGACTCATCCTATAAAGTGCCTACTATATTAAGCATGACAACATGAGTTCCGGTTTCCAGCACCCATGTAAAAGACAATTTTGTTGGTGCAATTACCCATGTAAAAGACACAAATGGCTGTCAGTGTCAGAGCAGTAAAGCAATATTTGGAATATTTACAACACCAAATAGAAATATCACTTAAATTAGTATGATGTCAATCTTACATTTTTCCTAGTTTTATTTCTGTCACTGTTCTCTACCAACATAGGAGACAGAGGGGGTTACTTGGGTTACATACAGTCTGTCAGTGAGGTACATTCAAGGCAGGTACTAGGTACTTGAAACTGGTCACATTCCATTCAGCTTAGAAGCAGAAAGAAACATGGACATGTGTCCTTGTTTTCCTGCTTCCTTGCTCTCAGCTAGCCTCCATCTCTTTCTTATAAGGCTAAAGATTCCCTGATTACAGAGTGGGACAGCACACAGTGGACTGGGTCCTCTCATACCAATTAACAATCAGAACAATCACAAATAGGCATGCCCACAGGACGAAACTGGGTATTTATCCCTGGCAGTTCTTCAGAAGCAGCATCTTGACAGTTAAAACTAAGCACTGTAAGGCTCAGTCAGAACTATAACTTTTCATTCAATTTATGTACATTTAAATTTTAAATTTTCTAAATTTAACTCTAAACTGTTTCCTGAAAGTTAATTTGCTCCCCAAGACCATGCAAATACAAAGGAATGGTTGTTTTTGGAAACAAAAGAAACCAAATTGCGTTAATCTCCCATTCAATATTGGTTGGCCTGTGGTTCTCAGTTCCCATCATGGGGATTGAGGACACCTGAGATCTTTAGGGACTATTTCAGGGCCATAGCATGACTGCAACCTGTCTTATGACTCTAGATCTTTTTCAGACTTAACATATTAGGTTTTAATCAGAATCCTCTGATTGTGTAGTTTCAACTTTTACCACGAAGTGAAACTCATCTGTATTTGAATGTTAAAAACAGCCTCTGCAACAGAAACAAAAATCCGTTTGAGCTAGAGATGAATTTCTACCATTGACTTTCACTTCTGGGCCCTTATAATTAGAGAACTCCCATGTTTTTGGAAATCTCACAGGTATTTTTGAGATTAAAATCATTAAAAAGATTTATGTTAAAAACAAAACCAAACAAAAACCAGACAAATAAAAGAGCAGTGTGGTCTCAACTTGAGAAAATTTATTTCAAAATCACATTAAATAATTAAATAAATATTTGGCATAATGTTTTGAGAGAAAATCTGCCTGTCAAAGCTCAATGTTTTGATAAGAATAGGACAAAAGAGTTCAAAAACAAAAATAATGAAAGTGTAGGAATGACTGAAATTGTGATGAATTTCATCTTCCATTGGGTTCAAATGTGCCGACACTGAAAAACAATGTTTTCCCTCTAACCCTTCTATCATCTAGTACATTAATTAGACAGCCAACATGTTATCTTTCCACTTTTTTCTTGTTGGTGTATGTTTTTTCTTATTTCCCTTAACTAAGGGACAAATTATAACACTTCTCTTTATAAAACATGCATTTGAACACTGACATGCCATATAAAAACTCCTTGCAATGCTATTACTAATGAGCACTAATGTAAAAATTTCTGAACATGAATAATTAAAATGAGTGTTTTCACTATTTTTATTATGGTGAAGAATAGATGCAACAGCATGAATGTTATATGCTGGAAAAAGGTATCAGTGTATTCTGATGAGTTATAATCTTTTGTTTTATACTTATTTTACCTATTTTGGAAACTCAACAGCACTCTCAAGTAGAAGAGTACCTTTTCAAACTATTATACTCAATAGCATCTGAGTGCTTTGTCTTCTCAGAATAATTCATTGTGAAAGGTGTGTGTGTAGGGGTTTCTCTGCGTTAGAAATTCTATCTGCCCTCCAGCTAAGTTGCTTCAGTGGAAATGAGATCCTGACCACTGGGCTGATGGATGCACACATAACTGACTTGTTCAATTTTAATTTAATTCTGGAAATCTATCTCCTTTATGACTTTAATTTTTCTGACATGAAAACATTCTATCTTTTTAGCTTTCATTGCTTCTGCACAACAGAAGTATTCCTTGGCGGAGGGAGAAAAAAAGCTGCAAAGATGCAGCAATAAACAATATCACAAAACCAATTTTCATATTGACAGAAAAACAATTCCAAATAACCGTAACGTGAAACACTGGCAGATTCTCGGCAGCTTATGATGTGAGATTATTAATGAAAACTTTCACCACAAACAGGAGTATCATTTACTTTCAGGGGACTTGAATTCTTCACATACACAGTAGCGTAGAAGTACAACAGCAGAGTCGAGAAAAACACAAGTTCAAATCCTGGCAAAGACAGACCTTCAGCTGTTAAGATCTTGTGAGTTGAAAGAGACTCATGGAAGAATGCATGACAATTTCTCATAATACTGGGAACATGAAGGCCACAAGGAGGATGCTAAAGTGAACTTTCTATCTTTGCATTCCTTTACTGAACCCTTCTCTCTCAGATAAGCAATAACCACAGTCCTCTGGTCATGAGCTATGTAACTCCTTCATGTATATATATATATACATATATATATATATATATATATATATATATATATGTTGTTTTTGATACTTGCTTTTGCACCACAGAATTCTGCTGGTGTTCATTAGTATATTTATTTAAAGTGTAATGAAACACTCAAAATAAATTTGCAAACTTACCATATTGCATTTATAGTATTTTTGCTAAGTTGTATGTGTTGCCTTATTCTACATTAAGAAACAAACAAAATAGAACCATTCATTTTCCTGTAATTTTAATCTTATTGAACATACAATTAGAGTTGAGTAAAATAGCAGAATGGCAAATAGAGGGCTCTATCCACATTTGGAGATGTTTCAAAAAGAATTCTGCAGCAACATGGGTCTTTTTCACGTTAATTCTTTGGTTTCCTTTATCCATTCTATCATATAAAAGTGCCTTTCTTTATTCATTCTTGTCAGCCTTTGGGTATATAATTTTAATTCTCTTTGAAGTGGGTCTTTTCAATGCCCATTAAAAACCCATTGTTCCTTAAGATTTGTCATGCACTGACTCTAGAGTCCTCCTTCACCACCCTCTTCAGGGCATGTGAGAGAAAAGGGAAGGAAAGATATGATTTCTTAAATCAAAACTTATCCACTGTGCCTTTCAATTAGAGACGCTAAGGTATTCACAAACACCTGAAAAAAATAAAGGAATAAATTATGTGACAATATCATGCCACTTTCAAATGTCTTAATTTGTGCAGATATAAAATTAAATTCATTTTTGTAAAGATCAATATGTTTTACAAGTCCATAGAATCTCTCTCTCTCTCTCTCTCTCTCTCTCTCTCTCTCTCTCTCTCTCTCCCTCTCCGTGTGTGTGTGTGTGTGTGTGTGTGTGTGTGTGTGTGTGTGTAATAATATAAGTGTATATGTAAAATTTTTAAAAAAGAGCTTGGAGCTTAGATCTTATCTTGGATCCCCTAAACTTGATGGTGAACTTAACAGAGTAGTTAGTGATTTCATCTACAGTAGACTTTAAGAAATATTAGACTATGGCCTGGAGAGATAGTTTAGCAGTTAAAATCTCATATTACTCTTTCAGAGGATCTGCGTTCAATTCTCATCACTCATGCTAAGTGGATCTAACTCCAAAGAATCCAAAACACTGATTAAAAGAAAAAAGAAAAAGAAAGAATGAAAGCAAAAGATAGAACTACCACCTTAACTAATGAATCCAGTTATTTTATTACTGCATCAGCAACATAAAGAGAAGCAAACATCTTATGAGTCTGTAGCTATGGAATACATATATGCTTGCAGTGAGCTGGCTTTCCTGAAGTGCTGCTGTAAAGGAGGCACAGGACTATTGTACAGCAATGGCCATAAATCTGCAGAATGAGGCCATAGTCTGGGCAGAACAGAAGCACAGGCAAGAGAGCTTGTGATTCCAGTGTGCTCAGGGGAGACGTAAATATGCACACTGGAAGTGTATGTTTACATACACTTTGCTAGCTGCTGTATTGGCTGCAAGCTATTACAGGGCAAGTGCCTACCTAAGTAAGATAGGAGTTTCAATAAAGCTGCAAAAGGGAGAAAAAGAAGAAGAAGAAGAAGAAGAAGAAGAAGAAGAAGAGGAGGAGGAGGAGGAGGAGGAGGAGGAGGAGGAGGAGGAGGAAGAAGAGGAAAAAGAAGAGGAAGAGGAAGAAGAAGAAGAAGAAGAAGAAGAAGAAGAAGAAGAAGAAGAAGAAGAAGAAGAAGAAGAAGA
>OU015748.1:28856448-28884460 GCA_907169655.1 Acomys percivali | reverse complement strand
CACACACACACACACACACACACACACACACACACACACACACACACTTTTCCTACCAAATTCATGAGCTACAGGAATGGCTGACTTTTAGACTACTATCCTTAATTTGGAAGTAGAGTGGCAGGGGAGAGTGCAGTGGTTGGAGGGAGAGAAAGGTACCAAAGCCAGAAGTCCCAGGCTAGAAGATTTAAGGTGAACTTGCAGAGCATTTTCATTTAGATTAAGAGCGCTCATCTCTCACTGTCCTCTTGTCAGTTTGGTGTCTCTGATGTTGGGATACTCACTTATATTGAGACACTAGCCCAAGAGGCATGTCCCATAAAATACTTTACTTACCAGGAGAGTGGGTCAGAGGGGAGGACATCCTATTGGTACTTTAGGTGAGAGAAGCATGGGAGAATGGGGAAATAGAAGGATCCAAAGGGTCCTGAAAACCTACAAGAAGAACATTACGACAGGCAGATCTGGGTCCTGGGGTCCTGTTCAAATTATGGCACCAGCCAAGGAAAATATAGGCAGTAAACTTCGAACCCCTACCCAGACCTAGCCAATGGACAGGACATTCTCCACCGTTGAGTGGAGAGGGAGGTCTGACTTTCATACAAACTCTGGTGCCCCATTTTTGACCACGTCCCCTTGATAGAGAGGCCTGGTGGCACTCAGAGGAAGGATAACAGGTCACCAAGAAGAGACTCAATACCCTACGAGCATATACAGGAGGAGGAGGAGGTCCCCCTGAGTCACAGACATAGGGGAGGGGAGTAGGGGGGAAGCGGGAGGGAGGGAAGAATGGGATAATACAAGGGATGGGCTAACAATTGAGATGGAATATGAATAAATTAATAAAATATTAAAAAAAGACCACTCATCTCTCAAATATTACCTCTGTTTTAAGCAGTAGAATATCTAACCTTATCTAAATAAATAAATAAATAAATAAATAAATAAATAAATAAATAAATAAAACAAAGTATTGGTAGCCACATCAATATTGTTCAAAGATTATTACTGGGCAGAATAAATTTACCTTCATCTAGTAATGACTGAAAGTATATCTAAAGATTACCACAACCAAATGAGTGTAAGTTTAAGCAATATGATAGTATACGCAAAGAAATCCATGTTCTCTCAATAGAATGAAACTAAATGCAATCCAAGTCAGTAATGAGGTAATTAGTGAGTTTGTAATACAGTTTTCAAAAGTGGAAAATCCAAGGAAAGAGGGGAAATTATCTTTAGACTGCTGCCCTTTACTTCTACGACAGCAGAGTTTGTATGATGTCTTTATTTTTGAGATACTAAATATTTAGCTCTGGAAATGCAGTAAGCCTGCTGCTGCTGCTGTCATTAGAATTTCATAAGGGTCCTGTCTGTAAATACAGTGCAGCTTAAACCCAAACACACATGCACATCTCCAGAGAAGAAGACAGACACAGGCCTGCTGATACATGAATGGAACGCTTTGTTTAACTAACACAAAAAATGTAAATGAATTGCAAAGGATGAAAACGAAGGGATTCAAAGGCTTTCTTGATTGCCTTCTTTAAAATGCCAAGAACTTAAGCTGGCCTTTCTTATCTTCCACTACAAGCGTGTGACACTTTAGGAGGTCTTTCTTATTGTACTATAATTCAGGGATTGTTCCAGCTCTGTGCTCCATGCCTTTTTCCAAAGGGCAGCCTGCAATGTATAATTCGGGTAATGAACAGCTGCATAATTTAAGGGTCGAGCTAGTAGGGCACTGTTCCTTATTTGTGTTGCTTTAGCGGTTGCCAAGATGTTCCAGGCCTCTTTAGGAATACAATTTTTTGACTGCTTTATTTCTCTCAGATGATATATGCTGGGGTTTGGTTGTGTTCCAGAAAGTGAGTTTTATCAGCAGAAGTACCAGAGCAAGCTTTTCTCTCATTTTACTCCAAAGGGCAACAGCACTGAGCTATAATGAGGTAATTTTTTTCCAGCCATGCACACACTGTGTTCTATCAGGCAAGGTTGTTTAAACCAACTCCTGTCCCTTTCCAAAGCAAGATAGACTCAATCACTGAGCTATCAAAGATATTTCCACAGTGCATCCCTCTCACACAAGGCCAATCTCCTAAACATTCAAAAGGGCCAAGCAAGGAGGCCCTTCAGGATGAAGACTGCATGCTGATGAATCTGTTGCTTTATTTATCCTGTCTTGGCAAGTTTTCCTTGTTTGTAAATAAAAGGTTTACCCTGAATTTCCTGTAAACTAAAGAGCATAAGGATGCATTCAGATAGGAAGAAAGCTGCCTGCTGTCAAAGCAACAGAGATTGCAATATCCACTGTTGTAAATACTCCTTCCGGTATCTTGAAACATAGCCTGAGCTAATCTAAACACAACTAGCATTTCTTCAGGGTGAAGTCGACTAGACAATATTAAGAGGAAAAAAAAATGATTTCCTCTCTTTAACTGTAACACTGTCCATCTGGGAGACAATCCTCAAATGAAATATAGTACCCACCCTGCTAGACAAAGCATGGAGGAAAATAACTACTAATTAAACAGGGCTTCATTTTGCAAGAAATAAATGAGTGTGGTCTTCCACTTGTAAGATGGTAAGCAGCTTATGGGAAAGAGATGTGACAGACCACAAAGACTAGGAATTGTCTGCAAACTGGCAGGAACAGTGATTTGCTGATGACCCAAATTATTTTCAGGCAGTTTGGCACATCTCTATTTGTCACACTTACACAACCAAGCCAAATGCATTTAATTAATAGGACACATTTTCTTTTCTTTGAAATAGGAACAAAACAGCAAGCATTTCTTGATTGCTGGAAAATACCCCAAACAGCAAGAATTATAATCCTCCTGCCATCATTTGTCTTCTGCTATCTTCTATGATTAGCACCCAGCCATTACAAACATTCCTTCTTGATGAGAAATGTTGTGGCCATGGAAACAATTTTTGCTGCAGGTTTTGTGGGCACACACGGAGACATTAGGAACATGGCTACAGAACTAAGCTGGGATGTACAATCATGCACGTTCTTAGTTTTTTTTTTCTCTCTTCACTCTGAATGCAAGGTGAAGATAGCTTGTCCTCTCTGAAGAAAAACCCTTTGGGACTGGGAAGATGGCTCAATGGTTAAAGCTCTTCTCTTGTAAGAGTGAGAAAGAGAATGTAAATGCACCCAATTCGCATGAAGACAGTAGGATGTATCTGTAATCCTGAGTTAGGGCTCCTATCTCAGAGCATTGGAAGTGGGGTCAGGCAACTACCTGAGATCTAATTGAATAGTGAGATTGTCATACTCAATTGTTAACAAACAAGGTTGAGAGTGGGGCCTAATACCTGGGGTTTGCTTCTGGCTTACACATTTTCACCTTGCCATGAGTGTACTTGCACACACATACATCATGCACAAACACATACATAATATACACACACAGACACTCCTATTAATTAACAATGGGGCTTCACACTATTACAAAAATCTTTAAAGCATAGTAGTTCATTTAAAGCAATGGCATTTCAGTGGCCCATAGTATTGGCGCAGCGGGGACATTCAGGATAGCACTTATGGAAATGCAGGAAATAGAGGTGTCACTCTAGAAATCCCTTCCTTTATAAGATAGACAGCAAAGTTTATGTTTTTAGAAAGCCCATGTTGGGGTCTCTTGTCTTTGATTCTAGTCAAAGTTCTTTCCCTAACTGGTGGTGTCAGGGAATCCGGTTGGCAGTTCACACCTCTGTAAAATAAATCCCCATGGATTCCAGTTGTTCTCCTACTTGTAGAAAGGCACAAATCACAAAAGCAGTGATGTTTTTATTAATTTTTAAGAAAAAAAGGAATGCAGTCCAAAGGCTAACCACATGAAAACAAACATGCTAATCTCACCAAAATAAACTCATTCTGTTGTATCAAATTTAGAATTACAAGCATGTTATAATTCTCACAAACCCTGAGAGCCTTTGCGACAAATGTATACATTTTTATAACTAAACATGCACCGTGCATTACAATTATAAGTTATAGTCAGCTATATAATTTTTATACACTGGTATAAAATTTACCTGGCACAGAAAATTTTAGAATGTCTCTGAAGAAAAATATATTAAACCTCACTTTCAATTGCCTACCAAGTGCATGTTAATGTGTTCGTGCTTTTGAACATATGCAATACACAAACAGAATGCAGGAGTGTGCTGCATTTACCTCTTGAATTTTAATCCTTTCACTGAGTTGCTCTGTTTAGGTGAAAAAAAAATATTGTTAGCAGCACAATTCCCTTATCATTTAGTGCACTTAAGATGGAAGAATGGTTCAGGCCTTCAGCTATTGAACAGATTACAAATTAGAAATCAAAACAAGTGTCAGAATGAGAACAAAGGGAATGAATCTCTCAGAATTGGACCACTCCCATAAAACTGGCTTCTGAAATCACCTGGAAACCAAATTCATCATTCCTTTCTACCTGTGTTCACTGAATATATTCTTCAAAACAATTGATATATGTAGCAGTATCCCAGGCACTTCCTATTGCCTTGTTACTAACCCTTCTATGGCTCTATTTGCCTCCTATTTAGCACTTACCCTCTGGCCAGCTTTTTGCAAGACACACAGCTGATCATGGGCTTTCAGCTCTTTCCACCTTGCTAATTTACCACTGTGCAAAATACTCTCCCCATGTCCTTTCTTTTCCTCTATCCTGAGCTGCCAGCTCTCCTTGAGCAACTCAGAAAACATTGCTGACAGTTTCTCCTACTAATCTGTGCTGTTCAACCTGAACTTGACCCAGGCTGTAGTTTAACAATTCCTTTAATCAGCACTTATTGACTCAAGGGACACTTCAACATGGTAGCTTTCCTTGGGCTTTAGTCCATATCTAACGACTTTATTGTTGGCAAATGGCACCTGACATTTAACTGAGAGTGTTAAAATAGTGTAGGTATTTTTGTTTGTTTGTTTGTTTTATTTTGTTTCTTTATCTTTCTTTTTCTTATTTCTTCAGAAAAAGGCAATATCTACTGTCCTTTTCCTAATTGTTACTAGGTTTTATTTTGCTTTTATTTTGTCACACCCCTGAAGTTTTTCTTGCTTACCATAATGCTGCTTTTTCTTTATCAGCAAGGAATCTCCACTTATCCCCAAACGCTACATACTACAGTAAATTCTGTCTTCTCCCATAGACTTGTTCCAGTTTAGAAATATTCAATAGCTATCTCATGACAAACACCACCACCAATAACAAGAGGACAAACAAAAAAGAAAAAAAACAAAGAAACAAAAATAAGAAATAAACTTTAGCAGCAAAAGTAAAATGGGTCTCACACTAGTGTTTCATCTCCATAGTGCTAACACAATGAAATATTCCTTTGCTTTTTAATAGTAAACTTCCCTAACCAAATGCCTAATAGATCTTATTTCCACATCATCTTTTTAATCTGTGAATCAGCACTCTGCCTTGGGTGGGAATTATTTCCTCAAGGCCATGTTGTCCACCATGTAAACAATTCTATTTCATTTCCTTTCAGTTGTGTTCCTCCTCTTGTGGTACTCACACTTTCTGTCATACAGTCCTACTTTCTCTTCTTTAGTGTGAAGTTCAGGCTGGAGTTTAAGCAGTTTATGCATCACTTAAATAAAGACAAAAATCTCAAAATTAGATGACAAATACATCTGCACATAAGAACTGTCTACAATATTGGCTCCTGGGATTACTATCGTATACTTTGCCCAGAATGCTCAAATGGCACAATTCTGAAAAACAAAGAGTCTAACAAGGTAGGAGCTGCATGCCTATATGTGAGTAAGGTCATATGAAGGCAAACAGCGAAAGAAGATATCCTATAGAAGCCAGCAGGCAGTTTGTGATGCGGGAAGGAATCTGGTTTTTATGAGGTCTCAAAATGAACATCTGTTATATCATCTGTAAGGTAAAAGTCCAAGCGCACTTTCCAGGTTTGAAAACCTACCAAAACCCACCAATCCCTGAGCACAAACCCCCACCAGTCTTTGAGCATGAAATGTCACCAATCTCAGTAAAGGTAAAAGGGCCAATGAAAGAGCACACTGCCACTGACTTGACCCCAGGACGGAGACCAAGAGTAAGAAAAAGAATCCCGGCAATCCCTGAGATTGTCCCAGAAATAGGTCACAATAATTCCACCAATCCCAGTCATCTCTGGAAACTTCTGTGCTCCCCACCACAAGAATATTATTTATAAAGCCTGCTTCTGCTGGGTTTTATAGAACTTCTGCTCAGTTCATTGCTGCTTCTTGCCCAAGTAGAGGCAGCCACCCTCTTGTGTTTCTACCAATGAATCTCGTGTGAGGTTTGTTCTGCATTGTAACTTTGTGATATTTCTTGGCTCCTGATTGCCAGGTTGCCTTTCTTCTCCGAGCTGTAGCATTTCCATTGGGAGATACTCCCCCTTCAGACTTGCTACCATGTCCACTGGAGAACTCTTTCTCCTCAGAGCTGTGACAATTATATAACCAAGTTCAGGGAGGTGTGCCTTTGATTGGGAAAGGATGACTTCAGTATATGCCTAATTCTTCACTTTGTTCTCTGTTTCAGGTTTCATAATCTTGTTGATGACAGACTTCTGGCACTACATATTTTCTGTGCTAAGCCCAAGTGTCTATGTCTAATTCATGGGAGTGAGAGGAATGTGCCTCCTACTTAGCATCTGACCATGGAATTATGCTTTAGGAAATTTAGAAAATATACCATAGCTTTGGCACATTGTTTGGCATTTGGAAAGCTCTTTGCACAGCAGGAGTCCCTGAAGTCCTGGCAGGCCTCTTAACTTTCCAGGTGCTGTTGGAACAACGTGCCAGTATCATCAACATAGCTGATGAGAATATCAGCCATCAGGGATAGTGTCACTGATGGAATTCTCCAATACCTGCTGCAACCTTCTTCTTCTACTTAGTGAGTGGTCTGATATTCATTTCTTAGATAGACCAAAGAAGTCAGGGAGAGAAACAGAGAGACTAGCCACAAGCTAGGAGGGAGGAACTCATGGAAGCTATGTATCTTAAGTGGTTGGAGGGGTTTGGGCAAGACAATCTCAGGTCCTGACTACTGACTTGATTGCACTTCATCCCTTGAAGAGTATAATCAGAAAAAATAATCCTAATTAAAAATATATGTCCCGGTTCTTTTCATGTTTTTCACTCTTGATTCCTGTCAGAATTAAAGGAAGAACCTCCGAAATAGACTACCCTAGTCATGCTTTCTAATCCACATTTTCCGCCGTGTCAACGTGAACCTTGAAGTACTTTTCAGATTATGCCATTCTTCTCTGTCTAGCCCTCCTCTCGCTGCACTTTAATCGTGGCATCTTTAAGAATCTTTAAGACTCTTCAGGATATTCAGAAAATTATCAAAGGGAAAGATGTTGTTCTTGCTGAGCAGCTTGTGCATTGTTTCAAAGATAATGAGGCAGCTGGGTATATCCAAGATGGTATACTGTGCAACCCACAGGGCAACCATTCTCATATTAATAATGATGGAAATTAGCAGCAGAACTGTCAGCACTGAGCATTGTCAGGAACTTGATCAGCGCTGACCCTATGCTAATGTCTCTCATCTATACTTCCACCACATCCTCTCTACAACCTCTTCATTTAGGTGTCAGAATTATTCTCTTTGACAACATAAGTCAGAGTTGATATATATGCCCAGCAGGCTTTGAGTACCTTGAGTAAGTTCATTTAAAGAGACTTAGAAGATAATGGACTTGCGATGGAAGCCAATACTGCACAGGAACTTAGATGTGCTCAGGGCTTTCGTGGGAGGATTCTCCGGCTGCAAGCCATGCCAAAAGTCTCCAGTCATGAAGCTACTTTTGTATTTATCAGAAATTACTTATTCGTGATCCATTTAGTGCATCTAATCAGGGAAAGGAAAAAAACAGAGGCATTTAATTTATCTTTAAAGAAAAATATTGTATTTTCTTTAATTTGGTGAATATTTGTGAAATAATGGAAATGATTACAGAATTTCATATTTTTCAAGCACGGTGGGGTGACAATTAAATTCTAGCACTGGGCTCAATTAGTTGACATGGCTTTGTTAAATTCTCACATAAAAACATTAGGTATTATTTCCTAAACATTTCACGTGAAAAATTAAATTTTAAAGAGATTAATGAGCTTGAATCACGTTATAAAGGCAAAAACTAGCTACTGCATAGGACTGAAAACTACACCTTCTCAATATGAATGCTCTGCTCATTATCAGCCTTCACAATCAAAATACAAGTTACATTTAACTGATGCATACCTTTCTTACATTGCATTTATATCTTTCCTTTTAAATTATACTTAGCTCTATACATTCTAACAATCTCCAATCTCCAGAGAATTTCCTTTTTTTTTTTTGACAGGCTTTCTCTGTGTTAGCCTTGGTTGTCCTGGACTCACTTTGTAGACCAGGCTGGCCTTGAACTCACAGTGATCTGACTGCCTCTGCCTCCCAAGTACTAGGATTAAAGGCGTGCACCACCACGCCCCTCCCCCTGAGAATTTCTTAACTTTAAAACAAGATAAACAGCTCATCTTTGCCTGTGTGAAAGTTATCTTGATAACTGTTTAGAATGCTTTTGACTTTTTACAAATTCCAAATAATGTATTCTCTGAGTCTTCTAGCCCTAACACATGGACAAAGCTGAGGTTGCTTAAGCTTACCTCAGATATTACTGCAAGCTGGGGCTTCCAAGAGCAAGGTGAAGCTTCATCCTGACACTGTTTTCATGCCTTACAGGCAGCCACTATCTCCCTCTGTGCACAGAGACACATCTTTCTCTTCACTGGCAGAGGCTGAGAGTGAGTGATCTCCTGTTGTTTTCTCTTAGTTTTTGCCTGTTCCTCCTAAACTGATTTAATATTAATTCTTCCTTGAGAGGCAATCTTTCTAACTATAGCCATACTGATAGTTAAAGCTCCACATATTAGTTCTAAGGAGATATAAATATTTAGCCTGGAAAACAAATAATTCAGTCACTGGCCTTCAATAATATATGGCACAAACAGTTGCGAAAAGAGCTCAATAGAGCTTGCAATTCTAAAATAAGACATTCATTGTCACAAGCATCTGGCAACCTACAGATGGATCACAGCTCTGAGGAAAAATAAGTGAATAATTCTTCCATTCTGACCTATCTGTTAAATGATAACAATGACCTAATGCAGCTATGATCAATACAAATGTACATACAGGCTGTAAAACAGCCTCTGTAACCAGGGGTGTAATCCTCCATTTCACAGATTTGAAGAGCCAATCAATTAAATGCTGGATAAGGTCAGATAATATTGATCCAAGATTCAATGCAATCCCTTCCTTTATTTTGATTGTGCGTTCTTTTATTTTGATTTTGTGTGTGAGTGTATGCCTGTGTGTGTGTGTGTGTGTGTGTGTGTGTGTGTGTGAGAGAGAGAGAGAGAGAGAGAGAGAGAGAGAGAGAGAGAGAGAGAGAGAGAGAGAGAGAGAGAGAGAGAGAGAGAGAGAGAGAGAGAGAGAGAGAGAGACAGAGAGACAGAGAGACAGAGAGACAGAGGGAGAGAGAGAGAGAGATCTAAGCATATTTTCCTTAAAATAAATTTTTCCAGCAGTGGCACTTACATATTGGTAGAGAGAGGTCCTTAAAAAACATAATGACTTGCTGGCACAGAAATCGATAGTGTTATAAAACCTTGAAGGCAGGAACAGTTGAAAATAAAAATATTAATGCCTGAACTTCAAGAGCATACTTAAAAAGCAGAATTTAAGAGAGGCTTATTGCTGGGGGGAGGCAGACAGCGCATACATCAACTCTGACAACTTCCCACAGTGTACGGATGAGTGTTGAAAATAAAACAACACACGGTGCTATTGATGCAGTGTTCTCTGCCATTTTTTCACTCAGGTCTGATTTTAACATAATCTTGGGTTATTTCCTAAAATATAGCATTTATGTTCATAAAATAGATTGTGTATATACATAGTCATTTACCCTCTTCTACTTTTCTGTTTTAAATTATATTATCTTTTACCTGTATATCTGGTAAATTGTTCAATATTTTATTTGATAATGTAAATTAAATGTAAAATTACCATAATTATTTAATCCTGAGACATATTTTAATTTTTGTACAAACAGAATAAAATGTTTCTGTTTGTGTATTGTGGGGGTAGGAACATTTTGAGTCTGAAATTTTAATCTCTGATGTGTGTATTTTCCTTTATGTGGAAGATAGAAGTATTTGCCTCTGTGCTTTTATCTGACTGTGTCCAGGAACTAGTAAATAGAGAATTGTAAATATTGTATGCTTGGAGGAATTCCATCTGGCACAATTCATTCTCTGGGTGGCTAAACATTCTGGTAAGACAGAAAATCCTCTTGTTAGCACTCCTTGTTAATCTAGGAACAAACAAAAAAAAATGCTTTCGGTAGGTTTGGGTGGTATTTTAAGGACACCAAATCTCATTCCTCTTTTCATTACTCTCGCTTACTTCATTCATAAGCATGTGCCTCGGTGGTCTCAGAGGCTTCTATTGTCTTTATTTTTGTTTCTAACTAATCCTTCTACACCAAATCCCTGAAAGAATAAGTTTAAGTATCAGTTTCTCTCTGATTTTTCTGAAGAATTTGTTTTTGTACCTCTGAAGTCTTTTTGTTATGCTTAAGGAAGCTGAGATAATCTTTTAATCATTTTTTAAAGGCAAAATAAAATATAAAGTAAAGGTTTTGTGCTGAGGAGATTGCTTAGCTCATAAAAGGCTTATTGGACTGACAAACCTTAGGATCTGAAATCAAATTCCATGACCAAAATAAAAATAGCTAAGTGCAAGCAGTTGATCTGGGAGAGAGAGGCTTCAGTGACTAGCTCTAGGTTGCCTGGGAGACTGTGTCTCAAAAACTTAAAGTAAGGCTGTCAAGGTGGCTCAGTGTTGTGAGGACTGAGCGTTCCTCTTTCCATCAAGGCCCACAATTCCCTCATGATCTCTCCACAGGAGATACCACAGTTACAGGACTGTGTTACAAGGTAAAGGCATATTTTACCATTCAGTCTACCTGCTGTGTCCATATATGAACTTTTTTTATTTCCTCAATTGAGTAACCATTTAAGCCAAGCAGACACTACCTTAGTGTTTAATCCCTGTGGTTGATTGATAAACAATTGTAGTTGAATGCCTTTACACATCTATTCTACATTTGCAAATTCACTATGGTAGAAAATTTTTTCACTCAAATAACAACAACAACAACAATAATAATAATAATAGTAATAATAGCGTTCACTTTGTAAACATTGATAGACAAGGTTGTTCACAAAAAATATATGATTTTTATAGTTGAAGTTATCAGCATTGTGCATTTCAGAAGTGACTGCTTTGTATTCTAAAAGCCACATTCTCAGATTTATTTTAAACAATTTATTTTTATTTATTTATTATTTTCTTTGCATGTCTGTGCATTTTGTTGGGACTTGTCTAAAATAGTTGCTGAGGCTTGGGCTGTACTACTGTGGAATGTTGTCACAAGAATGCTGTGGTGGGTATTAGAGAAGAAAAGGCCATGGTGTTAGAGCAACTTTGTTCAGGCTTGAATTATAACACTGTTGGCATCTGAGTTCAATGCTAATGAATCAAAAATATATATTAAGTAAGGTGCCTTTCACCATAAAACAAGATTATATAGTGACTGTTTGATAAAAATATGGTGAGTAAAGGTTCAAGGGATCCTAACCTTGTATTTCCTGAGAGAGCAACGATTAAGCATTAGCAAAGTTAGTGTTCTTTGTGAGTTTATGGAACGTTACTACTGAAAATAATGAGAACTGACTATGCACCTCTTAATCTATTCCTGTGAGAAAAAATGTCAATGGATACGTAGACTCCCAACCCATGTTGTCTATGAGTAGAAAAAACCCTTTCAGTGTGTAAAGCCAACCACCCTGCAGTTAGACATTAGCAAACATGTTAAGTAGCCAAAAGTGTTTAGTAAATGCAAAAAAGGTATAAATCAACATATACCATATATAAAGTTGACTTAATACAATAAATATTTTCTTTGCATTAAAATTTTTTTCTATGAAACAAGAACAAAAGTTAAGGCTTTTAGAGCTTTCAATTTTATTGATGAGTTGAAATTTTGATGCTTGAGAACATTTAAAGTTAAAGCCTTAAAACTATATGAAACATTTAAAACTCAAATACCAATTAAGCCTTCCTGAGTCCCTGAAGCACCTACACAAAATCCTTGTACTTTAAAGGTTAGCTTAAAAACCATGCTTTTAAGAGTCCACTTCTTTAGGCCTTTGACATAGTCATTAGTTTCTACAATATACTTCCTTTTCTGAATCCTGAATTGGATTTCCAAGACATGCCATCCTCATCTGTATTCTAAACCATTACCTACACTCAGACCTCTTTTTCTATACTATAATGCCTTGATTTGTTTATTCTACCAACTTAATACTTGCAGTCTGTTTCACTTTGAAGAAATACAAACACACACACACACACACACACACACACACACACACACACACGCACGCACACACACACCTACCATCTACAAATCATTTTAAAGATGAGACAGGGACAGAACAGATTCAGATAATTGGGAGCAGAACAGGTGGACCAAGTTCAGTCTCAGGAAACTAAGAACCGTTTCCTAAAGACAAAACACACTGTGGTCATTATTTTTCTAGTGAGTACAGTTTCTCACTAGAAAAAAATATATGCTAAGCATTTAGTATATGACATAAAGCTTTTTTTTGTTTGTCAAGCACTATGTATTCTACAAAATTGTTCTTGCACTCCTCCTGTGATAATATTTTTGTTATTATGTATCATTTGTACTCATGGAAGCCTAAAGACACCTACTGAGTAATCCCTAATGATCCTTGGGTTAACACCCTATAGGCTGGAATGCTAGAATGGTGGTGGCTCTGGTGGTGAAAGCATGGATGAGGCAGCTTGCACAGGAGAGTAGGAGAGCTGACCCTGACAACTGCCGCGTTGGGTGAGCTAGTCTGAGTAGTGACGAAAGCTCCACCTGGTGGTGCAGCTGCAGGAGAGCCGGTGAGCTGATCAACTCAGCTACCTCCCAGGGCCATAGGTAGAGTTGCCCTACACCAATTTCTATCTCATCTATGATCTCCTGGAGTACATAAAAGGGACACTTCTGCAGATCCAAAAATTGTAGGATCTCCATGAAAAAGGGCAAGGCTCATATTTGACCATGTCCCCTGGAGGGGAAGACCTGGTGGCACTCAGAGGAAGGATTGCAGGTTACCAAGAAGAGACTTGATACCCTATGAGCATATTCAGGGGTAGGAAGTCCCCCTCAGTCACAGTCATAGGGGAGGGGAATAAGGGGAAAATGGGAGGGAGGAAAGACTGGGAGTATACAAGGGATGGGATAACCACTGAGATGTAACAAGAATAAATTAATTTTAAAATGGGGGGGGGGGAAAGGGCAACAACGGTATATCCGGGAGGAGTCACCTTAAGAAACCAGATACTTGGAAATATACCAATGACTCATTTCAATGAACACTGGCAAGTAAAGATGTGTGGACAAAATGTATACTATGTGGCACAGTATGACACACTAGAGCTTCCATGACAAGATTTTTTTTTTTTTTAATTCTCTCATTTTACTTTATTGGGATATAGGTTGCAAGGGTAGAGAACAGATACAGAGGGCCTGAGGCATGAGTGAGATCGGGGTACATGATGTGAAATTCACAAAGAATCCACACAAAGTTTTTAAATCTTTTGAGCCAGAAATTTTCAACAGGATAAAACAGAAAAAAATGACAGCCAACTAGGAAAAAAATTCCCCTCTACCCTGGCCACAGCAGAAAGGAAGTTCATTGTCTACCAGAGCATATGAGTGAAATAATATAGTTCCTTTAAAAAAAAAAATTGAAGCCAGTGATAGCATCAGGATCTCATATCTCTTGTAGCAACCCTTACTACAAAGCAGAATTACACATTGTTGCATTGACATCTGACTATTTGGTAAATTCCATCTCTACCAAATTGCACATAGATACAACCTCATAGTATTAATTCTTGTTCCACAGCTAATTCTAAGTGTCTTCCACGAAGAATATCTGTTATCTCATGAACATTGTTTATTATATGCTTTGATTAAGACATATCTGTATATGCTCATAACAATCTTACACAACTGAAAACAGAAAACTTAGCTTTAATCAACCTCATGGTGGGACACATATTCTGTTTGGGTATTAGCACTTGCATTTCATACATATTCAATATCTCATGTTTTATAAAATATCTCTGAATATTCTTCAATAAGTTTATTACCAAAGAAAGCTCAGAAGTTTTAAAATTGTATTGCAGTAGTAAATGAAATAATCATGGTGCTTCTGTATCTAGCATAAAAGTGTTAATCAGTAATATACTCTGAGCAATACAATAAGAATTATAATTCTAATTAAAATTAAAATTTGATACAATGAAAGCAATGCAATTAAATAGCATACCAGGATTCAGTTTAGGTTTATGATCATAGAATAATGCTTTGACATAACTTTATCATTTCTCTAATCTAATAAGCAGTAAATTATTCATAATTTTAATTTAAACAAAACTAATTACAAGAAAATATCAGTTTTAGTAAATGTTGAAAGCATGATCACTTTAGTTTCAGTATAGTACCTTGGAGAGAATGCAATTATTTTCTTTATTTTTATGATCCTTTCTCTAGAAATAAACTATTTAAAATGTTAGCCCTAGGTTACTTGCTGTTATGTAGCTATTGTTACAGAGATATGCCAACAACAGCTAAACACCTCAGGATTGAGGAACAGAAGCCAACTATTACCAGCTTTTGTTTCGGGAGGGGTCCTTTTCAAATTGGAGAGCTATTTTAAAAGAGAAGCTCTTTTTGGAACTATACAATTATTAAAACTAATTCTAAGAACAGTGATAAACATTTATGGAAAAGTGCTTTCAGCGTATGCAACACGTTTTCAAATACTGGTTTAGACTGAATTTGCTGTTACATCACCTGCAATACAGTTTTCTGGCAGCTATGTTTTTAACATTGTTGGAATCTGTCCTCTATGTGCAATCCTGTGCTCCTTTCTCTCTCTTTGATATGTCTCTTGCCCCTCCTATTTTGGGGTGTGTTTGTTGGATTGTCTACGTTATCTATCGTGTAAAGATAAGTGACCTTTCACAAGGTGATTTATAAATAGAAGTTCTTAAAATGTTAATGAAACCCACATTCACCTCAGTATCACCCTTTGTACTTACTTCTCTCTTCCATGCTTTCAAATTTAATCAAGCCTAAGGAATTTTAAAGGGGTCAAATAAATTCCTGAAAGAAAGACGGGATTCTCATTAAAGCTGTGATGTAATTTCATAGTTTCATTGTAAAATCATTGGCTCGATTTTATTTGCTTAAGATAATAATTCAATATCTAAAAATTCAGAAAAATGCTTTCATATTTTGTCTTTTTTCTTTCTGAAAGACATTTGAGACACACTGATGGTCTTTTAGCTTGAAGGAATATCAGTATTCCACCAGGGCTGTTGATAGTCTTCATTAACTATAACATAGTTAAAATGTAGCACCTGCAATAAATCAAAGAACTGGAAGATTGCATTAACACTTATGACAGTCACCAATTTTGGTGGGTGTTGGTTATTTTTTTTTCCTCCCTAGAATTCCAGGGTCATCACTCATAATAGTGAAAAGTATAGCATAAAGGGGAAAAAATTCAGAATGTTCCTAAAAATAAAATAGAAAGCCCCCAGGAGCCCTTTCAGAACAACAATAAAAAGTATTGCTAGCTGTAAAATTTGTAAGCAGGTTCCATCCTGTCAGCACGGAAACAATGAAGATGAATTACATTCTCACAGAAACACTGGGCCTGTCTAGTAACAGTGGCAAATCTACTACAGGAGAACAAAGCCAAACTATGTCTTCTGTGTCATGAGTTGAAGGTGTCAGAGCAGTATACTAGGAATTAAATTAAACACAAATAACACCTTTAAAATGCTCTCTAAGCTGATCCATTTAGTTTGTTTACTTGGGCATTGTTTGAGTGACCAGGTTTTCCAATTATTCAGATGTCTTCTGAGCTTATCAAGAGTAGCATGCCATTACATATATGTATGTATTTAAAATAGATGAGCATGAGTTCAAATGATGGCAGCTATTTATATATCTCCCTTATGTGTGGTGAGATAAACAAGTTTAGTCTCCATGTGGCTAGCTCTAAGGAAAGGTGCTTTTGTTTTAAGGAAAGACATTTGGTCTATGTGGGAGAGGTTGGCAGCTGGTGTGAAGTGTTGGAGAGGAGAGCGCACAACCAACTACCCACCACAGAAACTCCTTTGCACAAGAAATGACAGATCTGTTTTGCATATGTCCTTGTTTCATGCCCTTGATATTAGTGTGATCACTGAAAAGACGTGCTGCTCAAATGAGAAATATATGGATAGGGATTGTTTTTGCAAGTGTTGATGCCCACCTTGATAGCAAGCTGTAAGTTTAATAACAAAGTCTCCTATCCTAAGCCAAGGTCACCCTATCTAAAATGAAACTCCCACCAGCAGCTGAATGGAAAGGGTGTTTATTAAAACTTAAGTGTGATTCTCAGAGGATGTTTAGGAGTAGAAGATGCCTATCCTCTGGTAAAACAGCTTGCCTTTTAAATTAAATTTAAAACTCAAAGGTTTTCTAACTTGTGTGTTTATGAATGTTAATTAAAGAAGACATCAAATAGTTTGAGCAATTACATACAGTCTTGACAATATTTTGAAGTTGCTTTCCTTTTTCTGGTATTCAAATTTTCTACCTTTAAGTAATGGCTGTGGCTTGAATCAATTGTACATTAAAAAACTGAAGGTAATACTGAGTTATCTGAAAATCACTTAGAATTGACATAATTCATGCCTGAGTCTCAATGATTGATTGCATTAAAGCAGAGTAGAACTCAAGGTGAATGGAAATAAATGTTGAATGAAGGCTCCTTTTAACTTCATCAATAGCTTTCTAATACATCAGATTTCTGAGTTGGAGGAGCACGTAACAGGAACTAAATCACCAGCAATTACCTCACACTAGATAGGTATTTGTGTGAGTACCCAATGAGCTCTAAATCCATGCTTTTCCCAGATGAGCTAATTTTGGTCGGAAAACCATTGAGAAGAATGGGTCACTGAGAGTAAACGAAGTGGGACAGCCACTGGGTTTCCTCAAGTGCTCTCATACACCCCAGTGTATGATAGCTGATGAGGTAATCTGCATAATAACATGGCCGTAGTGTGTTTCTGCTAAGTCAATGGGGCATTCACTATATACAAAAGCACCATTGGCATCTATTAAGGGGACCAGATCTACAAATTCACAATGACTATACTCATCAGAAAGAAAGACTGGTGAACTAATCTCATAATTATAACCCTTTAACCCTTCACTGGGAAATTTTTGTCTTTTGGCAGTAAGATAAACATCATTCCAAATGGAATCAAATTAAAGAGTTCGAATGTGTGTCTGTAATTATTTGCACATGTGTGTTTTTGGGATTAAAAATGTGTAAATAATTATTATTTCTGATTAATGAATCCAGTGCAAATCTGTTTAGAACATTATGAAGTCAGTGCTCATATGGATCTAGTTATATGGTGAAGGTGATTTAATTAGGTAGTAATCACAGCATTGAACATTTATGTCCTTACTTTCTTTTACCTGAAAGATCTCTCTCTCTCCCTCTCTCTCTCTCTCTCTCTCTCTCTCTCTCTGTGTGTGTGTGTGTGTGTTTGTATGTGACCGAGAGAAAGACAAAGAGAGAGAATCTTAAAAGTTGACCTATTAGTAACAAAAAGATGCCTGAATAATGTTCTAATTGTTCTTTTTTAATTAATATTTTATTTATTATCATTTATTCACATTACATCCTATTGTTGTCCCTGTCTTCCACTTCCTACCCTTGCTCCCCTCTCCAGCCCATTCTCCTCCCCAGGCCTCTGTTGGGGGGGTGGGAGGGCTCTTCTCCCACAGGCTGGCCACTCTTAATCTGGTCTCATCAGGGTAGCCTGCATCTCCTTCCTCTGAATGCCTGCAAGGCTGCCCTGCCAAGGGGCAGTTATTAAAACATGTTTATGGCATTAACTCTCTGAACATGCCCAATCTGGTCTGATCTTGGAAGCTGAGCAGGGTTGGGTCTGGTTAATACTTCTAATTTCTATAGTCTTACCTTGGTGGACAGCTATGGATAACACTTTACCAGGCATATATTTCATCTGCCTTAGTTCTCACGCCATAAAAATGCTACTACATAAGTACATTTATTTTTCATGGTTCCTTTTGTATAAGAAAATTCTTTTCAATTTTTATTTTTCATTTTACTTGACTGAAAACCAACACTTTCAATGTTAGGTAAATTAAATATGCAATATATATCACTTTTAACTCTAGCACTCTTGAGGCAGATGCAGGCCGATTTTGAGACTTCTCAGCTGAAGCACAGCCTAGTTTACAAAGTGAGTTCAAGAAAGTCAGGTACATAATAAGACACAATCTCAAAATAAAATAAAATAAAATATCTAGTATATTTGTATCTGTTAAGTCAGTCCTTTAACAAGAAAGATAGAGAAGATCTTAAAGATCAAGATTGCCCAATAGAAAATTCCCCTTAATGATTTTCCTAAAATCTTTTGAGAAATGTATGTTTTAGGTTCAGGGGAAATGAAAAGTGGTAGAACTATAAAATATAAGAAACAAATATATAAACTAAAAGTTAACTATTATAAAAGAAAAACTTGGAGGAGTTATCATAAAGTGTACATGCTGATAATATAAGAGGGGTTTTTATAAAAAAAATATTTCACATCTTTTTTGCTTATTTTATAGATTCAAGACAATCTTTACAGAAAATTCTAGAGCCAAATTATGTAAAACCCAGATGGCAGAGATCAACTTGTATTGAATTTCATATGAGAAAATGTACTTAAATATGAATGACTATATTTGTACATGCGAACATATTCCTTTCATGCATAATGCATCCATTCTTGCATGTCAGTGTACACATCTCCATGAACACACATTGGGACTTCGCATAATGATGTTGGGCCTACTACTTTTGCAGTTTCTAAAGAAACAAAGTTTGCTTTCTCACTCTTTATATAACTTTTGTGCTTATTTTACATAAACACATTCATACAATGGAAAGAGTTTGAAAATTTTTCCTTGAATTGAATGCCCACAAATACCCAAATACATTTATCCAGGGGCCAGAGGAAGGTAAGCAGCCATAACTCTGGAACTCTGACTAACCTCATGAGAAATCTGAAGTCTCAGGAACTTGTTCATCATCTCTGCTTTAGAAATGACCGCAATTAGTGAAGGTGTACATTTTTTTATATGTACAGAAAAGTAGATGAATGCCTTAGAGTCTGTAGCAGATACTTACTCTCAAGACAGAGAATTAGTAAGTTCATTTTAAATATTCTTGCAGAATTAACACAGCTAGGATATATGTAGAAAATTTTAGGGATATCTTGTTTCTATCTGTTGTGCCAAATTATTGAAAAATAAATATACCATCACTGTGCATAGAAAGTGGAATGAGTTAGAGAATCAAACCTCATTTCAGATTATAGAAGGAAAAAATGTTCTATGCAAAAGGAAACCTTGAAGGCAAAGAAATACTACTTTTTTCTTCCTTCAAAAAGTAAGGTGCAGAATGATTTTCTTGCATTTTTTTCTGCAGAGTAGATCTAAAGATTATCCTGAAAACAAGAATGAACACAATTTTACTACAGTCAGTGAGACTGCAAGATTTGATCAGCTACAGACTCTTGTTCTAATGCTGTCAAAACCAGAGAGACTCAGAAAGTGTTTCTCCAAAACCCTTCTACTATCTTATTTCTGAGGCTCTGCATTCCAGTGCTGGTAGTGCATTAAAAGGGCCAGTTTTCACTAGGATTGCCTTCTCTAGGCATCTCCCTTTCCATTATCATTATAGGGAAGGGAAACAAGTAAACTGAATTAATTTCATTGGGGATGCACAGAGCAGGGCTGAGATAAAGCTCATTTTACGGGACTTTCCCAGATGTTGTATTCTGGTTTATCATAAGGCAAAAGTGAAATTCCTATAGCAGGAAGACTGCAGAATGACAAGGTTCTTCTTTAGAGAAATGTCACTTAATGGATCTTGTAGTCCAACTGATGTGCCACCTCTGGAGAACATGGTTGTCTGACAGTTATTTCTGAGTCATCTCGCTGTATTTGAAACAGTTGGTACTCTCCCTTAGACACTTGTCAACATGTACAGATGATGTTTTAACTGGCACATTGTCACCAACTACCTCACACTGGGAAAAGCTGAGTAGCTGTGAAAAATATGACTTTCAGTTGCAGAGAATTGGAAGACTAGTGACAGAAACAGACCTGTTCAGTATATGTCATTTTTTAAAACTGTGAATATTGTATGAATGGACAATCAGTTGCACATATTTGTTTTGTCCTTTTGGTACCCTAGTAAATAGTTTAAAGGAAAAAGACTTGTTAGTCAAAAATAAAGAAAAAAGTGATCTTTGCTTAATAGGAGGAAAACACATAGAATTAATTGATAAAATATTTTATCTAAAGTATCACCCACAATTTTTATCTTTGTCATTTTCCCTTTTGTCTTTGAATCTGTGGCTAATATGTTATGGATAAGTTATAAGGTTCTAATGACTGTTATCTAATAAATTATTAAGTTTTAAAGTTATGGGGCATCAATAAGATCAAGACCTATAAGCCACACAAACACACGTATTGTTATATTTGTATCTGAAATATCCCTATATTTTATGTGCTAAAAACATGATCTCAGTGTAGTAATATTCAGACATAAGACCTTGGGAAGTGAATGGATCATGACAAGTTTGACTTCATTAACCCAATGGTAGGTTCATCATTCTACAGAATTCTGGGAAATGATGGAAACTTAAGAGTTGAAGTCAGCCTTGGGAGAGTGCTGGGGGGGGGGGCGGTTAGTTTGTATCTGGTCCTTTTCTCTCACTCTCTGTTTATTTGCTACCTGAAGATGAGCCACTATCTTTGTCCTACACTGTAATCCCCGCCATGATGATCTGACTCACTGAGGTCTGAAACAATAAAACAAGCTGATCATGGACTGAATCCAGAGACAAACGAGGTCTTCATCCTTTGCACTGAGTTTTCATGCATTTTTATCACATCACTGAAAACTAATGCAGGTGTCAAGATGGAAGATTATCAGAAAAACTTCCAAAATCCAAGTTTGTCATTACTAAAATTTTTAATTATTTAAATATGCATATAGTAAAGGTTTCTAACAAGTATTTTAATTCATGAAACAAATGTGAAATATGTATAAAAGCATTAAAAATATGAAAGAAAAGTCCAGTATTTCTTGAGATTCTTTAAAGTTTATAAATTATATATATTTATATTTTGTGCATAAAGTCATATATAATAAGCATATTCATACATTTTATGCATATGTATGTTTTTCTGATGCATGCATGCCTGTCTATTCAACATGTGTATGCAGTTCCACAGAGGTCAGAAGAGATAGATCCAGTAGATCTGGAGTTATAGATTATTGTGAAGCACCATGTCAGTAAACCTTTACAGAAGGGTAACTGTACAAAATAAAAATTTGTTAACTACAAGGTCAGTAAAATGTCTACCTTTTTGTTAAGTTGGTGAAAATCTTTCTGATAAGTTTTAGAAATAGTTCTGGAAGGCAATGGCATATTGTAAAGTCAAAATCAACACAACCTCTAGATTAGATTTGACTGGCAAGAAATAACATATAAATTAAAAAACCACACATTTGCAAGATTGGAAAGTATACCTTTTTTCTAAAACAAACCTGAGAAAGTTCAAAGATTTTTCTGCAGCTTGGGTGTGTTTACAAGTGCACTTGGGAGTCTGTCTAAATGCTTGCATCTGCAAAGCATAAATGTGTCTTAATTACAGGTTTTTTAAGGGTGAACATCTGTGCCCTTTCCTGCAACTATATAGATACTTAGATGATTATTGGAGAAGGCTGTGTGGTTAAATTTGTACACTGTTCTTGCTAATTCACTTTATTTAGTATAAATCAGAAATATTTAAAGGTTTATCTGTATCACTTTGACATAGCGTTTCATACTGACATAATTTTGTTTTCTGTAATTACTTTGCAACACAAAATTAGAGTCAGATCAGTTATTTTAACCAAATTTGCCTTAAGAAAATTCCAGTTGTCCTTTTATTTTTCGGAAGTCCAATGTATTCTTGTATACCTATTAATGTCTCTGTGGTTAAGGTAAAAGTGCACTGACACTAATATTCTGAAGTTATCATTTATCATGGTCCTCATTATGTAAATAATTAAAATTGTGCAGACAAATACATTTGCTTTGTAGTCACAAGCCTAAACGAGTAAAGGTAACTGGCCTTAGATGTACCAATGTGTCATTTGGGCTTAACAGAGAAGCTCAAAGTATGGGAGTATGTGAAGCTGAGCTGGTTGGAGTCCAGCAATGAGTACCTGTGGTCGAAAGACTAGTTTTGGTACGTTGACAGTATGGTCTAAAGTCTTTGAATCTACTAGAGATGACATTGCTTCATCCAAATCTTAGAAATGAACATTCTGCAGAAAGCAATGAAGGCATATTCTTTAGTTAGCTCAGTCACATGCTGCATTGGCATAACTCCATCAGAAGTGCAAGTTAAAAATACAAAAGTACCTTGAAAAGATCAAGTTACGAAGTTTTACTGAGTTACCAGTAGCAGATATCTCAGTGACTTGAAAGGATGGAAGTGACATTCAATGATGAGGCACATGCCTAGCATCCATGAGTCACAGTTCCATTTCCATCAGCCAAGTGATGCTTTCACCAAATTGACCAAGCCTAAAACAGGTTTATGCCTGACCTAGGCCTTGGGCCACCTCACTCTCAGTGCAATTAGTTCTGAAAAGTTGCATTTGAAAAATGTTTCCTCTGTCTCTTTGAGATATGAGTTTTATTCTACAAGGTGTACTTTTCTGAAGGACAAAGAAGGCATCTGTTTAAAATATAAAAATCATGAAAAATACGGCCTGGTTTCTGTGGGAGACTCTGTGTCTAGACTCTACTCTCAACAATTAGCCAACACAGGTGGCTTCCCATACACTGCTTCTTCATCAAGCTATCTTACTTAGACCAACCTGCCATAGGAATTCTTATGGCTTTTCCTTTAACTCACTCTCTGTAACTTTAGGAGAATTCTTTTGACAATCTTCCACATTATAACAGCATTGAATAGTCTTTCTTATTTTTGACTAGTACATATTATAATTCCAACAACTGTTACTATTTCTTACAATATAGGAATTCAAATCACACATGCAACTACAAAGTTGATCTTCTTTAATGGGTAAATAAAAAAATAAATTTTTGCTATCAATATTAAAAAGAGTGACGGACATAGCTTAGTGGTGCAACATTGGCTGTTTCTAGCATGAAAGGGTCAATCTGTTTTTAGCCCATATACCCTCTTCTTCACCAAAATTATAGCAGTGATCATGGCACAGAATTCAGAATATTTATTTAATATTAAAATGTTATTTCTCGGTATAAAGATATATTTATATATACATAATTTGAATTTGAATTTAGCACAAATGTGAGAAATTTCTAAACTCTCTTTGAGATAATCTTTCTTTAGTCATATTATACGATATCATTTTTAAATCATTGATTTTAGAGAAATTCACTCTGAAATGAAGTCAAACAAAAGGGAAAAAGATAATAGTTCATTCAGTTATATTCAGGTCATCTTTTGTTTATAACACATTATTAAGATCTTTATCAAATGCTTAGATACTGCTTCTTCTTACTCAAAGGTTATAATTTAGATAAATATTTGTCTAGCTTTCCTTATTCTTTGTCTCTACATAAAAAATTGTATATTTTGATGAAGTTTTTGTTATGTTAATTAAAGTGTTGCTTTTTGTTGGGGGATAAATATACAAACATATTTTGTAAAACTTTGACTGTGTTTGTTTAATGTGTTAAAATGTGTTCCAAGAAATGCATCCTCAAACTAAGGCACCAGCCAAGGACAATACAGGTGGTAAAATTTAAACCCCTACCCAGATCTAGCCAATGGTCAGAACAGTCTCCACACTTGAGTGGAGAGAGGGATATGACTTTCTCATGTACTCTTCCCCTGGAGGGGGAGACCTGGTGGCACTCAGAGGAAGGACAGCAGGTTACTGAGAAGAGACTTGATACCCTATGAGCATATACAGGGGGAGGTAATCCCTCTCAGGAACAGTCATAGGGGAGGGGAATAAGGGGAAAATGGGAGGGAGGGAAGAATGGGAGGATACAAGGGATGGGATAACCATTGAGATGTAACAAGAATAAATTAATATTAAAAATAAATAAATAAAACTACTGACATCAACAGGACCTGACAAATCTTCTCTTTAATTTTATTTGTTTTAGAAATAAAACAGAGTTAAAACATGGACAGTCAGCTTAAGACACCTTGTAAGCAAATGTGAACAGTATGATTGTTTTATCTTTTAAGATAATGATCTTTTTATATAAGCATATGTTGTGGTTTATGTGTATGACTCCTTTGGGTGCTCAGAAAAAAGTTTCTGGTACTTTGCCTAAAAGTTGTATAGTGTTCATGCTCAAATGAAAATTCCATGCAATACCTTTCACTTAATTCCATCCTATTTATCAGATATGTACATATCATGACCTGTAATAAATCATGAGAAACTCTTCCTTCCACAATGTTCATGCTATCTTATTTGCTAATTTATTCCCTGAAAAAAATTCGTTGATTGCTGAGTGTATGGATGGTACTCTGCAGTGTAATAGAGAAGATGAAATGACAAGAACACAGGCATATTCTGCCCTCAGGCACCAAATTGGAAGCTATTTCTTATATAACATTTAGGACCCATAAATAACTATTGTGCAAGATAGAAAGTGCTAAATACCATAGAATAAAAATCTATAAAGTACTCTCACGGTTCTTCGGAGAAACAGAGTAAAACTATTTAATCATAAATGGCCTTAGGATTTTAACAGAAGTGTAAAGAGGTCACAAAGGATTGGGTCTGAGAGACAAAGATTGCTGTAAAAAGCACATTCCACATAGTAAAATACAACAAAGAATGGGGCAAGTGAAGAATAAAATGAAGGAAATATGTGACCAATTCAGCCCGTGCAGAAACTAAGTCCAGTAATATTAAGTGGTGAAAGCAAGAAGAAATAAGATGTTAAAATTATAACAAATTTGATTCTCAATCTAAACAGTTATACAAACACACACACACACATACACACACACACACACACACACACACACACACACACACACACACACACATATATATATATATATATATATATATATATATATATATATCACATGTAGATTTTAACAGTCAGGGATACAGCTGCTATTAAGCAAAGAATGAAAATGTTAGTTGTTACATGAAAGTGTTGACACGAATCAAAGGCACACAGCAAGAATGAAGTATCTATCAACAAGAAATACCTCAAAAGATGTAGCTCTGACAATATGTATACAGAACATTTTTTTCTATAAATTGTAAGCATTGGAAAATTCTGAAGGGATAAAATTTGTAAATGCCTCACTAATATTATAATAGTAAAAGCAAACCAGAAGGCACAAGACAATTATAACATTATTTTAAATTACTCTGGTACCTAAGGTGTTCTATAAAATAGATGATCATTATAAGTGCTAAGGCAAATTGTCAAAACTAAAAAGTAAGCAAAATATGAAACTTTCACTCAAATCAGCCTACCCACATTGAATATATATATAAAAAAGTAAAACAGAATATTGTGTAAATCCCATAGTTGTGTATTTACATCCATAACAGAGTTGTGTGCAAAAGACAAGGGTGAAGAATCCATGATCTAGGAAAATTTACCTACCATACTAATAAAGAAGATATGATGTAATTTGTAATATTGTGATTGTTTTTCTTAACTGTCAATGAGATCAAGCACCGCAGAGTACTAAGGTGTCTGGGCAAAGCTGTGGGAGGTTTATCACTATCAAATCTGCATTAAGTCACTTTATGGAAGTGATCTTGGCCTATGCCTCTGGAGAGTGTTGGCCAAAAAGTAGATTTTACTGCTTTTTGTTTCCTGACTGCAAATGAGATATGACTAGATGCTTCAATATCCTTTTACTGTGTCTTCTCCATCCTGAAAAATTCTATCCATGAAAAATGAGTCAGAATACACCTTTGTTTTTTCAGTTGTTTTTATGAGTAATCCTACCATATCAACAGGTAAGAATACTATAAGAAATCAGATTGAATTTTGAGGACATTGTGTCAAGCCAATTAAGCCAGATAGAGGAAAGTCAGATGTTCTTTACATTTCCCTATAAGTATCAAGAGCAGTCAAATTTAGACATAGAAAGGAGAGTGAAGGCACCAGTAGATTTAGGGGGAGATAAAGGAAAAATTGTTGCACAATAAGTATATAGTTTTAAAAGATTAAAGCATTCTTGACTTTGTTTTCTTAACAATGACCATATACTTCAAAGAAAAAAGATAATGACTTTTATATTCTATCTATTTTATCACAAATATATTAAAATACAAGAAGTAAATTATAGAAAAACATTATTAATATTTAGTTACTATTAACATAAAAATGAAAAAATCATGCTTATGCATGAAGAGCTTGTAGTCTATAAAATGGTGAAATTAATTATTTTATCCTTCTGAACAAAGGTTTTTATAAAGTATCCTTTGCATAGGTGTGAGTGCAATACAACAGGTTCCACTTCTCCTCTTGACTTCTCATGTTGTTACTTATAAGATCTTATAAATTTTCTTTGAGATTAATTTAAACAGTTTGTCTGTAATGCTATTTCTTTATCCCATGTGATGGTTAAAGATCCAACTGCATGTATTAATGCTCTGTGTTCACCAAAGCTACAAGATACCATCACCTATCTGCTCTTGTCCTTGGTAACTTCTGTATAAATAATGACGCTATTGACCAATACAATGAGTCCCAATATAAGCTGGATACGTACAACAGGGTAGGCTCCTGGTATAACATGGAGGTGACTCTAGCAAAGACTCCTAGTAGTGGGGAGTCATGAAGACTGAAGAGGCTAACTTCTAGCCAGAAATGGCTTCACGTGGAGGAAGGGAAACACCAATACACCCACAAAAACTTTGACCCAATATTTACCCTGCCTGCAATATGAACAGGAATAAAGATAAAGCAGAGATTGAGGAAATGTCCAACCAATGCCTGGCCCAACCTGAGACCTACCCTGTGGGAGAGAGCCAACCCCTGACACTACTAACAATGCTCTGCTAGGCTCACAGACAGAAGGTCTAAGATAACTGTCCTCTGAGATGTTCCACTGAGCAGGAGCTCAAAAGAGAGGTGAAGACTCACAGCCAAACATTGGGTGAAGTGTAGCGAGTCTTGTGGAAAAGGGGGGAAGGATAGAAGGGACTTAGGTGCAGGAGCTCTACAAGAAGAGCACCAGAGTACAATCACCTGGGCTCAGTGGGCCTTACAGATACTGAAGCACCAACCAAGGACAGTGTATGGACTGGACCTAGATATATGTAGATCCCTACATATATGTAGTTGATGAGAAACTTATTCTCCATGTGACTCCCTAATGAAGGGAGCAGGGCCTGTATCTGACATTGACTTTGTTGTCCAATTTTGGATCACATCCCCTTGGCTGGCTGCATTGTCTCCTCTCAGTCCTGAGGGACTGATATTACTTGATGTGCTAGGGAGGGTTGGTATGGGGAGAGGGGAATCTCATTTTCTGAGTAATAGGAGAGGCAGGAAAGGGAGAAGAATGAGGCAGGGTGTGACCACGAGGAGGAGAAGGAAGGGGTTATGATGGGGATGTACAGTGAATAAATAACCAATAGGGGAGAGAGAGAGAGAGAGAGAGAGAGAGAGAGAGAGAGAGAGAGAGAGAGAGAGAGAGAGAGAGAGAG
>OU015748.1:28797732-28856438 GCA_907169655.1 Acomys percivali | reverse complement strand
GAGAGAGAGAGAGAGAGAGAGAGAGAGAGAGAGAGAGAGAGAGAGAGGGGGGGGGGGGAATAAACAACTATTACAGGATCCCTTGTGTCCCATTCTGAAGAGAAAGTTGGTTAAATAAGAATAAAAAATTCCTACTTCTTTATCAGCTCTATATATTAGATGAATAAACTGCATTTTAAACATTTGGGTATTTGTTTTTCTCTTTGCTCCACAATTTTTAGCAAGTGTTGATGTTTTAGTGGATTCCTTTGTGTGTTCTATACAAGAAAAAAAAACTTGCAGGGAATAAGTGTTTCTGTGAACTTGACAGGATACAAAAAGATTGAGGGAAAATGAGCATCAAGGAGGAGCTAAAATGATGGAGTAATACTACTTTTGGAAATTTGATTAGGGAATTCTTGTTCATTTTAGATTATAGCTGGCAGGAAGCTGGGGACACAGGGAGCAGCAGTTTCTGTCCCTTAGCTTGGCACTCTACACATGTTATTTTATTCAATTTTCACAACAATCCAAGAAGATAGACTTTTATTCTCATTTTTTGGATGAGGGCTCTATAAGTAATTTGTCCCAGATCACAGAAGTAGTAAATGGAGAGTGGTTTTCTAGCCAGCTCACCTTAAGTCCTGTATCCACGCATTTTCCATAATACTATTTGATCAAGCCTCCACCTTTCAAAATGCACCCAGGTGTGTTATCAGAACAATCATACACCCGGGCCACATTTCATCTTCCAAAACTAAACTGTCTCTAACTGGAGGGCATATGTCTATACAACATTACCTTCTTCTGCTGAGCATCAGGATATATGTCTTTGATAAGGACAGACTGGTCAGAATAGTTTAAAGGTAAAAGAATGCTCAGAGAGCCTTGTAGCTGATACATTCTCTAAGGAAATGTAGGCTCAGAGAAATGAAGAATTGCACCCAAAGAAGCTCAGGTGGTCAATACTCTTTTATAAAACTGTATATCCAGTTGAGTTATTACACCTATCAAAGATTCAAAATAATGTTCCATATCCAGTTATGATTAACTATTAAAAAATATTTGTGTTTTGGAAAAAGGTAATGGGTCTTTCATTGCCTGTGATATATTTAGTTTCTTAATAGAATGTTGTTAGCACTGTCTAAATGGATTTAAAATACTTACATGTTTTTACTATTTTATAGTCTTAGGCATGCTTATGGATATGAGTTCTTAAATATGTAATCAAGTTTCTTGGAAATAACTCATCCATTAATTTAATGAGAAATATCAAGTTTACCCACTAACTAACCCTGACCAATTCAGTACCCATGATATTAGTCACTTAACTCAAACATATATATGTGAAGCAGCAATTTAGGGACGGGGTTATTCTGGCTTACAGTTAGGTGGGATACACGCCATCACAGCAAGGAATACTTGCTCTAACAAGCAAGAGATCGGTCATGCACATTCCATCTCTAGTCAGCAAGCAGTGAGTGAAAAGGAAGAAGCTCAAGGCCACTTACTCCTGTAAATCTCTAGTTACTAACGGTTCCCTAACCTTCCATAACAGCAGCACCAGCTAGGAACTAGCTGTTCCTACACCTGTTCAAACACAAGAGCCTATGGAGGACATCCCATAATCAAACTTCAGCAACTTCCTTTCTGTGAATTTGATATTACTGTTTTTAACTAATCTCATGGGAAGTTTATTGGTCTTTAAGACAGGATATGGCATTGTTGTTACTATAACAGAAAGAAAGATGTTAATACCATCAATATTGCAAGAAGTACCAACCTGCACTTTCATATGCTTATTATAAGAAACACCAATAGCCGGGCGTGGTGGCACAATCCTTTAATCCCAGCACTTGGGAGGCAGAGGCAGGTGGATCGTTGTGTGTTCGAGGCCAGTCTGGTCTACAAAGTGAGTCAAGATAGCCAAGGCTACACAGAAAAACCCTGTCTCAAAAAACCACACACACACACACACACACACACACACACACACAAAAAAAAAAAAAAAAAAAAAAACCCAAAAGCAAACAAACAAAAACAAAAAACAAAAAAACAAGAAACACCAAGGTAAATAATCACGATGCATTTCTTTAATCTTGTTATTAATAAGGTTTTAAAGTTTATTCTTGCAATACTCTCTGACTAACTTGTATAATTAGTAGAGCCATGTTAGAAGACACACATGGAATTGCTGTCAGAATTAAGGAAATACAAACAAAATATTGAAAATTATTTCTGACAATAGAATATAATATTTCTTATGGCTCAATAAGCATGATTTAGAATTCAAAGTCATTATATTAGAGCCAAGAGTATATCTCCTTCAACTAGTTAATCCTTTCAGGGACAGAGCTGAATTTTTATTAGGGTCATAGTGCTGCAAGAGATACTTAGACGTAAAATCATGGTTTAGTTCTCCTCTGTGAATACTGTGCAGCTAATGACTAACAGATGTTCAACTGACAAACAAAAGTAAACACAAATAAATACAGTTCATCCTCATAACTGACTTCTCATGAATTTAGACAATTCATGTTTTCTAACACTTATAGTCAGTGAAATAAACACAAAAGTCTATATTTCAAAATTGAATACCACCAAACATTGAAGGAATATAGAAAGGTGGAATCAGAAAACCTTTACATATAACCATATGATAGCATAGAAGAATCACTTTTCCTTTAACCATTTCATCAGGTAAAATGCAAGTTTCTCTCATCACCTAAGTTCTAGATGGAGGACATCCATCATCTGAATGAAAAAGCCAAGGAAACTACTCTCTATTTCCTTCACACTTTCCAAGGGTGCTGTCTATTTTCCCTGTGCTATTCTTTTCCTCAAACTCAAACTTACAATTGTAAATGTTTGTCTTTGTAATTTTTCAACTTAATTAATTTCACATTTTAGTTATTCAATGTACACATTAGTAACATTGGTATGCTAAATTGAAAGATATTTTTTTCCATGAGAGTCACCTTAGTTTCTCTGGGAAGGCAAAATAAAGACAAATTACTCAAATAAAATCAAACCAAAAGTTTTCTTAAATTGTGTGTGAATAGAATATGTGCAAACTGAACAGAAATATCATAAAAGAAGAATGAAAATTATATAACTGTAATATTGGTAAACAAGAAACAATGGCCCTAGCATTATATAAAAATGATTGACAAATGACTATATATTTACTTGTTTTAAATTAAAATGCTTTTTATACTCCTACTTTATGGAGCATTTAAATAATCAACCATCTGTTCAGCACAATAGTATCCATTCTGAAGCATTCTGTTATACTTAATTATAAGTAGCAAAATAAAAGAAAATGGCTGTGTTGACAAACACACCACTGTGTTGTACCAGATTAACTCAGATGGCCTAGATGTAATATAAAAGGAACAGAAAGGATCCTTTGCTTTGTTCTATTCATATTGTTTAGAAGGTGCCATCATAATTGAATTTCCTGTTTTATTTGCACACGGATGGAAGTGTGACATTCTCTAATATTTAAATCAAAGCCTCTCACTATGTGTCACTGTGTAATAAAAGTATTCTGCAGCATTTGTTTTCTGATGTCAAATGATCAGGAAGAGCTAGGGTGTGTAGTCAACCCCAAGTGTAACCCAAGAAGTTCCAGAGCCTCCTGCACATATTTTTTCCACAAGTTCCCATTCTTTCTGATGGCCCAGTGAGCACATTAGGAATTGATGTTTAAATATTGAGAGAGAGAGAGAGAGAGAGAGAGAGAGAGAGAGAGAGAGAGAGAGAAAGAATCAAAATAGTATTACTCTAGAAAATACTTTAACAGAAATAAAATAATCAGCTATGCTAAAATCACATGGACATGCAAACCATAGACATAATTCACCAGAGAAGTGTGGCAGTTGCTTCTCCACTGATGCTTTGCAGAGTCTCCTGGAGTCAACCACATGAAAGGATTCATAAGGGATTAGCAAGGAAAATTTCTTTTTCAACAATAGAAGAGAGCAATTGAGTATTTACGGGAACAATCACATGCAGCAGCATGTGCTAAGAAATATTTGAGAAGCACAGAGATAAAATCCCATCTGTTTCTGCTCTTCAGTTATGACTATGCAATTTGGAGTGAATGGATAAGATGCTTGTTACCAATTTTCTTGTACCTGTGAGTTCATCCTTATTTCACATTAACTTTTTTTTTTTTTTTTTTTTTTTTTTTTTTTTTTTTTTTTTTTTTTGGTCTGGCTGACATTCTTTTTCATCCTCTCAGTGTTCCTACTCTCTGTGTTTTTATGCTGGTTACTGTCATAGATGCAATTGTTCAAAAATCAATATTCTATAACTCAAATTTTGTCACATACTGAATCTTAATGAAAAAGTCTTTGTCCATTAGTAGATCTGATGAAATTCTATTTGGAAAACATGTTTCAGAGCTATTTAAATTTTGGAGAGAAATGATAATTCATTCAAACAGAAGCTCTAGGTTACATTTTCTATTCCTTTCCTTTAAAGGACTGATTACAGAAATAACTTTGCCAAAAAGCCCTGAGGATGAAGAGAAGTGCAAACTCTGTGCTCAAATGAAAATAGATCTAATCACAAGAACTCTACCGGAATTGCTTTCATTCAACATTTCAAAGATGTAATAATATTTTATATCATCTCGCCTAAGCCCCGGGTTTTGTGAGAAGTAATCCATCCTGAGTTCATTTTACAGCTGTTAGCTTCGTAACTGAAGAAGGGTAAGTGCTTGCGTGTATCCAGAGACATGCTCTGTGTCGAATAGCACTTTTGAGATAGGACATGGATGAATCTTTATGTATCCGTGTCTTTTTAACTATAAATGTTCACATTGATTCCATCAAAAAAACGCCATTACACTGTTGAATTCAGTTTTTTAGAGGTAAATGAGAAATCTGGAGACAACATACGTCGCTGACTTAGAAACTGCACTAAAGATCTGCGATTGCCCAATGACTTTACAGTTTTGTTAACAGATCAGAAACTTCTTTTAATTTTTACAAATTTTAATTTTATTAATTTATTCAGATTACAACTCAATTGTTACCCCTTCCCTTGTATCCTCCCATTCCTCCCTCTCTCCTGCTTTCACCCTATTTCCCTCTCCTAGGTGTATGACCGAGGAGGACCACCTCCCCCACTATATGGTCGTAGGCTATAAAGTCTCATGTTGGTAGCCTGCTTATTCTTTATTTAAGTGCCATCAGGCTTCCCCACCAAGGGGAGGTGGTCAATATGGAGTACCAGAGTTCATGACAGAAACTTCTTGAGGTCAAGAAGTATTGATCTATAACTATATTAGTTTTTATATGTCGATCACAGGCTATTATAGAGGCAAAATCTAGGGGTATTAAAATTACAACTGTAGATCTTGGTAATTGCTATAACTCTCTATATGCTAGCCAGTTGAAAGTTTATACTTCAGCCGGGTGGTGGTGGCACACGCCTTTAATCCTAGCACTCGGGAGGCAGAGGTAGGTGGATCGCTGTGAGTTCGAGGCCAGCCTGGTCTACAAAGTGAGTCCAGGACAGCCAAGGCTACACAGAGAGACCCTGTCTCGAACCCCCCCCCCAAAAAAAGAAAGTTTATACTTCAACCACTTTCACTGTCTATTCTATTTCCCCTTCTGACAGAGATTCTAGCATCTTCCCTACAGCCCTCCTAATTGGCAGTGGGAGGACAGAAGGCTTACAGAGAGAAGAGAAACTATGGGTGAGGGTATCTCTGAGATGAGTTAGAGACCTACAACAAGGAAGGTTCCTGGGAAGACATAGGGGTGACTCTAGCTGAGACTCCTAGTAGCATGGGTCATGGAGACAGAAGAAGTCACTCTCTAATTTAGGGAGGGGAACACCAACCCACGCACAAAAACTTTGACTCAAAATTTACCTTGCCCATATACAATGTGCAGGGATAAAGATAAAAAGAGAGAACGATAAAGAGAGTGCCAACCCCGACACTATTAGTGACATTCTGCTCCTCTTGCGGACTGGAGCTTAGCATAGCTGTCCTCTAAGAGGTTCCACCAAGCAGCAGATTGAGACTCACAGCCAAACATTAGGCAGAGCTTGAAGAGCCTTGAGGAAGAGTGGGAGGAAGAACAGAAAAACATGGATGAGGACAGGGGTTCCACAGGAAGACAAACAGAACCACCTATCCAGGGCCCAGAGGGGCTAGTGAAGACTGAAGCACCAATCAAGGACCATGCTTAGACTAGACCTAGGCTCCCTACACAGATGTTCCCTATGGGCAGCTGGGTCCACTAGTAAGGAAAGCAGGGGGGCTGTTTCTGATATGGACTCTCTTGCTTGCTTTTGGATCACTTCTCTCTGGCAGAGCTGCCTCACTAGGCCATCATGGAAGAGAATGTGCTCAGTTCTGTTGCAACTTGATGTTCTGGAGTGGGTTAGTGAATGGGGAATCCCCTTTTCTGATGAGGAGTGGAGGGAATTAGGGGGAAGAAGGAGGGTGGGACCAGGAAGAGAAAAGGGAGGGACTAATACAGGGTTGTAAAATGAATAAATAAATATTTTTTTTAAAAAAGAAAGTTTATACTGATGAAAACTAAGACTGAAAGTATTTCCTCATCTATTTTTAAGAGAAAGTAAGGTTATAATTTTTAAAATATAGAAAATAGAGAAAACAATGTAGGTTCTTCAGTTGTGTGAACCTATTACTTGCTCCTGAATTAGGAAGACAAAGAGAGTTCACCAGGAAAATCACCTTCAAGCTGTCAATATACACCCTTTGTCTCTGAAGGGAAACCATGCAGAAACAGAGATTTAGAATTTTCCACTGAGTAGGCAGTCCCTACCTTATTGTTTAGCAGGGGTTGTCTCAACAATCTGTACAGCAGATGTGACTACCTCACTTAACACTAGCAGATGAAGAAAATAAGGGCAGAAGAGTCATATGCTAATAGAGAAACGGAGAAAGTGCTGCCTGAGCATCGATAATACACCTCTCTCTAGCCATCTGTCCCACCATGTGTGTTATACATCACAAGAGGATGTGATAAAGAGCAGACAGCTGAGTGCAACTTATGAGGATTTTACAGCAGAAAATATGATGGCTTCCAACAGCAGTGTGACCCCAGAGGATAAGAGTGCTTATTAGTATAACAAAAGGGTTATTGATGCAAGTTAGAGACTAAATACTTGAAGTGTTATGTGCTCTAACAAATACTAATTACTATTGATAATTCCCTACTTTTCTGCACTATACTTGGGTGCTTTGTGTTGAGCAGTGTGGAAAAATTAGGTAATCTGAAATGAAATGATTGCTTAGGAAAACTTCTGTGTATTGTGCACATTATGATAAATGAGTGCAACAAAGTTTGGTAGAAGACTTGGATGGCACCATAGACCAAGCATAAGAGAAGCCAGTGAAGTTACAGCATGCTTGTTGGGCAGAGCAATAATCCTAGCTAGCATGTGCTTTTGAAGAAATAGAATATAACTAATAAAAAGTGTAAAACACCACCTCTTAATGTGAATAAATCTGAGGCAGAAAACCAGCTTTCCATCATGAATGTCTTTAAAAGTAGAAAGGATATTTTTCGCTATTGGATAGGAAACTGTTCTGAATAACTGGTTGGGAACATAATCAGTGACTTAAAACAGATAAACACACAGTACTACAAGTTCACTAGAAATCATGGTACCTGCCTCTGAACCTCATACCTAGGAGGCAGAATTGTGGAGATAACTGAGGTTCAAGAGCAGCCAGATCTACACAGTAAGGGAAAGACTGTCCAGGGACACCTAGGGAGACCCTGTTTTAACAAAGACCTAATGAACAAGTAAATAATAATGATGATGATAATAATAATAATAATAATAATAATAATAATAATAATAATAATCCCAAAATAATTTAAAGAATCAAAAGCCAGTGAAATGAGTCATCAAACATGCAAATGAAATCAGGGGTTAAGAGATAACATATAAGAACATATCTATGTAGTCTCTCAGTAAAAACCTCACAGTGTGATCTGCAACTGTTTAGTACTATTCACTTAGATTTTATAACTTACAAAGGAATAGATTTTGTTTCTTAAATTAATGGATACATGATAAGTAGAATCGCAATTCTGGAATGCTAAGTAAATTTAGATAAAATGATAGCTTTATACCTATAATTTTGTGGCAAAATTAAATTCTATGGCATGATTATATTATCTAAATGTAACATAAAAGTCTCTTGATTCATGGATTTCAGTAAACTACACAAAAACACTTGTAAACACTCTGTATGAATGTGGAAGTGACAAGACAGAGCTACTACAAACCTCCACTGTACACTAGAATTATAATAAGCCTGGAAGGTAATATGTTTCTAGAGGGAAAATAGAAAATACATCTTGCTTGTTTATAAGCAGAAACATAGATGGATGAAAGTTCAGGAGGCTTCAGCCCTACATAGAGATATATGTTAGTAGGGAATGCTGAGAGCAGGAAAAATATTCTGTCCTCAGGAAAGAGCACACCAATCCGTTATCCAACAATACACGATGAACTCTGAAAACACGCATATGAGTAATTATCCAAACTGAGTAGGTTGTACTTACATATTTGAAAACGTAAACAGATATGTACACAGAGCAAGATAACAGAAGATGTCATGGATTTGACAAAGAGCAAGGATGGATATATAGGAAGGACTTGGTAAGACAAAGGGGAAGGGGGAAATGATACACCTATATTATAGCCTCAAAAACTAAAAAAAATCATTTAATATATATAAAATAATACCTCTTTATATAACACCTAAATTTTAATATCATTCAAAGCTAAAATGAAATACTATGTTCTAGCAGTTTTAACAGAGTTTGTAGAACTATTTACTCTTTCATCCTACACTCTTGCGGGAAGAGCAGGAGGATGAAGTAGGGGAGGGAGGAGGAGAGGAAAGAGGAAGATGAGGAGGAGGAGGAGGAGGAAATGTTACCTATCTGAAGAGAGTTTGAAATTGGATTTTAATTAAAAAGGGAATATTTTTCTTCTAAACAACACATTTTAGCTAACTCAGATCTTTGAATTTCTCTTACCAGGTATAATTTATAAATGATTTGAAACTACTATGAACAAAAAATGTAAAAGAATAACTTGTGAGGTAAGTTGAGTGACATCTACATTTTTATTTTGTGAGATTCTTATTTGAATATCTCACAAATACTCAAATAAGGCACAAAACCTATAATAAATCTTTTTAACTTCTAAAAATTGGTTAAAATGACTCAAAAGTGTATTTAACATATTAGATTTTTGTAATATTGAGTTTTAGGACTAAAATTCTTTAATACTATCTTTTATGACCTAAACATTTAATATGAAACAAATAAAAGAAAAATACACAATATATTATGAAGAGAAACCATAATTAAATGGCTGTGATGTGGCCATCTTAGAACAGATCAACACCATGTTAATTAGCTAAGTAATTGAATACAAAATCACAATGAAAAAGTACAAAATTTAAGGTCTATTTGCTTATGTGGTGATCACTATGAAAATTCAGCTTCATTTCGTCATTTCTCTTTGAAAAGAAACATCTTTTCGTAAGTATCTTACATATTAGTAGTTTTAAAATCCTCACCCAAAATCTGCTTTAGAACAGCAGTAAATTAGACAGGAGTTTTTAAGTTGTCTCTACATGGCTATAATTAAACTCTCACTTAGAGCATTGCCATCTATTCCAAGGGCAAACTCACTGTGAGGAGGGAAACCTACAAGAAGAATTATTAAAAGAAAAAGGGAAATGTGGGACTTGGCATAGATTCTTGCACAAAGGGTTCAGGCTAAGCCAGTGATAATTTCTTCTGAAAAGAAGTCTTTATACCAAGAACAAAAGTAGAAGAAAAATAGTACAGCCTTTCTTTTCACAGCTATGATTAAAAATGAAATCTTATCCAAAAAAGTAGTAATTGTTAAACTTTTCATCTTCTAACTTCACAGTGCAAATGGAAGTACTTCAAAATGACCCTAATTCAAGTCCAAAGTGTGCCAATAGGTCAAATTCTTTGAAGCAAGTAAAATTATCAAGAATAGGCCACATAGCCAATGGGTAAAGAAAGATAACTGGCTAAATAGTCACCCCAAACTCTCAATAACATTGGAGCATCAACTTCAGCTATCTGGCCAGTATATCTGACAGACATATTTGTGAGGCAGGAACTATTGAGCACATGCTTACCCTGTGTGGCAGAGTTTGGCCATTGACTCTGCCTGCATTCAAGCTTGCCCTTTTTTAGGTAGAATTCTGTTGTGGTAGAAAAGACAACACTTTGCCCAGTTGAGTGACTATTCAGTTGGAAAACTGTCTCTGTCATCTTCTCATTTGGAAAGCTACTAACCTGCACTCCCAGCATACTCAGGTGATCAAATTTATTCCTTCTCAAGTCTCTGATGGAGTTGAAGACCAGGAAGCTTAGTTTTACAATGAAGCTTAGTTATTTAGGGGTTAAGATGATCTTCGGTCTAGAGAGATGTTGATAATGACAAGATGTGATGGAGATTGATCTACATTCAGATTTCTAGAGGCACCAAGATAAGAAAGATGTTTTTTCAAGGCTGTCAAATACAAATAGCCAAAGCACTAAGAATATAACTTTTATATAATCCCTGATTGTGTCCTGGTTCTTCTAGTTTACTGTATATCTGTGTAGTAATACAAATCTATATGTTAAAAATAAAAAATGTTTTTAAAAAGTTTAAAAAATAAATGTTTTAAAATCAGGAAGTAAATTATTTTTATAGATAATCCTAATCTGATAGCTGTAGTTCATAATGAGAATTTCTGATTTCCTCTTTTTTTTTTTTTTTTTTGGTTTTCCGAGACAGAGTTTCTCTGTGTAGCCTTGGCTGTTCTGGACCCGCTTTGTAGACCAGGCTGGCCTCGAACTCACAGCGATCCACCTGCCTCTGCCTCCCGAATTTCTGATTTTCTACCACTAAAAGAAACTTCAAATATGATCTGATGATTCTACACAAGGCGAATTATTTTTTACACAAAAATTATGGTCTTTTGAAGGGGCTGGATAGATGGATCATAGTAAAAAGATTTCATGTCATGTCTTCTAATCAACAGTATTCTCAATATGAAAGCATTTGTCTTCATTGACTTGTAAGTAGGAAGTTTTGAGGCTTCTTTTATTCATTTATACACTAATAGGTTTGATTTGGAAGTTCTGAATTCTGTTAGATTTTTCCTAAGGAAATTTGAATCTTTGGTGCTCACTCTTTGTTTGAAATGTTCGGGAAGGAAGCATCCTATCTCCTTAGGGGCAGTACACTGTCACTATCAAGGCCATCACACATCAAAGTTAACTTGACAATTGATTTTAATTGTTTCCCAAGAAGTTTGAATGCTTCAAAATTGCATCAGCAGCAGTTACTGTGGAGGCAAATCTGGTTCATTGACCGCCACAGATCAGCACTGAAAACAAGACAGTGTCAAGGTAGTTTTGTTTGTTTGTTTGTTCTCTTGTGTGTGCTTTGTTTTCTTTTTCTTAATATTATGACAGTAACATATTTATCTTGTTTGAGACTGTGCTTTGTTTACCAGCTAAAAGTAAGTCCTTGGGGAATTTGTTACAATGACACTCTTCCAAATTTTCACATTTCTCCTATGCAATGCACTGGATTAAAATCACTCCAAACACTAAAAGAATGCTAGAGAAAAAGTAATAGCAAACTTCTCTTGTAAGCACAATGATGCTTATGTGATGCAGTGTTTACATTCAAACATATTCATTGCTTAATTATTAAAGTTACTAGGTGACTAAGTGAGTATATGTGAAATACCAGCTTCATTTTCATTCCCTTCCTGTATGTGTTTGAAAATTTTTTCTCTACATGTCATGTAAATGAAACCAGTATATTCAAGTTTAAATATTTCAAGACAAAGTATAAATAATTGTGAAATATGGACTGTATAGCAGTTAATATAAATAATCATACAAATAAAATATTTTCACTTGTACATCACAACCCAAGTAATGTCCACATTTGTAAGTGTATAATTTATATCTTCATCCCAGACATATTGTAAATAATTTGGCAAACTTAATTTTATAGGAGTATTCTATTGGGATGTGTATATAGATCCTAGAGTATAAACCTAATTTTAAAAATCTCTATTACTATTCAATATGTAAAAAAACCCTTTTATTGTTTTCAAGAAAAATTCATTGTAAATTTAATGTTTGTGGATGAAAACATATTGCTGTGTTTATTGGTTGTATAGAGTATGAATGGCATGCCTGTGGATTTAGAGGGAAAGCTTAACTTATGGGCCTTGCTTCAAACTTGTTGGAGATCAGATCTCTCTTTTTGTTGAATGCCATTATATATACCAGGATAGCTGCCTATAAATGTCTAGGGTTTTACCTCTCTCTATTGTTATTAAGAAACACTAGAATTATAGCTGGGAAGTAATGGCATAACCCTTTAATCCCAACACTGGGAGGCAGAGGCAGGAGGATCTATGTGAGTTTGAGGCCAACCTGGTCTACAAAGTGAGTCCAGGAAAGCCAAGGCTAACCCAGAAAAACTCTGTCTTCAAACAAAACAAAACAAAACAAAACAAAACAAAACAAAACAAAAAACCAGAAAAGAAGAAGAAGAAAGAAAGAAACATTGGAATTATTTATGCATATATATGTGTAATTATATACTATGTCTAGCATTAAGTAAGTCTTGGAGATTTGAACTCAGATGCCTACTCATGCACTGCAAAAACTTCATCCACTAAATCGTATCTAACAAATCTCAAATAATAGAATTTTGAAAGATTTCTATCAGTAATATTAAAGAAAGTAGCCAACATTGATTATAAGAAGAGGCAAATGGATCTACCTGCATTTCATGAAAACAATGGTTTCCAATATTGTCTGTTTCATAAGGCTAAGTAGACACCCAAACCAGTATTGAAGAGATTTGATACCCTATGAGCATATACAGGGGGAGGAAATCCTCCTCAGGAACAGTCATAGGGGAGGGGAGTAAGGGGAAAATGGGAGGGAGGGAAGAATGGGAGGATACAAGGGATGGGATAACCATTGAGATGTAACAAGAATAAATTAATAAAAAATAAAAATAAAAAATAAAAGAACAGACTTGACCAAAAAAAAAAAAAAAAAAAAAAAAAAAAAAAACCTTTGTGAAGTAGCATAACCATCCTTGAATATTTCTTTTAAAATGAAAGTCTTTGGTGGACAGACATTTTAATATGATTAATGTAGCAAATAAAAGATATAGAAATTAATGTTCTCTTTTGGTTCTGTAAAACATTAGGTTAATGATCCCTTAGATTCTTTCTTTACACATAAGAAGGTTAAATATATTCCAATGATTTTCAGACTGTACATCAGCCTGAGACAATACCCAGGTTGCACTATTTAAGGAATAATATTTTTACATTATGCATTTTTTCTTAATATTATAATTTACTATTTTAGGTGACTGGCATTGAATCTCTTTTAATAAATATCAGTATGGAATACATTTTTTTTACCCAAGTTTGGATTGTGTTTCATTTTTTCTGAAATTTATATATTTTTTGTTTGACCTCTCTTTCTTAATCTGCCATATACAGAAAGGGACTTATCTATATATGATGAATTAAATTGGATCAACTTTTTACATAATCAAAAATCAAAATCAATACTTACTGATTCTAACTAAAATATAGTGATTTCTTTTTAGTCACAAAGCATAGCCTGAATAATAGGAGCATATTATTGTAATTGATTACTAATCACATTAATCTATCTTAGATCCTTTACACATAAATCTATCCTTCTGCATGAATTAAAATAGGTTTTAATAAGATCATTGTGGTAATGATTGGCAGAATGAAAGATGGTGAAATCTTGAACTAATGATAAACTAGGATAGTTTCTGACAGCACGGTACATATATCATCAGCTAATTTTGAAATGACAATTTATAGGTGAAAAAAGACCAGAGAGTAGACAATGTTTTCAAAATATTGTTATTGTTAAATATAACAGGTTTGTGTATATAGCCAGGAATGGTATATTTTGGTCTTCAGGTAAAGCTATTTCCAATTTTATGACAAAGCACCAGATTGATTTCAAAAAGTGGTTGTACAAGTTTGCACTCCTACCAGCAATGGAGGAGTAGTTTCCTTTCTCCACATGCTCTCCAGCATGTGCTGTCATTTGAGGCTTTGATCTTAGCCATCCTGGTGAGTGTAAGATGGAATTTCAGGGTTCTTTTCATTTACATTTCTCTAATGACTAAGGACATTGAACATTTCTTTAAATGCTTCTTGAGAATTCAAGATTCCTCTGTTGAGAATTCTCTCTTTAGCTGTGTTCACTTTTTTTCCCCATTGGGTTATTTGGTTTGCTGGTGTTCAGTATCTTGATATATATCTGGATATTTAGTCCTTTGTCAGATGTAGGGTGGGAGATCTTTTCCCAATTTGTAGGCTGCTGGTTTGCTCTGTTGATTGTTTCCTTTGCCTTACAGAATTTTTTCAGTTTTATGAGGTTGCATTTCTTAATTGTTGATCACAGCACTTGAGCTGTTGGTTTTCTGTTCAGGAAGTTGTCTTCCATGCCAATGAGTTCAAGTCACTTTCTCTTCCAATAGATTTAGTGTTTCTGGTTTTTTGGTGAGGTGTTTGACAGATTTGGACTTGAATTTTGTGCCGGGTGATGAGTATGGATCTATTTGCATTTTTCTACATGTAGACATCAAAATAGAGCGCCACCATTTGTTGAAGATGCTTTCTTTTTTAGGCCTCTTTGTGAAACGTCAGGTGTTTGTAGATGTGTGCATTTATTTATTTTATTTATTATTTTATTTTAATATTAATTAATATATTGGTTATATAACATAAATAATAAATTATTATATTTATGAATAAGATAATTGGCTGAAAATTATCATCTCATCATGACCTTTCTAATCTCAATATTATCTTTACTTCTTTTAAAAAATAAAGATTTGAAAATCAAATTCAGAGCTTTGATCGTGCTGGCCAAGCATTGTCTTACCAAACTACAAGCCTAAATTCAAAACCTAACAAGGGCCCTATTTATCATCTTGCATTCCCCAATGCTCAGCATCTGTCACTTTCCAAAATATTTCAGAATGTGAAAGGTCTTTGTGGTTGTTTCCTTCTACTGGATGGAGATGCTAATTGGTTAATGAAAAGTGATCTCTACAAACTTATATACTTAGTTAAGAATCAGTATATGCGGTTGAAACTGTACAAGCTATTTTTAAACTATTCAAGTTTCCAGCGTTGTCAGAGACAGAATTTTGGAAAAATAACAAATTTAATCATGAGCATTTATGATATATTAATTCATTCCAATGACAGTTCCCTTGGACATGAAAATACAGTCTCAGAAGAGAAAAAAAAAAACCACAACTATTTATGTGTGCTCTCATGTGACTTGAGCTTAGCTGGTATAGGGACTTCAGTTCCCTTGAGTACTTATAGGGATCTACATGTAATATCAGATAAACAGCTATACTGATGATCTTTTGTTTTCTAGAAGCTAATCTTCCAATTTCATGTCTACATGAAATTGATGGCTTTAGTTAAATGTTCTGATATTGAAAAAAGTTAATTTTATATCAACTAAAAATGTAAGTTTTAAAGCCATTATTAGAGCTTTATACAGACACACTCATCCATTTAATCCTAAATAACTACCTCATTAATTTCCTTTATGGAAGAAAATTGTGCCTCCCACATGACTATTTTTTCTTATTATTGTACTCACAACAAGAGAGCGATAAAATTGGGTATAGAAATAGAGATGCAGGTGGGCACACCTCGTACAAATATAAATGGCAAGCATTTATATCAGTTGCACAAACAAAAAAAATAATTTTCCAATAATCAGTCACTGCCTAAAATTCATATAGATTTTTCCCAAAATGCTGAGCAAAACAAAATATTTTTGCCTGTCAAATGCTCTAGATGAATTAAAATCATGGTAGTTTAGGCTTTATTTAGCTTTACATATAAGATCAGTATAGGCTATTGGTCATTCTCATGTAATTCCTTCCTTTTTGACAAACATTCATTAAAATTTATGTCTGACCACACAGGTTACAGCCTTGAGAAGATCCACAGAATAAGAATTTCTGGGTGAGTACGTCCACAAAGATTGAGAATTCCTAGGCAATGATTTATGAAAGTCTTTAGAAGATTATCCCAACACCATTGCTTCAGAGGACATTACCATCCTGTGCTCTAGCCTGTGTGGTGAAAATGGAAATGCTTATCATCAATACATACACACCAAAATGTCTTATTATTTTGACTGTAGATTCTTAGAGTTTTTCTTTTGAGGGCCCTATATTGTTAAATATAGTAATATTCTTCTGTATTAAATTAGATTTCTGTGAACCAAGATGCTGTCTCCAGCTCTGTAGTGTTCAGGCAAGCATCTTAGAGTAGTCAAGGGCCAATTGGAAAAATCAAGATTTTTTTCTTGATGTTTTCCCAAATGACAGTGTTATGATTTACTAACACACTCCAGAGAAGAAGCCTGTAAGATAACATCACTATCATCCTCTTTTTGATCTTATGTCAGTCTGATGCTATGATGTGAAACAAACCAGTAGTTTTGAGTTGGCAAAGAAGAAACTAACAGCAACTAACAACCAACAATTTTATGAAGGCGCATCATGCTACAGTAAATGATCAGAACCTATTTAAAATTTTAAGTCCTGCAGATGCACTCTCCACTGACAAGCTGTGCAATTACAAATATATTCTTCATGTCAATGTCTTGAAAGTTCCTAATGAGAGTTGCATAATGTCACCAGAAGGCTCCAAACACTGTTAGCTACAAATGCACTGTCTGTTTTATCATTTTCTTCAGTGAACAGGTACATTTTTAAGGCACCCAAGTGTCAACAAGTGTATCTAATAGAGCCTTGAGCTTCAGTGATTTTGTAAAAGAGGAACTTGCCAAAGAATTTAGGAAGCTCACATTATATATTCAGGTTAGATTCACAAATTCAATGTTGCATGACAAGAAGTCTATGCTCATTTCTTGGTATCATGAATTGCAATTTTTCCCCCAGTTCACAGAACTAAGCCTAAACCTTCATAAATGAATGAACAACCTGAAGGTAGTTTATACTGCAGAAGGCTTACAGGAAAAAAAAAAGTTATCATGTATTCAGTTTAAAGGGCCCAGCTTATTCCTGTCATGAAAGTGATCCATGTCCAATATGCATTGATATGGAATCAGCTTGCTTAAAATAAATCCCATGCGCTTGTTACAGTAAAAATATGCTTGTCGTCTTGGCTCTTTCTGCTGCTCCACATGCATGTTGTCCTGGTGCATGGACACATGAACATGTACAAGCTAGCACACACAAACACACACACACACACACACACACACACACACACACACACGTTACCTTCCTAGTCTCTCTGTTAAAATACCACAAGGAAAGAAAGTTAACACAGAGAGGGCACAGTTTAGATTACAGTAGTTTAGGTGTTCAGATTACCACAGGGAAGAAGCATAAAACCACAGACTGCAGGAGGCTGGCAACCTTTATGAAATGGGTGCTCAGTCTCTGCCAGCTCTTGTTTTTCTTCAGTAAAGGATACTAGTGCATGGCATATGGTGGCCTACATGGAAAGTGAATTAATTCTCCCATCTCAATTAAGCTAATTTAGTTAATCCTTCTCAAATGTTTCCAGGATTTAACATTATCTAGATAACCCATCACAGACAGTAGGCTTGAACCTAGGTGAGTTTCAATCCTGTCAATTTGACTCTCAATAGTCACCTTTGTGTATGGTAAATTCAACTAAAGAAAACATTTTATTTACAAACACAATTTCAGTTTTTAAAAAACAAAAACACTTAAAGCACCTCATATAAGCCGGAAACAGAGATAAATACTGGAGAGAAGATTGTGCATGTTATTTTGTTAAATACATTATTAAAATGCTACATTTTGACATTTTCCAGCATGTATAGTACCATAAATTTGATCACAACATCTATGAAGAAGTTACTGAAAAAGAAGCACACTAACTGAAAAACACTAACTGGCGATAACAATTTACTGAGGCTATTTTTGAGGCCAATGCAAGCATCCTAGAAGGTAGTATTAAATATCCACAAGACCATTTTTAGAAATTAGTGAGAAACATTGTACTACAAATTATGAACCATTATATATATATATTTCTTATGCTTCTCAGAAATCTGGAAAATGTATGCTTTGATGTATACTTGTATGTATCCTAAGCCCATTTTATTATTCACTGGATTAAATTAACTGTACTACTACTTACTTCTTTCTCCCTACATCCCTTCATCCCATAAGATGTCTCTCAAACTTTTGTGCTTACAATTCTCAATTATTCTTCATATTTTAGGTAGTAATTCCACTGGAAAATTTGCTACCTGTAAAGCACAAAGTAATGATGTGAGTGGGCGCTACACTCGATGCACTTTCTTGGGCAATCTATGTCTTTAGGTTTGAATTGCACATGTTAATTTATATAGATAAGACTATTCAGCATCATTTTAGGCTAAGATGCATTAATATAATGTGAAGAGAATAACTTCATATTTTGAAAGGTCTCACTAGGACCAAGCTAAGAGCAAAATATTCACAAGAAGCATAGGAGCAGAAGAGGGCAAGGGTGAGTGTACTGGTAACACTTCTTTCTTAAGATAAACCTTTAAAATCACCTGACAAGAAATAGTTTATTCTTCTGTAAAACTTATAAGTTTTATCAGTACTTCCCCTGACGTGTATTATCTTCCATATGAACATGAGACACTATCTCATTCCTTTACCATTAGTGTATTCTGAAATTTCCACTACACTTGTGTCAACTTCGTGTGGAGCTCTGCACCGGCTCCGAATTTGCATTTCCACATATTCCTAAATAGCGTCATTCTTGTCTGGTGATGTCAAACTCCTAGGCCTAAAAAAATTAGATGTCTAGAGACAGATGGCATTTAGTGTCTGTTAGTAGCCACTTGTCAAAGGAGAGGGGTAGTGATTTATGTCGCAAGCATGGTAGAAAAATCAAGACCTATAAATATTCAAGCATATTACTAAGTCATATGACATAAAACTGAGTTAATATTATTTGTTGAAAATTCTGGAACAAAAGTGTCTCTGTAATATTGTAAAACTACTCATGTTTTAATGAATGAGGAATTCATGTCATTAAGAAATTCTGGTGGGAATCCAAAGCTACAATTGGCAATGACCATTCATTAGCACATATTAATCTGAATGAATACTCATGAAATTATACAAAATTCTTATATAAATAAAAACTGTTCATCAAATGTACTCTAATAATAGAGTTCCAATAGATAATTTTTTATAAAGGTAAAATCAATGTTATGGAAAGACAATAGCATAGTTCCAGAAATTGCTTGTGAAATATTGTTTAAATGAAAACTATTTTCTTAGCTATTGAGAGAAAAATGCTGATATAGATCTTTGGCTTATTTCTCATGCTAAGCCTCTCCTGATGGTGGGGAAATAGTTACTGAATAAGTGAGGAAAGAAAAGAGGAGGGAAATAATGGATCAAGCCCATAGAGATTGGCATCAAATAAACTTTAATGCATAGATACTTGACCTTGGATGGTCTGAAAGTAGAAATTGAAGTTCATTAAGTTAAAGAAAGAGTTTTTTTTTCATTTTTTAATTTCTGTAAATGTAGGATATGTCTTAGTAAGGTGGGTTCTGACAGTGTGTGAGATAGAAAGTGATCATGGTTGTCTTGGAAGATATGATTAGGATATAAAAATGGAACTGGGAGGAAAAGAGGGAGGAGGCTGTGACTGGGATATAAAGAGAATAAATAAACTAGTTAATAAAAATGGCATTGAAATGTGCGTTCAGATTCAGAGATCTTTAATGGTGGATTTTCAGGTTTCCACTTGACAATATTTGGATAAAATCTTTGGCAAGATATAAACACAATTATTTTATAATTAGCTTGGTAAATAACATGGAAATACACTGTGAGTTGGAACCACAGAAGAATGGATTACGATTATTTGAGGTACCTTGCACATACTTACACTTCTACTTTTCCAAACTATGAAAGAATAATGTAAAATATTTAAACTTGAGTATTATTTAAAATACACTCTCCAACCTTAATTGTTATGTCTTAGCATTGAATTTTAACCCTTAAATAAACCTACCTCTTCATCTAATGTTATACATTTAAGCTGTAATTAAAGCCCACCTTTGAGAAATTGGCCAGAAAAAATAGGAAAGTAAAAGATAATGTTTCTCAAATGAATTTAAAGTTAGTAAAATGTAGAGTTATTTACAGTAGAAGGTACATCATAGTTAAAACATGCAGATGTTTGACAAGCAGAAAATTAAGACACTGTTCTATAGCCAATGAAAACAAACTGAGGCTATTTATCAGTGGTAAGATGAGAGCCACATTTAGGAATCCTGTTGATATGCTGATAAGTTTGCAGCTCCATCCCAACGTCGAACAGCTTAGGGGACCATTCTCATAAAACAATATTGGTCATGTACAGCATATTGTTTGCTTTACAGTTCTCTATTGTGGAGAAGAGACATGATATTATTCTTCACTTAAGAAAACACCTCCAAATACCAATGAAACTTTCAATAAAACTCTCAGATTGAATGACGGATCTCAAGGGATAGTGAAAGGTGCAAGATGCATCTTCAATCTTTTTATTCAATACACAACTGATAAAAATTCTTTAGGACAACTGATCTGTCCTTCCCTAAAGGACAGTTTGCTAGACACAAAAATATTTATGGGAGGCTTGAAATTGATATTGTGAGGACTTAAACCTATTACCAATGGCACTCATTTTGATAGGGCATCACGTATTAGAAGGGCATTTAGGAGAGATGAAAAAAAAAATCATGATCTTCAAAAGATTCTCAATCTGGTTGTCAATAATGACTTTTTATTTACCAGAAATTCTTAAAAAAAGAAAACTGTGTCTATTCCAATTTTCATTCCTACAGTGCCTGACATATACAGGGTAGTTTCTTTCAAATAAATGGTGAACTGTCTTCATACATGTCTTGATACCTGTCTAATATCCCCTGGACTTCTGAGGCATACTGTTCAGAAGCTGTCAATTGACATATGCTGTAGTTCTGACACAAATGTCAAATGTTTCAAATACACATCAGTACTGGCTTTTTATATTCTCATTCTTTAGTTTTAGACCATAAGTGGGTAAGTGACATGGATGGATAGATAGATGGGTGCATAAGGAGTATTTGGGCATACACAGAGTATTTACATGAGTGTGTACATATATAAAAATGAGTCTGATAAATGTGTTTGGGTAAAATCTGCTAATGTGGGGCACTGCTATTGCATTGAGGAGTCCACCTTAATTCTTCATATTGTTACAGATTAAATTCATAAATTAAGGTATGCAGGTAAATACCATGTAAATAATGTATACTTAAAAACATATTTGTCCTCTCACACATAAGCTTTTAACAGAGTGAACAATTGTAAAATTTCAATTTAGAAGTCAGACAAAGAAAGTTGCAAAAATTTGATTTGTTTTAATGGAAAATACAGGAAGTACAACTAATAAAATGAGCTGAACATAAAATACAGAATCATAAAGATTGCATTTGACTGTCAATTTATAGCACACTTTTTCATTTTCACTTTAAATGGAAAAGTAATGAGAGCTTTGCCTTGCCTTTTTTCTTTTCCACTCATTTTGACACTTTCTCTTAAAATTTTATTTATTTATCTATTCACTTTATATCCAGGTTGTAGGCCCCTCCCTCCTCTCCTCCCCTTTCCCCTCCCTTTTCCACACAAAAAGAGGAACCCGTACCCACCACCTCCAGATCATCAAGTCACATCAGGACTGATTTTGTTCTCTTCCCCTGTGGCCTGGCAAGGCAGTTCCATCAGGGGGGAAGTGATCAAAAAGCAGAAAACAGAGTCCTAGTCTGACACAGCGCTTGCTCCCCTTACAAGAACACTTAGAGCAGACAGAAGCCTCGTCTTATTGTATCTGCTGTCCTGTTTGGCTGTAGTCTCTCAGGAGCCTGCTCTTTTCTGAAAGGAAATGGATCTGGGGGAAAAGAGAGGTGAGAGCAGGAGGAGGCTGGGATGAGTAGAGGTTAAAAAATGTGGTCAGGATACAGTGTATGAGAGAAATTTTATTTTCAGTTAAAAATATGAGTAGAAAATTAAAGTAGAGGCCTATGTAAATTTGGGTTGTCCATTTCTATTATACAAGTCCTGAAAATATTTCAGTCATTAATTTTAATTTTTGACTTGGTGTATGAACACATCTTTGGAACCATAAAAATGCCAAGGCATCTACTCCAAAGAGATAATTTAGAAGAAACCTAACATTACATTAAATTTAGTCAATATTCAGTACTGTTATGAAATACATAAAAGTTTTAGTTTAAAAACACTTAATTCTATTTATTTTACTTATTTTCTGTGCCTGTGAGTGTGTGTGTATGTGTGTATTTATATGTGTATTGTGCACACTAGCCATAGAAAGCAGTTGGTGGTCAGTAGACCATTCGATGTAGTATGTTCTCTCTTTTTACTAAGTGGATTCCAAAGACAAAACTTCAAAATCAGATCTCTTTCTTTGTAACAAACAGGAGAGCACCCTAACCCACTCTACAATCTTGTCTTTCCCAACATTAATATTTAAACGTCTTTGCTAAATTGTGTTCCATATACTGTTTTTTTATAAAACACTTATCAAAGCTTTTTAAAAAAAGTTATATAAGCTATTTTCTTTTTCCTTTAAGTACTTCTTTTTATTTTCCATAGACAAAGCACACAAGTTCCTCATATGACTGTATTGTAACAATAATAATTAATAAGAAATAATTAGGATTCTTTGTATAAAGAAAAGTAAGTCGTATTCAAGTTGTCTATTTGATCATGACAATGCACTTAGTATTATATAATACTAGATGTGCCTAGCTGAGGAAAACTTGGGTTTAAACTCTGTTTATAAAAGCCAACACCAACTTTCCACAATGTTACACCATTTGCCCACTGTTATTCATTACCTGGCAGGCTGAATTAGGTCTGGGAAGAGTGAGGACACTCAAAGAATGAAGAAATAGCTTATTCTTTAAGGAAATCTGCCATGAGGATCATCGATCTAAGAAAATATCTTGGGGCATTTTGAATAATCCTTATTGTTGAGCACAGTCTTTGAATGCCGGAAATGATGAGTTTGACTATTAGGGAAAAAATCTAAAAAAATAACTTTAGTATCTAGACATGTCAATCAATAATTTCAGTTATAATACAAAATATTTTGGTGATGTGTTTTGGAACAAAAATATGGTTGTTGAGTGTATTTGGTAATTCTTCGGTTGGAATGATTATGACTTAATTTTCTAAATAATATGCTCTTGAGATTAGGTTTGCATAAGTGAAAATAACAAAAGACCTTGGAGATTTGGCAACATTTTAATTAATTTAGGAGCTGATTTGCCTATTTAAAAATTCTATATTCCCCCTTGAATTTTCTAACTCTTGTTTTCATGTTTTGTGGTAATATTCAAAGTTGAGATTTCTTATTAAATATAAAAAACAAGAGGGAAACTTTTGTAGATATAGTTTAAATAGATACCAAATTGGATACTTAAACTAACATGTATTTTAAAATGTTCAAACGTAATGCTTTTATGCTTCCTTCGAAGTTCCCCAAATTATAAACAATGTATTTTCTATTTATAATTTCATACTGTTGCTAATCTTTATTAAAATAATGAAGGTAATTTTATCCCACATGACGTCTGATTTTAATCCACTAAGTGAAAAAAATTTTAGAGGAAACCAAGGTGGATATGAATGTTGATTCATAGTATGGATATAGCATGCATCTGGCCAAAACAAATTTTAATTGCGTGCTTTGAGATTTGTTGATTATGCTGCCAAGTGTAAGCAGTACTGAATCCGACTATTCATTAAGCTATAACTTTCAACTGGCATGTGCAGGGGGAGAGGCTTTGCTATGCATATCTATAATTGAATTTTGATATCACTACATTTAAATAGTGGAATATGGACAAGTTATTATAATTTCAGGATCTCAACAAATTATTCCCTTTATAAATATTGGGATAATAATAGTTACATTGCAGAGGCATTAGAGTGTAAATTAAAATGTATTTGATGGTTTCTCGAAGAAATTCTGGTCTCCTGGATGATCTATTGTTTCTATGTTAATCAGTCTTGGTCTCCTGTAGAGTTTTCTACTAATTAAAACTGGACATATCTATCTTGACCTAAAAACATCTTAACCCCTAAACAACTAAGATTAGTTGTAAAATTAAACTTTTGTGGTTCTTCTTGTTGTATGTAGTTTATTATATACAGGTGTATGTATAATAATATAAATGTATATGTAAAAAATAAAAATAAATATTTAAAAATTTAAAAATGGAAATAAAAAAACTGGACATATCATCAAGTCAGCTAAGGTGAGGCTGTGATATTTTCTGTGCTAGAATATAATTTTTCAAATGCTGATATTATGTTGGGGTCATCCTGCATCCTATTTCTTACCAGCAGTGTATTTTTGATGTACAAGTGATTTAGTCAGTAATGAAGATCCCCACTCACCCCTGCTCTAATTGTGCTTAAAATAGGAACCCGAGAAAGAGATCTGGCATGTTACTGATACTTGTTTGGAATTCAAATGTGACTTAGAGAGTAAATAGGAAAACACATTCAACTGCTCTCTTAAAGCAGGGTGTGGATCTAAGCCTACAGGACATCTGCCCATTTTCTTCTGAAATTTCTACTGAAATTTAGAACAGTCAAAATAAAGTTGCAGTTTTCCTTACATTTTCTTTTTAGTAAATAACTTTTTGTTTAAAAATAGTCAAGTAAAAAAAAAAAGACTAAAAAATAAAAGCAATTTGGATTCTTGAAGGAAATGTCACTGATAACGATTTAAAATAAGTAGCAATTCATATACAAACTTTTCATTTGTTTTCATAAGTGTGGGGGTAAAATGTTTACTGGACCTAGAGCTACAGTTTAGTATCTTAAAAAATATGACTGGCCAATTTAATTTAAGCTCCCAAAAGTAGAAATAATAGAACAAACCTGTTTATATTGATATACCTACGATATTTTTCACTTAGATTTATTGACTTTCAACCAATGCAGACTTTCACTTTGTAAACCTACAAGTCCTATAGTCACTGGTCAGCTAGAGAAAAAATATTTAGAGAAAGAAGTATTTTGAATTTGTGTATTCGGCAAAAACTATGTTCATTTCATTTTTTTGGTATAAATGTTCTGCTACACAATTCAAGAATGAAAACCGTCCATGAATGACTAGCATTCATGGAAAAGGAGCTTCTATTATCTAACAATTACAATAGAGTAGCTATACCTTTACATATAAAAATAACTATCAGATAATATTCAAGAATATGTTACATCTATAGAATAAATCTGAGAGGGCAGAAATACGTATTAATCACTTATCCACACTTAACCAATGCTCTCTGATGCTGACTTTCCCTATGGAAATGGAGATGTTCTATTTAGACAACACTATAATGTCCTATGTGCTGTAACAGCAACAAGAGTGACAGGCACAGTCCAGTCACTACAGCACATCTAGCACAAATATCTGCAAACTCCTGACTATCTACCTCCTCAGCAAGTAGTCTGAAATGGAACAGGGTAGCTTATGAAAGACACAACAACAAGAACAACAAAGAAACAATAAAAAACACAAAGCACAATGACTGTCATGGAAACAACACCAAAGGAACGTGCTAGATTTTAATCACTCAGCTCGACAAGCTTATATGGAAGGAAAAGCATGATGAAGTGAAAACAAGGTTCCTTCCTCAAAACTTTGAATTCTTTGGGCATGGAATTTACAACTTTGTCAGCAATAACAATGTGTCAATCTAAAAGTAGAAAGGACAATAATTGGGATTAAGAAAACAAAACAAAACAAAACAAAAGTAGAGAAAAAAAGTCACAGGTTTAAGCTGCAGCTAGAGGATGAGATACCAGAAAGAGTTCTGTCTGTTTGTTTTATTCTCCTTTTTCTCCAAAAGGGGTACTCCTTTTCTGGAAACCATACTGAGGAAGTGATTGAAACTATGAGTCACCTAGACAACAGACATGGAAGCAGGAGAGAGCAGCTCATCATCCCTTCATTTCACCTCCCATTAAAACTTATCAATTTCAAGGAATTGGAACCAACAGTGCCCCATTCACAGGGTCCATTTCTGTTGTTCAGAAACTCTGCCCTATCTCCCTAAAATACAATATTTCCTTTTAGAGTTACCTTTTCTTTCTTTTAATATATTTTATTAATTTATTCATATTACATCTCAATTGTTATCCCATCCCTTGTATCCTCCCATTCTTCCCTCCCTCCCATTTTCCCCTTACTCCCCTCCCCTATGACTGTGACTGAGGGGGATTACCTCCCCCCTGTATATGCTCTAGGGTATCAAGTCTCTTCTTGGTAACCTGCTGTCCTTCCTCTGAGTGCTACCAGGCCTCCCCCTCCAGGGGACATGGTCAAACATGGGGCACCAGAGTTCATGTGAAAGTCAGTCCCCACTCTCCACTCAATTGTGGAGAATGTCATGTCAATTGGCTAGAACTGGGTAGAGGTCTGAAGTTTACTGCACGTATTGTAGTTGGCTGGTGCCATAGTTTGAGCAGGACCCCTGGGCCCAGATCTGTCCATCATAATGTTCTTCTTGTAGGTTTCTAGGACCCTCTGGATCCTTCTATTTCCCCATTCTCCCATGCTTCTCTTACCTAGAGTCCCAATAGGATGTCCTCCCATCTGTCCCACTATCCTGGTAAGTGAAGACTTTTTTTAATCTGTAATTTCATTCTTTTAATAGGAAAAACAAGATGTAGAAAGCCCCTAGCTTGATGTTGCTGTAGAGACAGCTGAATTTCCAAGATGTTCTCTCAAGCAAAGCTTAACAAATCCAAGAAAGGGAACATGGCTGTCAAATACACCTTGATATTCCCATAAAATTTCTAAGCGTTTGGCAAACAATATTTACATTTTGATTGGCATTCATTCAAAAGTTAGTATTGATGCCTTGTACTGGTCTTTTGACATGAATAATTAGCATGATATAAACTGAAACTCTATTTTCTCTTCTGGGTGTCTGTCATGCTCAATTTCCATATTAGCCTTTTGGATTTGGATTTTGTGAGCAGTTTCCTTCCAATGTGCCTATCTCCTCCCAGGTGCTTGCACAGGGATGTTTAGCTTCTTCAATATTTTTAAATTTCTTGGTATCCATTGCCATTCGATTATTATGATATGATATGATATGATATTATTAGGATCCTTTGTCTGAATCTGAAATTTTTCAGAACTGAAAAATTCCATCTCACTGGAAGGAAACAATTATTTCTTTAGTAATTTTTCAGTAAGAAAGCTTACTTTCCACTCACTGTATTAGTCATGTGATCTTTTTGATCTTTTAGACAAGAAGACGTATACATTAGAAAGATCTAGAATCTTTATGAGAAAGTCATAAGTTCTGAATAAGAAGTAGAGGCATTTGCATGTTCTCTCTTTGTCAAGGTTTCCAATTTCTAAAAGTAACAACAAGTATTTGACATTGAGTGCAATCAAGTAGCATTGATAAAAACAGATAAACAAACAAATAAAATGGTGAATAAATCATGAAATACTTTATTCCTAATTCCATTGTTAAATGGTGTTGAACTGCTTGACCTAGAATATGGTCAAAGTTATTAGAAAGCAAACAGGAAAATGTCATTATGATTCAAATATATCTCATTTATATTATATATTTAAGAGAGAGATCAACTTGAAAATATTGTATGTTACATATTTATCAATATATATGATAATCATAATTCTTAAAATTATACATTATAACTGTTTATATAAAGTAAATGTCACCATAACTTACATGAAGATATATTCCATTCTCCTAATGTATTTTGGGACTGTAATAATCACAATCAGATGGTTGAATGACCAAGATCTTTGAGTTATTCATCTTTTTTTTAATTTATTTATTCTTGTTACATCTCAATGGTTATCCCATCCCTTGTATCCTCCCATTCTTCCCTCCCTCCCATTTTTCCCTTATTCCCCTCCCCTATGACTGTTCCTGAGGGGGATTACCTCCCCCTGTATATGCTCATAGGGTATCACGTACTCTGGTTCCTCACATTTGACCATGTCCCCTGGAGGGGGAGACCTGGTGGCACTCAGAGGAAGGACAGCAGGTTACCAAGAGGAGACTTGAGTTATTAATCCTAATGGATATAGCAGAGATGTCAGTATTAATTTTGCTATAAATTCAAATTCTTATCAATACTGACATGCCACTTAAATGTTTGATATGTTAAACTTATTCCAATTAGTAACTTATTTTTCTCTGTATTTTAATTAAAATAAAATTCATTATCAACTATGAAAAATGTAGATTAAATAATGAAAAAAGAATTAATTAAAACAGAACAGTTATTTTCATGTAGCTGTAACAGGGACAAATACATTAAACAAAAGTCAATCTATCTTCTATCTTAATATATATTAAGTCAAATTCCAAAAGTAATCAGAAGTTCATTATGAAATTCATGCACCACTTAATGTCTCTTAATAAGATAAACATAATTTTCCTTTTCCTCAAATAATGCTTTTAAAATGCTATGTGTCAAAAGGAATTTATAAAATATGTTTAACCAACATATTAAAGGAACTATTGGAAAAATACTAAAAACATAAGAGACAATGTAGATATAGCTAACTAGGAATAGTAGTAAAATTTCACTGAGATTGAAAGATATTTCCATGACTTTAAGAAAATTATATATTTTCTAGTTATAAATAAAACGTGGTTAGTAGTACTTTAAACATACAAGAATATAAGGCACATATTTCATTGTTAGTCAGATCCATGAAGCATTTGCATATAGTGTGCTCTTTGGAAAACTCTGTATAGGTAAGAAATGGAACCGAACACAAAGACTGATACTTTGTTAGTATTACAGTGAACAACCTTTTGATCTTTCAGACCCATCAGCTTCCCATTCCAACTTTGTGAATTGATGGACTAAAACACTAAGAAGAGATACTTGGAAAAATATCAATAGTCCAAAGCCACTGGAAAGCACCTTTTTATTTTCAGACAACAAAACAGGCAGAACAGGTTGCAGAAGTAACAACAGAACCAAATATACCACAAAAAACCACCCACAACGTGGAAAAATCCTTTTTAAATCAGTTTTAAGCCAGAAATGCTGAATGTCCCACTGCCATAAAAACTAAATCTCTCATCATAATCAGTTTTGTCTTTTAGGAAATTGACCATAAATGGAAGGTGTACTTTCTCATAAAGAGTAATCACAATCAACAAGAGAAATGAAAGAAAAACAAAAACAAAACCAAATATCAAGTCCTTTATATTTTAAGTGTTACAATAGGAATTAGCATAGATAGCTAACAGCATAGAGGTGAGTGAAATTCCTGCTAAGGAATTGAAAATCATATGGAGAGAGTATAGTGATCCAGAAATATAATACAAGTAAATGAAAACAATGAAATGAATAAGACAATAAAAATAAAAAATAATTAAACCAGTCAAAGAAGAGAGGAAAGTAGGAAAGAAAAGAGAGTAAATTTGATTATAAAACAAATGAAAAGACCCAGCATGAGCGATGCAATTTATATATGACCACAAAAGTTACATTGCAACCACTGTAATCTGATTGTTTTTGTTGAGGAAAAAGACAATAGGATTATGTAATCCTATTACTTGTGCTTATATATTCAATAATACTTTTTCTTTTTACTGTGTTTTATTTTCAGATAAGATGTCAAAATTCTAGAATATTAGGGTTTTAGTGTACTATCCCTTCACTTCTTTGTGCTGTACCCATGTAATGAAATTATACCTAGATATATTAATTATAGTTGCAATACAGACAAATATGGACATTTAATTCCACAAACTTCCTGAGAATAAGTAAATCTTAAAACTTAATGTACTCTGGTGTGAGTCTTCACTGTTTCACAGCCATGTGTTTGTTCTGCCACCATGGAGTCTGACCCTTTGACCATAATCCAATTAAACACCTTCCTTTATAAAACAAACAAACAAACAAAAAAACAAAAAAACAAAAAACAAACAAAAAAAAAAAACCAGCAACATCTATCTGTTTCCATCCATTTTCTTTTCCCTTTCCTTCACTTAACTGACAGGTTCAGTTATCATACTGAATTCTATGCATATCCTCTTCTCTCTTCCCTTTATTATTTCTATATGAAATATTTTACATTGCTGTCACTGGCCAGGAATATTAGATACAAAAAGAACTGCTACAAAAGCCTGGTGTTTGCATGAAACCAAACTTCGCATTACAGATTACAAATATGTCTTCTTTTGCAGAGGTACTTGGCTATGGCTGAATACACCAGTTGAAAGAAGACATTTCCTTTCTAATATGGTCACTGACTATAGGTTTTGAAAGAGAATGTAAAATGTTTTTGGCCATAGATGCACTGATCACAGAATAGATTACTTAAATGTGGTAAGAGGAAGGTTTTAGTCATTCATGTCTCCTCGGTCTGAAGGAGGAAGAGGGAGTGTACACTGCTATTATCCAGAGGCTACTGAGCTTGGACTGTAAGATGCATTAATAAAGAGGTGACTTTTCTTGTGCCCTAGGGGGAAAGTCTCTATGTAACCATGTATAAGAAAAATAATGTTTCTCATTTTTATGATCAATACCTTCCTAATATAATATCATCTAAGCCTTCGAGTACTATAAATAGCCTGGTTATATACTTTATATTTTCTGGGAGGAAGTTGGTAACAACTGGGAGTCCAGAGATATTATTATGACCAACTTGTTCCCCTTAAAGGCTCGAATTTAGAGACTTCATGTGTAAAGTGAGATTTTGGGAATGGAATGAGTTAAGGGGAAGATGATGATGTGGAAGTATTTATTGTTTTAGTGGTCAATAGACTAAATCTGTTCTGTAGCCATATGTCCAGAGCACTGTTTTTTATGAGGATGTTAGCTTACTGTCTGCTTTCCAAATGCACTCTTATGGGTAAGAAAGCTTATAACTTCTCAAAAGGAAGTTTCTTCTAAGCTTGCATGGAGTGCCGCTTAATTCAGTGGAAATGCTTTGGGTTGGCAATGAAACTGAGTCTTCTTTATTCTTATGAGGAATAGTTGTGAGACTTATTTGAGTTTAATTAAACTTCTCAAAGCTCTGGATTGTTCTGATATAAAGGGTTTCTACATATATCTTTGTGTCTTATTGGGAAATTTGAGAACATTCATTATAGGTACAGTGTATGTGCAAAGTGTTCCCGTTCCTGTTAGGTATTAAGTCTCACCCGCCCCCCTCAGGACTAATAATTTACTTATCAAGTGGTTACTGGAATTTACATCTTAACAAAACCACGTCATACCTGTCATTTACACATAAGCTCCATGATTCAGAGACTATATCTATTCTTCCTGGCTGATAGCGGGGAACATTAGTATCATAATTTAGGTTTGAATTATTTCAAGGTCATATTTTAAACTACTAAACTACTGTGATCTTAAATCCTGAACAGGGAGGACAAGACTATTTTATTCACTCCTGAATCTTCAGTACCTGGAAGGTTGAAAATGCAAAACAAAACTAAATAACTAGAGCAACCACTGGTGTGAAACTTCAGTGACAGGAAGACGCTTAGCTGTTATGTACACGGAGAGAACCTGACATTCTGCTATGATGTTTTCCACTAATAGAGCCATTTCTGTTACAAATGTATAGAGGAGATTTCAAGCTACAGAAAAGTTGCTACTTTTCATGATTCAGCAATACTATATACAGTGGTTTAGAAAGGCAGACCCAAGAGGCAACTAAAGAAAGCAATGCCTTACCAAAATAGAGTTTATTTGCTCATCTGGGAAGCAAAGCATGGATCTCACTTACAGCCCAAAAGACACACTTAGAAAGCATTAGAGGGTAAAACCTTTTCACTGGAGCAATGTCCTCTTTCTAAACAACTTTATCATTTCTCCTTGGAGGTGGGAGCCTTTTCAAGTACTAGTAATAGGAACAAAGCAATAAAAAAGGCTCCAATAAATATGCTCAGGTAGAAATACTCCTGAAAGAAAAGAAATCTGTCTCTAAAGTGACTTATGCTCCCAAGTAGTATCCCCTCCATGCAATCTGTGCTAGTTCTTGCATTCTAAAAAACTGTTCTCATAAGGGACACAGGCTTGTATTGAGAGACCTTCTTTGTTCTTCCGTGTTTACCCTGCAGCACTGTGGGTGAGGGACAATCTTGCAGCTTGACCTTGGCCATCAGGAATCTTATCCTGTCCATGGGGCAAGTTTGTTGATAATGTTGTTATGGTTGTGATTCTCAGGAAGATGATACTCAGGCTGGAAGATCTGAATGCATGGCATGTGAAGAATGTCAGCACACTCTTAGCATTCAAAGCGAGATGATCTGCTTTCAATTCATCTTATTATAAGCTATAAGGAATGTAATTTATAGTTACCAATCATTTTAGGAATTGAAGCTTAATATGCTCATCATTTACAGAGACCTGTTCCACATTCTTTCTGCTGTTTCTTGGATCTCAGCCATTTATAGACAATATATTTTATATTTCATTTTTGCCATTGAAACAATAAATTTCCCCCGCGGGCTCACTTCAAATTATGTACATGTTTAAATACTCTATCACATTTCAGTACTTCCTTTACTGTTAAAGAACATAGAGCTGGACCTAAGACAAGACAGAGAATTATGAGACTGAGACCAAGAATTCAAATTTTAAACAATGGTTTATTGACAATAATCTAGAATTAAAACATCCTTTACGAGCAGAAAGACATTTTGTTTGAAGGTCAGAGAAGCAGTAAGTTGTAGAATAGGGTGAATTGAGTTCAGAATTGATCATATTGAATACTGTCCTGCCAGGGATTGAAGAGCTAAAATTTCTGATATTTTTTTACATGAATAATTATCTGTTTAATTACACACTAGTAAGCATGGCTATAAGCAAGCAAGAGAGAATATTGGGAAAGCACTAAGAAACGATTTGGGATATAGACTATGAAAGTCTAGAAAAATAACATATATGTGTCGGTGTTGTTTCAACTTGTTTATCTGTCTTTAAATAGTAAAACCCAAAACATATGTTTGGATATATCTTTGTGAATGTGTAGTTGTTTAAATGTAATGCACATTATTCCCCTGTTCCCCTCCACCATTTTGCTGCTTCTTTATCGTCTCCATCCTTGTAAAATTTATTTTAAAAAAGTAGCTGTGGAGATAATGACACTAAATCCTTGAACAGATTTCAATTAAATGGCATTATATAGTAGGCATTCTTTATCATCAAATTAATATTTTTAATCAGCTGATAAGAAATGATTGTTAAAGTTTCTCAAGGAAGTAGAGATGTAACACAAATCTACTGACATATAAGGATGATAATCATTATACTTCTGAATTTATATAACTACTCATAAAAGACTGTGAGGAGGGAGAGGGGATGAGGGAAGGAGGGTTGGATTGGGAGCTGATGAGAAAGGAGGATGCAATCAGAATGTAAAGAATTCAAACTGCAGAACAAGCAGGTAACTTACATTCCCATTACATGTGAAAAGGTCTGAGACTGGCTGAGCCATGAATGTCTATGCATAGACAATGTATCTTGTTGGTCACAGAAACCCTGTGGATGCCATTTCATATATGGCATAAATGAAGATTTATAGATGTCTTTGTTTTGCTCATACAAAGAGCAGAGAACCAGCCTTAATTCTTCCATGCATCCCACACATCTCATACATTTATAATTTTAGGACTGTAAAATGCTTGTGAGAAATTATATGTTTTCAGAACAAAAGAACCGGACACTGACGCTGGATCAGACCTGAAAGGATTCATTCCTCTCAGCATGCTGGACACAGACACCCTGCATCTTTCATGTTCCAGCACCAAGTGTTTCAGCTGCTGTTCCTCATCAGAACAGGACAGCATCGAAGAAAGTTTCTGATCCCATTTGGTCCATCATTTCAGACTGTCCAACATAGGACTTCTATTAAGCCTGGAATTTCTCAACATTTAGAAACTGGACCACAAATTCTATTCCTAGCTGGCTTAACCATTTCCCCAATTATATTTGGGCATCTACAAAGGCATTATTTGATCCAAATCATCGTAAAGAAACCTAAAGAGAATGATTCCCCATTCCCTCTAAAAGAGGTTGGGTAGGTTTTTTTTGGTTGCTCTCTTGGGCTATACATGCTTATTTTCATGGGGTGCTGGTTATAAGTTATTATTGATCTTATTTAGAGAGAAAATTAGGTTGGACTCAGGAATGTCTCTCTTTTCCTTTATCTTTCTTAGGTTTGGAGATAGGGGTTGAAAGAAAGAAGGGGAGATAGAGAAACATGTAGGGATGATAGAACAAAAAGTAGTTTATTGAATCTACTTACTCACAAAGAAAGCTATTTTTAATTCATTGGTATCAATTTTTAATATTGATGCAAAATAAGTTTAATTTTGATATATTGGTATAGAATTCTAATGTAAGATTATTCTTCACACACATTATATATATATGTATATATATACTTATATATATATATATATATATATATATATATATATATATTTCTACTCTAATATGAGGTATTGTACCCATATAACTCAATTATATTACTAGGTTTATTTCCAAAACTTTGAAAATGCTCTTGCAGGCTGTTTAGGATAGTTAAGAATACAAGTTAATTGTTAGCTGATCAAATCATGGTCATGTCAATTATTAGTCTATTTTTATCACAAGAGTATAAATCCTAGGTTTAACAGATAGATGTAATTATATAGATAGATAAGGTAGAATAGTAAGGTCTTAAAAATCCTCAGGGACCTACATTTGAAGATGTTTTAATTATTTTAAAGATTCTTTGATTACAAGACGTTAACTCCTGGCCACACCCAGGCTACCTCAAAGAAGATAATTAGCATCAATGAACCTTCTTATGGAGGTGGCTTTAAATGTGGCAAACCAACCACTGGGCAAAATTTTCTTGTTTCAGCCACAAACAGAATTGTGCCTAAAAGTAGGCAAGCTTGGATGTAGGCAGTGTTGATGGTCAAACTGTCAAAACAGGATAAGCAGGTCCTCAGTAGTTCCTGCCTCATAAATATGTCTGCCAGACATATTGGGCCAGAAGGCTGAAGATTATGCTGCTGCAATGTTATAGAGAGTTTTGGGTGACAGTTCAGGAAGCAAACTGTCTCTGTCTTTTTTTTTCCCCCCACTTTGGAAGCTACTAACCTGCACTTCCGATTTACTTAGGTAAGCAATTTTTATTCCTTCTCAAGTCTCTGATAGGGTTGAAGATCAGATAGTTTAGTCTTACAATTAAGCTTAGTTCTTTAGGGTTTAAGGTGTTTTTAGGTCTAGATAGATAATTTAAGTTGATAAAGATTAGATATGATAGATACTGTTTTACATTCAGATGTTTAGATTCACCAAGATAGGTAAGATGTTTTCTTCAAGGTTGCCAATTTCAAAAAGCCAAAAAACTATGTGTGTAACATTTATATAGTTCCTCATTGTTTTGTGGTTCTTCTTAATTTATGTAGTTTATTGTATTTATGTGTAATAATATAACTATATATGCAATAATAATAATAATTTTAAAAAGACTGTGAAGGAAAAAAGGATATAAAGAAATGCTTAGCATGTGAAGACTAGACCACATGATGGGAAGAAGGGAGAAAGGAAGAGGAAAGAGTGGGAGAGGAGATAAATGCAAAGAGAATGTGTATGACTGTATTGAGTGGAAGCTGAGATATTTAATTCTGTGATATAACATCAATATTGATAAGTGAAAAATGGATATAAGGAACTGACAAAGGATTTGTATATTCAATAAAGTGAATGCTTTTTTCATTATTCAGGGATATCTATATCTATATCTATATCTATATCTATATATTCTACTTCCATAGGAAAAACCCTTTACATATATTATTTGCCATGGATCACATGGTCACTGAAGACATGAATTTAGAATTTTCAAAATTTCAGTCTAGTACATCAGATCACATACTTTGACGCTTCATTGAATATTTTTATTTTTTCACTACAGAAACTTCTGTAACAGTGAAGTAGCCACATGGTATATGCTTCTAGAAATTATGCTCTTTAGCTTTGCTCATGCAGGCACTACAAGGTTTCCAATGTTTTTGATACGAGAACATTCTCACAATTTCTTTGGCTCAATGATGTCTCATTTTCTTGGTAGAAGTTTATTTAATTTGCAACTAGACCCAAGGCTGCATTTTAATATGTGTCTTGAAACTTACAATCCATCAGAACATAAATCCAGCTATGCCAATAATGCTTGAGTCTAGACACATGTTCCTGGATGATACACAGGCTCAAAATCTTCACCTTTTCTATTGAATCATGGATTGAGACAGGAATTAGAACTGTCAGCAAGTCAGCAAGTCAGTACTTAGTAAGTCAGTGCTCCTTTTCGCCAAACTAGAACTTTTCATGCCCCACATCCCTAGAAGACATATATACCTATTGCAGTTTGTGAAAAGTTTAACCTGGAAAAACTATTTTAAGGCTCCCAGTAGTCACCTAACAGCAGTGTGTAGTAGAGTCAGGCAAGAACAAGCTTTGTCTGCCTTTCTCCTCTCTTGAGCAGATGGTTGGCTGAAACTCACTTCACATGGGAAATGAGTTTTAGATTTTTAACTTGGCTATCTAGTAATACACTATGACTGCCAAGAAGGGAAAAGTAGTCTTGAATTTATTTTTATATGTAATTGTTATAATGCAAGTGTGAAAATAGAAGTGTACTTTCTGTATTCATCATTATTCTTTCCTAAGAATATTTTACAATAGTATCTTAAACATGGCATACTGAATAGTACTGCAGAGTGCTGATGCAATCTACACGGCAGCATGTTCAGACATTCTGTAATGGTTTGCGATGAGCCACACATGCAACTCATGGATGATTGCATGTAATTCTGACACCAATGCTAAGCATTTCTAATAAATAATTTAATAAAAAAGTGATTTTTGATAATATTACTTTCTGAATATTTTAAATATTCAGGGCTTGTAGGCATTTTTTCACAATGGATGAGAGCTTATGTCCCAGATAATGGAACATAAAGGTTTTCTTGAACATGTGGTCTCTTGTTAGTGATGTAGTTTTTTTTGAGGTGGTGCAATGTTTGAAGCAGGATCTAGGTAGATAAAATGGGTCATGAAAAGGAGGGAAAGGAAGAGGATGGGGATGGTGGGGGTATTATTTCCCAGTCTGATTCAATCTAGAGCTTTCTCTGTTTTTTTATCAAAGGAGGTATATCAAGCTGTGCTGCAAGCTTTTGATACCACTAATAGATCCACAGCCACACCATCCCACCCACAGCTGCCATCGTAGGTTCTGTGCCACCTTTAAGTTGAAATAAGTACTTTCTTAAGTTGTTCCTGACATGTATTATATCACAGAAGTGAAAAAAAGTGATAGCATAATATATTTTGTCCTTGAAATGTTTACAATATTTACCATGTATGGTTAACCTTTACTGATAGATTTTTTTTTTCACCATTGTTCTAGATGCTCACTTATCAATGTGGAAAACTTGGTTTTGTTTACCAGATTAGTGTTCCTTAATATAAAACAGAATAGCAGAAGAATCATCATGGGAAATATTTTATGTGATTATTTCTCCCTTAAACCAGAAACCATGTATTGATGTATAAATAGGTTCTTAAAATGCTTGTCAGTCAAGTGAAAGTAGTTAAGTTTGATCCCTTACATGTAAGTAAAAAGCTGATTGCAAGGGCTTGTGCCTACAATATCAGTCTTGCAGAGGCTCCAAAGAACTCAAGCCTCTCCTAATGAGCAAGGCCCAGGTGAACAAGATACCTGATCTTAAAAATCAAGATGGTTGGTGCCTATCATAATTTTCTTCTTGTAGGGTTCTAGGATCCTCTGGATTCTTAAACTTTGCCATTCTCCCATGCTTCTCTCATCTAGAATCCCAATAGGATGTTCTCCCCCTCTGTCCCAGTTTCCTGGTTAGTGAAGACTTCCATGGGACATGCTCCTTGGGCTAGTATCCAGATATAAGTGAGTATATACCATTTAACTCTTTCTGCTTTGGGTTAACTCACTCATTATGACCATTTCTAGTTCAATCCATTTGTCCACAAATTTCGGGAATTCCTTGTTTTTAATAGCTGAGTAGTATTCCATAGTGTAAATGTACCACAGTTTCTTTATCCATTCTTCTACTGAGGGGCCCTTAGGCTGTTTACAGGCAATAAACTTCAAACCCCTACCCAGATCTAGCCAATGGACAAGACATTCTCCACAGTTGAGTGGACAGTGGGGTCTGACTTTCACACGAACTCTGGTGCCTCATATTTGACCACGTCCCCTGAATGGGGAGACCTAGTGGCACTCATAGGACGGTAGCAGGCTACCAAGAAGAGACTCAATACCCTATGAGCATATATGGTGGAGGAAGTCCCCCTCAGTCACAGTCATAGGGAAGGGGAGTAAGGGAAAAATGGGAGGGAGGAAGGAATGGGAGGATAAAAGGGAGGGGATAACTATTGAGATGTAATATGAATAAATTAATAAAATAAAAAAAAAAACTTTGCTATTCTCTCATGCTTCTCTCATCTAGAGTCCCAATAGGATGTCCTCCTCTGTGGCACTCAGAGGAAGGACAGCAGGTTACCAAGAAGAGACTTGATACCCTATGAGCATATACAGGGGGAGGTAATCTCCCTCAGGAACAGTATAGGGGAGGGGAATAAGGGGAAAATGGGAGGGAGGGAAGAATGGGAGGATACAAGGGATGGGATAAACATTGAGATGTAACAAGAATAAATTAATTAAAATTTAAAAAATTAAAAAAATAAATAAAAAATAAATAAATAAAAATCAAGGTGGTGGTTAACTCCTAAGAAAAGACATCTGACACCATCCTCTGGCCTCCATATTCTCACACACAATTGTTTAGAGGCACATTTATATATTCTTCCAACCACATGAATATGCACACTCATATACTCATATACCACACACACACATACACACACACACACACATGGAAAAAAGTGTACAAGGAAAGAGTATTGTAATATAATTCCATAATTTACATAGGTAGTGTAACAACACACATAAAAAAATTCTCTTCTGTATATAGTCTGATTGTTGCATATGCATATTGCACTGTCAAATCCATTTGACAGTAATTAATAATTGTAACTCTGTAAAAGTTACATGTGAAAACTCAAAACTATAGTATACCGAGGGGCATTAAACATTTCCATATCAATCTAGTATTCAAAACATTTATATTTCATATTTCAATTACTTCCCCTGGCTTCTATCCAGTTTTTTTTTTGTTCTTTTGTTAGCAGAGTAAAAATAATATGGATGAGTTCTAGTAGATGGGAGGCCAGCTATAATAAGTTGCCCTAGATCTGTAAAACAGTGTAGAGGAAAGTTTAAGTAATTCAGTGCCTAAGTTAAACATACAGGAACTGGTTCATTATTGGTTGCACCTATGTACAAAAGACAATTCCTGGCCTTCTCTGTATAAATTTAGACTAATAGTCTTGTTACTCCTTACCAATATTTGGTTTCTCTTTGCAAGAAGATTGCTTTGCAAGTGCAATCCTACATAACGATCTTACAAGAGAAAATTGTTTCTCATTTAGCCCTCTTTTCTATATTTTAACATTATGCTGCCAGACTCATGACTCCCGGGATATAGTGCCTTTATTTTGTTGCAAGTTGGAATTAAATAAATGAACTTATAAAACTAATCATTTTATAAACAAATCACATTTTACTAATCTCTATATATCCATATGCCATAAAATTAACAGTTGAAAAGATGATATGATTAGTGTATAGGAAAAAACTATTTCTACTCAAATACATAACATTTAAAGGAAAAATAACATCTTAAAACTCTTAAAGACACTATCTTAAGTTGTACCTTAAAAAACTATTCTGGAAAAATTCAAGAGTAGATATGAATTTTATGTAGTTGTGTTTATATCTTTCCTAACAGTTTAAATTTCACTCTGCAATTTGGAACAAATTTGATCAACTTGCTTTCATGTGTCAGGTTTTTTTTTTCAGCTGCAATGAAAATAAACATACAAGCTTAGTTTCCTACAAAATTGTGGAGATACCGACTTAAATAGAAACACTATTTTCAGTTGCACATGTTACATGGCAGAGGCTTCATGAACTGAATCTCAGTATTGAAAGCTAATGTGGAATCACGTCTATGTGTCCCTCAAGTCATTGTCAGGTCCTCTCACAAATATTCCCCCTTTGAGGTACCCAGAATTGTAGCTCCCTGAAACTGTGTCCTTTTCATTTAAAGCATATTTGTTATGAGAAAGGACATCAAGGAGCTTGGTTTAAAAGTGATACTAAGGTTGGTCCTCTCTTAAGTTTGTGCAGTTGAGCTGAGGATGATCTACAAAATACCTAATAAAGCCCAAGAATTAGTAACTTTAAATCTTACTTAGAGATTTTTAGTGAGATTCTAAATTCAGCTGAGAGAAAACTTGCTCATGTGATCAAATTGCTAATATAATCCTCTTTAACTTGTCAGATTTATAAATACAATATTTCTATACATACCTTAGTACATGCTTATTTTACCTTCACTCAAGAAAACAATTTAATGCAAATATAATAAAATAGATTAATAAAGTCAGATATAAATATGCTTTCAGTAAAAAAGACAGTTCAGAAGCAACAAACATATAAGTGCATAATGTCACGACAGACTGCAAAAACTGGGATTTCTCAGAGAAAGAGTGCCTATTTTTTGGCTCTTGATAAAATGTTTGGAAATAAAAATTCTGAGATTCTAATGATATGTCTGAGAGTACCTAATGAGATTTCCTGGAGGGTATGATAATACCTAGGATTAAATATAAGAGTACATAATATGGATAAATTTTAAGTAATAAATTAAAAGAAACAACTAGCATATTGAATGAAGCTGAGCTTAAATATTAACCCAAATTTGTTGCCCTTGCAATACATTTTTGCTTTTCTTTTTCCACTTCTTTAATTCCTTTGCTAGGAATTTCCATCTTCAAATCGAAATAGCTATGCTATTCACCAAAAGCTAAGCAGACTGATTGTAACAGAAATAATTTCTGCCACCTTATTTTCTTGAAATACATCTATTCTAGAAAACATTGCAGATTCACTAGCCAACTACTAGACATTGTGACACTTCCGGTTCCATCTATGCTGTGATATATGGTATCTCTTTTTGAGCAATCCTAACCACACAACAATTCTCTGTATCTGTTTAAAAAATCTACTATAATTGGTGAGGTAGCATCCAAGTAATGCTAATCAGCTGTCACAGTGTTTTTGAGAGGATGCTCTGTCCTTTGCTGAATACTATGGTTCATTTCCCATCACTCTCTTCTGCCTACATTGGTAGCCATATAGATGCTGACCTCTCTCATTCTTATTGAGTGTAGTGGAATGGAAGACACGTCAATTGTATGTAACTAAGAGTTTTAGAGAATGAAAGCAGAGACATAAAACATAAGAGAAATAAAACATTCTGAAGAATAAAGGTGAAAGAACTATTCCCTGTATGAACACCAATTAGATACCTAAAAGTCAAAATGAGAAGAAAATGTAATTTTAAAAAACGGCCTCCATAAGAAGGTGGAAGACAAGCTGATCCTTTTCAAATGATAAAATAAGTATTGTCGTCTATGAAGATTAGGTACTGTAAAGGGCTCTGCTATATGAACGGGAGGAAAGGGTTTATTCATTTACCTTATCAGATTATGGAAATAAGAATGACTCTGGTACTCTGAAACTACCCTATCCTTTATTGCTAGGAGTGAAAATATAAGGGAGTCAATATATTAATAATACTTACAGTTCTTGGATTTAGACAGGCAGTGATTATCACTGCACATGGAAGATGATCTTGAGAAACAGAAAAAAAATACCTTTAAAAAACTTAAATAAACAAAAGTAACCTGCCCAATAATAAGGGGTCCCGCTCACACTAAGGCACTAGCCAAGGACAATACAGGCGGTAAAATTTAAACCCCTACCCTGATCTAGCCCATGAACAGGACAGTCTCCACACTTGAGTGGAGAGAGGGATTTGACTTTCTCAAGTACTCTGGTGCCTCACATTTGACTATGTCCCCTGGAGGGGGAGACCTAGTGGCACTCAGAGGAATGACAGCAGGTCACCGAGAAGAGACTTGATACCCTATGAGCATATACAAGGGGAGGTAATCCCTCTGAGGAACAGTCATAGGGGAGGGGAATAAGGGGAAAATGGGAGGGAGGGGAGAATGGGAGGATACAAGGGATGGGATAACCATTGGGAAGTAATATGAATAAATTAATAAAAAAATAAAATAAAATAAATAAAAATTTTTAAAAAATTAAAAAAATAAATAAATAAAAATTTTGCTTCAGATCCCACCTAGGATCTCAACAGTTTGCTACTTCTTCCTATTATATAAATGCCTAAAATGATGATAATCATTTTCAAAGAGAATGATGTGTTTTCAAAAAACGAACTTTTCATCCCATATATCTTATTCAATATTAGTTTGTCCAATTCCCCATGTACAGTTGTGTGTCAGGGAACTATCAAGACAACACAAAGTGTGAACACAGACATTAATATGCCCAACATGCCACAGCAGAGACCAGGATGGCAAAAGAAGCATGCCTTTACAGAGCTGTAGGGGTCATAGTTGATGTATGATTTCCAGCAAAGAAGATGGCGAATTGCATTTGATAGTCAGTCATCTGAGACAATGGACAGGACTTTGTTCTTCTATAAGAGCCAAAGCAAAAGCACTGAGAAACTGTTAAGATATATATATCAGGATGTGATATCATGAGTGATGTGGGAACACAGAAACCTCAGTAATAGATTTGTATCACAAAGATGTGATACTCATGTTAGAATATAGAATAAGTACCAGACATTTACTGTATGGTCCTGAGCAGGAAAAGAGGATAGCAATGATGGCGGTGTTGTTGATGAGAATGTTGATGATATAATGATGGATATTATGGTTATAATAAGAAGGAATTCCACTCAGTGTTTAAAGTGCCCACATATCATTCCAGCAATCCCAAGATTGAGCAAAAATCTTAATAATGAGTAAATTATGTTCTTCACAAATAAACAAGCCTATATGAAAAATAATAGCAAGAACATAAACATCAGACAATCTGCCAGAACATTATTGAACCTTGAGGTTCTAGTGTGAAAATCTATATGAAAACTTGTATTTTTTTGTTGTGAGACTAGCCTTTCATAGCTGAACCAGAGTGCAAGGAAGGCTTGCTAGAGCAAGAGGGGTCAAGGACACCACAAGGAGACCAATAGAGTAAACTAACCTGGGCCCATGGGGGTCCAACAGAGACTGAATCACTAAACAAAGAATATGCATGGGCTGGACCTAGACCCCCTACAGATATGTAGCAGATGTACAGCTCAGTCATCATGTGCATCCCCTAACAATGGGTGTAGGGGCTGTGTCTCACCCTGTTGCCTGCTTTTGGATCTCTTTCTCCTAGCTGGGCTGCCATGTCTGGTCTCAATATGAGATGATGAGCTTAGTCCTGCTGAGAATTGAGGTGCTACCAAGGTGGGGACCTCTCCTTCTCTGAGGAGAAGAGAATGGAGGAAGGGTGTGGGACTGAAAGGTGGGAAGGCTGTAAAAATGTTTAAGTAAATAAATAAATAAATGATTAAAAATGACTTAAACTAATGGAGAATATTCCTAGTTATTGATAACCTCCTTCCTTCTAATAGTTATGATTTGTTCATAATCATGGTTATTGTTAACATAGAACCGTTCTATACTGTTTGACTAAAACAATAATGACAAAAAATGTCATTTGAAATTCAGATATCTTGATTCATTCAATTCTCTAATGTGTGTAATGGAGAATATTTTGATGTAGTCATTCAGAATGGCTCTGAGTACAACATAAATCTCTGCTTGCAATAAGAAACATAGCCATGCCTTTTTGTAATCTTGTGAAAAATGCTAGCAATGTTTTAAATATATGAGTATTTCTATTTAACGATAAATAAATAGATTTTCACAATCTTTATTGATATATTATATAGGTCTTTTTAAAAAGCAGCATATGCAAACTCGTCTCCTAACAAAAGTAACAAATTCATCACAAGTGTAGTCAAAACACAACAAATTGAACAGTGGATTTTGGCTCACATCAATGATTTTACATATGTTTAATGAAGATTTAAAAATACAACGTTGCATTATGCTTACCACTTTATAGAATTTTCTGTTAGACAAAATAAAGATTACTATTCTAGTATGTAATTGGTTTAAATTCCACTTTCACATTAAGAACCTTCAAATTTTTTCTGAATAAGATCTATAAGAAATATAGTACAAATAAAGACTATGGGACTTTGGGAACTTTTGTCATATGAACTTTTTGAATTCCATCAACTTTTGAAGTTAAAAATCTTTAATGAATCATCAGACACAACTTACATCGACTCGACTTCCCACAGCAGGCTTACTGTATGAATTAGTTTCTCATAGCTTAAAAAAAGGGAAGCTTACACCCAAAACATAGCCAAAGAATAATAGGTTTTTATTTTCACTTTTGAATTGCATTATAGCTCTATGTCTGTCTTCCCAAGTTGGGGATAATAACTTTAATCACTTTAGAAGTTACAATATTTCATAAAATGAAAATAAAGAAGCTACAACAAAACAAAACAAATACACAAGCAACAAATGTCAACATGTGCACATTTATCTGCTAGACCTGGGGTTTGAAGACATCAAAGAATAAGCATACTATAGTAATGTTTAGACAATTTTATTTCAGTTTCTTATATATGAATGAGATAAATACAGCAATGAACCAAGCGTGATTGTTTGAGTTCAGAAAAATATGATCAGAAAACTAGGTTAAGTAAAACACATACATAAATGCCATTAAGAAAATAGACATGTTAACAGAGAAGCACTTTCCCAGAACTTTTTCAGGACAGACCTGAGCATGGTCTACAATTTCCTGGCATGGACTACAGATTATATCTGGGAAAGATTGAAGGCAGGATGAAAAGCCATATCCAGATTCAAGGTACATTGAGGATAGCACTCAGCATATCCATTCACCACGTTTGGTTCTATAGCTACATTCTGACATCCAAAAAGAATAAACATATCTTATAAATTGAATGCAAATGTTTGTCACAAGAGGCACAAATTCGTGTCCAAGAACAACCCAGGGAACAAAGCATGCAATTGAGGTAAAAGGGTTTTGTTTCTGGAGCAGCTATAATAGTTCTCCAAGGCATTGTTCACTGTCTATCCTTAGTTTGACCATGTTCTGACAAACAAAAAAACAAAGAAAAAGGCTACAGCTATGTCTTTTTCTTACCCTACAAAAGTCTTCTTGTAGTGTACCAACAGTGTAAGGAACACCTTAGGAACGGAAGAGGCAAATACATTCTTAAATGTTCAGAAACTAATGTATAACCTATGCCTCATTAACTCAAGAATTCGGAATAGCCCCTGGAAACCCGAAAGCTTCAAATCCGTAAGGAGTGGGCTGACACATCTATAGTGCTTGAAGTCTTCCAGTTGGTGTTCCTTCGCTTTGTTGTCTATATGCCACAATTCAAATTGTGAAGAATTGGAATTCTTATGAAATCTTTTTCACTAAGATGATTTGTTTTTATGTTAAATTCAATGAGCTTTGATTCCTGTGAATGGTATGTAAGAGAAACAAAATACAGCAAATAAAACAAACACTTGCTTAAATTAATTTGATGCATAGGGTAACTAATAAAGACACATGGGTGACTCATGACTGACATCATTAGCAATTCTAATCAATATCAGACCACATAAAGACAAAAGAATGGAAACAGATGCCTATAAAAGCATGATTATTGGAATATATAATAAAATATAGTTATATCTATATATGCATATAGCTATATAATATACAAATAGTACTATAATAAATTATAGATATATATGATAAAGCTATATTAAATGATATAATTGGCACAACTGATAGTGAGTTGAAAACTAATAAAAGAAAAAGGAAAGAGTTTTCTAATTTGTAGTCAGAAGAGAATGTAATCAGATGGCTCCAAAAATAGTTGTGTCTATTCAGTGTGTAATTAGTGGTGCTATTACTCATCTATTTTATTGGGCTGATCTTATAAATGAAAAGCTAAAAGCATATACTGAAAAAAAAAAAGATAATCAGGACTAAAGAAAGGGGATGAAAAACAGAAGTTCAGACATAAGTCATAATGACTACCTTATAAGAAAGAAAATAGAAACTATACTTTATGATTGTAAACTGCAGCATCCACAAAGAACATTTGTTAGATACTATTTTCTTTGATACTATTGTTAAGGAAAAAGTATATTAAGGAAAGTTAAAGCTTCACATAGATAATATGTATCATTCAGAGAAAATAAATATTTATGGATACACTGATCCAAAGTTAACTGGAAATTCAAAATATCTACTCAATGAAATTGTGGTTTAGCAAATTTAGCTAAAATTTAGTAAAATTCAGTTGGCATTCTTTAAAGGTCAAATTTATGCTAATTAATTTATGGATTTTATTGTCATAGTCATCAAAGTGTACCACTTTTAAAGAAATCTTGTTCTCTTTTTCTATATATCATCAGTGTCCTAGCTAGTTTTATGTTACCTTGACACAAGGTACAATCTTTTGAAAGGAGAAAACCTCAATTGAGAATATGCTTTTTTAAGATCCAGATGTAGAACATTTTCTTTTTTTCTTTTTGTAGAAATTACTTTTTATAGTATTTTCCAATCCAAATATTGTTAAATATATACATATGAAATTACATATACTTACAATCTAGCAAAAGTAGTGTTAGAACAGTACAATAATAGGAATACAAATGCCATTGTGATAGAGTTACTTTGGCAACAGAATGGTGGATATGGTTTTCCAGCAATTGCACCACCTGGAGTTGTGGGGAGAGGCAGTGCCACTCCTTGTACCTCTGTCTCTTCAGAGTATGGACTTAGTGAGGGTGAGCTATAGAGTTACCAAATCTCAAATTATCACATAGTTCTTGGATCATTTGCTCCAGTAGTTTTCAAATATAGGAACCAAAAGTCAAGAGATATTGACGGTTGCTGCTATTCTAGGCTGGTAGTTCTAGGTCCTATAAGAAAGCGGGCTGAGCCATTATGAACAGGCAAGCAAGTAGTCCCTCGTTATGACCTCTAAATCAGCTTCTGCCTCTAGATGTCTGCTCTTTTTTACCTCCTGTCATGACTGCATCACGTCAGTGACAGACTATGTATGGAGGTATAAACAAATAAACCCATTTCTCCCCAAGTTAATTTTGGTCATGGTGTTTTATTATTATTATTATTATTTTTACTATCCTTACACTTTTATTTATTTATTTTTTTAATTTTTTAAATTTTTTTATTTTTAATTAATTTATTCTTGTTACATCTCTATGGTGTTTTATTATAACAGCAATAGTAACATTAACTAAGAAAATCAATATAATATATATTAAAATGTGCATATTTTCTCTTCTGTCTGAAATATAAATATGGAATTATTCATCTAAAATTTGTATTTTTACCTCTTGTTTTAAAGGAGTCTGTGAACATGGTACATGTACCATCACAAATTATGCAGTCAAGTTTCCCAATATGGGGAAATCACAGGGGCTAGCACATCTGGAAAGCAATGGATAAGCATTGCCATGGGAAAACCATCTTTGTATCATGATATTTCCTGTGCCAGGTAAGTGTCTAAAATTATTCCTAAGCACACCTATCAATAGAGCATTTAATCATACCTATACAGATTAGTGAAACAGTCTGATTTTTCAGGCTGAAATTGAAAGAAGGAGTAATATGTGTTGTAAATTTTTTGCATAGTAACACAGAAAGAATAAGGGAGCAATATTATCTGCAGTGTTAACATAAGAAAATTTAATAAGTGCCTTTAGAAATTAATAAATGTTTTCTACACAAATAGAACACTAAAAGACTAAAATTGCATTGAGAATCTTAAGATACCAATTTTTAAAATCATATAAAAATGAAGTGATTTGGTTATAAAATTTAAGTCATGAACTGATGAGAAATAATCACTTAATATAGCTGATAAACACTTTTGATTACATAGTTAATACTAATTATATGACTCTCCATTACCTACAAGATTTCTCAACTACATATTCGTGATATAACAAGCCGAAATATCTCTATTCACTTGTCTTGTTTGAAATGATGTATTTCCCCATTTCATTTTATTGCTTGCATTTATACTTCTATATTTATTTAATTCAGTCTCCTTTCAGAGAACTGATAGCTCACTGGTTCACTTAGATATGCCTTTATTACACATTGGAAAATTTGCAGCTCACAGCTATAGACGGACGGTAGGCCAGCAGCCCAGAAATAGAGCCTCTGCAGCCGTCAAACTCATTTGTGAATCTCATCCTCATAAACAGATTTCTAAAGGAAAAAAAGTTTTATGTTTCCTGTCTTTTTTTTTAGATTAACCTATCTTTAATTTTTTCATAAGATGTGACAATAAGTAATAAAGTTATTTTGGCGATATTTCCACAGAAAGTTGTACCATTCAAATTTTACTGTTTGTATCACATGTTAGTTATATTGGCCTCATTCTTTGTAAAATTTCCATCAATGCCTCATACTGATTAAAATTAAAGAACTAACAATATTAATAATGGTCATTTCCTATAAATAATATAAGCAAATATTTAAAAGTAAATATTTGAAGTAACAAAACATTTTTCAAAAAATATAAAGTATTCAAATTTTTTTTATATTTAAAGTATTTTCTTTAAAGAAACTACCTGCAGTTGTAAGAAATTGTCTTAAAAAAACTGTGTTTAGTTGGGAAGCAGAGGCAGGTGGATTGCTCTGGTGCCCCATATTTGACCACGTCCCCTGGATGGGGAGGCCTGGTGGCACTCAGAGGAAGGATAGCAGGCTACCAAGAGGAGACTTGATACCCTAAGAGCATATACAGGGGGAGGAAGTCCCCCTCAGGAACAGTCATAGGGGAGGGGAATAAGGGGAAAATGGGAGGGAGTGAGGGAGAAATGGGAGGATACAAAGGATGGGGTAACAATTGAGATGTAATATGAATAAATTAATAAAGTATATTAAAAAATATAAGCATGAGATCCAGAGAGGAAAGAGAATAGTTGCTTCTTTTTAACAAGCACATTATTTTAACAGTACTAGAAAAAGCAAATTGAAATAATAGGATACATGTTTCCTGTTTGCATTTAGGAGGATTATTTTTTTTTGAGTAAAATTATTTTATTTTATTTGAGATTTTATTTTTTATTTAATTAAGTTATTCAGATTACAACTCGATTGTTATCCCATCACTTGTATCCTCTTGTTCTTCCTTCACTCCCTCCCACTTTTACCATATTCCCCTCCCTTAGGTCTGAAACTCAGGGGAACCCTCTCCCCCACTATATGGTAATAGGCTATCAAGTCTCATCTTGGAAGTCTGCTTATTCTTTCACAAAGTGAAAATGCCTCTGATGTTGATGACTGGAATGTCACCAGAAGACTGTGTAATGAAAGGTTAAATACAGCACCTTAACAGTGACCAAAAAAAAAAAAAAAAAAAAAAAAAAAAAAAAAAAAAAAAAAAAAAAAGAAAGAAAAAAGAAAAGAAAAGAAAAGAAAAGAAAAGAAAAGAAAAAAACTGCTTCAGAAGTAGCTTAATGATTAAGAGCACATGTTGCTCTTGAGGGGACTAAGGTTTGGTTCAGCCATCCACATGGTGGCTCTCAACTCTGCAACTTTTATACATGGGAGCTGAATCACTCTTCTGGCTTCTGCAGGCGTTGGGGATGCAAGTGATGGCCATGCACACACACAGGCAAACACTCATACCTTTAAAAATAGTTTACAAATCTTAAGAAAAATAATGGAAAAGCTTAGGAAAACTAGTGAGACTAAAAAGTGTTGTACATTAAACAACATACAGGGAAAACAAATCAGTAGTATTCCTCAATGAAACAGCAGCAATATAAATAGCAGGAGGGCAACACTGGGCAAATGACAAACATATGAACAATAAAAACATCTAAAAATTTTCATTCATTTATAATTTTATTTTTGTGTGAGTGGACACTCCTCAGTGCATGCTCATGATTGTTGCACATCTTCATCAATTGTGCTCCATTTTATTTTACTTTTTTTTTAGACAGTGTACCTCTGTAAACCTGGAGCATGTTGCTTTTACCAGAATGAATGGCCAACAGGCTGTAGGATTATTGTGCCTCTACCTCCCCAGTGTAGGTTTTAGAACTGTGCGCCAGTGTGCTTCTACATTTTTGGGTATTGAACATTGAACCCCAATTCCCCATGCTTGCATAGCAAGCACTTTTACATAGCAAAGCCATATTTTCAGTTCCTGTGACTTGATTTGTAGTAATTTTTTAATGCCATAGAGAAAAGCAAATGCACATGAGGACAATCGGTTTTGTGATGCTGACAAATTTTTTGCCAAAATAAATGTTAGAAAATACAACTTGGAAATGCTAAAAGCTGAGTTTAAAAAAAAATCTACACTGATGAGCTCCCTCAGTGCCAGGACTATAAATATCTTCAAGGTAACCCTGAGATTAAGGTAAGGACATCATTCATAATGTCATAAGAAAGAAGGACACAGAACACTGACCTGCAGCTAAAGAAAGAGAAAAAAATGGCTGGTTATTTTTAAAATTCTGGACACTGAGGTCAACTGGTTTGAACAAGAAGACGCAGTACAAGCTTTCTTTTATGATCAAGTGAAGTTTTTTCCTTTTTTATTAAATATTTTTTACACATACATTTGGTTTTTTTTACACATATATACAATAAAGTACCTGCAGCAAGAAGAACCACAACACAATCATCAGGAATTATATAAATGTTACATTCATAGTGTTTTGGCTACTTGTATTTGGCAGCCTTGAAGAAGACATCTTTCCTATCTTGGTGCATCTAAAATTATGAATGTAAATCAATATTTATCATATCTTGTCATTATTGACTTAAAACATCTATCTAGACCTAAAAACATCTTAACCCCTAAACACCTAAGCTTAACTGTAAAACTAAACTATCTGGTCTTCAACCCCATGAGAGACTTGAGAAGGGAAAAAAATCAAGTGCAGTTTTTAAAGGTAGGTGGTTAGGCTAAGAAGCAACTAAGGAATCCTTAGCACTCCAGACCCATGATCCATTTCTTCCTCCATTTCCTTTCAGAAAGGAGCAGGCTTCTAAGAGAGGACAGCCAAACAGGAAATATACAATAAGACAAAGCTCCAGTCTGCTCTATCTGTTCTAGTAGGGGAGCAGGGGCGGTCTCAGACAAGGACTTCCTTGCCAGCTTTTCAATTACTCCTCCTGGCAGGACTGCCTTGCCAAGGCACAGAATAGGACACATCAATCCCTGATAAGACTTGATGAGCTAGGGTGGATGGGAAGGGTGCTCCCTTCTTCTGAAAGATGGGGGAGGGAGAAGGAGGAGAGTCATGGAGCCTGGGGCTATGACAAGGATGTAAAGCGAATAAATAAATACATTAAAAAGAAAAAAGAAAAAATGCGAATGTTAATAAAAGCATGCCTGATTCATTGAGCCTTTGCTCCCAGGAAGTCTATTTTTAGTCAATGGATTCTTGTGCATAGATTGACTAAATCAAATAAATACTCTTTGATCATTTTACGTATTATTTTAGACAAAGTTTTTTTCAGTTTTCATCTTTAATTTAAATAATGCATTATTAATTAAAATAGGATTGATTGATGTTCCTCCACCCTTCAGTCCCTCAGTGCCTCCCACTGACCCTCCATCCAATCCCTTCCTTCTTCTCCAATGTTCAAATTGATAATCTTCTTTTCCTTGGTTTTCAGTGCTTCTTGCATGTAAATTTGAATAGGTGTAGTCCTAAACTAAGCTGAGAGTAAGGTAAAAATGAGGGGAAGTAGATGTTCTTTTTCTCTCAGCTGCAAATCATGGCAGTAGGTAGTATGTGAGGGATAAGCATTTTTAGTACGTTCAGAGAAGTAATGCCATCTCATATTCATATATTTTAGTTTCTTTGCTTGTTTTTCATTCAGTAAATATCTACTGAACGAGAATCAGTGTTAGTGATGAGGGATACCACTATGTTGACACAGCCAAACGGTCGAGGAAAGCCACAACGACCATTTTATTTACTCTTTATCATTAGCATATAGCAGAACTTTGGCAGGTTGAAAAGTGATTTGAATTGGAAGGAGGCAAACACATACCATCATCTGGCATGCGTAGTGCTTCACTGTACTTCAGACCAGCTTGAAACAGCAGAACTCAGAATCTGTAGTAAGAAGGATTAGAAAAGCACTTCTCCTATGCTATGTTCAGGGGAATATATGAACTGTAAATTTTCGAGTCACAGGACATGATTTTCACTGTTAATACATTTACATTTAAATGCGCCCATTGGCAATTATTGAAGTCTCATATGGACCTTTGTCCATTTGTTAAAAATCTGATGATTCTCTCTTTTTAAAAAAATGATTTCATGTGAGCACTATATTTACATTTTTTTCTTTTTTTGTACTCAACCATACTATCCAATCTACCAGGCCCTAACATTCTTTTTTCTGTTAAACTGGGTTTTGCATACATCTTGGAAATGTCTTCATCTCAAAAAAGTTGATGACAGTCATACATGAAAGCCTTGGTGACTTTTCAGTGCAGGATAGGTCACTATGTGTAATACCTTATAAAATTCTATTATCATATATTCTATTCAGAACAAAATTTGAACAAAAAATAAAAACATTTTATAGTGAAAAAAAAAAAGTTACCTGAGAAGAATGGGTTAGGAAAGGACTTAAGGAGCAGTGAGAAAAAAAATCAGCACCAAAATTTCTAATATTAAATTCCTAATAAAGAAACACTATATGGGCTGGAGAAATGGCTCAGCAGTTAAGAGTTGAAAAAAAAATTCAACATTCCTTTTTCTATAGTATCTCTTTTAATTAACACACTAATTCCATGATATAGGTTTTAATACTATCTTAATTTTAGTCATTGAAATCATGACAGAGAAACACATTAACACAAGTTGTTGCACCAAGCGAGGCCAATGCATACAGAAAACCTAGACCTCCTGTTCAGATGTAGCCAATGTGCAGCTCATTCTCTACCTTTGTAGGAAAGCAGGGAATGCCTCTAACATGAACTCTGCTACCCTCAATTTGAACACTTCCCCTTGGTGGCCAGGTCCAGCAGGCACAATGAGGATGGGGAAGCAGGCTATCCAGATGAAACCTGATTTGTTGTGGTCTTACAGTAGGGGAGGAGATCCCTTCTGTCAGAGGTCTAATGGAAGGGAATAGGGCAGAAAAGGAAGAGAGGACTAGAACAGGAAGATACAAGAGAGTGGCTAACAGCAGGGATGTAACCTGAATAAATTATAATGAATTAAAATTAAAAATCAAATTCATCAAAATGCAGTGAAACCAAGCGAAAGAGTTGAGACCAAAGCCTTTTTGACGTTGTGCTCAACTGGCTATTCAATCTTTAAGCTGTTTAAAGGTTTAAGCTGTTCTGTCTATATAGCATTATAAGGACACAGAGTGAACACTTGGTAACTTAATTCAAGGCTGTTGTCATATTGTTAAAGCAAATGTCAGATATGTACTGTTTATTGCATATCTGGAATGCCCATGTTTGACAATATATCTATTTTGAGAAACACAATCTTTTTCAAAATCAAAGCAGATCTATATACATACTTTCTAAAGATTTATATTTAAAAGACAGGATGCCTTCAGACACATTAAATGATTGCTACAAAAGAATCAGGAAAATGGGAAGAGGCTTTAAAAACATAGCTTTGCAGTAACATGGATGATTTTGTTTTAATGACTTGGGATTCCTAAAGTTCCTATTTTATTATTGCTGCTGCTATGTTTTCATAGACTACCAGAAGAAGAAAAATAGAATGAATAGTCAACAACTGCCATAATTAGACTTCCTACATGGCTTGGCTTTATTAATCCCAGAATAATTATAGTTAGAATTTGTAAATAGGTTTCTAGGAAGGCATTTTAAATAGTAAGTGTCTTTCTTGTTTGTGGCTTTCAGGATTTTTACTAAATGAACTTTTCTTCTTTTCAGTGTTCCCTTTAAATACACCTACAAATAGGTTTATTAAAACATTTACTTCCTTGTTGTTATAAGAAAATATTAAGATAGATAATATTAATTATTCTAAATTTTTATTTAAATTAACCCTAACAACACAGAGCCCTTGAATTAGCTTGAGTATGTTGTTTTCTTGAATGGAAATATGGCTCAGTACTCATGACAATTTAAAGTGCTTCAAGCCAGAATGTTTAAAACCACCTCTAAGAATTAGTTAAAGCATAATACAGTGTTTACAAAATAATAACTCTCACCTTATTTTTATAATATATATGGCTACAGCTCTGGTATCCTAAGCATGCCAAGAAAGTTATTAAAATACTTACATTTTTTATTTGTAATATTTATTAATATTTAAAAAGTCAGTGTCAGTTCTTGAAAAGCTAACTTGGTAGAAACTCACTTTTTTAAATTTTATTTTATTAATTTATTTAGATTACAACTCAATTATTATCCCATCACTTGTATCCTTCCATTCCTCCCTCTTTCACCCTATTCCCCTCTCCTAGGTCTAAGACCGAGGGGGACTTCCTCCCATACTATATGTACATAGGCTATCAAGTCTCTTCTTGGTTCCCTGCTTATTTTTCTCTGAGTGCCACCAGGCCTCCCCACCAAGGGGAAGTGGTCAAATATGGGGCACCAGACTCTAGGTAAGAGAAATATAGGAGTGTGGGAAAATAGAAGGATCCAGATAGTCCTAGAAACCTACAAGAAGAACATCATGATGAATGGATTCGGTCCAGGGGGTTCTTGCTCAAACAACTGCACTAACCAAAGACAACAGAAGCAGTAAACATCCACCCCCTACTTTGATCCAGCCAATGGAGAAGACATTCTCCACAGTTATGTGGAGTTTGAAGATTGACTCTGACATGAAACTTACTTTTAAAAAAGTTATTTCTTTTTTTAAATGAGGTTATGAAATTTCCCCTATCCTATTCCTTACTTTAAACATTCCCATATACCACACCTTGATCTCTTTAAAATTCATGTATCTTTTTCATTAATTGTGTTTCATGTATTTATGTGCATATATTATTCATAAATACATTAGCATGACCTGATCATCTGTACAATGTTTCATGTATGTGTTTGAGAGTTGGATATTTTTCATTGGACAGTGAAAAATGGTCTACAAAAATGTGCTCTTCCAAGTGCAAAATTATTTCTCCCATTCTCAGCACTTGTGAGCTCTCTATAATTCATTGTGTAAGGTTGAAGCCTTCCAGACTTTCCCCATTCAGGTTAGCATAACTATTATTCATTTCATTGCTCAGCTCATGTTTATGCAATAGTAATGTTACTGACATTATGAGATTTAAATCCTGACTTTCCTGGAGAGACAATTTCCCAGAGCACTCTTGTTCCTCTGGCTCTTAAACTCTTCACACACACTGTTTCCTAATAATCCCTGAGATTTAGATGCTGAGGTATATTGACAATGAATTCTTTGGGACTGAGTATCACAACTCTGTATTTTGATTGAAAGTCAATTTCTGTCATGACCTTCATATGTTATGAAAAGAGTTTCCTACATGAGGAATGAAGACCACGCTACATTTTTGTATAAGAACAAATATTTAGAATGTAGACATTATGATGGTTTAGTAAATATTTTATTATAGCTTCTTTTCTGCGTGATCTCACTAGCCCTGTGTAGTTGTCTAGGTATCCAGTATGAGGCACAATTTCCTTCTGCCTGAATAGTTAATAATTCTAACTAGAAAGTAGTAGGTTACTACCAAGGTATACTGCACCTATAGTTTATTATGCTATGCTGATCATTGATACTATTAACATACAGCACAGCTATGTAGAATTGTTGGCTACTTTAGCTTTTGGAAGCTTCCATCTGACCATGTGAAACCCCGAAAGTAAATGCTCTGAGGAGATGTTTTCGGGTCAGTACCAGAGGTTCAGTGGCCTGTAGGCCCTATGTCTGAAGTATGTGGTGTTTTTGGTAGTAGAGACTTACCTTCCTTCCCCTCTTTAGGGGAGGAGTAACCAAAAGTAAAGTAATGATTTTAGGAGTCTTTTTGACAGCTGTGACAAACAAATCAAAAAGAGCTTTGATGGAGACTTTATTATATGCCAGGATGTAGTAGGAAAAAAGGAATTTAGGAAAATTGGTTAAGGACAGAGCAGAAGCCTTATATTTCTCATCGGTCTTTATTAGAACTCAAGAGGAATGGAACAAAATCAATTTGGATAAAGAGTTAATGTAGTCAGAGTTAGTGAAGTAATAATAGAAATTCCTAGACTGGTTCCTTCTTTATCTCAGAATTCTCTTGATGTCAGACTTCATCCTAGGTGAATATAAGCCTGGAGACAGAGGAAAGAGCCAGAAAGTGGATTATGAGTGTAGTCAGAAAAATTAAAAAACAAAACAAAACAGACTACAATAAAAATGTTTAGGGAGAGAAAGAAATGTTGAATACAAATTAGACTAAGTGATTATCTTCTAAATAGAGTCTTACTATTCTGTAAGAGGGACCACGGTTCCAAGTATGATGTAATTACCCCTATGACTGAGATTTGCACAGGAGGAAAATATGGCTCAATGCCCCCAGGAAGGTGATTAGTTTACTGCAAGGAACTGCATTCCAAATTTCTAAGTCCTATGTAGTGTAAATCACATAAATGACAATCTGGGGGCTAGGAGAATTTTAAAATACCATTTTTTGTTATTTATCTGTGAAATGAAAAGGATGTTTAAGCAGGTAATTGTCATTTGAAATGGTACAGAAAACAACATATATTTTAATCAGCATAATTATTAAATGTCAATTAGAATTTTCATCAGCTAAATTATGTCAGACTAACTTGTAATAGCAAGCTTGCCAAAATGTTAATTAAAAGAATAAATGTTAATGATTGGTTTGATTTTGTGCCTTTTCAGTTTTTAAAATTTTATGTTTATGATTTCTAATTAATCTTTTAAAAAACTTTCATCCTTTTTTATAATCCAAGTTACTTCAATATACAAAAAAGTACATATAAAGTAAAGTATCTTAATTAACAATTAATTGAAAAGTAATGAAAATATTTTACTGTTGAAGCTATTTATACATTTTATAAACTAATCTAGAAATTTTAGAACAGTCGTATTATGCATGTTAAACAAAGTTATATGTCAGTAAAATTGACTTTTTACAAATATTCAAGTAAACAATCACATTAAGGTGTATTCCTCAGTTGGCTTGTCTTAGCTAATAAGCTTGGCTTTGCAACCGTAATGTATTTTTCATTAGTTGATATGAACTAGCTCACCTTATGCATTATAATAGTTATGTATTCAGGATGCAGCCTAAGGATAAGGGCCATTCATGTTTGTTTCTTTTTAGCTTACTTGGACTATATTGTGATGTTTGAATATATTCTCACATACAAAATTAAACTCAATGTGGAACAAATAATATAACATTGAAGTCAGTGCTATTCAAATCAGCCTTTTCACTTATTAAAAGTTAATAAAGAGTGCTAATTAGACTTTCACAACTGGATCTTAATTTCAATATTCTTAAATGTCTTTTGTTTGGATAATCTTACTAGTCATAGCCAGGATGAAGTAATTAGTTCTCTAAAACTACAGGTTTAAGGCAGGAAGGAAGATGAGTTTTGATCAGAAGTATCTTTAATTTACACTGACTCTTAAACACAGTTATTAATAAGGAAATAATGGGTTAGATAATACAAATGTATAAAGAGATTATGTGACAAAATTTTGACGACTAAATACACTTTGTATGGAAATCAATATGATCACAGGTCATGCACACAAGTGACTACTTGTGTTTCTACCACATATTTCTGATTCCTTCAACTGTGGGAGGCATTTCAATAGCCATAACCCATTGGAAATGTGTGTGATATTTTTATTTAGTTGCAACATTTATAATAAAGTTTATTTGAAAAATAAAATATGGTATCTTCTGAGATCATAGCCTTCCCTACTTTTACTCACTTTTAAAAGTTTTATTGTAATCTCTAGCCACATTTAAATCTTTAAAAAGTAAATTTAAATAAATTGTTTTCTTTAGGCATGATCAAAAATGATGATTTGTTTTTATGATTGATACACTCATATGCTTATGATTTTCCAAAAAAGTGAGAGTGTCCTCTTTTTTCATGAATATTTCATCATCAGAATGCAGTGTTTGATAAATAATGGCTGATTAATATTTTTGAAAAATTTTTAAGAATTAGTAAGTCCAAGGAATTGGAACAATAGTATAGAAATCATCTTTTTTTGTGCATTTGTTTGTGTGTGTGTGTGTGTGTGTGTGTGTGTGTGTGTGAGAGAGAGAGAGAGAGAGAGAGAGAGAGAGAGAGAGAGAGAGAGAG
>OU015748.1:28738783-28797722 GCA_907169655.1 Acomys percivali | reverse complement strand
GAGAGAGAGAGAGAGAGAGAGAGAGAGAGAGAGAGAGAGAGAGAGAGAGAGAGAGAGAGAGGAAAGGTCTGTAAATTTATATCTGTATTCATTATGTAAATACTGGTACATGTGTATATATGTGTATCAGAAAACTATGGTGTCTGTTGGTCCCCTTTTCTTTAAACAATATTTCTGACTTTTCACTGCACAAGAGAGGCTGTTTGGATCATCAGATTTTGGGAGTCTCTTGGCTCTACTTTCCATCTGTCATAGTGGTATTATAGAAACTCACTTTTTGTGGATTCAAGTCAGTTTGAACTTAGGTCCTCAGCTTAACAGCAACTGCTTTTACAACTGAGATGTCTGCAAAAGATCTTAACTAATATTTTTTAGTATCATAAACTAATAACATATGTAGATTTTAAAATGATATGCAAAGGTAATGTCAATTGTTTTCAAGCATTTTTAACTTTGTGGTTTCCTAATATCTAACTCCTGCTCTTATGAACAAATTTATTTATTCACATAAAATATTTGAGCTTTTCTGATATTCTCTCTAGGCCTCTGTAAATCATTTTATCAACATTTGAAATGGAGAATGATGTATAAAACATTTAAATAATATTGAAAAGATGCCATCATGGAACATGAAAAAATATGTGCCTTAAACCGGGCGATGGTAGTGCACGCCTTTAATCCCAGCACTTGGGAGGCAGAGGCTGGTAGATCTCTATAAATTCAAAGCCAGCCAGGACTACAGAGTGAGTTCTAGGGCAGCCAGAGCTGTTATACAGAGAAACCCTGTCTCAAAAAACAAAACCAAAAACAACAACAAAACAAAATAAAGATAGCTAATTACTTAGAAATCAGTAAATCTAAGTGGAATTGAGATTGACTCAAGGTAGAATGTTAAGTCAGTGTAAGGAAATTGAAATCACGAAAGTCCTTCCACCAAAATCACAATAGCTAGGCACATTGGGATGCAGCATTAAGTGTGGGGAATGGCTGCAACTCTAAATGTGAAGCTGCTGAATTTATACCACTATATGAAACTGAAGAATGAAGCAGTTCTAAATGTTAGAAGACTCTGGCAACAAACTGTCTATATATAGTTTCTTTAAAGTAGAAATCCCTTTATAAAAATGTAAAATCAGATGTAGAATTCCTTCATGTCATGTCGACTGTGAGTAGTAGTGCTTTATCTATGAAATTGGATGTAGTATGAGGGGCAGTAATTTGGCAGTAAAGCTCATAATTTGGTGTTAAAGTCTTATCATAATATATGCATTTCAGGCATGGTAATTGCCTGATCACATGAAACAACTTGGTCTATGAAAGCCACCAATATGTTAGAGTTGAGATATGATTTATGAAGTATTAATAACTCAAAGAAGATGAGTTCATCTCATGTTCACTCACAGGCTAACTTTAATATTATACTTCGCAAGGCAATTTCACATATTATTAATTAAAATTCAATTCATCAAGACAAAAAGAAATGAGAATGATGATAGATTGTCTGAGAACAACAAAATGTAGGACTTGATGCTGGGGTACAAGAGAGTTCTGCTTAAATTATCCGTAGATATTGACAGATAGGCAAGCTGCTATGAGAAGAAATCTCTGTGAGAGTCCGAGAATCAAAGGCACATTGATGCTGGAGGAGTGAGATGCAAGCAGAGTCTTCCATGGTTTTCTTCAATGCCCTAATGGAACTCTGAATATCAGTGATTCCTTCTCACCCCTTATTTGGAAGTCTCATGGATTTCTCAGCTTATGGTTAAAAGTAAAGATTTTCAAACTATTGTAACCTAGGGATCATAAAACCCAATTTTCTCGATGCTTTTCTTCATAATCTTGTAAGTTTACAGTAAATATGTGTAATTCACTAACAAGGTATGCATGAGTGTTCCTGGAGATAATCTTATGTTGAAATGTGATTTTTTTTTCCTGGTGGCAATAATGGACAATGTACGTCTAGACAGTGATGGTGCCAAAAAAAAAAAAAATGTTATCCTTTAGACCAAAGCTGAAATCATGGGGAAAGGGTGAGCTGGGAGGCCTTTGTCTCATCGCTCTTCCATGTTCAGCCAAGGCACTGAAGCATGATCCTTCACAAGTATCAGCACCTTGAACTTAGCTTGCCAGTATCCAAACCCGGGAAAAATAAATTCCTAATCATTGCATGTGTCTTAATAACAATCTCCCTGATATAATAGCTAACATTGATATGATTCATCCTCGTTAGGGCTGTAGAGAATCTGCTCTCTGGATAGGGAATTGTTCTGCTCTCACATTTTTGTTTATAGATAACTCAGTAGTTTAAGTTCTATTGCTTTATACTGAGTCAACTTCGGAAAACTAGAGTGTGTCTTAACTTCAAGTAAGTTGTCATAGTTATTTTCCTACAAATTATATACCACTAAAGTGAACTTATTTAAGCTTAGCACAGTGGTTCTCTCCCTTTCATCAGGGTTTCCCTAGATTGGCTTGGATATTAGTTATTTAAATTATGATTCATAACAGTAGCAAACTTACAGTTATGTAATCACAATGAAAATAAATTTATGGTTGAGTCACCACCACATTAGGAACCATATTAAAGGGTCTCAGCAATAGGAAGTTGAGAACTACTGGCTTAGAGTTATATGTAATATTAAATTAAAATATTATGTAATTAGAGATATTATTAGTGAAAAAGTCTCATAAACGTATAAGCTTTAAACTTTCACTTTTAAAAATTTTAAGTGTGCCACCAGGTCTCCCCCTCCAGGGGACATAGTCAAATGTGAGGCACCAGAGTACGTGAGAAAGTCATATTCCACTCTCCACTCAACTGTGGAGAATGTTCTGACCATTGGCTAGATCTGAGTAGGGGATTAAAGTTTACTGCCTGTATTGTCCTTGGCTGGTGCCTTAGTTTGAGTGGGACCCCTGGGCCCAAATCTGCCTATCATAATGTTCTACTTGTAGGTGTCTAGGACCCTCTGGATCCTTCTACTTTGCTATTCTCCCATGCTTCTCTCTGGTGACACTCAGAGGAAGGACAGCAGGTTACCAATAAAAGACTTGATATCCCATGAGTATATACAGGGGTAGGAAATCCCCCTCAGGAACAGTCATAGGGGAGGGGAATAAGGGGAAAATGGGAGGGAGGGAAGAATGGGAGGATACAAGGGATGGGATAACCATTGAGATGTAACAAGAATAAATTAATTAAAAAAAAGGAAAAAAATTTAAGTGTGTGTGTGTGTGTGTGTGTGTGTGTGTGTTTATAGGTGTGCATAATTATGGATTTGTGCACTGGAAAAGTGCCTGGAGAGGCACAAAGGAGCATTGGAACCAATGGGGCTGGAGATACAGAAGGTTGTGAGATGTCCTAGGTAGGTGCTGGAAAATGAACTCTAGTGCTGTGCAAGAGCAGCAGGATCTACTCACAAGCACTGAGGCATCTCTCCAGCTCTTTCACAAGACATGTTTTCCTAAACTACACGATTAAATTCTCTTACTTGCTAACCTATAGGAATTTAGAAACTGTGAATTGTGTCACAACTGTCTGTTAATTTCAAGATAATGATTCTATAACTACTCTCTATACACAAATCCACAGTGCTGTAGTGTTTGATATAAAATTATATCATATTACTCATGACCATATTACCCTAAGATAACTATAATACGCATGCAATTTAAATTAAATACAAATCACTGTTTTATGATATTGTTTACAGGTTAGTAACATGAGAACACTCCCTATAAGCTCAATGCTGTTAAAACATCTTTCAAATGTTTGCAAGTTACATGTGGTTGATTCAGTGAAGCCAGAACTTTCCATGGAGACTCTGAGGGTACACAAGGTCAGTTGCCCTATTCCAGTTTCTTTTTATGTATAGACTGATATCTGGGAAGCAGGTGTCCGAGGTAAGGACAACTCACAGCTTCAGTTGTTGAAAACAAGAGAAAACAAATACAGTTCCGGGAATGTCAATGGCACTTTGGAAAACTGAGATTCATATGTAAAAACTAAACAAACAAAACCTCTGCAGTTGAGGAGTTAAACAGTGAGTTTAAGTGAGTAAAATGTGAAGTAGAATATAATGTCATTAACGCTTAATCATGTGGTTTATTCTATACTAAGTGACAAATCTTATCACATGAGAAAGCAAATGAACAAAAAATCCCAAGATGTGTGGGGCATGCCTTTATTCGCAGCACTCACTCAAGATGCAGAGGCAGGTGGAGTTCTATGTGTTTGAGACCAAGCTGGTCTACGTGAGCTCCAGATCAGACAAGGCTATATAGTGAAAACCTGTCTAAAAAAAAAAAAAAAAAAAAAAAAGCAATAGAGGAATGTTTCCCTTTCTCCACATCCTCGCCAGCAGGTGCAGTCATCTGAATTTTTTATCTTGGCCATTTGGATAGGTGTAATATGGTATCTCAGAGCTGTTTTGATTTGCATTTTCTAATGACTAGGGATGTTGAGCATTTCTTTGTTTCTCGGTCTTTTGATACTCCTCTGTTGAGAATTCTCTATTTAGCTCTTTACAAAATTTTTAATTGGGATATTTGGCTTGGTGGTAATTTAATTTCTTTAGTTATTTATATATTTTGGATATTAGCCCTTTGTCAGACGTAGGGTTGGTGAAGACCTTTCCCCAGTCTGTAGGATGCCATTTTGTTCCATTGACTGTTTCTTTGCCTTTCAGAAGCTTTCAGTTTCAGGAGGTCCATTTATTATTTGTTGACCTTAGAGCCTGGGCTGTTGATGTTCTGTTCAGGAAATTGTCTCCTGTGCCAATGAGTTCAAGGCTCTCCCCCACCTTTTATTCTAAAATATTTAGGGTGTCCAGTTTTAAGTTGAAGTCTTAATTCATTTGGACTTTAGTTTTGTGCACGGTGATAAATATTGTTCTTTTTTTTTTTTTTAACATATAGCCATTCAATTAGACCAGCACCATTTGTTCAAGAAGCAATCTTTTTTCCATTGTAAGGATTTGGCTTCTTTGTCAAAAAACAAATGCCCATAGCTGTGTTTTTTTACTTCTGGGTATTCTATTCAATTCCAGTGGTCATTATGCCTATTTCCAGCCAGTACCATACTGTTTTAACTACTGTTTCTCTATAGTGCAGCTTGAGAATGAGAAGGAGATTCTTCCAAAAGATCTTTTATTGTACAGGATTGTTTAGTGATTCTGTTTTTTTGTTTGTTTGTTTGTTTTTCCATATGAACATGAGAATTGATCTTTCAAGATCTGTAAAATATTGTCTTCAAATTTAGTGCCTACATTCTTTGTTGTATGCATTCTGTCTCAGGTTTGCCAGCATTTACATGAGGTTCCGATTGGTTATTCAATCTGTAGAATATGGCAAAAGCTCTGTTGTGTTAAGCAAACTAAAAACCTGTAAGCAGCAACACTGCTATTCATTTTGCCAATTGTTTTTAGATTCCTAGTTACTGTGAACTCATTTATAGTTTTAATTTCCTCAATGCATTTTTTGGCATTGCTATGCTTATTTTAAACTAAACATGCATCACCTAAGTGGGTCAACAGCTTATATTTTGTGAGGGAGAAGCCTTTTAAAAATGTGACATAATCAGGGCAGATTCTATGCTATGAATGTGGCAGAAGCCCTCTCAGTCCATGGAGAGTTGTCCTGTTTGTCTAAAATTCTGATTAAAATCCTGTAGTTTAATGTACTCCAAACAGCCGCTGAATGAAGACATTAGCCTGCTTAATATTAAAAGAATGTCTCGGAGAGTTGTCCTAACACATTTTTTTTAAAAAATTCAGGAGGTATGTAGATTGCTGATGAAGTCATCACCACTTTTATTTACAGAAGAAAATGTGTAGTCTTCTTGAAAAAAATAGGTCATTACTTAATTTATTATTAACATCTTATGTTTGAGGCTTAGAGATGCTCTTTGACTGTTTGGCTAGCTTGAAGTGAATTTATGTAAAATGTATGATAAAGCTACTGATCACTAATAATGAGTTTGGGAAGTATGTTAAATTCATAATCTTTCTGTTTTTGTTACTTCCACAGTTTGATTTACGCAAAGCAGGTATCATTGGTTGGATTTATAAACCAGAAAATAAATGTATGAAAAAAGAGATGAGTCAAAGGGAAAGTAACACTGCTACCAAATCAAAAGAGTGACAACTCAGACGTACAGGGATTTTGTAAATGCATTGTAACCTGGCTGCTTCTCTTTACAACTAAGGATGTTCACTGACAAATATATCTAACAGGACATTAATTTAACACTTTCTTATAGGAAGCTTCCATATTTTTCTTCTTGTTTTCTATGGCACCTTTCGTATATATTTTTTTAATTAATTTATTCTTGTTACATCTCAATGGTTATCCTGTCCCTTGTATCCTCCCATTCTTCCCTCCTTCCCATTTTCCCCTTATTCCCCTCCCCTATGACTGTTCCTGAGAGGGATTACCTCCCCCTGTATATGCTCATAGGGTATCAAGTCTCTTCTTGGTAACCTGCTATCCTTCCTCTGAGTGCCACCAGGTCTCCCCCTCTAGGGGACATGCCAGCCTGCATTTTCATATACACCCCTCACAGATCATGTTTCTTGATGATGCTTTGTGGAAACAAACAGATTTTGTATTACATATATCTTCTACGCAGACACAGGATCAACCACAAGCATAATTAACTTTAAAATGACTCAATGTCTTTCAACCATGATCATTCTGTCTTTATTGATTTTTAATGTCTTTTATTTTAATCAAACAATATCCTTTCACTGGATATACACTAGGAAATGAGTTTTCCTAAATGAAATTGCCATTTTATAGCTATGCTACCGTACACTCCATTTACATCGCTAGAACATTAAAGCCCCTCGTTCAGTGTTGCTTTGCTAGCCAGTGGAGTGTGTTATCTGAAAAACTCTATGAGCATTGGCAGAGAAGAAACATTAACCAGTTAGAATATTGACAGTGTCTTAAAAATTACCTCCCAAGACTATAGGCAGATTTTGTATTTACAATGGGAGAATTAGAGACTTGCATAGAGATTTTACTTGTTACTTTTCCATCTTAAAGGGAATGATGAAGGATATTTGGAAAACCAGCTAAAGTGCCAAAGTTCAATTAAGTTTCTGTTCCTAGAAGATAAAGTTATAAAACACGGTAATTCACAATACATTCTTCTGTCCAGAAAAATAAAGAATAATCTCACACAAATTAGTTCAGAATATACATATATATATGTGTGTGTGTATAGAGTTTCATTTGTATTTATTTATTTGGAAACTTTGAAATTCAAAACTAAATATTGAAAAGCTGATAAAGTATCTTTAACATTTTCAAGAGTTGAGGAGCCAGTCTGTGAGCCTTACTCATGTGAGACAAGTATTCTGCAGCTGAGACACAGCATTATTCGATATTATTATTAAATTCAACATGAATTTTATTTGAATGAACTAAGGAAGGAAAAGATATAGTCTATGGATAATAAATACTTAAGCTATTCATAAAATCGATATAGATATAAAATAGTTATAGAGAGTTTTGGGTAACTGTCTAGGCAGTGAAATGTCTCTCACAATTTTTTCACTTTGAAGGCTGCTCATCTGCACTTCTGATTTACTCAGGTAATTAATTTTATTCCTTCTGAGGTCTCTGATGGAGTTGAAGACCAGATAATTTAGTTTTACAATTAAGCATAGTTGTTTAAGGGTTAAGAAGTATTTATGTTTAGATAGTTGTTTTAAATTGATAGAGATGAGATATGATAGATACTGATTTACATTTAGAAATTTATAATTACCAAGATAGAAAAGATATTTTCTTCAAGGTTGCCAAGTTCAAATTTGCTACGGATGTAAGATTAATATAATTCATGATTGTTTTGTGGTTCTTCTTGATGTATGTAGTTAATTTTATATATGTGTATTACTATGATTGTATATATAAAATACCTAAAATTAATAAAATAAAATAAAATCCACATGTTCTATGGCTTTTCAGCATTACATTTATTCTTCTTTTTAAGCTTTCTCTTAGTTTCTCGAATATAAATCTTAAAGCTATTTGTTTATCTACTGCAAGATTATTCAGCATTGGCAGCTACGTATGCAAATAGCAAATTGTAATGCCTTTACTCCAGAAGACTGATTTCTTTGGGTCCCTCATCTAAACTGAATAAGTTTTGTGCAAATGTATAAGCTTGTGTATCTACACCACAAATTTACAAGGGTTCTAATACCCTAAAGGGATGAAAAAAATGGCTTTAACTCCTGCTTCTGTGAGAATGTATAACTTGAACACACACACACACACACATACACACACAAAGAGGTGGGGGGGAGGCAGAGTAACAAAACTGTGTGCTGCATGCCACTGCAGCCTTTGCATTCTTTATAAAAAGAAACATGGGAGCTTCAGGTTTTTCTCGAGGATGCTCCAGTAGATTGTCCTATATCTGACCAAAGTAGGTATTCCTGGTGAGTTTAATACAAGAGTCATATTTACTTGAAAAAGAAATAATAGCTGACTGACTGACAAGGACTCTAGTGCCACATATTTAACCACTTTACCTTGGTGGGGAGGCCTGGTGGTACTCAGAGAAAGAATAAGCAGGCTACCAAGATGAGACTTGATAGCCTATGACCACATAGTGGGGGAGGAGGTCTCCCTGTGTCATAGACCTAGGGGAGGGGAATAGGGAAAAAGAGGGAGGGAGGGAAGAACGGGAGGATACAAGTGATAGGATAACAGTTGAGTTGTAATCTGAATAAATTAAGTAAATAAAAATACAAATTGAAATAAATAAATAAATTCACTGAAAATTTGCAATGGAAAAAAAGAAATAATAGTTGAGTGGAAGATAGAAGAGAAATTTGAGGTATGTGAAAGACGAGTGGATTTGCTCTAAGCAATTATGTACAAGTGTGATTACCAAACAATAAAAATGAAAAAAGATTGAAAATAAAGTTCCTTTCTAGTTTACCCAGCCCACAAAACCAGCAGCACATGTCATAAAGACAAGCTACAATTGCCAATTCAAGCTTTGACTTTTTAAAATTGCCAAACCAGAACAAAGACAAGAACTCACTTTATATGAGAACTTAAAAGCAATCAGAAATCTGTTAAATAAGGTGTAAAGTTAGAAGGTCATGAACTCACTCAGAGAATATTGCCTTGGTTTTATCTTTTCTTTAAATAAACAGATTCATGGCAAAGCCACATCTTCAAAAACACATTAGTTAAATTTTCATGGTTTGGACCACTGAGCTGAAAACAATAACATCTTAGTTTGTTATGATTTTTAAAATTTGGCATAGTTTACAATTATAAAAAAATACTAACAATAATCCAAAATATCATGTACCATTTTTTCCCAGATTTAAAACTTGGCTAACATATCATACATTCACTTTACATGTTTCTTTTTCTTTGCATGTATAATTTTGTTTTTCTGTTCCTGAAACACTTCAGAGTAAGTTGCAGACATGGTATCTTTTATCCCTACATATACCAGGGGAATCTTCTAAAACTATATATTTTCTAACATAATCACAGTCTAGTTGTGAAAATAACACCATGAAGATTCTTATGATAATATCTGATCCATAGTCATCTAGATTTTACCTATTGTTTAAAAAGTCCTTCTGGTGTTTAAAAAGTCCTTTGGCAAAGGAAAGTTTAAGATTGTGTAATTCATTAAGTAGTCTTATCTCTAAGTGTTCTTTAATTCAGAATAAATTACAAGTCTTTGTACTATACTACACTGACACTTTAAAGCCTTTGACCCTGAAATTACTACTTAATTTGCTCTTTCTAATCTTCTGATAACACCTTCTGTGATTTGATTCGGGTCACAAGCTTTGTCATAGGGGTTTCTGTCATGGTTTTCTCAATGTGTCATGTTAGGACTCATTTGATGGTGATTTGCTCTGTTCCTGGTACTGTTAACTTTTATCATTTCATTAAAGTGGTATCTATCAGGTTTCTCTATCTTAAACATTTTTTCTTTACATATATTAAATCCCAATCTCAGTTTCCTCTACTTCCATCATCCCCTTACCACAAGCCTGCTCTTCCCTAGGCCAATTCCTCCTCCTCTTGGCAGGCTGGGGTGCTGGGGTAGTGTGGGAGCAGAAATTTCCTCCCAGGAATGTGGCATATGGAACTACAACAACACTAGTCACAAACCATCATATCAAAGCTGGATGAAGCACCCCATTAGGAGAAGAAGGCGTACTCAGCTCAACAACTGGATTTGGGTATAGGAAGTGATGTAGAAATCTAATGCAGTGGACACTCACTAGAATCTGCTAAAGTGACCCTAGTGAAGTCTCCTAATCATGAGGGATATGGAGCTCTATCTAGTCATCTTGTATAATCAGACAAGGCTCTCTGCAACGGGCATGGGACACCAACCCAGCCACAAAATATTTGACCACCAATATGTCCTGTATGAAAGATGTGCTGGAGTAATGATAGTAATGACCTTGTGAGCGTGACCAACCAATAACTGGCCCAACTTCAGGGACCCCACACCTGACAATACCTGAATGGCCAGGACCCAGAGGCGGCTGAGCCTAGAAACCCAGGATATGATCAAATATTCCTTGCAAAAGAAATTATTAAATGAAATGATCCTGATGATATTCTGCTTTACTCATAGATGTGTAACTAGCCCAAATATCATGAAATAAGCATCCTCCAAGCAACTAATAGAAGCACATGCAGAGACCCACAGGCAAATACTAGGTGAAGCCAGTGAGGAGGATGGCTTCTTAGAGCCAGAGGGATCAAGTACACCATGAGAACAGACCCAGAGATAATATGCTTTTTAATAGGCAAAGAGGTTGTGGTTTTTAGACAATTGCATATTTTTCAAAGTTTAGACAATAAAATATTGTTCATATTTTAAATTTTATTGTCCTAAAGAGATGAGTTACTTTTATGTTAATATCATTTTATTTTCTATATGCTATGAATAACACACACCAAACCAAGCAATAAAAATCCATTTAAAAATATTTACAACTTAATAGATAAGTAATTAATATTGATGATTGTGTGTTTAAAATATTGAATTATATATTGAAAATGAAGAAAACAACTCTACAAAACATTACTGTTCATTATGGTGTTCGTTTCAATATATCTTCAGAGGTTAGGGTGTAGTTTAGCTTTTAGAAATCCTGTTTAGTGCATACAACAAATTGGAATCAGTCTCCATTGTGAGTGGGCAGGGGAACACACGCGCGCGCGCACGTACAAACACACACACACACACACATACAGAGGCACACACTTGTAACCTATGATACTTATTTTCTGTACTAGCATGGCTAAATATGAAAATAAATAGAAGGAATCTTGAATATATGCTGTTTTTCTGTCACTTAAAGGCCACCCCATTCCATTTGTAACAATAATAACACATGCAGTGGAGAAAATTGAGGGTTTAGTGTTATTGTCTGAATACTTAGATATTGCCATAGACGTAATCTAGTGGGCTTCAAACTCCAAACACATTCTGGTTTTTCTCCATTCAATTTCAATTTGACAAGGCAATGACTTGGTTAAGTCAGCCCTAGGAATTATTTTCCTCCTCTAAAATTCACCTGTTTATCTCTAATCCCTGGGCAGTGCAAGGCTGATCCTATAATCTGTTAATATCTGATTTACTGAAAGCCAGTTGTGTCCCACAGAGACTAAGCCATTCTTGCTCTCCAGCACATTAAGAATTAATATTTACCCTTATTGGACCTTTCAGCTTCCACAAGAAACTTTAACAAAAGCTGTTTAAATCTCTACCCAACATATACTAGGAGGATTAATAATAATTCCTTTTGATCAGAATTACTTGCTTGGCCAGCAATGGTTTCCATGGTAATCAGGTGGTAGACAGAGCTGAGGCTGATTCCATCAGTTGTAAGACATCATTAGAATTATCCTACATGTCTAATTATAACCTAGCAGGATTGACTTCTATGTAGTGTAGCTCAGAGGCACGGGAAATCAAGTTATGAGTTTAAATGGTTAGACAGCTTCACAAGAAAATAAATTATTTTGCTTTCCCTAATAGCACTGTTTCTCTTGCTGAGAATGTTATATATTAGAAAGAAGATAAATTCAAAATAGTTTTGAGAAATGAAACCCAAAAGTTTTTTTTACATCTCCGATGAAAATTTCCGTGAAAGTTTAATTACGTTTCCAGGAATAAATTAATTCTTGGTCTTGGAGATCTTCACTTTGATGAATGGTGATTATTTATCTTTTTACGTATACCTGTATAGTATTTTGAGTCTAAAATTCTGAATGTAAATAGATATCTATCATATCTCATTTCTATCAACTTAAAACATGACCAGAAGTACAGGTTAGTAGCTTGCAAAATGGGGGAAAAAAAAAAAAAAAGACAGAGACAGTTGACTGCTCAGGCCTGAGCAGTCACCCAAAACTCTTTATAATGTTGGAGCATAATCTTCAGCACACTGGCCCACTATATCAGACAGACATATTTGTAAAGCAGGAACTATTGAGGACTTGCTTACCCTTGTCATGGTTAGTGATTTAAAATTGACAATCTGAGAGTTACAGGTACTTAAGCTGCATAGCATGATGATGATGTAAATATACACTAGACATGAGGAGAATGTGTTAGACTGTCACAGGAAAAGAAAATATCTGGTTTTGCTCATTTGACTTTGGAAAGTCTATGTCATTTCATAGATGACCAAAAAAAAAAAAAGTTTAAACCATATATCAGCACCCTTAACCACACACACCAACAATTGCACCACACATGCATGCACAAACACAATCATAATAGTAGTACATGTATAAGTGTTAGATTTGGAGTACAAATAGATTGAAAGCTACCCCACATGACATACACCAGAACAACAACTGTACTATCAAAGGTTCATAGCCAGATTTATAAGACCGTTTAAGGACCCATGCTATTGTTCTGTGGTTGCACAGTAAGAAAAGGTAAGACAATTCTATAGCTATTCTCTTAGGCAATATATAGTATTTTTTTCTGAAGACCAAGAAACCATACATTCTTACTAGAAAAAATAGTTTTTTCCTTTATATAGTAAATTCAGAATTATTTTTTGTTTGGTTGGTTTTTGTTTTTTATTCAATTTTTTGTCATGTATCTTTTATTTATTTATTTTTATTTAATTGATTTATTCAGATCACATATCAATTGTTATCCCCTCACTTATATCATCCTGTTCCTCCCTTTTTTGCTTTTTCATGCTATTCCCCTCCCCTAGGTCTGTGACAGAAGGGGATCTCCTCCCCTACTGTATGTTCACAGCCTATCAAGTCTTATCCTGGTAGCTTGCTTATTCTTTCTCTGAGTGACACCAAGCCTCCCCACCAAGGGCGAAGTGGCCAAATATGGGGCAACAGAGTTCAAGTCCGAGTCAGCCCATGCTCTCCACACTACTGTGGAAAATGTCCTGTCCACTGGCTAGATCTGAATAGAGGTTCAATGCTTACTGCATATATTGTCCTTGCTTGGTGCAGTAGTTTGAGCAGAACACCCTGGGTCCAGATCCGCTCGTCATGATGTTCTTCTTGTAGGTTTCTAGGACTCTCTGGTTCCTTCTATTTCCCCATTCTCCTAAACTTCTATCAATCTGGTGCTTTCTCAGAAAACTGGGAATAGGGGTACCTCAAGACCCAGATATTCCACTCCTTGGAATATACACAAAAGATACTCCACCATACAATGAGGACATATGCTCCACCATATTCATAGTAGCCTTATTCATAATAGCCAGAACCTGAAAACAAGCTAACTGTCCCTCAGTAGAAGAATGGATAAAGAAACTGTGGGACATTTACACTAGGGAATACTACTCAGCTATTAAAAACAAGGAAATCCTGAAATTTGCAGGCAAATGGATGGAACTAGAAATGATCATACTGGATGAGTTAGCCCAGCCCCAGATAGACTCACAATGTATATATTCACTTATAATTGGACTCTAGCCCAAAAGGGTTGTCCCATGAAAGTCTTCACTTACCAGGAAATTGGGATAGATGTGGGGAGTTCCTATTATGTTTCTTTTTAACATATACATTTATATTATTACACATGGGTGAAATAAACGACATACAGCAGAGGTGTTGTTTGTTTGTGTTGTGAAGGAATCTGTGGACTACCAACATATATTTTTATAATATTTAGTCTAACTTTTGGATAAAATAAATTTTAAATCTATATACAATGTATGTATAAACCAATAACATGCTGTAGTGGGTGAATGAATATGCCTAAAAATAGCATAAAATGTACCTAAATGATAGACATTAAAATATCAATTCTATCAACTATCTTTCTAAGTATTTTGAGTTGTCCATGAAGTTATGATCATGCAACACATTTTAAAAAATGGTCTCATATGTGCATATTTTAATGAAATTCTTACTATATTTTCACCTAATATATGAACACTATACAACTGTTGAAAAGGCTATAATACATTTTCAAAGTGTGAGTTTCCTTTTATCACATTTTGTGGTACTTTTAAACACAACTCTGCTGAGGTACATTGATTCAGAGTTAACAACTAGTAGCCCAAGAGACTTGCACCTAGCATGATGCTTAGAAACCACACTGTGTTCATAATAAAGTGCTAATGCTTCAAGAAATGTAACTTGTAATAATTTATCACACATGATATTTCAGAAAAATCTACCCCTAGTAATGTCATCTTTTATAATTTTATTAGTTTGTTTTATTTATTACATATGCATTTATATTATTACACATATATACAGAAAACTATGTACAGCAAAGAAGAACCACAAAACAATCAGAAATTATGTAAATGTTACATTCATAGTGTTTTGACTATTTGTATTTGGCAACCTCGAAGAAAACATTTTTCCTTCTTGGTGAGTCTAAAGTTCCAAATGTAAATCAGTGTCTATCATATCTCATCTTTGTCAACTTAAAACATCTAGTGTTAGTTTTTTTAACTTTATATTGTTTGCCTCTTAATATTTAAATATTTATGCTCAAGCACATCTCTATTACCACTCAAGATAGGTTGATTTAAAGACACAAAACAAAAACAATGTTTGCTACTTAGTTAATGTCTTAAAATATTAAAGTATGTGCATTGGTAGCTCACAGTGTAATTAATCTGAATACTTGAGATGTTGAAGGAGGAGGATTATAAAAAGTTCCAGATAAGCCTAAGGTATATACCAACATAAAACAAAACATAAACATATAATGTACAAAATTCATCGAGGGAAAAAACCAAAACAGACACAAATATTTTTTGGTTTTATGCATTTATTTTAGTTTATTCTTATTTTCATTTCCATTCACCTTTAGTGTAATTTAACAGGTGGTAGTTGAAGTCTGCTCTGTAATTTGTAAAACCTGAGTAATTCAGCACGTTGTTGAATGCCTCAAGGATAACAAAAGGCACAATTAGACCTTGGTGCATCTTTAAACAGAGGTAATTAAATTCTTCATATTTGGAAGTTCTAAAAAACACCAGGTAATGTCATTAATATTTTTAAATATTCTATCAGATTGGGGTACTATAAACACAATCTCACAGTTTCTTATGGTATGAACCTCATCCAGCAATTTATGCCTTAATTATTTAGTTATTATACCAAAATGCCTCTTAATTTGTTTAATATTTCGTTTAATATATTCTTTATTTTTTTCCACTTAACTATTGTAAAGTAACTTGTTTGTAACAAATGGAGGTATGGGCTCTTTAGGAAAGATTTTCTCATTTCAAAATATATACAAATTCAAATGATGAATAATTGTGCTTTGAAATTTTAAGTCCTATGTATTTCAGGGTAATGTTTTTGAATGTCCTAGTGTTGGAACACATATTGGAGGTAGAAGCCATTATACTACATTGATTCATAGAATCCACTGTCACATAAATGCACCAAAGGAAGCTAGAAATGGATAGTAAATATATATGAACTCGGTGAGATGAACTGAGCGAACTCCACAGTTTAGATAATAGCAATCAGTCACTAACTGAAGCCTTGTAACAGTTTCTTTCACTCTACTGCAAGAAGGGGATTGTAACATTTTCCAGAGAAGATCTAAAGAATCATAGCAAGGTTAATACCAGGATTAAAGAGACTGAGCTATGAGGAAAAGTTAAAATCTTAGTGGAAAAAGAGAATCTTTGAGTTATGTGTCCCAAGCTGGCTTGGATCTTGAGCACTTTAGATAACACCACATCAAAGAGAAAGAGACAAAGATAGAATTGCTGTGTGATAACTGCAAATTAATGTATCCGAAGAGTATCACACCAATAAAACTGAAATAATCATAAATGCATAATTTAAGAAAATGCATTTTCATATATTATTAAGAAGTAAAATGTCTGCTGCTCATTACTTTTATGTAATGCTATCAAATTAATAATTGTCTTTCAGGAAAATACATAAAAATAAAACTAAATGCTCAGCAAGAGTGTTAGAAAAATCGCAAAATAACTCAAGCTATAAAACTGAGGGTTGTGGGAACCTAGACACATTGGGTATATTTAGTTTTCTCTATATTGTAATTCTTCGTTAGCTTCAGCTAATACTTCCATCTCCATTTGAATAAGAATTCTTTGCTGTGGAGAATTCTGATAAGCTTTGAGTCATCTAGGCTCTCAGCCAGAGATAAGGGGAGAATTAAGACCTCCTGTCGAGGTGTTGTCACTGACCAAAACTGAGGAAGGCAATGACAAAGCCTGAATTATACAGCATTTTATATTAAACATGCAGTAGCTCCTATGTCTTAGTGTATAATCAAAAGGCCGCTAGAATGATTAAAACAGGAAAACTAAAAGTCAAATAGAACATCATTTCATAGTTAAATTTATCATGCAACTGACATAAGTGAAATTACCTTCTTTTATCATCCTTTTATGTGTCATTATTTTATATTTTTACCCTGTTTCTTTCTCTTCCACTATATTAGTTAAGTGGGTAGATTCATTTTGAGGGAACAAAGTAAAGTCATTTGATTTCTTTCTCTCTCTTTAAAAAATATTTTATTTTTGTTTTGTTTTTCAGTGCAGGAAACAAAGCAGTGCCTGACTTTACTAGACAAACTTTCTAGCAGTGGATTGCACAATAAAACTGTGGTCTTCTAGACTGATGACTGAATTTATGATGTTTTGACTTTACTTAACTACAAAAGGAGCATTATGCAACATATAATGCACTTTGAAATTTTATGTTTTCTATATTAACCATATATTACTTTCTGATACTTGATTGAGACAGTAACTCTTGGTTTGTTCCTGTCAGTTCACAAACCACAATGGGTACAATCTGTCATTTTCTTTGCAGTGAATGTATGCTGAGAAGACCATATCACATGAATTTTCAGTAAGCCATTTCTTACAAATGAAATAAACTTGAATATAACATTTATACACAGACACATTTGTACATACAGACACTTGATCTAGTCTTTTCTGGGAAATTTCAAAATGAGTCCTGTATTCAGAGATTGAATTTCTATTATTTATCAAAATAACATGCTGTATATGAACAGAAAATTTGCATGAATCAAAAAATTTTCTATTTGGTAATTATAATATTTATACAAAAGTGATGTTTATTATTTTATGACTGCATATTCTATTGAGTTATGATAGTTGCAATGTTATCAAGTAGGATTCTGTAAATTATAAAATTACTAGGCCAACATTTCTGAGAACTTACAAATGTAATTGTGAGCTTTGTGATAATGAGTGAAAAGAAGCAACTCCATCAAAGTGTCTTCTGACTTCCACACATGTGTTGTGCCATCACACATTCATCCGATGCATCCATATATGTATGCGTGCATACATATAGATACAAACATATGTGTATATATAACTTAATGTTTTATTTAATAAAAAGAATGAAATCAGAATTCAAATACACTAAAGAACAATATTTTTCATTTAAGGTATTTACTGTACAAAACAAATAAAAGAAATTACTTCTGTAGAATGAAGTTTAGGAAACATCAACTCTAATTTACACAATTGTCTATTCTTGGCTATTATAGAGACTAATTCTAAAGTTTATATATGATATAATTTACATAATGCAGCTCTGGCCAAAATAATAAGTATGCTTTACTAGTTCCCATTGATTTGCAAAGCAGCTGCTATGATATTCTGAAATAAAACTGAGCACGAGAACATTCTTATTTCAATATAGCTATCCCTCTTAGATATTGTTTAATATATTCCAATAAATATACATTTGAACCAAAATATTTCTTTAAAATATTTTAAGAAGGGTTATCAGCACTTACTAGACACAAACTGAAGCTTTTTGTATGGCACTCTATTGCACCGAGAAATTTATTTGAAAACGAGGGCTTGAAGGTTTGAGCAGATGATACCTTTTGCCACAGACAGAGATATACCAAATGAGTCCAATTCTGGTTTCATTAAGACTGAAAACTACACATATTCACTACTCCCATGGAGCTGTCTTGTAGCTACAGTATTAAAGGAGAAACCAAATGTTTAAAGTATAATGTTAATGGTTAGCAGGTCATGAGAATTATGTGCGATCCCGTGTTCAATAAATTCTTCAAAAACTGAAGGTGAATTTGCATACTATTGATGTTAAACATAATAATAACAAAAGTTATTTTCAACACATGTCATATGTGAAATATGTGTAAATCTTTCAATATTTTTAAGTTTAAATAATTGCCTAACCTGTCAGAAGACCCCTATACATACACATATCATGCATTTTTAAAAAAACATTTCTTTGAAATACATGACCATGTCAATGCAATAAATAAAGTTTTTCAGTTGATATCTGAAATACAATTACTTATGTAGATGTCAGCAAGAAGGCAAAAGAGGGAAATTTTGGTTAAATTGAGGTAGATAAATGCTTTCTGGAAAAGGAATACAAAGCATAGCCCACTGAATATGTCTCGCCATGCAAACTTGCTATTTCAAATTGCTAATATCTTAATGTTTTTTCATTAAGACTAATTAAAAACTCTAGATAAATATCCAATTGTTCATTTTTCTACATGATCCAAGAAATTTGTTCTTTTAAGTGTTTTATAATTCATCAACATTATAATATTCAGACAAACCACTGTGCTGTCATATACTCTCATTATTCCATGCACAGTTTACTGAAATCACCTGGTCAGTATATTTCTTAATGGTTGCCTATGAAATACATGATGCCTTTCTTCATTCTGAGTCTTAAATGAATTTCCCAAAGATTCCTAAGTCAAGTGCATAATCAATAATGGTCTTTAATAAAACCTATGAATAGATCAATCTTTCCTATGCAGTCAAATATACTACATTACACAAACATGTACTGGTTAAGACAAGATATTTTTCTCATAGTTATCACAGCTTATCAATGTTCCTTAATACGTAACTAGATAACAGTCAAGGTAAAATGAATCAAAGAAATATGTATTAAAACAGAAAAAATTATTCTATGATTAAAAACATAGGGGACTATTTGTGACATTAGTATAGTGATCAATTTTCTGGACATGAGCATAAAACACAGGAAAACAAAGATATAATTCATAAATCATATTACTCATAACTGGAAAAATCTGCACAGCAGAGAATAACAATTATAGTCTCAAGACAACTTAGGCAGGATATTTCACAGCCATTAACCCAACAAAGATCAACAACCAGAATATATATAAAATTCATGTAATATAACCAAAACATAAAACCTAATTACAAATGAAAAACATGTGAATTGATTCTTCAGAAGAGAGAACTTCTTATGGCAAAAACAAAAATTTCTCAAGATTAGGTCCACTGGGGAAACGTACATCAAAACTATGATGTTATTTTATTTCAAGAAAACTAAGTCCTACTGTGGATGCAAAGAAAAGAAACTCTCCTCCATTGCTGTTGATGATGTTGAATTAGTACACACAGTATGAAAATTTGTATGAATGAAATAGATTGAACATTATTCAGCTATTCTACTTCTATTTATATATTGCAATGATATAAAAGTATACCAAGGGGAGAGCAGCTTTCTTTTCTTTATTTCGTGAAATGATTCACATCCATTACAATTTAAAGCTAAGTACTTATCAATGTGGGAATGGATTAAAATTGATATTTTAAGATGCAATATTATTTATCTAAAAAAGTATTAAAAATTTGTCAGTTGTAGCAAAAACAATCACACAGGAAGAAATGAGTCATTTTCACTTATGTGAAGTAAGTAAGGGTGGAAAAAGAAGTGCAACAGCTTTCTTCTATCAGGTATGTTAAAAAATCAACTTGAATATCAAGTAGCAGTTGACACAAATTGGAATATTCTTTACAAATACGCTAAATTATCTCAATGAACCCCATTAACATATAAAATTAGTAATCATAAAAATAATAGTGATTAGGCAATGTTAAATAGGAAGAGAGCAAAGCAAATAGAATTCTATGCTTTAAAAGACTAAAAGCTCTGTATTCAAAAATATATAAAGACACACACACACATGCATACACACACAAAAGCAAACATATACCACAAAGACACACACACATGCATACACACACAAAAGCAAACATACACCACTCTATTAATTGAGACTGTAATCTCAAATGTAAACATCTCAGTATAGATATCCTCAGTTAACTGAGCTGAGATAGACACTCTCCCTACTATTACTTGAATGCACTTTCATCGGCATTAGAAGTCTGTGTGGTATTATTCTCTATTATTTAGTTTCTGAGTCCTCTGCACTGTAATTTATCCCCAGGAAATCACCAGCCTCTTGAAAGGCAGAGTCTCTTTCTTCCCCTTTGTTCCTCCCAGTGCCTACTATAATGATGAATTACTCTTAGCTGTGCTAACATAAACACACTCAAAGTTAATTAAGTCAGCCTCCCTTCCTGGTAATTCTCCAATCAATGTGGACACCCATGGGGACATATGTGGAAATGCCATTTTGGGAGCTTCTAGCAGCTTCTATAGTGGTGCAAGACCCTGCTGGGATCTTCAAAGTCCTTCTGAAAACTCAAAACCAGGACCTCAGTGGAGTCTACACTGGGCAAAACTGGGGTTTAGTTGTTTTTGTTTTTATTAAAATTATTATCCTTAAATAATTACAAGTGATATATTTATATCACCATAATTAGTTCCCAGTAGTAATAATTTAGAAAAATAACTTTAAATAATAATAAGTCTCTTTCTTTAAATTTTCTCAAATCCAGACTCCCCCCAAAAAAAATCTGATGAAATTAAACATATTTATTTGTCTTTGGAATAATAACTATGTTTTTATGGCTTATTCAATACAATTTTGTCTTTGTTTGCAAGAGGAGGATAGATGAGAATAAATCAAATAATGTAAATTTTGAAGGAATGTTTTATCTTCACCTAAAAAATGCAAAAAATGTAAAAGAACATTAATTTTAGCTGCCTGAATGTTTACGTGTGGGCAACTAACATATAAGGAGCTGCTAAATAATATTTGAAAAAAACAGAAACAACAAAACATCTAACAGTTCTAAATTTTCCACAAGATTTTTAATAAACCCTGTAATGTTGAAGAATTCACAAATACATGGAGCAAATAAATCAGAGAATTAATGACCAGGAATTAGTAATGGGCTTTTTCCTAACTATTAATAGGAGGACTGAAATGTGATCTCTTCAAGGATGTCAAATAAGCCGAGGGCAGCCTGGCTGATGAGTGAGCCATCTTTTCTTGCCTGGACAATGTGAGTGAATTTTCATCACCTGTGGAATCACTTTGTCCTGTCAACACTCATACCTGAGGTCATGGAGGATGTGGGATGTTCACTCTAGCAACTAATAGAAAATGAAATATAGTGCAGGTAACCACTGACAGCTTTCTTTCTTTTTAATACATGTAACTTTTTTCCTCTCAATTTTATTAATATGTCAACAATGAAATTTTCAGAAAATAAAACAGCCTTAAAAGCACATCAATTGATATTGAGTACACAATGTAACAACATATCAAACCCATGGAATACAATTTGAAAAACAATAGAAATAATTTCCTAATTATATTGGAACAATAGTTATTGTAATTGATTTTCTTTCAAATAAACCGTTCTGAAATTTAAACACAAAATAATTACTTAGTTTATTTTGTTACAAATTAATATTTCAGTTCTGAAATTTTCTATTATAATTTGGTTTATTTTTATTTAGTCTCAGTCTACTTAATGTCAGTCTACATTCTCATTTTGTTTTGATGTTTATCAATACTGATCACATATTCCTTTATTTATTTCTATGCTGATGTTCCCTGCTTTACAATCAGGTTACATTCCATTAATACGAAAAAAAAAAGTATCATGAGTGGTAGAGCATCTTAGTTTGGGCAGATTCTATATAGAAGTTTTGTTCACAATTCCATCCAATACATTACTGAGAACACTTTGCAGATTTCAAAAAGGCTGCACTGAACAAGACTGAAATTGTGTCCTTTCACACATTTTTTTTTTCCTAGTGGAAAAGCACTTTTTTTATATTACTGGAATAAGGAAATAAAGAAACATCTCAGAAAGGAAAGTTTTAGCCTTACAAGCATGAGGACCTTGCTTTCATCATCATAGTCCATGACACAGGTTGAAATCTAATGGCTGGGGAGGCAAAGACAGACAAATCCCCTAGGACTGCTGGCCAGGCAGCCTAGACAAATCAGCAAGGTCAAAGTAATAAGAGACAGTGCTTCAAATACACACAAACAGTAAGAACAAAAATGTGGTTAGCACCTGAGATAAAGCATTTGCTGTTATCCTGTAATGCACAGATGCACACATCTGAACATAGACATACTCATACAGACATACACATAAACACACAAGTGTGCACACATGCACACACAAACACACACACACACACACACACACACACACACACACACACACACACCAACACAATTGTGTTGGAATAATGTGGACCTAATAAATTCCTTTCAAAATTAACTAATGCTTGAAGCCATCTCCATAAGGAGTTTCTTTGATGCTCTTCATCTTCTTTGGGTTAGGTTGAGAAAACTAGCCATGGGCAAAATGTTCTTTTTTCTACCACAGACAGAATTCTTCCTAAAAATGGATAAGCTTGAACACAGGCAGAGTTGACAGCCAAACTCTGCCAGGACAGGGTAAGGAGGTCCTCAATAGTTACTGCCTCACAAATATGTCTGTCAGATATAGTGGGCCAGAAGGCTGAAGAGGCTGCTCCAGTATTATAAAGAGTTTTGGGTGACTGTTCAGGCAACAAATTGTGTCTGTCATCTTCCCATTTTTAAAGCTGCTAACCTGCACTCACTGTTTATTCAGGCAATTAATTTTATTCCTTCTCAAGTCTCTGATGGGGTTGAAGACCAGCTAGTTTATTTTTACAATTAAGCTTAGTTGTTTAGAGGTTAAGATGTTTTTAGGACTAGATAAATGTTTTAACTTGATAATGAGAAGATATAGATAGATATTAATTTACATTCAGAATTTTAGACACATCCAGATAGGTTACCAAATACAAATAGCCAAAACACCATGAATGGAACATTTATATAATCCTGATTGTTTGGTGGTTCTTCTTACCGCACGTAGTTTGTTTTATGTAGGTGTAATAATATAAATGTATATGTAAAAATATTTTAAAAGTTAACTAATTCTAATTGCAATGACCCCCAGAATACATTGTTAAACTCTCCCTTTTGATGCATTCTGTAGGAGATGACAAAACTCCACAGTGTCCAAATGACTAACAGATCAGAGCCATGAGATGAAAGCAAAGCAGTATGCCTAATAGGTTGTGCATTACGACACAGCAACCAAACCACCAACAATACATTTTGGGCTTTTTTTTAAACAATAACTTTTAATTCATTGTCATCAGTTTATTGTTGAAAGTGTGGGCACAGGTTTCAGAGGCTTGACATTTATGGTGAACAACAGTAGCAAGGAAGTTTTTAAGATGTTGCCGTTGGTTGACCAGAGAAAAAGACTCTAGTGGTCTAATCCCAGAAACCTATGTCTTCCTGGAGCTCTGCTTCAGTATTGTTCATAGTGAGAGAGAGCCCTAGCAGTGGCTGAAACCGTAGGTAACGATCAGCGAAAAGACAAATTTTGACATTTCTAGCAGCTAAAATAATCACCTCTGAATAGCAAACAGAAAATAGGTGCCTATTTTTGGGTAAAAAGATGGGAAGTAATGATGTTAGTGACTTTAATTTTCAAAACAAGTTCTACTTACACGTGTGTCATGAGTTTGAATTGATAAATAGTATGAAATTTCTACAATACTTAAAGCTGTAAAATCATAAAAGGATAACAATTACAAAGATATATAAAAACAAGCCTGTGCTTAGAAAGGTAATAGTAAGGTTTTCTCTGTAGAATGCCAGCTCGGCTGCCAATGCTTCAAAAGTGCTTAGTAAATATCTACACACCACATCAGAGTATAGATACAATACAGTTAGTTCTAGGCTGGCTGTGAATCCTTTAATGTTCATATGGATTATGTAAATCATACACAGCCCAGGAAAATATGGTGAAGAGGTGTTCAAGTGATTTCTTCTCATGTAGAATGTTATTATCTAAACCCACATCAAACTTATAGTCACAGTTTGTTTATTTAAAGATCATCTATGTTCTAGATAAAAGAAGTGAGGAAAGATACGAAAAATGACACACAATTTTTGCTGTTTCATTTGCAAAATTAATGAGTACCATTTTAATGTGTTTTGTGATACAATTTAAATTTTCTGGGCTTTTTGACTACTAGTGATATATAGGTAGAGATGTAAAGCGTAAACATCATGTCTGTGGTTTAAAATATACAATGAAAATTAATGTGCAATTAAGCAAAATTATACTAAATCATAGTCTTAAATAATGAGACAGGAAGGAAGGGAGGGAGGGAAGGAGGGAATAAGGGAAGGAAGATGGGAGGGAGGAAAGAAAGCTGTTTTATCCTATATAACAGAAATATTGAAATGTAGACCCAGATACTGTTTTATCTGAAGAAGTACATCAGCTGTAAGCTACGTTGTCAATACCCAAGAAAGCATGAGTGCATGAATCCTACCTGTATTATATGACTTTGTGTAAGAATTTGCCACATATTAGCATTAGAATATCAGTAATGGTGAACAGAATTGACACCCAGAAAACACTAAGTAAGGTAAAACTAAAACTCTAAAAGTAGAAACAAGACATTTGTAAACAATTTATAAAAAGCCAGGCTTGGATGTTTTACAACTGCTGCTGTATGATACAATAGATACAGGTAAACCTCCTTCCCATATTAAAGATCCTTAGTTCCATGTCAGAGATGCACATGACTTCTTCTGAGGTCATTTAGGGGAACCAGTGGGAGAAACAGGCAGATCTGCTGAGTGGCCGAGACAGGAGAAGCTGGAGCCTCAGAATCTTCTCACTTGGCAGCTGCAGAATTACCTAAATAACTCCAGCAGGAAGACCTTTCCCTAGTGACACTCTGTCCTAAGCATTATAGAATCGCAATACAGCTAGCAGTAGTGGAAGACTCTCCCCATCCTCCGGTTGTTCTTTCATTTGAAAAAGAAAATGCACTGTTATTGACATTTCTGCAAAGAACTCTCACAGCAACAAGAATTAGCTAGAGACTCTTCATGCCCGTTTAAATTATTAGAGGTGTGCAACGGGAAGGCTAGTGCTGGTCAACAGCTGAGACTGTTCACACACCACCTCCTCGCCTTTCCAAAGTACTCTTCTGGAGACTGTCTGTGAGATACTAATATAAATTAGCTGGGAGAAGATGCCTAAACTATCAGTAGCACATTAAACCTTCTTAAAAGATTATGTCTGACTCATATATCCCTTTAGTGATTCATTCATGTGGAATTTGAAACTATAAATCACATTTGTTACATTTTAGAAAATTCCCTTTGCAGGGTTTCAGTTATATCAAAACTGAATAAATCATCTTTAGCCAAAAATAGTTTCAATCTTCAAGTTCCTCTGAGACTCTGCACGTTTCTACACAACTATGACTTCTCCAAATTAAAATTATTGTTTTGTGCTGAATGCAGAAAATTGTTTAGAATTAGTATTGATCTTTATAGAAACGGCTTAGTTAAATAATTGTTTTACTTTAAATACCTTCTAGTCCATTAAGAAAGAGTATACATATAATCAGCTCTGCAAATATTGCTAAGTGCTTCCAAAATTTACAATATTGTTTTATTTCTAAAAGATATCACAGTAACACAGTATTATACACAAAACCTGGGACTCACAATTTTAGGAGCTTATTATTTTGTGTATACAACCCATTAGGATTTTGAGAAAAAAAATGATATCATGACTTGAATGTTAGCAAATGACTACATCAGCAACAAGCACAATTCCATGAGTCATATATGACTGCCAGATACATTGTAAAGAAGAACTATTAAAATGCAAATATCTCCTTTGCTGCTAAATAAAGAAGCACATTAGATAATAAAGTGAACAATGTGCAGTATAAGGAAATGGGTATCGATGGAAAAGTACACACGCCATCAGGGGTCTTACCTTAGCGTCTCTAATCTTATTTAGTCAACAATATGCCCCCACTGAGTGCCTGTTGCTGTGTTGTATAGGAGCCAGCTCATACCAGTTTGCCAGGGCTGATTGCCAAATAGTCACATAGTTTGCAACCAATTGGTATTGTAAGATCTGTCCCATTGGGGATCTTTACATCATGGAAATTGGCAAGGGTACAAAGCTCACATCCCCCTGCCCCTTTATTGCTATTATGTAGAAACATCTGCCTGTGCACGGTGCTACAGGGGGTTAATGATAATAGCTAAGACCCAAACCCAGTTTTCAACATACTTATTTAAAATGATAGCATTGGAGAAATAAATAAAACCCCCAAACAGAAAGAAGACTAAAGCTAATTTAGACAGCTTAGACCTCTGTGGTTTGAAGAATGAAATTTTCATTATCAGAAATAAAGAAATCAGGAAGAAAGATTCATTTGGGAGGTATAGATGAAACTTGAGTTGTGCGTCTAGGGATGAAATTAAGAAGAAACATCAGGGGAGATAGAAATTGGAATTTAAATCATCCATGATCACAGCTTTGTCTGTGATAGCAGATCTTTAAATTGCTTTCATATTATAGTCAACTGATGGTACTGGAACAATACCAGTGGAGGAATCTTAGCCTGAGAGACTGGGACTTAATTGGTGGGGATGGTGGCCAGATTTTTGGAGTGTTTAGAAGCTCCCTAGGTTATTGTAAAGCATAGGCTGATTTGTGAAATACTTCTGTACAGTTTTAGTTTTACCTTTTTAAAATGACAATTTATTCGGATTCCATCCAGATTGTTAACCCCTCACTTGTACCCTCCCATTCCCAACCTCACTCCCTAGTTTGCCCCATCCTCGTCCTTTAGACCTCTGACAGAAGGGATCTTCCTCTCCAATCATATGACCACAGCCTACCAGCCCCATCCTGATAGCCTGCTTCCCTTTCTTCTGTGCTCCACCCGGCCTCACCACCGAGAGGAAGTGATCAAATGGGGAGCATCGGAGTTCATTTCAGAGGCAGTCCCCTCTCTCCCCACAACCATGGAGAATGTGGTGCCAATTGGCTAGATGTGAACAGGGGAGTTTAGGTTTATTGAAATCATTGTCCTTGGTTGGTACAGCAGTTTGTGTAGGCCTCCCTGGTTCCACATCTGCCAACTTTGGTGGTCTCCTTGTGGGTCTCCTGAACTCTTTTATCTCTCCAGTCTTCCGTTCCACGGTCACTAAAGTCCAGCAGCGATCTTAGCATCTGTGCTGATCACCTACTGAGTGGAGACTCTCAGAGGACATCTATGTTGGCTTAATATCCACTTATAAGTGACTATATACCATGTGTTTTTTTTTTTTTTTTTTTTTTTTTTTTTTGAGTCTGGGTTACCTCACTCAGTGCGATCACAACTATTTTGGAATCAATCTGGCATTTTCTCAGAAAATTAGGAATAGTGCTACCTCAAGCTATACTAATTCTGGGCATATACCAGAAAGATGCTCCACTACACAACAAGAACAATTGCTCAGCTATGTTCACAGCAGCCTTACTCATAATAGCCAGAATCTGGAAACAACCTAGATGTACCTCATTTGAAGCACAGATGAAGAAACTGTGGTATATTTACATGATGGAATACTATCAGCTATTGCTGTAGATTTTAAACATTTTAAGTAGTTTAAGACCCAAAATACTTGAAACATAGAATGAAATGGTTGCATTTTAAATATTTAGAAAACTGCAATATATCAGAGTATCAGTGTACTAGAGAATTGCCACTATTAATACTGTGGGAGAGGGTCTCTTCTAATTGTACTAAGAGAGTTCAGTAAAATTAAGTTTAGTATTTGTACTTTACAAAGAATATGTCAGGTGCTCTTTTTTTGTAATAAACTAAGATATGATGTCAACACTTAAGCTGATCTTCCAAATACAATGACATATACACAAATGTTATATTACCTATAATTTTGACTCAGACCTTGTTTTAATTGTGTTGGAAGAAGTAGGTTAATTACCTCTAAGGGAGAATTCCTAAGACAGATAGATACCTCCCTAGGTATATGCTCTCCTATTGGAAGAATGTATTAACATTATAATGAATGGGCTGGTTTAGTCCTTTGCAGTCTGCATAGAAGAAAATATACTCAGGAGTTGCACATTTGCATTTCTCTTGAACACAGATACAACTTTAGATGTTGCTAGAAAAAAAAATGCTTTATTACATTTGATGGCATTTAGCCAATGTTGTTTTCTCCAAGTGTACACCATCACATATATTTATGTTGTACACTAAAAAGAGGACAGAAAATGCAAGAGTTAGAGAAAAAGAGACGATGACAGAGGGTAAAGGGAGAGAAAATGAAAGCACATACTCTATTCACTGTGTGCAGAATGTTGCATGAGATTTCATATTTTTTTTCAAGCTTCCCAGTGAATCTGATATTTGTCATTGCCCATCTATGGACCACACTTGCGTAGCAACACAACATCTGAACATCTGAGTTAAAAATGTATTTTTAGTGTGTTAGGTTCATTTGTGTCATTTCCATCAGCTTCATAAGCAACATGGAAGTAGAGTTCATTAGATGCAGCCAATCCACAGATCTCATAGCAGCTGAGAAAACCTCCTTCATGCAGAAACCACCACGCTTTCCACACAGGTACAAGTCAGTATTACCAATAAATTTTTTCTCAGGTTCGGATAGAACAAGTCATAGATCTACATATGACTGTGTATCATTGATTAATATAGGAGTAACTGTCTAGGAAAAATCATGTTAAAACACCCCATCAATACTAAGAATTTAATTTGAACTGACAGAAAAAAAATATAGTATTTATGTTTTACAGTGAGCACCAAAGTATTCAAAACCATCCTTTCTGATAAAATACTAAAATTTTAACTCTGATTAAGAGATTTTGCAAAGCCGGGGTCATGTTTCAATTGGTTCAGTATAGGTGGACCAAAGCATATAATGCAAATCAACTCATTAAAGACAGAGGCAATCCTGTCTTCTGAAGCATGCTAGCTGATAAAGAGTGCTCCTGTCGCGGCTTCATGTTGTGCTCAGTGGCATTCACCTTGCTCTCTTGGTGTAACTGGAATGTCTCTCTGGACTAGAAAACGGAAGGCTTCAGAAGCATTATGTAGCTAAAATCGGAGACTATTTTACCCATTAGTAATAAATGTACCTGCTGAGCAGAACTCAGCTGCACCTGAAAAGCTTGCACAATTCGCTTTTGCTTAGCTCTGTCTGCTAAGCGAGAAGCAGTGTGCTAAAGAGAATTTTGTTAAAAGCAAAAGAGTTTATATAATTGACTTTACTGGAATTAGAAGGCAGAGTACAGTGTTCTCAACCTGAAGCAGCCAAGTTTATGATGAAGGAAAATTGCACAATTTAATAGCCAGATATAGACACTGTGCAGTAATAGAAGTAATCAAAGGCTTGGGCGTGCTTCAAGGAAGAATATGTTAGTTTCCCCTTAGCTCCAGAGACAAGCCTGCAAGTGAACGAGTGTTGTAGCAAAGCACTTGTCTATGGCTTTCTCACTCTGGGTAGTATTCCTCTGAAAGGAAAAATTTTGACTGGAGGAAATACAAGTATATTAATGTTGAAATGTCTTCTGTGATTTTGATTTTTGTCTTCGACATTCTAGCTTCTATTGCTTTTGAAATGGGTGCAAAGTACCATTTAATAGATCACAATTAATTTTTAATCTTGTTCTCATTTATAGGACACTTGGCTTCCATAAAGGTGTGGAATTTAATTTCTAATATATACATGCCAGATAAAAGGAAGTCGCATTTAGGGTGAACTCATATTAGCATTTATTAAACATCTGCAAGAAAGTGAAGCTTCAGCCATCGCATGTTACACATCTAGACCATCTTGGAGGAAATGGGTTATGAGTGATAAACTCAAGAACGAACCATCAATAAGACTACAGTCCTGACAAACAGGCCTCTAAAAATCAGAAATATTAGGTTTGCAAATTCAGGTGAGATAAAGAGCAGGTTTGAAGACCAGATAGTTTAGTTTTACAAATAAGCTTAGTTGTTTAGGGGTTAAGATATTTTTACATCTAGATAAATGTTTTAAGTTGAAAAAGATGAGATATGATAGACATTGAATTAGATTCAGAATTTTAGGTGCACTAAAATAGGAAAGATGTTTTCTACAACGTTGCCAATACAAGTAGCCAAAACACTGTGAATGTAATAATGTAATATTTATATAATTCCTGATGTGTTGTGGTTCTTCTTACTGTAGGTAGTTTATATATATATATATATATATATATGTGTGTGTGTGTGTGTGTGTGTGTGTGTGATAATACAAATGTATATGTGAAAAAGAAAAAATCAAAGGAAAATTTAAAATATTTTAAAAATAAAAATAAACAGAAACAAACAAAAAGAAGAAAGTCTTGATATCATTAGAAGTCACTTGATAAAACACATTTTATTAGAGACCAAAATGTTTTCAATAAACCCCAATCCTTATGTATAGATATTTGTATAGCTCACAGACAATATTAGAAATAATTTAAGTTTTGTCTTAACCTGATTCTAGAAGTATTCATAATGATTGTGATTAGGTACTTGAGTTTTAGATTACATTAAATTGCCAGTTAAACACACATCAAATTAATTTTAGTAAAACGTAAATATATATGACAGCTCAATTAGTATGATTTATAAACCTCAAAATAATTATAGTATTAAGGTAGGCAGCATCCTGTCCAGTTTTATTCACATCAAGAAAAAATGTCATGCTTTTGTTACCTTAACTAAAGCACTTTGAAACAAAACACAGAATACCAAGATATCTCCCACTAACTTCTAGCTCTGTGTCTGTCTGTCTGTCTATCAGTCTGTCTGTCTCTCTCTCTCTCTCTCTGTCTCTGTCTCTCTCTTTCTCTGTGCATGTGCTTCCCCATGAATGTTTATTTTAAAGAGAGATAACTATTAAGAGAACTGCTCTCATACTGGGAAATAATAATTTTAGTGAGATATATTACTAGTATAATTCATTGTACTCTCACTTAATATAAAACAAATAAAAGTATTTGATACTTACATAGCATCTATAACATTTGAAAAAGAAAGAAAATTTACCTATAGTTCTAATATTAATGTTCTTCAAATGTTCTTTCAGTAGCACCAAGTTACCAAAAGAAAAAGATTCTCCCAGTAAAATCTATAGCCCAGCTTCATGAAAACCTTTTAGCACAAATAGCAGTTAAATCTTTTCTTCACTCACACACACAAACACTCACACACGCACACACACACACAAACACACACACACAAACACACACACACACACACACACACACACACACTTTTTAATTGGTTATTTGGAATAAATTTACTTTTTTTTTTTCTTCTCTTGTCTCTTCCCTCCTGTTCTCCCATAACCTTTTGCCATTTCCTCATTTCTTTCCACATTTTTTACTTTTGAATCTCCTTGCTTTCACTCCTTATCTACTGATTTCTTTATGTTTCTTTTTTCCCAAACCAGCAAATGAGGTTATTTTAAGGTTTTCATTCTTTCCTCGTATGATACGAACTGAAAATCCATTTGCTTTTTAGTCTAAGACCGCGTAATGGTTGGGAGATTGTACTTCTCCTTTCAGTGTGCAGCAGCTTGCCTGGCCTCTCGGTTCTGAGCTGACATAGTTTAGCGCATTTTGGAAAACCCCACTCCCAATTAGTGAGAACATTCTTCATGTTACTTCAAGAGTCATTTTCTAAAGATATATCATGTCACAGCATTTCTTTTCCTTTAAAGACACCCTTTTAAAAAGTAGATTTCAAACCTCAGAGTTTGGTAAGATAATATTTTCGTACAGTGGAGGTGAAAAGGTATTTAAAAGGTATTTCTAGTCACCATAATATACAAGATTTGGAAGCATATTTTACAAAAAAAAAAAAAAAAAAACAACAACCAAACAAACAAAAAATGCTCTATACTCAGCAGTGTAACAAGAGTGTTAAATTATTATACTTTCGTCTCACGAGGGATTGTTTTTCCCTTATCTTTCTTTACCTTCATTCCCTGTTACATGTTAGTTTTTGCAGAAAGGCTGATGTCCAAAGAGTTTAATGTAACGTGCTTTGTAAACTGAAAAACTTTCTCTAATGAGAGAAGAAGTAGATGCTTGTTTTTAGGTAATAAAACACAATGCTGTCAGGGAACACCAGAAGTTTCCTTTAGCAATGCAGCACAGCAAAGCACTCTACCAGGAAGGTAATGGACATGCTCAATTTCTCTCTCCTATACAGTTGTATGTATTTCAATATGTACCTGTGTGTGTGTGTGTGGGGGGAACACAATAGCATGATAAGACTATGCTAAGAATAAAATTTATTTCTCCTCACTCCAACTCTCATGAGTTTCTCTCTGTACAGAACACCCAGATCTGGTGCCATGCATTCCCTTGTATATAGACAAGTACACAGATCTGCAAACTCAAGTCTCTATGGTCTCTCCTCTGCTCACATGTACTGATCATCATACCGACCTCACATTTGTATGGTAAATTGCTATCTACTCCTCTGAGAATGTAAAGACACCCTGGAATCTGTTTTTCTTTTTTTCCCCTGTGAGTTATCTTGTCACTTCCCTGGGGTTATACTCTAGAAAATAGAACTCGTCCTCCACGTGGAGAAGGGGGAAGAGCAGGTGACTGCTTCCAACAGAACTCTGGTGCCCGCAATTTGATCACTGCCCCTTGGCAGAGAAGCCCTGTGGGATCACAGAGGAAGGAATCTATCCAGATGAGACCTGATGGGCTGTGGTCAGATGGTGGGGGAGGAGGACCCTCACCTGTCAGAGTTCTAGGGGAGGAGGATAGGGCAGGAGAGGGAGGGAGAGTGGGAACAGGAAGACAAGAACAAAGGGGTTACAATCTAGGATGTAATGTGAATAAATTACAATAAAAATTTTAAAAAACATTTATTACTGAAAAGCTTAGCACCGAACAGATATTTTTGAGTATCTTGTGCTAATTCTTAACAATGAGATTCATCATGCCTTGTTCAAACTGACCAAAGCCTTCCTGTATTATGATAATGGTTATCTTGTGTTGATACTTCCCAAGTGCCAAACACATTACCAGTCATAGGTTTGATTACTTATGCACGGATAAATCTTACATATAAGCTAATTCTGTGTTCAATGGTCATACATTTCAATGTTTCAGAAGTAACTATTTATAGGCATAGTGTGTTAACATTTGCTGGAGTCTCATACTGGTAATAAGGCAGTCAGAGGGCTGTGCATAACCGTTCTACTGAAATACCTTTTTTAGTAGTCTCTATGGAGCTCCTGAAGACATCGAAACATCTGTAGTTAAAGGGAAGGTTCAACAAGATTTAAACACTATTTACCTAACAAAATGAGATGAAAGGATAAAATCTAATAAACATATGTAAATGTTTCACTTGTGAACATAAATGTGGAAAAGAAGTTGTCTAAGAGAATTCAGTTATGCGCTTGCACAGGGAGTGGTTCTGGATATGTGTATTCAGGACCTAAACATTCCTGAGTTGGGATATTCCTATTGCCAGGCTAGTGTCCTCATCCCCATCATTTATATGAGATTGCTTTATTTCTATTTTATTTAAACCCATTTACAACCTTTTTAAATCACTGCTTTAAAACTGCTTGGAAATGAAATAATTTACGTGTCATTAGTGTTGGCACTTTAATTTGTTTTAATGAGGATTGTAACATACCTGTTTGCAGAAGAAAGTAACACTTTGCTTTGGCAATTCTACATTATGCCACCTTATTAGACACCATAAGTATGTATAGTGTATCAATATTGATTTACAGATGACAATAATTGCATCAAGAAAGGAAGAAACAAGGGGGTGGTATATGCTCAAATTATAACAAAGTGCTTTAAAACTCTATCAAATTTCTTTCTTGTCAGATAAAAGGCCTTGTGAATATTGTTACTACTCCTGGGTCATTGAATATTTCACAATGTTTTAATTTTTTTAAGTATAAAGTATTCTGTTGCTATAATAGAGTGCCCTGAAAATCTCAGACCTTGTATTCCCTGCTCACAAACTGTGCAGTACAGTTCCTTGGGTTTCTTATGTTCTAATCGTTTCTGTCTCTCGCTCTTTTCACCTTGTCTTTCTGTTACCCTTCCATCTTGGACATTTTATCTGCTCTGTCTGCATCTGATAAAGGAAGCCACTGCATTTCATAGACAAGGCCATTCTAATTGTCCTTCACAGGTAATGGCAGGGCGATGATACTGTTAGTCACACTGTCTGCTTGTCTCTCCAGGCTTAACTCCCATTCTGCAACGGTCTCTGCTAGGTCCCGGAAACACAATGCCAATTCTCACTCTCCATTTCAGAGTATTTTTGCTGGTTCATGTGTTTCAAAGTTATACTTGTGTTGCTGATAATTAGTTAAGACTTAGTTTATATCTTTCTATGGCAGTATATTTACTTCAGCAATTATATGAGTTTGGAGAGGCATTTTATAATTGGTTTGAACTGAGTCTCCTGCGGGTGTGAATATATAATCGTGAATTAGAATGAACACAGAAAACACAATTCCAACATTAACAATAATGTTTAAAATTGTATACCCTAGTTTGAAGTTTAGCACGTATTCATACCTAGAAAGTACTTTGTCTTACTTATGTAGTAAGAGATTGGCATAAGATGAACCACGGAATTCATTAAGTGTACTACGACCACTCACTCTGTTCTTCTTACAATATCTAGAAGTTGATACAGTTTTGAAAAGTATAATATTCCTTTAAAGTGATGGAGACGAGTATCTGGGTCAATTTGCCCATGAATAAAAGCTTACTTAAATAGAACCTCACTCAAAGTTATACATAAACACTGCACGGTACGCTATGATGTGATTAAAAAATGTCTTGAAAATGGTAAGCTTTTAAATAACTAGAGGGGGAAACCACAGGCTATAAATGTGGTATTGTACTGAAACTAGCTTTCAAAAGAAACAATCTTAGCAGGATCACATAGGAATTGGTATTAAAGACTATTAGTCACATGACCACATTCTAGTCTTATTTTTACTACTTGCAGAGTGAACTTGTGTAAGTATTCCATTTCTTTTATTCTAAACTTTTAAATCTGCAAAGTGTAGATAGTAAGTATCTGAATTAAGATATATAGAAAATACTATTTCTTTAAAAGTAATTGAATAGAGTCATATAAAAGGTAATGGATGGCAAATAGTAAGACCTGAATAAAAGACAGGCTTTATTACCATTGGTAGACTGTTAATATCTAATATGAAGAAGAGTGTTCTACTGAGAGCCTGGGGAAAAGATTCCTTATCTTGTAAACCAGAACCAGGGAAGTCTCGCCTCCAGCTTAAGAAAGATACAACTTGCATCTAAAATCAATCTGCATCTTCTACTTCATATTTTCAGCTGTGGATTTTAAAGGGCTGATCGGTTTATACACATGCCTTTTTCTCAGGGATGGGGAAGGCAGTTTGAAAAGGTGAATCTTAAATCTTTACCTTGTTAACAAAGAGAACCAATAGTGAAATAAGCAAAGAAGAAATTACTGGCAGTTTCTCAACTTCCCCACATTTAGCTACAAACAGTCAATTCCCTTTAACTGACCTTAGAGATATTTTTTAAAGGATATTACTACAGAATTTTTCTAAAGAATTGGCAAAAATAAAAGATGGGAATATGCTTAACTCCATTTGAATACATCTTAATTTCACCTGCTTATGAGCTTCTGTTTCTGTAATAGGACTGAGATAGTGAAACATGACATTTTAATTTAAATACAGTAACAAACCTATAACAAACTTAATTGATTGACAGTATGAAAAATACTTTACCACCTACTACTGTATTTTTTGGACCATAAGACGCACCCATTTTTTAGAGCAGTAAAACAAGAAAAACAGTGAAAACAGGAATCGGGGTTCTGTGTTTGTTCTGTCTATCATCCACAGCCATCCCAAGAATTAGGTGGGCAGAAAGTCCTGGCAAACAGTGCCCTAACTGCCATGAGGGTGACGAGCAAGGAGAGATGTGGTGGGTGAGTTCTAGGCTTGTAGCTGCAGAAAGCCCTCCGTGGTTACAGCGCCCCCTAAGCGGCACTCAGAATAATCCAACGTTTGATTTACCATCATAGGCTATTTTACAATACAGCCTCTCACAAAACTAGGCTGTCTTGGACCCCTGGCAACAGGATTGTTCATCTGTACATCAGGAAAGTTGAGGAAGCACCTAAACTCACATAAGGCCAACTGCGAGAAGTTCGTGCAGTGAGGCCCAAAGTCCTTATGAGATTATCTAAGACAAAGAAGCACATCAGCAGGGCCTGTGGTGGTTCCATGTGTGCCAAGTGTGTCTGTGACTGGATCAAGCAGGCTTTCCTTATTGAGGAAGAGAAAATTGTTGTGAAAGTGTTGAAGGCACAAGCACAGAGTCAGAAAGCAAAATAAATATGCAGCTTTTTAAAGTAATAAAAGTAAAGGCTTGGTCAAACAAACAAACAAACAAACAAAACAACAATTGGACTATAAGGCATATTCTAATGCCCCCACACACTTTTGGGGGGAAAGTGTGTCTTATGGTTCAAAAATACGGTAAACCTTCAGTCTTCATAGCAACATTATAAAGACATTTATGATATTCACCTCTTTTACATTGGCTAAATTCATTGTAGCAGAGTTTAAATAAGTTGTTCAAGTTTGAAGAGCAACAAAGCAAAAGATCTAGAATTTGCACACAGTTATTTGAGCTTCAAAGAGTTATCTCACAAGCCTATTACACTACCAGGGAAATGTGTGACTATGGAGGAAAATTTGTGAGGGATAAGGTTTGACTTAGCTTGTAGGTCCTCTCAGTGGTATTTCTACATGTAATATTTTTACTCGTTTAAAATAGAAACATAATTTATTTGTATCACAAGATTTAATCTCTATCAGTAACTTTTCATTTTGTGATTACCCTACATAAAGCAACTAATTGTGGACATTGGAGAATTCTATGCTAGGTTTAATATTTTGACTGACACATAATACTTGTAGATATATATGAGGCATGCTGTAGTATCTTGATTCATGTAGACATTGATAATGATAATCTAGTGGTCATTATCATATACATGACCTTATATTTTTATCATTTTATGATGACTATATTCAATCCCTTTGTCTTAATCCTTTGAGATGCTAGCCTCTTTTTTATTTTTTTATGCTTTACCTGGGATAACTTGGGAGCCAAGAAATTTAAAAAAATACAACTGGGGGCAGATATATTAAGAAAGAGATAATAAAATGTAGGCAGTCATAGAGTGAATTAAGGATGGGGAGGCTGGAGAATAGAGAAGCAGAAGGCTTACCCATGAAAAAGCATTGTGTAAATCTCTAATCTTCCAAACAGAGAAAATAATGTGATCAAATGAAAGAAATAGTATAAGGTAGATGTTTAAATGGGGTGAGGATTAGGAAAAGAAAAGCCTAAAGGATACCTCACCAAAGAAGGGATACCCAGAGAAGGCTATTAGGAACCTATTAGTTTGCATGATAATCCTCTCTTCCTAGCCTGGCCCCTTTCTCTCACAGAAACGATTGGGACAGAAATAAATCTATATAGGTAGACAGTGCTGCTTCCAGAAGACACAAGTTTTTTAAATGAAAATCTTAGTGTCTGTCATGGATACCTAACTATTGGTTTCTGTTAAGTGGAAACCCCACAAACTTTCGGTTTAAATATGGGGACTTCCTGCCTGGCACTATAAACTTTTGTCAAAGATCACAAGTAGGAGATCATGTGCCCTAGTAGAGCACACACTTTCTTTATTTGGCCAAACTGTCATTGCTGTCAGATCACATTTTACATATATATTTTTATAACCATAGCTTTATAGTATTCTCAACTTTGATCAGAGAAGTTTTTCTTTCTTTCTTTTTCATTCTCTTTTTTCTTTTGTAATTAATACAGAGACTCATATCCGGACAAAACGCCAAGTGAGTGTTGAACTTTGAAAAGGTCATTTATTTTAACTTCCCTATCCAAGGCTCAAGTAACATTAAGGATGAATTGTTTCAAGACTACGGGAGCTGATGGATGGGGAAGACAGCTGTGATGCACTGACTGCCAAACATGACAAGATTGCTGTGTGCATTAACTCATTGTGACTGTGGCTACCACAGAAGATGAAAACAGTCAATATTCAACTGTGGAGCATTGGTCCCAGCAGCCATATTGTCATATGCTACATTAGGAAGTTTTGAAAACATGTTACTACTTTTAGATGACTCATGTAAGTCCCAAAGTGGTTGACTCCATATTCATAACTATATTGGCAACCTAAATGCCCTACAGGGAATATTAATCAATTTTTTTTATTATTTTCAATTTTTTTGCCAATGTAACTTAAAATCTTTTTTTTTAATTAATTTATTCTTGTTACATCTCTATAAATAAAAAGTAGAGATAAAGGTATAGTGGACAGTGTGTGGGTCAGTAAGGAGGGCAAGGCAAGATAGTGATAGACCTGCATAATCAGAACATATCTACAAATGTAAATGTTTCCAAGATTTGAGAGTGAATAAAAGTATTATTTGAAAAAAAAAAGTGTCTAAATGTATTTAATGGGTTAAACACTCATGTTTATCTTGTAAAATCTATCCAAACTTAAGAATCAACATAGGTTGGAAAATACCATGAAAATCGACAGTTGATTCAATGCTGTGTTTTAACATCCATCTCAGGTGTTCTTAGATCAGGAAAGAACTTATGCCTTTCCAAAACAATGAAATATTAGTATATTATTTCCTTGTAAATGATACCTTCTTTATGGTTATAATTTTTACCCTATCTGTGCTAATATGTGATAACTAACAATTAAACTTTCATAATATGTTAAATATATTTGAATTATGGTAGTTATTTTTGTAATCTTCAATAATAGAAATCTCATCAGAAAAATACAATTATATGTTCAAATATAAATTGAGTACTCAAACTATGGTGATCTATCCAAATTATCTTTAACCTTCACAAAGATATTTTTTTGTAAAAACAAAACAAAACACAAAAACAAAATCTTTTTTTAAAATCTTCTTTCTTTCTTTTTTTTAATTTTTTTTTTATTTTTAATTAATTTATTCTTGTTACATCTCTATGGTTATCCCATCCCTTGTATCCTCCCATTCTCCCCTCCCTCCCATTTTCCCCTTATTCCCCTCCCCTATGACTGTTCCTCAGAGGGATTACCTCCCTCTGTATATGCTCATAGGGTATCAAGTCTCTTCTCAGTGACCAGCTGTCCTTCCTCTGAGTGCCACTAGGTCTCCCCCGCCAGGGGACATAGTCAAATGTGAGGCACCAGAGTACTTGAGAAAGTCAAATCCCTCTCTCCACTCAAGTATGGAGACTGTCTTGTCCATGGGCTAGATCAGGGTAGAGGTTTAAATTTTCCCGCCTGTATTGTCCTTGGCTAGGGCCTTAGTTTGAGCGGGACCCCATGACCCAAATCAGCCTATCATAATGTTCTACTTGTAGGTTTCTAGAACCCACTGGATCCTTCTACATTGCTATTCACCCATTGTTCTCTCATCTAGAGTCCCAATAGGATGTCCTCCCCTTATTTCTTTCTTACTTTTGACAATCTGAAAAATGAACCAGAGATTTCATACATGCTAAGCAAACATGTTAGCAATTATATCATATATACTTTTTACTTGTTATTTTGAAATAGTCTCATTAATTTGCCTAGGCTAATATTGAACTAATTTTCCAGCTTAGGCCAGTTTTGAACATCCAACCCTTCTGCTTTAGTTCTCAAGTAGCTAAGACAATAAGGTAATAGGCAGGTATGTACAGATGGAGCTAAAAATATTTTTAAACTGATGATATAGACATTTTTTTCAAAGATAATTTTGATCATGATTTTAACAAAGAAAAGATCAGGCATTCATAAGAAATTGAAAATGGAAAATAAAAACAGGCAATGGATCCTGGAGAATTAATGTATGAAATTAACTATTAATAACATAATATAATTATGACTAATAAAATAATAGTGAATTAGATGCTCTTTTATATTTCATTAGCATACATATACATATACATAATCAGTTTAGTAACATACACTAGAAATATTGTAGTGAACAACACTAATAGCTTAGTGAAACTAAACTTGTATATCTATATCAAAATTCTATCAACAATTCCTGAATAATGCATTTATTAGGACTCATTATACAATATAACTAGTAATTTACTACCCACAATGAGATGAATGACAAAAGGCTAGCCTTCAAAATCATTCTGGATATGTCATTAGTAATTCAATTCACATTCCTACATATATGAAATATCAAAAACTAGCTAACAGTTTTGTGAAAAGAGCTCCTGTTCAAGTTATTAATATTTTTATTTAAATGCACATCATGACTTTTTCTTCAGTACTAGTAATGCTTATTTTATAACTCTGTGAAGAGAAAAGGAAATTTTGATTCTGACAGTATTTCCAAAAAGAATATATCTGGCTTTCTTCCTACTATGGGCATATAGGTTTCATATGATTACATACATTTGTCACAATTAAACAATCCCATTAATAGTAATTTTGATAATTAGAATAACACCCTTAGTTCATTAATCATGATAAAAACATATCAGTCTTGAGAATGTATCAGCCATAGAAAATAAAAGATTGTGATAAATTTCCAATTCATTAAATATTTTTAAATATGTGTATTCAAGAACTGTGACAATAATTTCATTCACCCATGACCATTGGTCTTCATATGGGAAAAACAAACATACAAACAAAAACCACAAAAAACTCTGCATGTTTTTATCATAAATTCAATGAACTCTAAAGTTTATATGTCCACATTTCATGAAGGCTTAACTATCTGTGTGAGACTCTGCTGGATAAGGTTCAAGTCTGACTTCTCCAGATAGCCGTTTTGTGCTTGATCTATAAAGGTGGACTGCCTTTTCTTATTGGGGTTCTCAGTGCACCTGATCCGGTAACCCCAGATGTAGTAAGGAATGTCACATAGCCCTCAAGGAAAATTACAGGCCCAACCCTTTCTTGATAAGGAACTTGTTCAACAAACACAAGGAATTCCTGGAAGTATTCTACCCTATGAGTCCAGGAAATAACTGATCATACCTAGAAGTCATTCATTCCTTCACACATAGCATAATTAAGTACTATTTTCTCCTTCTTGTGATAGGACCCCTTGTTATTGTTTTTAAATGAGGCACTGTACCACTGTATGTGGAATAAGTACCCCTGGCACCATTGGCCCTTGCAAATCAGACACATTAATCCATAAACCCCTACCTACAGCCCTTGTTTGCTGGCTCTCTTGCTCACCATTCTTCCTACTATGGCCATCTGAGACTCCTTTTATTTCTAGAGGAGGGAACTGCCACTGGAAACCTGGTGGTCAGGCAGCAATGGCAGAACTGCCTTTGCAGCTGCTGGGCTCTGCTTCATCACAGCTGGTGCCTTACTGCTGACCTCTGTTGAAACCTTGCCAGGCCTGCATTTCAACAGACCAACCTGTAAGCAGGTTTCAACCATCTGCCTGTTTCCTTTCAGGTAGAACAAGGAGCTGTATCACTTTTCATATCATCATGTGCTTGGGAACTCCGGAGTCTCCGCCTTCTGATACCAGCTCCTTCATCCTAAAAGAGCTAAATTATAACATTCTGTGGAAAACTCATTTTCCACTTCCCATGTGAGACAGGGAATATGGCCTAGTGCCTAGGCTTTGGCCCTTACCCTGAGTGCTCTAAGCTGCCCCTGATCTCAAGGTCTGTCTGTTCTTTTTCAAAAGCAAGTAGCACCTGGACCAACTCATGTGGTATGGAACCCAGGCCAGCTTGCTGGACACTGAGAGACATATCTGCATGGGAAAATCACAGTGTGCCTCTGAAAGCCCAATTTCATAAGATATGTGGTATAGAAAGACATGTCCAATGAACAAAGAGCCTTTGATGTCTTTGACCTCATAGGGATGACGTCAGCTTTAAGGGAACATTATGATTGAAAGGTAAAGAGAAAGAACTCACAGGAAAAAAATTCTCCTCTTCCATGTAGTGTTATAATCTAAAGAAGTAAACAATAAACTGGACTTTGATTAATAATATAAGTATGGTAGGTACTCAATAAATAGTTGCTTAATTAAAATCTACTTATTTATTTAGTAATTCATTCATTCACTTTACATCCCAGTCATAGCCCGCTCTGTCCTTTACTCTCAATACCACCTTCCATCCTATCCATCTCCTCTATTCCTCAGAAAAGCAGAGGCCCCTCCCCCATCCACCCACCACAGCTCATCAAGTTGCAACAAGACTAAGTTCATCTTCTTCCCATGTGTTCTATCAATGCATTCCCATCCTGGGGAAGGGATCAAAAAATAGATAAGAAAGTCCATGTCAGAGACAACCTCTGCTCCCTTACTAGTGGAGTCACATGAAGCCTGAGCTGACCATTGAACACATCTATGTAGAGAACCAAGGTCCAGTCCATGCATGGTACTCGGTTGGTGCTTTAGACTCCACAGGCCCATTTGAGCCCTGGTCAGTTGACTATGTTGATCTTCTTTTGGAGTTCTTGTCACCTCCAGGTCCTTTTATTCTTCCCCCACTTTTCTACTAGACTCCTTTCTTTTTAGCCCAGCATTTGACTGTGAGTCTCAGCATCTGTTTACAATCACTTCTGGGTGGAGCCTTTCAGAGGACAACTTTGATAGGCTTCTATCTGCAAGCATAGCAAAGTATCATTAATAGTGTCAGATTTGGCTTCCTCCCATGGGCTGGTTCTTGGGTTGGGCCAGGCATTGATTGGACATTCCCTCTATCTTTGCTTTCTCTGTTCTGTCTTAATCCCTGCACATAATGTAGACAGGTTAAGTTTTGGATCAAAGTTTGTGTGGGTAGGTTGGTTGGTGGTCTCCTCTCTCGACTAGGAGTCTTATCTAGTTAGAAGGTGTTCTATTCAGTTTGCATGGCCTCTCTACTAGGATGCTCAGCTATAGTTTCTCTTAAGTCAGAATATGCCTCCAGGAGGATTTTAGGAGGAGTACAGTTAGTTAAAATCATGAAAGTTGTTTGTAATCACCATACAAAAAGATTTTTACTATTCATAAAATATAACATTAATAATTAAAATTTAATATAGCATACTCAAAAATAAATCTATTATAGTCATTGAATATTCTATTATTTGAATATTTGCTATACATTTGAGAAACAAAATAATGTACTATATACATTAATTTATTTAATCAAACTCTTATACTTTAAAAGTAAATACGGTTATTATGCTTTGAATTTATGTGCCTTTCCACTGTTTCTGATCTAAAGGTCATTAACATTTGAGAGTATAAAACACTGTAACGCACTTTATCTTAAGTAAAGTTTGAAATTTTCTTAATATTGTTTACCATAATTTCTGTTCTTAATACTAGTGAATGCTTACTGGAAACATAAGACATGCATAGTATTATTCCTGAACAATTTCCCATCTCAAGCAACCAATGAGACCGGTTGTACTATAAGCCTTTGTCTCAGTTAAGGACAACTTAGGATACTATATCACAGAAAAAAAAAAGCGTATACCCAATCAAATCAGAAGACTTGCGAAAGATTTCCAAATTGATAGAAGTGGTGAGTGCTACATCTCTTCTTAGAAAAGGAATGCTTGAATTATCATGATGCTTCCTTTCACTACATAAGTACTCAGTGCCCACAAAATAGAGAAACACATTTGTTGTTAGTTGTACAGACTGTCTGGATACAAGATTAGCAAATATCTGGCAGTTTTGCTAAAAGAGACCATATGTGTGACACACAGTTGCTGGCACATAGAAGAGGCACAAACTATGTTAATTATTTCCTTACACTCCTGCTGTCTCTGTGACTTGAAAATAACTTCTCAAGAAAATACAAGTTTTCTTAAAAGAGGTTTTATCAAAAACTGTTTACTATGTACTATTCAATTCATAAAAAAAAAAACTCTTAAAACATGTATATTCACTTGAAAGGTGCTATAGTCACATATCGAATATTGTTCCATCCTGGGCCAACTATTTGCAAGCATAAAGATTATTTGCAAATCTACAATGCTCATGTATGAGCATATTTCCTTACTTTGGCTGGGTGTGTGTTCCCTTTGCTATCTTCACCATATTTTCTTATCTTTAGCTTCTTATGGCCTCACGAAGTAGAGGAAAGAGAATGCAATAAAGACACATTTGTCCTCAGTTCTACTTAGTGATGTGTCCTCAAAATGGTCTTGTAAGAGAAAATAAATCTCAGATCATCACAGATACTGCCTAGCCATATGCCTAGACAAAGGGTTTTGGGACCCACTTTTCACTACAGAGCTGCAAGCAGTTGTTCAACTTGAGCATGGTGACTTTGCATTAGCAGCTACACTTTCATTGCATGGTTATTTCCTCTCTGCCTGTGAATGCCAACTCCTAAGTACCTTTCTGATTTTCTTTCCTGATGGAGCTCATGTCTTCTTTCTTCTCATGCTAACAAGCATTTTGTACCATTTTAGGTATAGTTGTATTTCTTTTTTTCCCAACTTTCTATCATCCTCACCAGCTTTTAACTTTTTGTTACACTCTGGAAGATGAGAACAGTTTTTTTTCCTAAGGTTTTAATACATTTTTCAAGGTTAGACTTTAGTTACATAAAGTCTACTTCCATATCCTTTCTCCAAACCTTCCTATGTACACTGCCTTGTTTCTTTAGTTCCAATTCACAGCCTCTTACTCAAATACACGCACGTACACATATGCACACACACATGCACACACACACATAACATTCTTAGTATGTTCAATGTTACATTAATGTATATGCTTTCAAAGTTCACTATTTGGCATTGTGTATGTATTTATTATTATTTAAAATATTTCAATAATATTTCTGTTTTAAAAAGAACTCTATAATCTATCTGTCACCATCATTATCTATCATTCATCTCTCTGCCTATCTATCTATTTATCATTTATCTATCATCTATATATCATCCATTGTCAATACCTCTATCTATCTATCTATCTATCTATCTATCTATCTATCTATCTCCTATTTATCTAGCATCTATGTCTATTTATATATCATCTATCATCTATCTAACCAAGTCATGCATATATCCATTTACATACTAACTCTTTGAAGACAAGTAAATTGGGTACCACCTTTTTTTCCACATAGATTTATAAGTCAAACATCTATTTTTTAATTATTATTTTATTTATTCATCTCTCATACAATAAGTCCTGACAGCAGTTTCCCTTCCCACCACTCCTTGTTCCCACCACACTTCCTCTCTCCTTCAGATCTACTCCTTTGTTTCCTTTAGAAAAAGAGATGACTACCCAGGGATATCAAATGAACATAAGAAGTTAAAAGAAGTCTAGGCACAAATCCTCATATCAAGGCAGGATGAAGAAACCCAGGCAGAGGAAAGGATTCCCAAGAATAGGCAAAAGAGTCAAAGACAATCCATGCCCCCATGCTCAGTGGTCTCACAAGCTTGTCATCACAAACTAGGGATGTCTTCAGGAGACCAACTTTCAAAATCATTATGAAGAAAAGAAAGCACCATATTTATTTCATATTATTCATGTTAATTTAATGCTAAGTTCAACACATTGATAGTCCTATAAAACACATATTTTAGGGTTAAGACCCTAAGGTTACAATCAGCTGAATAGGTAGGTGTCATATTATTGGATAACTAATTTTTGCTAACTTCTCTATGAGTTATTATTCTAGGATAAACATTATACTATGAGTAACACACAGTCATTTTATTTTAACAATCAACCATGTTTCCTTTATTTCAGCCATCAGGGGGAATTTACAAAGGGAATTTTAACATAAAAGGACTAGAGAGGTATATATGCATGTGTGTGAGTATGTGCATGTTAGTATGCATAAGCATATGAGAATGCATGTGTACATATGTATAATGTGTGAAAAAGGAAAGTAGACTACATATTTTATTAGTAAATGTTTTTTAAAGAGACTGTATTTTGTGATAAATACACTTAAAAGTTTATCTGTTATATACTTACAAAATATATGGCTCAGGAAATTAATAAAAAAGCTCATCTATACAACTGAATAATCATGTCACCTCATTAAAAGGGTTAAAGTGAATATTGAATGAGATCATGCACATCTAAGCACTTAATAGGCAATATTCTGATATTTATTTTATATTATGTCCTTGGGTGTTTGCCTGCATGTTTGTCTGTGAACGAAAAGTATGACGTGCCCATAGAAGCCAGAAAAGGGTAAAGAATCCACTGGAACTACAGGTAGATAGTTCTTAACTATCATGGGGGTGCCAAGAATTGTGGCACACTGGTCAGCTAAAGGAGCAGACAGTGTGCTTAGCCACTGAGACATCTCTAGAGCCCCTTAGCAATCATTCTTTAAGCATGCAATATTACTATTATCTATGATGTCTTTTCTGATTTATGCTTACATACAGTCAGTGATTTGAGATGATCTCTGATACAGCCTTAGATATAATAGGAAATTAATGCAATCAATATGATACATTTAAATTATTAGCATTTGCTAAGTGGTTTTATTCATCTATTGTTTATTCAATCATTTGGAAAGCAGTGGTAAAATAATAGTTATATCTACCTAAATGATGTTAATGAAAAGTAAAGGCATTAATATGTAAAACACCCATTGCCTGGCATGAAATGCTTCTTATGAAATATCTTTAATAAAAACCATATGCAATCCATAAATGCATCTATATTCATGTCTCATACTATAATATATATAAGAAAATTAATTTCAAAGCTTATATGAAGTGATAAAAATCACCTTATCACCTTATCTATTTATTATCTTAAATTATAAAAATGTAGCTTACTTTCCATAAATTCATAATTTTTTCTATGATGACCTTACATGATTATGAGACTTTATGAAAGGGTTATTATGAGTAACTATATATTATCATTTAAAATATCTGTGTTTTTAAATCCATTTAAACTGCACAGTTCAGTGTTCAATTATTCAAAGTTAATTGTGATCTAATTACAAATGTTCTGCCTCTAAAAAAGTAATTGAGAATCATAATCTTCCTCCTCCTACTCAAGCTCTCAAATTAAGCAAAATCTAAATCTCTTCCTCTGTATAAGGTTTGAAATATATCCCAAGCAAAAGAGATTAGCAAAAACATTTCACAAAATATTGCATCAAGATCACAAGTCATTCTGAGGAACACATATACATGAAGAGGTAAACAAAATCAGAAACACAAAGCTACTGTATTAAAGAGCCCATTTTGCTATCAGGAAGGTAGAAATTCTATTGCTTGACTACCTTTGCCTACTACAAATAAAGACAAATTTGGAATGTACTGGGCTACAAGCAGTAATAAACTTCAAACTATGTACAAATCAATGATTATACTAATACCTCTCTTGGCTGGATATTAAAAAAAATTATGCAGAATGTTCCTTTAACAGTGTGCTGAATTATTTTTGTATTTTAAACATTTTATTTTTACTTTATTTTATTTTATTGGATAAATGATCTAATAATTTAATAGTCTTTACACCAGTTTCCTTATATGGCTCCTCTAGTTTCAGGAATAAAATCTGAAAACATTGACTATACACCAAGCAAAGAAAGTACAGACTCACAGGGCCTTTTGTGGTTACTTCCCTTTATTTTTCACCATGCAGAGGTGAGTTTTTCTAGCATACGTTGTTGAGTGAATGCTTAAAATAAAATGAATGGTAAAATACATTTGGATTTTTATGATGGCTTCAGAATAAAACCACACATATTCACATGTTAATTGGCATATTAGAGTCTCCAGTCCAGCAGGTCCAAATGCAAAGAATGCGGGACTACTTAAAATAGTTATGGAATAGAAACACCAGAAATGGAGAGAGGATAATGTTTGACAGTATCAGAAGTTGATATTTCTATGACATGATTTATGTTTGTGTTCTTTTACTTTTAGTCAATTTTATATTAGATTATTGCTCTTGCATATATTAGATTTATGAGATTTACTCAGAGATTTTAGAATATATACATACATACATATATATATAATTTACTACTGATCAAAGTTAACTTGAAACTTTATCCAATTTAAATGTATATGCAAATACACATATGTATGCAGTAACAATTGATGTAAAAGAAGCTATGAATTTGAATGAGTACAGGGCATTTAAGGAAGATTTTTACATGTAGACTAAAACAAGGAATAACTATCATAATTCAAATACAATGTCAAAAAATAAACAGAAACAAAAAGCAATATCATTAACCAATAATATGAAATGAAGGTAAAAGTTTATTTACTAAAAGAAGAAAATAAGAAAAAATAGTGCTGTGGTGCTTTCTGTGTGTCTCCTTTTGTGTGTGACTCTCTTCAACATGGATGCTCATCATATTTCACCTGCTGAGTCCATGGGGCCTAGTTCTGGAATTTATGGATATTCTAGAGGTTCTGTTTGTTTTTATGGACAATGTAATCAATATGACTAGTAACTCATGTGGTAAATCTAAGAAATAAACAATTTATTTAAACCCATTGATTAATCTGAAATACATAGAACTATGCAGAATATGTGTCCATGTATCTTCTTTGGAAGTGTTCAGTGGCTTCTCTTAGTTGAGAAACTACATAGAACTGTATTTGCCAGCTTCATTTGAATATTTGTCTTACCGGAATGCATATACCTGCACAGGAATTATAGGTTTGAATAAACTATGGCCATCACTTATATAAGCAGAAAAGAGTGGAGTAACAAATCTATAAGTAACAATCATTACTTTCAAACACTTAGCAACAAAAGAGTAGTTTTACATGTCTGTGGAAGAAAATTTGTACTATTTGTTTGAGCAGCGCAGAAGGTCCATAGTATAGATTTAAGAATTAGAAATTCTTATCACGTGTATATTCATGTTTGTATACAGAAATCAGAAAACCATCATTTTTACTTATAAACACTCCCTTAGCATGAAAGTATTTGTTCTAGTATATGTATTTTCTGCTAAGGAATTCTATGTGCCAGATGGCATTTTATCTTCATAACCTATCCTATGTTAAAGATGGAAAAGAAAACTCCTACTTCTTTACAATCTTTGCCATATGCAATTTAAGCAGGATTTGTGATAGAATTCATTTTTTTCCTGAGCATGTCTGACACTGACATGGAGAATCTCTGATGTAGTCACTTGTAGGAGTCCCGCTCAAACTAAGGCACCAGCCAAGGACAATACACACGGTAAACTTTAAACTCCTACCCAGATCTAGTCAATGGTCAGAACAGTCTCCACACTTGAGTGGAGAGTGGGGTATGACTTTCTCACATACTCTGGTGCCTCACATTTGACCATGTCCCCTGGATGGGGAGACCTGGTGGTACTCAGAGGAAGGACAGCAGGTTACCAAGAAGAGACTTGATACCCTAGGAGCATATACAGGGGGAGGTAATCTCCCTCAGGAACAGTATAGGGGAGGGAAATAAGGGGAAAATGGGAGGGAGGGAGGAATGGGAGGATACAAGGGATGGGATAACCATTGAGGTGTAATAAGAATAAATTAATAAAAAAAATTATCCAGTGACAGGAAAGTATTTCATTAATGAACAAACAGGTATGGACAATGGAAGAATCAGCTTCGTGTCATCAAGTGTGAAGAGTCTGTATTAACATGTGTCTTTGGATCCAAGCTCTGATCCTGGGATTGTCCTTGGATTCTTTATTTTTGTTTTCATTTACAAAGAGATAATTACTTAAATGTTTACCATACTTGTGGTTGGTAAAAATCAAACAGAATGAAACAAATTCACCACTACTACTGTTTTACGAAAAGAACTCCATAATATTTTTTACACATTGATTAAAGGATTCCTAGACATGTGCATGTAACCTTTACAAATCTGCCATAACTTAACATGTAAAATGTACATGCAATCTGTGTTATTTATGTGGTCACAAAATCAATCTTGAAACACTGATATCTGTCACTTAAAAAAAAATCCATCCTGCAGGAAAGCGAAATAGAAAGGCAGATGATGGATTTGAAGCTGTTCAATCCTGACAGTTAAATAGTGTTCTTGAAAAGCTGAAGTATGGCTCGGGGAAAATTTGAAGCTACTTCTGTTTTCTGTTTTTCTACCCTCCTCAACTCCCAATATTTTCACATGTTGACTTTTAAATGGAATGTCTTGCTATAAAAGTACCGCCAAATCTAAAGTATCAATCCATAGTGTTAATTCATTGGATAATTTTATCATCTACTATTGTCTGTAAAATCTAGCCTTAAAGGCTGATTAATTATTTCCTAATATTTATAATTGTCTCATGTAGTAATGACCATTGTTCTGTTTGTGATGTATAACATTTGTAAAATAATATGTCGGCTGATAAAAGTAAATTATTATCTTTCTTCCACAAGGCTTTGCTGTATTTCTACAATGTACATACATCAACCTGTGAAGCCTTAATCCATATTTATCAGTGTTAAAACTTGTAATTCATTATCGGAAAAATTAATTGGAACATTATGAAATGATTACAGGGTTTCAAAATACATGAACTAAGTATATAATCAATGCATGGTATAACCCAGAGTCACTATATATGTATGCACATATGTGAATATGTGACATCACTATTCAGAATATTGCCTAGGGTATGCTCATTTAAGTTGATAAAATTTCAAAAGGAGTAATTCCATTTACATAAAGAGGCAAGTATATAGCAATTGGGTTACATATATCTTTATTATTTTTTCTTATGGATATTTTTTTCTTACATGCTCAATAGACCTATGAAATGATGGCTGCACCCTTATCAATTTGATGTGATAATATTATTCCCTGTCTTTTGAAAAATCTGCTTTGCCAATGCCTGTTTTAAAAAATGCTCAGGGCATATGCAAAAGAAGTGACATGACTTCTTTTGAGAATAATTAAAAAGAATTCTGCTCCTGTGAATGATGAATTACTGTTTGAACACAATATCTACAAAAGTTTTAGTAAATTCCAGGAACACAGCATTTACCCCTGTCACTGACTCCAAGTCTTGCTCCTCTTGAGTTCCACTGAGCAGTTGTTCAGTTTGATTTATGAAGAAGGAAGGATCAGTGGACAAGCCATGATGAAATAAAGGAGAAAGCAAGATCAGGAGTACTTTATGAAAAGCAAAGTTAAGATTCTGGCTGTGGCAATCTGTGCTGCAGAGGTTTCGTTATGAGAGCTGAGTCAAAAAGATGAGAATGGCGAAGCGGAAGCATAGCTGACCTGATTCAGAGCCACAACGTCTAACATCAGTTATCACATAGTGCTAACACTGGGCATCACTAGCATCCATTTCTCAGCTGAAAGCAGTCACATTTAACAGTGGGAATCAAGACAACACAGATCAGTATCCAGAGAGATGTACACACTCAGGGAAATACAATAGAAACATGCAATATAGAATTTCTCCAAAAGAGATGCAAGATACACGTGAAACACTATGGAGAATTCTGACACTATTCAACCTAATTTCCTAATTAAAATTTCTGCTCATTAAATAATAAAGTAATGCTATAGCTGGGGATCAAATGATTTCTCTGGGAAAACAAATTCTCAAGATGATACAAACCAGACAAAAACATAAGTGCAAAGCAGTGACAAATCACAAGGAATAATTGTGTGACACAGATATAAATATCTAGCAGAGTATATACAAAAATAAATTCTGAAAAAATTTCAGTAGTAGTCATAGAAAAGAAAATTCAAATCAGATAATTGTACAAAATTATTATAATAAAGTTATTAGAGTATTCATAGTGAACTATTTTATGAGAACATAATAGAGTGTATATATAGCTATGCAGTTATAAATGTATGTACACACATACATGGGAAAATTTAATGTGTAAATTTTATGACAGCTCAATTTGTGAGAAGGATCAATTATTTAATAAAATTCACTAATATAAAACATCTGAGTAATCTATCTTGAGTAAAATAAAATTGAGTACTGGGATTGCATTCATTAAATTATATTTCAGATGGATTAAGCATTTAAAGAAAATGAAACAACCTCCAAATATAGTTCCATTAATAATTTCACATATACCAGTATACCAGAATGTATAAGCATATTAAATATAAAAATACATAAACTAAAATGTTTGTGTTCATATTAGTTGCAGTCTATATTCTAATTTTTAATTGATAAACTATTATTCATTAAGCGATGTTGTATATTAACAGCCTGATTTTTTTTTATCTTTGAAGACTTTTAGTTTAAAATCTTCTTTTTGATAAATATATTAAGACTAAATTAACATCTTTTTATAATATTTTATTAATTTGTTCATATTATATCTCAATTGTTATCCCATCCCTTGTATCCTCCCATTCCTCCCTCCCTCCCGTTTTCCCCCTACTCCCCTCTCCTATGTCTGTCATTGAAGGGGACCTCCTCCCCCTCTATATGTTCACAGGATATCAAGTCTCTTCTTGGTAGCCTGCTATCCTTCCTTTGAGTGCCACCAGGCCTCCCCATCAAGGGGACATGGTCAAAAATGGGGCACCAGAGTTCGCGTGAAAGTCAGACCCCACACTCCACTCAACAGTGGAGAATGTCTTGTCCATTGGCTAGATCTGGGTAGGGGTTTAAAGTTTACTGCCTATATTGTCCTTGGCTGGTGCTATAGTTTGTGCAGGACCCATGGACCCAGATCCGTGCATCATAATATTCTTGGAGGTTTCTAGGACCATCTGGATCCTTCTAATTCCCCAATCTCCCATGATTCTATCACCTAGAGTCCCAATAGGATGTTCTCTTCTCTGACCCACTTTCGTGGTAAGTGAAGACTTTCATGGGACATGCCCCTTAGGCTGTGTCTTGATATAAGTGAGTATATACCATTTGACTCTTTTTGCTTCTGGGTGAACTCACACATTATGATAATTTCTAGGTCAATCCATTTGTCCACAAATTTTGGGAATTCCTTGTTTTTAATAGCTTAGTAGTATTCCATAGTGTAAATGTACCAGTCTCTTTATCCATTCTCCTACTGAAGGACACTTAGGCTGTTACCATGTTCTGGCTATTATGAATAAGGCAGCTATGAACATGGTTGAGCATATGTCCCTGTTTTGTGGTAGAGCATTTTCTGGGTATATTGCAAGGAGTGGAATAGCTGTGTCTTGCTGAAGCCCTATCCCCATTTTTCAGAGAAAGTGCCATATAGATTTCCAAAGTGTTTATACTAGTTTGCATTCCCACCAGCAATGAAGGAGTGTTCCTCTCTCTCCACATCCTCGTCAGCATGTGGTGACACTTGAATTTTTGGGCTAAATTAAAATCTTATAGCTTTTACTTTTTAACAAGTTATTCTCATTTACCTTCACTACTATTGTTTGATTTTCAAGATAGTTACCTGCTACTCTCTAAGATAACATTCTTAAAAGATCTCCCCAGAGACAAATTACAGACAACTGTGAATCTCCCAACATAGATGTAGGGAATTGACTCGGGATTTCAGCAAAAACTGTACCTGTTATTAATTACATGCCCATACATATCTCTAGAAGCAGCATATTTTTATAACATGCAGTTGTGTGTGTGTGTGTGTGTGTGTGTGTAAATCCATTTCAAATCCTATAAAGAAATTTCTGTGATGATTATTTCATATTTTTTTGACTCAACTGACCATATTGCTCATACTCCTTCATCAGTTATATACATACACTCTGGGTAGGTTAAGACACAGCAGTTTCTGCTATAAAAACACACAAAAAAAATCAAGCCTTTAAAGTTTTCAAACTTTTATGGAAATGTCTTAGGATTCTGCTGTCTGAATAAAAAGACTTAGCAATGGTTAGAGGTATTCTGTCTTTTGCATCTCCTCACTGCACTTCTAAAGAGAGGGTGTGTGTCTGAGAGATTAGACGAGATCACAATTTAGAAACTTGTTCTTTGCAATAGAACATCTGTTGCCATTAAGACTTCTGAGATTTTCAGTCTTAGCCTATTATCAATGAACCCAGGAGAGTAGTTTTCCTCTAGCGCCTGCGAATGCTTTCTCTGTAGGCCACAGTGTTCAGTGCTGTCTTACTGGGAGGCTCTCTTTCGTGACATTTTCAGTGTTTCAGCCTGTAGCTATCTATATTCTAATTTGTCACCAGGTGACTGACTATCTTATAACTATCTAACCAAGGCATTAAGAATGTAAAATTATCTTTGAGATGAAATACATGAGATGTAGCAGAATTGCCTAATATTTACATTTATGTTACTCTACTTTTGGGGTGTGTGGTTAAGTTTTAGTTTTGTTTGTTTAAACAGTTTTTAATATGTGAAGTAGTCAAAAATAGTGTATTAAATATATTTGTCAGTCTATAAATCTCTAACCTGCACAATTACTACTTAACAAATTAAGCAGCCTACATAAAGCTTAGAATAGCTTTACACAGTCAAACACACAAAAAAAAACCCACACTCAAGCACAGGTGTACAAACACACACAGACATACACAGGTACATTGATTGATACAATTACATTCACAGACTGAAAAATCTGAATAAGGCTAGAACAACATATCTAAGCTTTTCTATTGTAGGTATAATAAAATTTAAATAAAATTATTTTTTAATCAGAATGTTCTGTGACATTTTTTTGCCTGCCATGTGGGTTACTGCTTCAGGCTAGAGTGTAAAGAGCCACAGCTTGTCTCTAAGTTAGCCTACTGATTCTTTTAGCTAATTATCTTCAGTGATAGGAAAGAGAGATTCTCTCACTTTGTGGTATTCATTTTACAGAATTCTTCTCAGTTTCTGTCCAGCATCTACTTAAACATGAAACTAAACCTCATTAAATACTTACTGAGTCAAAAAAATAGACATTTCTTCTGTCTCTTGTTCATGTTCTATTTAAGGAAAAAAAACTTGGATAAGACTCAAATATATGGATTATGTTTGATGACTCCATACATTTTCTTCTTTGACAGTTTCTAAGGATTATTTGACTGAAAACTATATACAAAAAGTTAATGAGAATCTGGATTTTATAGATAAATCCTACTTGGAAATGATGAAGTGTGTGTGTGTGTGTGTGTGTGTGTATGTGTGTGTATGTATCAGAGACAGACAGGGAGGCAGGCAGACAGACAGACAATACATGTTCTTACTTTATGGATGAATGTTTCATAAGAAAATAAGTTTAATAGAAAACACACAGAGAGCCAAAGCATGTGAGATATTGCTCATAATTTTTAAGGCTCAGTGTTTGAAAATATGTCTGCCTCCTTTATAACTATTATGTCCTAATGAAGCACAGTATGACAAAGAGTTTGGTTTGTTATTGTTAAGTTGTATTTATTTTGAATTATTTCCCTTAGTTCTAAATATGGATGCTTTTAACTTAAGTGCCACATCATGAAATTACTTGTATTTTGCATTATTAAGTCCTTTAAATGTGTCATAATTATTATGTTCTGCACAACATTGTGTGTGTGTCTGTCTGTGTGTGTGCACGTGTGTATGACTTAAGTCATATGTGCGTGGATTTTCCTGGCTACAAATTTGATTTCTCTAATGTACATATATGATTTAGTATAGATTAAGGAGATAAGATTGTAAATAAATTACTATGTATGAGAAGCTCCGTTTAAAATAACATTGAGGGGCAAAATTTCTCACTCTCTGTAATCAAGTTTGATATCGTTTTTACTTTATAAGCAATATTCACTGTCTTGTTCAATAATATACATATATGGTCACAGTATCTCATAATACAGTAACATATTTAAAGACTATGTTTATCTTGTTTTCTATAACAGTATACATTTGTTTTGTTTTGTTTTTTCCAAAATTAACAATGAGGTTATATACATTGTTTCTGAATATAGGGAAAAATTATATACATCTTTCTATATTTAGCCTTAAGTAAATAATTATCTATGTAATATTTGTTTAGAAATAGACAGAATAAAATGGGAATGAATAGATCGGTAGATGTTTTGCAAGTAGTATTAGAAGGAAACATGACACTAGGCTAGTAACACACAAGCTGTCAAAAATGATAGATGGCTTTGCTGGTCATGCTATAAATAACCACCAGGTGCCACTCAGAGCTAGTGAAAGCTTCATTCTGAATGACAGTCATTGATCTGTTGCAAGACTAAGACGCAACCTTCTGTGACATCACAAAAGAGAAAAGGTTATGATTCAAGGTTTATCTTTGAGTAATAAGGTCATGATCAAATTAAATTAATTTCTCCAGTGAACATGTGAAATATACACAAATTAATACAACAAATTATATAGATGGTTACAAGGAAAAGGTGAGTAGGCTAAGCTAAGGGTAATGTTGGAACTCAGTCATTCTGAATGCTTTGTTGATAAAGTGAAAATTCTGCCTCTTTAAAAATAGTACAAGAATTTGTTCTCACCACTTCCTGTATAACCCTAAGAGAATATTTGTAATTATAATTTAGAGGAAAAGTCCAGTTAATTTTTAATTTAATCTGACAAATATATTTCTTGTTTTATCTACTGCGCATAACAGTGTTTAACGCACCAGATCTCATCTGAATTTCAATTTTAAAACTTGAGGTTTAATATAATTGTATGTTAACTAATGAAAACAAAATAATGACATATTCTGTCTGCAAGAAACATATTCCCCAAAGGACCTAGTGCTGTAAAAAACAAGGTCAACGGAGCTACTTACCCAGTAAGTTTTCTACATAAAGTCTTCTTTAGTTTCAAGGTGACAGACCTTGACAAACAAATAAGTTTCAAGCTTTAAGCCAAGAGCTTATAAATTAACTTATAATAACTCTGAAGATAGTAGAAGTTGTGTAACAGCATAACATGCTATAAGTAGGCAATACTTACATGTACAACAAACTACCAAGCATAACAATTAATGAATGTGCATGTAAGGGAGAATTTCTTTCTTTGTAAAGAAAATCATTAAGATATTAAAGTAGCTATCTAAATTAACTATCTGTTGGAGGAAATGAAAATATTCTTACTTTCACAGGAATCAACTTAAAGTCATGTACATAACCACACCTATTAGTCTTTATGTCTGTCTATCTATCTATCTATCTATCTATCTATCTATCTATCTATCTATGTACCTACCTATCTTTAGTCTGCCTACCTGTTTCTATTCTTACTCTTTACCTCTGTCAACAACTGTAGCATATGTCAAAAACTATAGGGTTTGTAGCCTTTTAAAGAGGCTCACATTTAAACAAATGTGTGAAAAGTATGTTTTATATTTTTAAATAAATTATGGAATGTGAGGCATTTTCTATTTCACAGAAGATCTGATATGATTTCATCTCAACACTAATCATAGATAATCAATTTATGAATAGATCAGAAGAAATTATGACACTTCTAAAGAGACTTCTACTTAATCAAAAGCAATGTCTTTTAAAAAAAAGGCTTCCTTAAAGTACAATAACAATGATAAGCATTATTAGTGTATGTACGTTTATGATCTATATACAGAGGAATATTCATGCCACAGGGCACATTTGGAGGTCAGAACACGTTCTTGGGATAGATCTTTACTCCTTCCACAATAAATATGTGTTTCAGAGATTGTACTTAGATTACCAGACTTACACAATAAGTGCCTTAACCCTTTGTGTCATGAAATTGGACTTCAAAGCAATGCATTTGTATATCGCACCCTTTCTGGCTTAAGAAACATAATAGAAAAGAGAGCTTAAATATTGTAAGAACCAGGAGAAGGGATTGATCTAAGGAATGGTATTTTTGGAAAAGACATAGCTCCTAGACTCTTGAACACTCAGTAGCTGATAATACTTGCAACAGTGTGGTCATTGATATATTCTAGTGTTCTAAGGAGGTGAGGGGCAGATGAGGTCTCATCTATATTTGGCATTTATATCCAGGCAATGGCTAATGGTACATAAAGAAATGTTCTAGAGTGGCATTTCCATTGGTTAGGTTCCTAGAGTCCGTTCTCCTGCAAATATCCCCTGATTCATTCTCATAGGAAACTCCGCTGAGTCGCTAAGGCGCTAAGCAGAGTAAAACTAAGCAAAATAAAAAAACATGAAAGTAGAAGGGTGATTGGCCAGAAAGAAGATAGAATCAGTGGCTTCATGAGGACAAGATGGAGGAAAGACAGTAAATATATAATGTATACACATAAATGTATGACAGTTTCCAAGTATAGTTCATATGGATTTAACTAATAACTACATATATTTTTATCTGTTTTAAAATATCTTTTCCAAAGGTTTATTTTATTTTAATGTGTGTGTGTGTGTGTGTGTGTGTGTGTGTGTCAGAGAGAGAGAGAGAGAGAGAGAGAGAGAGAGAGAGAGAGAGAGAGA
>OU015748.1:28699523-28738773 GCA_907169655.1 Acomys percivali | reverse complement strand
AGAGAGAGAGAGAGAGAGAGAGAGAGAGAGAGAGAGAGAGAGAGAGAATAAGTGCATGTGAGTGCAAATGCCTGCTCCTTCCAGAGGTGTCTGAATCAACTGAAAAAGAAAGCAATGTCGAACCATATAAGGGCACGCTCAAGATAACTGCATACATTTGAATACAAGATTGAGGGATGATGGATATAGGGAAGGAGGAAAGCAGAAATAAAGGAAGATTTAAACTGTTGATCACTTGCCCCTTCTGCCCGGTTACAGAGGAAGAGGACACAGGCAGTCCAGATGAGACGGGATAGGCTGAAGTCAGATGTTGGGAAAGGAAGACTACTCTTTCTGAGACTTGGGCAGGGAAGGAGGGGGTATAAGGGAAAAAGGAGGAGGGATCTGGAGGTAAGAAGGGAGGGGGGTACAAGTGGGATGAAAAAAATGAGCATATTAAAAATAAAAACTTTTAAAAATACATAGCAATATTGAGTGACATTCAATTTTTATAAACATCAAATGTAGGTGTCATTATATTATTCTCCCTACACATTTAAATAACAGTAATCTTAACTAAGAAGCAAACTAAAGTTACAAAATGTGTTGGTGAAGATTGATAATTAGTTTTATGATGAAGTTGTTCTGATTTCCAAGGCTAGTTTAGGCCTGGGGAATCATATTTTTAAGACTATTTCATCCCCTGACACCTGACCCCAGCCCATCAAGTCGCACCTGGACTGTCTGTATTCTCTTCCTTTGTGACCTGGCAAGGCTGCCCCCACCAGGAGGAAGTAAAGGATGTGTGGGGATCAGAGTCCATGACTGAAGTAACTCCTACTCCCCATATCATGGGACCCACAACGAGACCATGTGGCCTGTCTACAACATTTGAGCAGAGGATCTAAGTCCACACCATGCATGGTCCTTGGTGGGTGCATCACTCTTTTCAGTATCCCTCCGTACTTCCCCTGAATTTGTTGGCTCCATTGGTCTCCCTGTGGAGCTCCTATCCTCTCAGGTCCTTCAATTCCCCAACCCTTCCATAGGACTCCCTGTGCTCCATTCTAAATTTTGGCTCTGTGCCTTAGCGTCTGCTTTGATCTCCAGCTGGTTGGAGTCTTTCAGAGGACCTCTATGATAGGCTCCCTTGCTCTTCCTTCCCTTCAACTGTTTCCAGTGTCTATTCTATTTGTCCTATCGAATGAGAGTTAAGGTTTCTACCTAGGGTCCTCCTTGTTACTTAGTTTCTTTCTCCTCTTCCTCCTCCTCCTCCTCCTCCTCCTCCTCCTCTTCTTCTTTAAATTTAAGTAATTTATTCAGATTATATCTCAATTGTTATCCACTCACTCATATTTTCCCATTCCTCCTCCCTCCCTCTTTCACCCTATTCCCCTCCCCTAGGTCTGTGACATAAGGGGACCTCCTCCCCCACCATATGATCACAGCCTATCAGGTTGCATTCTGGTAGTTACTTAGTTTCTTTAGGTCTGGGTTTTGTGGTGTAGTTATCCTGTACTATGTGGCTTATATCCATTTATAAGTGAGTATATACTGTGTGTGTCTTTTGGGTCTGGGTTGTATTATTCCCCCTTTTTGAGGACTAGGGCTGGGAGAGAGGGACTGGCACTTGGAAAAGCACGATGGAGTAACTATGGGTGCTTGTGTGTAGATAATCCTCTGTGGCAAAGCACTGATAGCTGCTAAGCCCTTTCCTCTGTCACTGGGCTCAGTACTGTTTCTCCCCTCATAACAGATGCTAAGTGGGAGGGTGGAGTCTTGCTCAGGTGATTTTCTTGGTAATACGCTTTGAAAATAGTAGCTAGTTCTTCAATACTTCTTTCTGAAAACATCCCTGACACTTCAGTGATCAGTGAGAAACCTTTAGAATGAAATAGTTCAATCAAAAAAGATAAAACTGTTTAATTTGAGGATTTATTGAGAGGATTCTTGCCACTCTTCCCTTCTGATGTCTGCATTCTATTTCTCAGAACCAAACACTGTGTCTGCCTGTATTCTATCTTTGGATTGGTTCTATGATAGAAGAAGTTTTGTTTGTTATTCAGAAGACAGAATGTAAAGTCAGATTGAAGAAGCCCAAGGCTGCCTCTGACATGTCGAATGACCCCAGGGGAAGTTACTCATCTGTTCTGTGACTCAACTTCCTCTTCTATGAAACAAGACTACCGCTCAGCTGCTTGAGTCCACTGCAGAGATTACATGATTTATTTGTTTAAAGGGTTTAACATTGCTCTTGTCCCATAGTATGTTAAATACACTTCTTCCTTTTGTTGGAAATACTCAAATACCAATTTGAAATACTGTTTTCATTTATTCCTCCAACTAAAGTTGCTGCTGGAGTAGTTTCTTATGCTGAACATATATCCAAAACATCAATTCTTCTTTTACCACTCATATGAGATCATGTAGAAATTATCAACTCTAAGTTAATTGTGTTTCACTCAAACTATTTCATTCTTTGTCTACTCTTTGTGAAGTCTCTATTTCCTCTACATTATTTATTCTATGTCTTCTTCATTTCCAAATTGCCAATGACCCAAGCACATTTCTTTTCAATAATTATTATATAAAATGAATTTGTAGTATTGTATTCATTTTCACCTCCTATTTTATACACCAAGCCACCAGTACAAATAATTACTTCTCAGTGGTACACACTTTAACACAGTAATGGTAGAATAAGTAAGTAGTCCGTCAATTATCTGGTATCAATATAGCTCTTCTGATAGTCTGTGCAGGACTATGCACACTAGTTATGAATCTAGCAGCTTGGAGCATAATGGTCATGATTCTTCAGTGAGCTAAAATTACATCCTTGTACCAACAATTAACTATTTGTCCTGAACTTAATAGTGAACATGACCTCATATCACAAGCAATTAAGTTCTTAATAGTACAATTAGCACCAAGACAAAATGAAAGCCAAAAAAAAAAAAAAAAAAAAAAAAAAAAAAAAAAAAAAAAAAAAAAAAGGAGAGACGTCTTTAAATTCCCAAGGCTGTGTGAGATTATTTATGGATGATTTTCTTTGAAATTGCTGATATCCAGTGACTTGCTGGCTCATATTAGTTGTTGCTTTCAAACCTCAGTATAATCCATATATTACATTTCGTCTTTCCTTCTCTTGACACATAAAGCCACAACCTGGCCTTTTGTTTTAACAATTTCATGTTTGCAATTGACATTTTTCTGTTTATTGTCAATAAGTAAATTAGAACTAGGAAAAGGCTAACAATAATAGCATGCATAAATCAATCATATTTCATGTGATTTGTGTCATATTATACAAATTCCTACTTACTTTGCTTCATTGAATATAATTTCAATTAAATGTTTTACTTTCCCACAATTCATTCAGTGGATACATAATAATATGTGCTTAATCATTAACTATCTTCCTCTTCAATCCCAAACTAATATCAGAGTGAACTATGCTCTAGCAATTATATTTCAAAAGCTATATAGTTAAAGTGAGAAATATAAGGCAAAAGGAATCATCAGACATTACTATCCTTAGTGATAACAGGAGGGGTGACAATCCAAGACCTCTGATTGGTAAGCAGATGTTCCTGATATAGCACTGATTTATTCCCATGAGTTTACAATAACTAATAAAGGCATAGAGTGTGGGCCAGGCATGGTGGTGCATGGCTTTAATCCAAGCACTGGGAAGGCAGAGGCTGGCAGATTGATGTGAGTTTGAGGCTAGCCTGGTCGACAAAGTGAGTCCAGGATAGCCAAAGCTACACAGAGAAATCCTCTCTTGAAAAAAAACCAAACCAAATCTAAACAAAACAAAACAAAACAGCATAGAATGGTAATATCTATTCAAAATAATACAATGAATACTGTGACTATGTCGCCCCACCAAAATGTGTGTGTGTGTCTGTGTGTGTGAGTATATGTGTGTTGGGGTAGGGGTGTTGTACATATGCACAGACACATGTATGTAATGTGTGGATGTAATGCACACTCACATGTATGTAATGTAGAGGTAGATGTTAAGTTTTCCCAACCTCTCTGTATCTTACTTTTAAATAGATTCTCTCACTGAACCTCAAGATAACCAATTCTGCTAGGTTGTCTGGCCCGCAAAGTCTAGATACCCAACTCTCTCTCTATTTTCTGTCTTGATATCATACATTGTATTTTATTGTGACTAAATATTTATGTAGACAATGAATTCTGGTCTTTTTTATTTTATGAGGGACATTTTTCTAACAGAGTCATATCTCCATTGCTACTCTTTCCCCAAATAGTGCAACTTATTTACAATATAACAAAAGGATGTGGTTATTTAAATAATATTTTTAAATTGTCATGTAGGTCCAGCCAAATTTTATTTTAAGATGTATCTCTATAGTATTAAATGGGTTGTGGGATCTTAATATACATGAAAAGAATTAAAAGTAAATGTAGTGCTTTGTTTCATATAATATAGACAAAGACAACATCACAAAGAGCAAAGAAATACCTTTGACTTTGAAAAACTATTTCTTTTAGTTAAGCCATAGGCTTGACTCTTAAGTTCTAAAAAGTTGCTATCAATCAACAAAGTCAAAATATGAGAAAAGCGCAATTTTTAGACTTAGGCATCAAGGACGCCATTTTAAAATGTCACATGGCAAGAGTTCACTTAAAGAACAGCAAATGGAATTATGTGTTGAAGGAACATTTTTCTTTTCATTGCTGTTTGCTTTTATTCTGATACGTACATCAGACCCAAATGCCTAAAAGTAAATTCAAAGGAGAAAGACAAAATAGAACTTTATAGATTTAGGAGTACAAAGAAATTTCATGCCATTGAAAATCTGACTACTTTTTATACTTGTTCTCTTTAGAATAGCATTACTACAAATATGAGTTTGTGATGTAATGTTGGTTTCTAGTCAAGGAAAATATATCTAAATAATCTACTTTTACCTTTTTCCTTATTTAGTTAATGTGTAAATCATATTTCACTCTTCTAATTGAAAAAAAATAGTCTACATTTGAAACATTCAATATATATTATACATTTTATATTCATATATGTAAATAATGTTGGACAAAAACAGTGCATATACATTAATCTTATAAAATATATTAAAATCAGCAAAGCAAGGGTGAAGACAGCATTCATTTAAAGTTAACTATGTTTATTACCTGAAACCCTTGAACTAAGTAGAAATTCTGTTACTCAAATAGATGCTGCTGATGCTACTGGAAGCATAATTTTTAAAAATATATGCAAAGAAAATTTCAGAAGAGAGTTGCAAATCACATAGCCCTTGAGACTTGGTGTTAAATTGCCAATAATTTCTTTTGAAATTTACAAAGTACTAGAGTACCTTAGAAAATGGTATTAATATCAATAATATAGTACAAGTAAAGAACAGTAGATTTTTGGCGGAAGAGATGTTTCAGCAGTTAAGAGAGCACTGTTGGCACTTTGGAAGGACACATGTTTGAATTGTAGCACCCATGTGATAGCTCATAATCATATGTAAATCACATCCTAGGGTATTCCCATTCCTAAACAGTTTGGGCACAGATACACATATGGCATATAGAAACACCTACAAACAAAACAACTATCTGTATAAAATAAGTTGATAAATATTTTAATAAAAGAACAATTGATTAATAAGCAGTGCTTCCTTTTCCAATTCTATTAGTGTGCATAGGATTTATACATAATGTGTGACATAAAAGATTAATTATATTTGTTAAACTATAACCATTTCTAATTTTTCTTTTACTATATTTCTCACTTATATCTACCATGTAAGCTGGCAAGCTGTCTCTACAAAAAACACACTCAGTATGTCAAAGCAATTTCTTCACACCTATTATTGAAATAACAATCACAGTGTCCAAGATAGGGAACCAATTTAGGTACATATGCAGAGATGAATGTATAACAAATGCATTTTCTAGTTATAAAGAGGTACTGTTGAGCCATAAATAAAATTCTCCTCTTGTCATTTCAACAAAATGTAGGGAATTAACAACAACAACAACAACAACAACAACAACAACAACAACAACAAACCTATAAGACGAATATTTTGCTTTTTAAATAAGTAAAATTTTAAAATGTTCTAAAATAGTTTTTAAATCGGATAATACAATATATTTTGCAAGGTAGTTTGCTTGTAGAAAGAGCTTTAAAATCCTGATTTATTGTTTGTGTGTTGCTGTTTTAGATTTGTAGTCAGTTTACATAGCCCAGTTTGGTATTTTTCTTTACCAATATTGCCTGACATTTAGACATTATTAAGTATCCTATTATTAGTTTTTATGAAGTTTCTTCTTATGAAATAGACATCACTATATATTCTTGGTATTCTTCTTTGTGTCTTTACTGTTATAGAACAATCTGAGAAAAATTCCAGAGAGGAAGAGTTTATTACATTTTTAGTGGTTCCAGTTTTTGACGGAGAGTTAAGATAGGAATTATAACACAAATTAGAAGCAGAATCCATGGGAAATGTTGATTGCTGCTTCATTACTCAGTTCATACTTAACCACATTTCTTATACAACGCAGCATTGGTTACCCAGTGGACAGTGTTCCTTATGTAGGGATATACTCTCCTATCTCAATTAACTATCAATGCAAATGCAGGGTGCCAATCTAATCTAGACAATTGGTCAACCAAGACTTTGTTCTCAACTGATTGTAGGCCTTCTCAATTGAAACATAAACTGAACTAGGAATTTAGAATCTAGATTTTCTTAAATGTTTCTCATTTTTTACATTCTACTCTGTTACTACAACGTACACTTCATTTTTAATTATTATTCTAGTATCCACAATTCCATTGCAAGAAGGCTATGCCCTGTTGGACTGGGTAAATTCTTGCTCTGTTTTGTTCTCTTTCCACTGTTTACTTACTCAAATGCACAAACAAACAAACAAAACAGAAGAAATATTTGCCATAGCTTATCTCTGCAATATAAACGCTCAGGATTCTAAGAAGTTTCTTAGATTTCAGTGTTTCTATTAGCTGAGGGACTTGTAAATTTAAAGCAATGCATAGGAAAAAATTCAACAGAAAGAATAGAACTTGAATAGTTAAAAACAAAACAAGATTTTGTTCAGTTAAGTACATTTTAATGGCCATTCCACTTAAAATTGATGGGTGTTCTGCAATAATTCTGTGTCCTTTGTGTGTCAATTTCTCCTCTGCTTTCCTAGGAGGCATTTTGGTCATGACTAGGAAATTCATGAGTACTGATATTTTACACCATGTCTTCATCAGGGATGAAGCCATCTTAAATTCTGTTTCATCATTCTGTGAATCATCACTAGACCTTGTGCTGACTCTCAAATGTCAAATATTCTCCAGTGTCATAAGGAATTCATTAAACAGCATTAGGGTAAAGAACAGAGTGATTTTGAGCTAATTTTTCATTCTATTACAAGCTTTATATTTTTTGTCTCCTACTCCATTTTCTTCCAGCAGCTATGATCATTGCCTTCCTTTTCTAAATGGTTTCATCATAATTGCAGGTGATAGACTTAAGCAAAATTTACATAATATTAAAAAGTTCTTTTCTCAATAGTGATTCAAATCTCACTAGAGAAAATTACTCATCCACTTTTATAAACTAAGATAAATGAAAATATCAAGCAGACAGAAAAGGAGAGGTGTGGTCCAAAAGAACTAAAAATCACATTGATCAAATAATAAATTCATCAAATTGCTCTTCTGTGAGCATATTTACATCTGGGTAACTATTTAAGCAGGATATTTCCTTACTTACATTGACTCATCAAGTCACCTTGAAAGGATAGCTGTCCTAGCAGGCAGAGATGCCACTTTTAACAAAGCAATAAAACCTGATAACAAAAATGGCATACATTGAAAAAAATTAAAGGAATCATAGAAGTTTCTACAGATCTTCTGCCATGGGTTTGGTATGCTGGGACTCACTCAGTGAATTGGCTGCAAACATGTGGCTTCTTTGCACAATTGCCTCTTTTCTCTGTTACTCATTATTGTTGCTGCTGCTTACTAAGGACTCTGAGAGCACTGCATGTGTGGAAGGTGACTAAATTTCTTTAAATGGTAATGAAGTAAGGCAAGAGTTAAATACAGACATCATTTATTGTTTTAGTATCATTTCATTTCACATTAATTTACATTTTGAATTTGTCATTTTTTGTTGCAATGGTTTTAGGTTTCTCAATTAGTTATAAGAAATATTTTAATAATACTCTAATATCACATACTTTTGTTCTATGGGGCTGGCATATTTATGTGGATTGCTTATTTTTGCATGTATGTGAATGGCTTATTCATCTTATAACAACTAAACTATATAAACACACACTAAGAAATTAATGTCTTGCAGTAAATGATGATAGTTTACCAAAACATTGAAACAATGTTTCCATCATTGTAACGGCAGGTAAGCAATACAGAATTATATCCTTGTGAAGAAAATATAAAGGGCTAAATGGAGTGCATGGATACCAAAATTTGTTGAAATATTATTGATAGGTGAAAATTCTTATATAGAATAATTTTAATAAGCAGCCAATTTCACAGATATGCTATTATCTACTTATGGAATTATAGGGAATCTTCTATTTATCATCACATACATGTTTGCATTATGTTGTCTCCCATAATTTAAAAAGTGATATAAGATTCATTAAGTTTTCAGGATCCATTCCCTCACCTGAGACAGAACTATTATGACAGTGCTAAATTGTAAGTCGAAAACCAATCTTGCAAAGTGAAGAGGCACTTGGGACAATGTTCAAAATTTTCCAAAGGACTATTTGACTTACTACATCTCTTTTACAGTCTATCTTTTAGCAAATACATTCATAAATTTTTCCGATGGTATTACTAAATAATATTATACATATTTTAAAATACAGTAATATGTTAGTTTTCTCTTTTTAAGGACTCATCTCCATTATAATTTTATGAAAAAGATTGTGGAAGGATAGGTTGGATATGCGTGTTTATGTGTGTGTGTTTATTGTTAAAAAATTTCAAATGTATAAAATGAATTTTGATTGTATGAAAATTCCATTATAATTAGTTATGACAATATTTCTAGGGGAATTTGAGCAAATAAATTGGTTTACTTAAGTTTTATTCATCTCACCTTAGGAAGAAAATGATGATGATGATAGATATACTACTTTATTTATGACACAGGTATAATGTATGTGATTTTATGTATCACTGTTTTAGATTTCAATATTTTTAATACCTTGTTATTGCCATCTTACACTATCTTTTACAAAGACTTAAATAAATTTTAACTTCTTTTCAGAGATCACAAGACTAAGAGATCTGATCCTAACTACACATTCATTTTCATGTCTCATGACTGGCTTCTCGCTTATTGTACCTCTGAAACTCTGAGGCCCCATTGCTACTGGCCAGAGGCTCTGCCTTTTCTGCCTGTTTAAACTAAATCTCTGTACTTACTGTCTAATTTTGTCTTTCAGAAAACAGATAAATTTGCTCATCTCAGAGAAACTGAAATCTATCTCTCTTCCTAAATCAACTTGTGAACTTGATCTTGCATTGAGTAGTTCTCTTTAGATCCAATAATATTGATATATTTAATAATCTTAATTGATGTACAATATGGTACAACATATTACATGTTCTCACTTCTCCCTTCAAAGAATGGAATCTATCTCCCTGACCCTTCTTGTGTTTGGTTTCCTTATTTAAGTTAGAACATTATAATCAACAAATCCAGGCAAATGCTAAGGATAAGCACAGTAATGACCATTCAGTCTTTCAAGAGAAATCAGAAGAAAGAAGATGTTAGTAGTCTTGATCCTATAAGGCTCTACCTGTCTAATTGTGCAATAGTAACACTACATCAGTAGGTCCTTCCATACACAGATCCTTTTAGAACCGAGAACGTCAACAACTGTAATCTCACCTGTACAGTCATGAACTATTGCATAGCATATAGAGTACTCAACAAAGGTATTAGAAACATATAATGGGAAATGATAGAGGGAAAAATCAGTCTTCTAAAAAACAGAGCAGGGAAGTATTTACATGGCATCTAAATCTAAGGAATCCTGAGGCAACACATTGCATGAATATCCACACAGGATATATTCTCTCAAATAAATTGTCTTAATAATGGCTTTGAATGTCTGCTAATATTTCAGCATGAACTGAAACATCATTTTAGAACAACCATAAGACCTTAAAACTTCTAGGTTTATGATCTGAGTCATAAATCCTTTAGACTTACCATAGTTATCATGTGTAATTTCCATGCATTGTATGTTTTGAGATAAACACAGTGTAACGAACACTGTTCTAACTCTAGTACATCATTTTCACCTTTCTTAGCCTGACAAAATCCTACTCAGAAATTAAATCCTGTTTCTATTTCTCTCTCTCATGACAGACATTCCCCAGAGCAGTAGAGTAATCTGTAATTTCATATCGCCCTTGGACATATGCAGAGTTGCTTTCCTAGCAATGACCTTAAAGTAAGCCTTTGCAATTTTTACTTTTTTCTTTCTGGATTATGCATTCCTCAAGGGTAGACACCATGCTTCATTGTATTCTCTGTCGTCAACGTAAACCTTTGTGAAGTGAACAAATCATGGCTAGAAGTTATTGGAAAGGGGGCAGGGCTTCCAATTTTCACATTGTCTGCTGTGGCACTGTAAGCTTGTTTGTATTGAACATTAAATTATGAAACAAAACAATCCTAGAAAATCTTTAATGATGAAACTTCCCTAACTTCAAATTGTAAAAGCTGGAGATGACTACTATTTATCACTCTTTCCTTGCAATATAGACATAAGAACAGTTCATTTTAAGGTTGCCTGTGAACAGTAAAGCCTGTCAGAAATGAGAAAGTGCTTGTAGATCATAAAGAAGAGCAATTCATAAACATCATTAACAGCAAAGATCAGGCCTTTATAGTCATTACACTGTAACCCAGTAAGTAAAGACAGCATTCAAGCCAAAGTCCAATTTGTGGTCACTGATCAGGTTATAGGCCAAGCTGTTCTAATGGACAGAGACTATGTCTGCTAAAATCCCGATTCTAACATGATGGCGCCACATAATGAAAAGACTTAATAAATGCTTAATGATGATAACATACCACAGTGGCATTTGGAGCTATTCGGCTTTAAAATAAAAATGCAAGATGGCTCTAGAGTCTAACGTTAAAAATGTGTTCAGTAAAACCATCTTTACTTTAATAAATAATAGCCAAGAGGAAGAAATACTTTTTTCAATATCTTTAAATGTCTATGCCTTGCTTTCTAATACCATATTAAATGCACTGAAAACACTTTGTTGTGTAGGAAGACCTGGAAGGCTGTAACAAATGATGGACACATCCTCATTCTTAGGCATTGCCTATAGCTAGAGACTTGCATAGTTTTATTGTTATGATGGTATTGATTGTTAAGTCAACAGAAAGCTATCACAAGGGATTGCAAATCTCTATACCAATACTCTGTTCTGTAACATTAAAATGTCATTACTGAATCACCGACTTTTTCCCCTGCTGTAATATTATTCTCTGTTGATTGCCTGCCTGAGCTGAAATTTGAAACTGTCACCCTCAGACTTGCAAAAGTGATTCAACTTCACTTATAAGGAAAGTAAAATTAAATATTCATTCACGGGCTGCATTTCAAGTTCAAACTGTCTGAAACTCCTTAAGGCAAAATGTATTTAAGTTGAAACACATTTTTTTCTTCATTTTTATGCAGCAAAAAATCAGAATCAGTATCTTGGTTAGAAAAAAATCATGAAATAATATTATATTTTGAACTTTACATTGGGTGGGGTGTTAGCTTTTCTTTCTTTCTTTCTTTCTTTCTTTCTTTCTTTCTTTCTTTCTCTTTTTTTCTTGCATTTTGTTCTTCTTTAACTATTCCCAGTCAACTCTATTTCTCTGTGATGTCAGGAAACAGGTTTGCACATGTATGCAATTGACATTTATTGTTTCGTTTTTCTGTGTATGTATTACTTTCTTGCATTAAAGAGCTTACAAAAGCACAGAAGGTTTCAACCAAAGAATAGTTGTGCTTATGTTTATTATGGTGGTAGAAGATTCCTTACTGGCCATGTTATGGTTAAATGATATAAACTTTCCCCTGCCTTAGAACCTACAATCCACTTAAACTTGCTGTTTTAGTCTTTTCCTAAGATTATCCAAAGGATGAAAATAAGTACTGTGTATGGAACAAATATTATTTCAAATTGGTGCTTTCTATTATTTGTATTTAATAAAAATAAATTGGCTTAAAGAATCTGACATGTTAGAAATTAGATGCAGACTGGCATTGCTAGGGGCTAAGTAGGGGGAAAGAGTGAGATACTGCTTAATGAACATGAAATTCTTGTTCAGATTGACAGTGTTTGGGAGTTAGAAGATGATGACTGCACAGTATTGCTAAGTCATTGTTTTGTTGCGGGATATTTGATCACACTATGAACCCTGAGACTGTGTGCTGGAAAAACCTGTCTCTCATTGTGGCTCAGCCCTAGCATACACCTTTAATCCAAGAGACTTTTGTAAACAGGATTAAATAAGGTCAGCCATAGGTCAAGAGGCAGAGTAAATGACCAGTTGGCAAGGACTGAACATAGGAAAAACCACAGAGAGTGGGACAATGGCCAGAAGACAGATACAAAGACACCCATGAAGTAGAATGAAGAGACACTCAATCCTAAGGGTTTTTGTTTGTTTTTGTTTTATTTTAATTTTAAAAATGTATTCACTTTAGATCCCAATCATAGGCCCCTCCCTCATTTCCTTCTTGTCCCACACACCCTCCTTCCTTCTCCCTATTCCCTTTTCCTACTCCTCAGAGATGGGGAGCCCTTTTCCCCTATTAACTCATCCCAAACTATCAAGTCTCATCAGGACTGTGTGCCTCCTCTTCCTAGGTGGCATGGTAGGGCACCTCAACAGGGAGAAGTGATCAAAGTGCAGGCAACAGACTCTATGGCACGACAGCCCCTGCTCCCAGTAATAGGATGGGGGACTCATATGGAGACTGAGCTGCATCTAAGGGACATGGTCCTTGTTTGGTACATTAGTCTCTGCCTGCCTCCCTTGGACCAAATTTGTTGGCTGTGTTGGTCTTCTGGTGGAGCTCCTGTTCCCTCTGGGGCATTCTACCTGCCCCCCACCCACCCACACAACACACACACACACACACACACACACACACACACACACACACACACACTCATCTACAGGACTCCCTGTGCTCTCCATGGTTTGGCTTTAAGACTCTGGTTCTACTTTGATCCATTGCTGGGTGGAGTTTTCCAGAGGAAAGCTATGCTAGGCTCTTGTCCTGTTCACTCAAAAGATAGCATCTTCAGCAAATAGTTCTACCTCGATGTCTATATGTAGAAAAATGCAATTAGATCCACATTTATCCCCTGCACAAACCTCAAGTCCAAGTGGATCAAGGACCTTAACATAAAACTCTAAATCTGTTAGAAACACTAAATCTATTAGAAAAGAAAGTGGGGCAGAGCCTTGAACTCACTGGCACAGAAGTTAACTTCCTAAATAGAAATCAAACAGCTCAAGCTCTAAGATCAACAATTAATAAATGGAACTCATGAAACTGAAAAGCGTCTGTAAAGCAAAGGACACTGTCAATTAAACAAAATGACAGTCTACAGACTGGGGAAAGATCTTCACCAACCCTACATCCAATAGTTTATAGGGTTTTAAAGGTAGTGTGGTGAAGGAAAAGGGACTATTTTCTTTGGTGATATTTTCTTAGTAGGAAGGTCAGCTGGGTGCTTTCTCTGCCTCTTTGAGCTAGTAGACTTTCAATCCTGCATCTGGATCTTCAGACACTTTTGGTAAAATCAAGTGTTAGGGATTTGGTTTAAAAACAACATTCTGGCTCCCATTTTGGCCTCTTGCTCAGGAAAGAGATCAGATCGAAAGACCTTCTAGGTCAGTGTGTACCAGCTGGAATACAGACCTGCTTTCAATCCCAGGAGACAAGGCAATCATATTTCTGAACTTAAGGCCAGACTAGTATAAAAAAAGTTTCAGGTTTAAAAAAAAAAAAGCTTGGTCAATGCATGGTAGTACATGCCTTTAATCCCAGAACTTAGGAGACTGAGGCTTGCAGATCTCTGAGTTCTAGTCAGTTGTCTTCAGGCATTCCACCGAGTCAGTGAGTTGGGAAGCAGTGTAGCGTAGTTTAATTTGTGGCAGTCCAGTTCTTGGAATTCAGAGGTAGTTTTACCAGGAAAGTTTTAAAAACACAGGTTGAGGAGAGAATAATCTAGACACAGGTGAGGAAAGAATGAGCCAGAGAATAAGAAGAAGCCAGATGATTAGAACAAATTTGCTAGTTAGTTTGAGGCCCAGCAGAGCAATTCAGTCAGTGGCTGAAAGAAGTGAGTTTGAATTAGTCAGTTTAGTGAGGTGTTTGAGCCTAAAGTGAGCTGAATTGAACCAGCCTTCCAGAGCTCACTCAGAAAGAACTAGAAAGTTTGAACTTATTTAGCAGTAAGCCTCAGAGGCTGAAAACATTCTAGGCTTAAATTAGGTTAAATGGAAACTGGAAGTTTCCAGGACTAGGGCTAGGTTAGTGGTCATAAGCAGGAACCTCTGAAAGAAAATTACATCAAGCAAATAAAGATAATCTTACATTGTACGTCACTAAATTTGTCATTTCCACAATATTAACTTTATATTATATGACGATTTCTTCAACATATGTGATGTTGAACCCGGGAAATAGCTCAAAGAAGAAAATCATTGCTTCCAAGTCTCATGACAAGAGTTCAGTTACAAGAACACATATGGTGGAAGGAGAGAACGATCCACAAGTTATCCTTTGACCTACACACACACACACACACACACACACACACACACACACACACACACAGAGAGAGAGAGAGAGAGAGAGAGAGAGAGAGAGACAGAGACAGAGACAGAGACAGAGACAGAGAGAAAATTTAATAAATGTAATTTAAAAAACACATAATCTAAGCAATGTGTGATAGTCAGGTAACAGGTACCAAATGTATCAATTTCTTAATCTTTGATACTCAGTTTAAGTCATGTGATGGAAAAATGACAAGTGCTTGAAAATAGAGGAAGAATAAATATATAGTTTTAGCCAGTTAATCTACTTTCCTAACCATGATGACTATCTTTAGATGTGGATTTTCTATGTCCCAAGAAACTTCAGAAAATGCCCAAAACAAATAAATTGACTCAGAGCGATCCATCATGTTAGGCTAATGGGTGTCACTGTATTCATTACTGGTCTCTTAAACAGTATGTTAAGAGAGTAACAGATGTATCTACATTCAATTTTCTTTTCCAAAATATATTTCTTTTTGCAATAGAGAATCTGGAAGTTACATTTTTTTTCCTCAGGAACTTGAGAGGAAGTTAATAGAATACAACTGCTCTCAAGAAAGACAGTCACATTTTAATTGCGAGTCTTAAAGACTTCTCTTCTTTCTGTTCAAATTTAGGATCATGAGGAAAATTTGGAATATTATTTGCATTAAACACAATAGATAATATACTGTGTTTTAAACTATGGTATATAATCAATACTTATAAATGTGCCAAAGATAATGATTGTTATAGCATATTGGGTACAAAATATGTTGTGCATGGCAACAAATGTTGCTGTAATTGTTAAATATCTGACAGCCAGCCTCCAGTGTGACAGAACTTTATGACACTTTCTCATCTCTCTTTATAAATTTTATTTTGTAAAACTTGTAATTATGAGTTATTTCTCTTTTTAAAATATGTACACATATTCCTCCCACCACAATAACCCAGAAACCACTTCTGCAATGTAAACGTTACAGAAGATAGCACCTCTACCTATCAGCTGCTCTCTTAAAAGAGTGCCATTTAGCAAATGTAGATGATCCAATTAGAGAAAACACTTGAGAATACTGGAATCTCTACAGAACAATGAGCTTCAGTCATACCATTGGTCTCCTGCCTTCCATCTACTTTTTTTTGTCCTGTCTTCTAACTTAAAAACCTTCTCACTTTTTCCTTCTTCACTAAATCTGCCACACTATTGCAACTGTCATCTACCCTCATTTTCTAATTTTGTCCAGGGAAATCTCTTCTTTCAATCCTCATGAAATGCTTTAAAATTGTCTCTTAAAATTTCATTTGACATGGAGATTTAGAAAAGAAAGTGAGATATACTAGACTTAGGGATCATTTTGTGAACACATGCTATGGGTATATTGTGGATGAATACTTGATTTTATAAATGTGCATTTAAGTTAGCAAAGAATAATCAGATTTATTTTCAAATATATGGACACATTTTGTGTGAATTTAAGCCTCCGAAGATTGCTGATATTTTCTCTTCTTACTGAGAATAGTTTATAACCCAAAGCATCTCTGGAGCTTATAATGTTTGTATCCAGAATTCAGTGCTCAATCATTATCATCATTGTATCATCAATAAATGTAATTTAATAATAATATGCTATCAATTGTACTTCAAAAATGTATTTATTTGTTCTTAAATTATTGAAAGTTCAGCATTTTAGAGCATATCATTCTTTTTTTTTTTTTTTTAAGATTTGTTTGTTTATTTAATGTGAATGAGTCCTTTATACCACAGGCCAGAAGAGGGCCCCAGATCACATTATAGATGATTGTGAGCCACCATATGGTTGCTAGGAATTGAACTCAGGACCTCTGGAAGAGTAGTCAGTGCTCTTAACCTCTGAGCCATCTCTCCAGCCTGAGCATATCAATCTTAAAGCAGGTAAACTGTCTATTGCATATAAAAGTGGTAATTCTTAATATGACAAGTGAGTTATCTTTAATTGTATATTTTGATGTGAAACATATTTTACTCAACTTTCATATATAGCTAATACATTTAATTTTTAAATGGGAAAACATAGACAAGATTGAACCTTTAAATGGCCTGCACATTTTTGTTTGGCATGCTACTAAATTTGAGTTGCTATGAACAGTCAGGTAAAATATAAAGCTATGATATTTGTTGTGGCAATATTTTCTTTGTTCATTATTGAAAATTACCCATCCATCATAAACACTATAAAAGACAAATGGTGTCATGAGGCTTGAAAGTATTTCAATTTTTTTTACCATCATTATAGTATTGGTATCTGAAAAGAATAAAGTACTTAATAAGTGACATTAAAAATTCTGAAGTTATTTCCTATGCACAAAATAATTAGAATGCATTCTTTGGAAGAGAAATGGAAATTTTTGCATGCAACATTCATTTGGCTTTTGTTCATCTTTCCATCCGTTTTCATATACAACAAACTAATTTCATTTATGCCAAATTCTTATAAACTTAGGTTAAAAATTCACTCCTTACTAGCCCGTCTTTCATAAGGCATATTAATTAACCTTCTTGAGTATTAATTGCTTCTTTTTTGAAATGCTGAAAAAGATCACACATATTCTAGAAGGAAGGTTGATGTGAGAATTCAGTTATAAGATAATTAAAATGAAGAATTTAGATAATGTTTAACATGTCAAAAGTGCTCAGATGATGTGATGATGATGGTGATGATGATGGTGATGGTGTGGCCGTGGTGCAAGGAAGTCATCAGATTATAATGATTTTCCTGAAAGCAAAGGTATTAGTATGTTTTCTGTAAAGATACTGGACTATACCTTTGAATAATACTCATTAGTGTCATTTTTTTACTTAATACATAATTTCTTAAGTATAATGTGTGTTGCTAATTCTATGTTCTTTTGTAGGTGGGGGTCTTATAGCATTTTTAATATCTTGAAATGTATTCTTTTCTGCCTTCTTTTCTAATGAACCATTAGAGAGACATGCAAAGTAAGTAACTAATCCAACCATATTTATAATTGTAACACTGTATTAGAATGGCATATACAGTAATAATTCATAATTATAGAGATATTAACCTATGACCTATGTGTACTATTAACTATAAATAATTATCTGTCATATGTCTATAAAATATTTTTATATTAATTTTATTTTAATTGAGGTATTAGAAGGAACAAAACAATAAATATAATGATATGGTATTCTGATAGTTACAAGAAAGTATTTCAAAGAACAGCTAAGAAGTCACAAGTTTACAGGTATTTCCCCACCAAGCTTACAAGCTTACTAAATTGACTCTTAAGACTTTTAGAGACTTCCACCTATATAGTCATTAGACATCAGAATGAAAGAAAATATTGGATACTTTTAAAGTGATAGTAAAGTCCCTAATATTAAAATGAATATTTATCAACACTAAAAAAGAACATTCTTATATAGATTATAAAAGTAACATGAATTATTTTATATTAATTATAAATAAGAGACAGATTGTGTCTTGATTACTGTTCTGTTGCTGTAAAGAGACACTATGACCAATATAACTCTTATATAAAAACATTGTAATTGGGTCTTGTTTACAGTTTCAGGGGTTCAGTCTATACTTGTCATGGTGGGAAGCATGGGAGCAAGCAGGCATCTTGCTAGAGATGTAGCTGAGAGCAATATCCAGAGAGAGAGAGAGAGAGAGAGAGAGAGAGAGAGAGAGAGAGAGAGAACTCGCAACTGTTGTGACCCTTTAAAAGCTCATAGCCCACGACAAGTTACTTGCTTCTTCCAAGGCCACATCTACTCCAACAAAGCCATACACCTTAGTCCTCCTAACCCTTCTTAAATAGTGCCACTCCCTGGTGATTAAGCATTCAAATATGAACCCATTGGGAAATTAGCATCAAAACACCAAGGTGCAAACTATATTCATTTCTTTAATCATTCTAATTTTCTTGAGTTGCAATGAAAACCCTTACAGAAATTTATATTTATATAATCTTCTCTAAAATTAATTCTTTATTTTTAAACATGTAAACAACCTCATGTTACATGGAATCAAATTTATTTTAACATTTTTTTTTTTTCAAACCACCTGTCCCTAACTATTGTTAGGTTTTACATAATTTCCTTTGGCAGCAGTATTTTATGCCCTTGTTCTTTATGGAAGACAAAAGAAGACGAAAACTACAGGCCCATCAATCAAAAACAACACAGTCAGCACCAAGTCCAATAATGAAAACCATGATTTCATAAATCATCTTCTACAGGTTAGGGTCATCTTTAAAGGGAAAGAAATCTTATCAGGTGCAGCTGAATATTCTCACGGTCTTTCATTCTGCAATCTTTAATGAAAACAATATAACAGCTGTCAGAATAAAAATGTGTAACCTTTCTTAGCTTCAGAAAAAGTGCCCAGATTGTGCCCTGATGATGCCCTTGAAATACAATGAAGTCAGGATATTTTTCCACAAAGGTTCACCCATGCCTTTCTTTTAACAGTTTGGCAATGAAATAAGTTTTGTCTCTCCTTTTACTTTCTCTCTGTCAGATACATGTGTTTAATTCAGTCTTGTGGAGATTAAATTTAAAACTCAGATTCAGAAAGCTATTCCCTGGCAGTAACTGGCACTAAATGAAAACAGAGGCTAAACATGGCATTTTTGTTTTAGCTGAATCAACAGCTCTTCTGCTCTATGACCCTGAGAACTCCTGCATGTATCATGAAGTAAAATAGGAATCATGAAATCTCTAGGTGAACATCAAACAAACGGAGATTTATTGCTTTAAGAACATGGGTTTATTATTTGAAAGCTGATTAAACTACTAGTCTGTGTAAAAAGATATTTATTAATGTGTACACAGTAGTCCATATTAAAGTCTTCCAAACTGATTTTGGTAAGACTTTATTGCTTCCCATGCCTAAGATCGTGACCTAATCCAGTAAAATTTGATGTTTCTTAATTTGGCTTAGCTACATATCTTAGGACAAAGATACTTTTTTTCAAACACCAGGACTTGATTCGTGTAATAGAAAATTGATCTAGGTATGGGAAGGAGACATGGCGTGAGGCCGTGAAGAAGGACGGTTGTGATCTTGAAGAGTAAATCAAGTAAAGTGGACAATGATGAATAAAGATTCTGAAGTAGATTTATAGAGAAGGATGGCATGCAATGTGGATTTCTGAGTGTAGGTTGGAGGTACCATAGGCAATAGTTGATTTAAAAAAAAAAAACAAATTATTACATATAATCTTAAAATCCAGTGCCAAAGGAGTCTCTTCTTTGTTTTTTATTTTATTTTGCTATATTTTATTCACACTGCATTCTGATTGTAATCCCCTTGCTCTTATCTTCCTCTTCCCACCTTCCTTTGTAGCATACATAAGGATGCCTTTGTGAAGCTTCCACATTCTTACTTAGCAAGCATGTTGGATACTTCTATTCAGAAGAGGTTGCTGTTTACAAGCATTTTGAATTCTTAATAATTCTCTGCCTTCTACATAATGTAAAAGCAATGAATGGCTACACAATATCATTCACATTTTCAACTATGTGTGATTATCTGGTCCACTGGTCTACTTTAGTGTATTTCTGAAATGAATTGCAGATAAACCCATAATAGTCCATTTCATACAGGGACATTTGTCTCAGTTTAAATTCAGGGACTAAATAACTACTTATTTTCATTCTGCTTTGTGCATGGTGTTTTCATCATCATAAAACCATATTAGTTCCTTGATTACACCTGGAATTTTGGAAATGCTGTTAGAGCAATACCAATCTCACGCCTGGCTCTTCATTTGAAAATAATACCACAGTTGCTGAATTTCAAAATGAATTGTGGAGAATTTCCTCTTCATGTTATATTCCATACAATTTGTGTGAATAAAGTCATTTCTGTGTGTTACCAAGCAACTCATATAGACCTTATTCTGTGTAGACAGATGCAAATATGATCTTTGTATAAAAAGTCAAATTTTCTTTGATACTTTAGCATACTTTATCTTGATATTATATATGTATATCTGTTAGAGAAGAATATGTTCAGTTGACATACTTCAATAAACATACCTATTTTAATTCTTTACCACTTATATTTTCTTTTTTCAAAAATTTCCACTTATATTTTCTTAAGGTTATCTAATTTTAAACAAATTCCCTAAGTAGATAAAAATGATGACATACGATAGGTAAATATAATATATAAACACTATCATATTATTTGGGAAGGTGCAACTATGTGGCATATCAAAAATCTGTATGTATTTGGGATGCCTCTCTGGGACACGAATGAGAGAAGAAAATGTTCCATGTAATAATTTAATTTTTTAAATATAAACTAAGCAGCCAGAAGCAAATAGTGTAAATGTTAAGATTTGCTGTGTCAAGAGGAGTATAATGCATAGTTACCTCATTTTTTTAAACAAACTCAGTATCATTCATAATTAAACAAGGAATGAGAAATATATTTGACAGTAAAGCATAAAAATGTAAATGTTTCAGAAGAATGTTTATTGTGTAAAAGTATTCTATACATGGAATATAAACTTATTTCTTACTATTTTCATAATTTGTAATAAAATTAATGTATACTTAGAGAAGGGAAGTATGGGGAAATATCTGTTTGGAGGTATTGAAAAAGAAATAAAGAAATAAGAAAGTAATTTTTTATTGAAATTCACCTTAGCAGATATTTGAAGTTTCTCTCACAAAATTGCATCAGACTAAAGGTACGACTGAATTTCTATTAAATAGAAAATCCCCTTACATACTAAGCAATTCTGTGAATAAAACTGAAGATTGTACTGCATTCTTTTTGTTTAAGCATTAAAATTAATCCTACCCTAAAAACCTGAATATTTTACAAAGAATAAGTTCAAAGAAAGATTCACTTATTACATTTTTACATTTTATCTGCTATTCACCATTTGCCAAAAGCCATCCATTCTAACCATCCATTCTTATTTCTATGGATAAGACAGTTAGTTATCTTAGTAATTAAAGACAAGATAAATTTTACTTTTCCACTCAAATTTTTCAATTTTGTTCTCTTAAGAAGACATACTATATAAAATTATAATACATCCATAATTTGAGTTAAGTGTCACTTGGTTCCCAGAGCTTGAGGAGCCAGCATGGATCAGATGGAGTACTACATTTTAAGTATTGTTGTCTGTTTTTGTTCTAGGCACAATAGTTATTGCAGAAATGTCACATAGGCAGAAAGGCCCTGAACATGGAACAAATACCTCTTTAGGAATAGAATTTTCAACCAATTTATATTGATCATTATTGAATATTAATAAGTTATAAATTATAATTTAATGGGTTTTTCTATCATTTTTAATTAGAAATGATCATTTTTAGCTAAATTTAAAGCATTGATAAATATCAATTTTAAAAACTATATTTTGTGTACAACACCCCTTACTCACAGCTCCTGTTGCATATTTGATACTTGATACTCATATTTGAAATCACTGCAAATCAGGAAATATCATCATGCTAGTCAAGAACTTCTCAACTTCCCCCTTTAATTAATGAGGTTACCTAAGTTCCAAATCCTACCTCCATGCTTGTGTGACAGCTCGCAGATCTTGAACGATTACCAAGACTTAAGTTTATTCATGAAGCAGACATTCTTAAACATCTCTGTGATAAAAATAAATCAATCAAACTTGCTAACAAACCAGTTTGTTAGCTTCTGTGACTTCTTCCCAGAACCCAGCATTGAAGAAGGCATGTGCCTGGCTAGGGAAGGAGAGTTACCAAAGTGCTGACTTTCACTTTCAACGTTTTTCAAAAATCACAAAGATTGTTTTCAAATCATTTTTAGCAGTTAGTCTTACTTCTCTCTTTATATCATACGCACTATACTTTCAAAAAATATTTCTTCTTCTAATAATTGTATAACTCATGATTATTTAAAAAATACAACTAACCTGTTTGAGGTATACAATGACTCATGAATGCATAAATGAGGAAAAAAGTAAATGCATTTCATACTGCAGTACCCATTGTTCTCAATAAGATGAATAGTAAATTCCACCCAGCAATTTTTTCTTAAATTAACAAAACAAGGACACGATGCATGGACTGGACGTAGACTCCTCCCACAGAGATGTAGCCAATGGGCATCTTGGGATTCATGTGCGTCCTCTAGTTAGAGGAGCAGAGGCTATTTCTGATATGGAGTCTGTTGCCGGCTTTTTGGTAAGTTCCCCCTGGGAAGTGTGTGTACCTTGCCAGGCCACAAAGAAAGATGACAAACACACTCTTGATGTGACTTGATGGATGCGAAAGGGGGAATCCCCTATTTTGAAATATAAGTGCGGGGGCGGAGGGAAAGAAGAAAGTGTGGAACTGGGAAGAGAGGAGGGATCGGGCTATGACCAGATTTTAAATTAAATTTTAAAAATTATCAAAACAAGACCTAACAGAAAAACTTCTCTCCCTCCCCTTCTCCCCCCTGTTTTTGGCAGGGTTTCTCTGTGTAGCCCTGGAAGTCGATCTATAGATCAGGTTGGCCTTGAACTCATGAAGTTCAGCTCCCTTTGCCTCCTGAGTGCTGGGATTAAAGTGCCAGGCCACCACTACTAGGAAACAGAATGATATCAACAATAAACTTAAAAATAGCTCTTGAAAATAAAATTAATAATAATAATAATAATAATAATGATGATGATGATGATGATGATGATAATAAAAACAGCTTTTACTCTTTTGGGTTTCACAGTATGGGGAGTAGGGACTACTTCTGACATGCCCACCCCCACATTGATATTTTTTATAAGACATTTATAGACATTTTAAGGCAAAAGGGACAAAATCCTAAGTGGTTATTAAAAACAGGGTACACTGCTTTATGGAATACAATGATCTTAAGAATGGTAAAAAGACAATTATTGAAATATGCTTGCTAGGTGAAACTGAATCAATAGTGGAATGCTGCTCTACGACCCAGATATAATTTAATCTCAGAGTCCAGAAAAAATCCAGCAAGTTTAGGGGGATAATTTGTGTTTGAACTGAGGCACAGGTGAGACATCATGCACTTTACAATGTTGTTGGTATACACAAATTCATTAACTATACATTGCTTTACTGTCAGTGCCTCATTGTGCTATCATGAAAAGTAACAGGGATAGCCATGCATTTTTTCTTTGCCATGTTCAAAGATTAAGACAGATAATAAATGCATCTCTCTGCAAAGTGTCAAACCCTAATAATTCCTACACTGCCGTGTCTAATAGTACAACCAAGCAATGCTTTGGGCCATATTTAATGGTATATTCCCTGTTAATTGGCTGTTATAAATGGCTGATGAAAATGGAAAAAGCTTTGGGAAAATCAAACTGACCATCAAGAGAGAAGGACTCAGAAGAAGAAAACTCTTAATAATCGCAGCTCAAACCTAATTGGAAGCATGTCCTTGGGTAGGCTACTTAGAGCTCTGATAACTAATTTCCATATCTAAAAAATGAATGAGTCAATCCAGAGAATCTGTAAGGTCTTTTAGATCCTATAATTTTATAAGTTTGAGTCATCCTAATACATGAATATCATAAATTCTGACCTTTGCAAGGCACCAGAGGAGAGAGCCAGAACATAAATCAGTGTTTTTCTTTTTGTTGTTGTTGTTGTTTTGGTTTTTGTTTTGTTTTTCCAGGACAGGGTTTCTATGTGTATCCCTGGCTGTCCTGGAATCACTCTGTGGATGAGGCTGGCTTTGAACTCATAGAGATCTCCCTGCCTCTGCCTCCTGAGTGTTGGGAATAAGGGTGTGTGCTTTAGTTTGTTTCTATGAAAAAGTTACAAACCTAATATGAGTAAAGAGTCTTATAATCCACATTTATATGTCCTAATAATATTTCCAATTACATAATATTTAAGTATTGTTTTCTGGCTGTGAATACTGAAGCAGATTTGGATCATTGAGAATTCCTATAATAAGCCATGATAACTGTCTAAACCAACTCCGAGCTCTTCTGTTTACCTGAACTCTTGAATGGTCATATCAAAACAATCTACACTTCTAAATTTCACTGAAGGAATTGTATTACATCCAACTTTTTAAAAAGCTGTATTTATATTTATTGTATATGCATGATTATTTTGCCTGCATATATATCTGTGTACCACTAGTGTGCCTGATAACCACCCAGGCTACAGAAAGGAATTAAGTCCTCTGGAAGTGGAGTTACAGATGGTTGTGAGCCACCTTGTAGGTGTTGAGAATTGAATTTGGATTCTCTGAAAGAGCAGTTAGTGCCCTTAAACACTAAGCCACTTCTGCAATTCCAGGTGAAGTATTTTATATTTCTGTGTATTTCATCTATTAATAAATAATCCTTTGATGCCAAAATAACCATAAAACAGTTTAAGGACTAAATACATACATATACACATACATAAACACATGCACACATACATACATACATACATACATACATACATACAAACAGGTCACCTGTGTGTATAGCTGAAGTGGCATGAACATACTTCAAGAATTTTAGTTTCTTATTTTTGTTCTTCACCTCAGATATTATTATTTGCTTAATCTTTTACTTTTAACTTCTTGTACCAATATTAAAAATATAGTAAAAATATCATTAACAATAGACTTTCTTAAATTTGCTTTCAATTCACTTTGTCATTTACTGTAAAATTTATAATTGCCCTGATTACCTTAGGATACTTTTCATGTTAATAGTGTAAAGTAGTGATCTGACCTTGAATACAATGGTTTTTTTCTGTAATAACATTTCAGAAGCATTATTAGGTAGGAATTCCAGGTACTTTGTATCACTGCATTTCTCTGCCCTGTAGGTTCCATCTCACCTGAAAACCTATGATTCAAAGTGGGCTTGTTGTAAATAGTTACGTGTATTGCTGTGCTATATAATTGATCATTCGGTACATATTTATTTAGCTGATATTTTTCAACAGATGGATCTTCAACCTTTGTGTACATGCAGGTTGTAATCACAAGTTGGAACTACTTTATTTACTGTCCAAGGTTAATGACAATTACAAGCAAAAGCACTGTGAACCATAAAGGGAACATTTTCTTCACAGCAATCGAACAATGATGACTTGTACTTAGATGCCCTATGTCTTAATTCATAACCAATTTTAACAGGGCATGTTTCCATGACACCAGGAAACCCTGTCTTCCAGAGTAGAAGAGAATGAAATGTTTCGTGATTGATGACACTATCTAAATGCTGGCACAAGCTGCCAAGCTCTTGCAAAGGAGGCGTGTTTGACTGCATTCTGCCCAACACAACAGCTCATTAAGCAATATTTCCCCATTAATGTTTAGTATTAAACAGTGAATGAAAGACTAAATATCATACGGAAAAACAAATTGAAAACAGCACAGTAGGGTTTACGGTAAGCAGCCAACAGCCTCCCCTTCATTTGGAAGACAGCTTGCATACCTATTCCAAAGATTAATGAGCAATCAGTTCTAAATTAAACCAGGACCTGCATTTAAATCTTTTTTTTTCCTCTGTTGAAAGCACTGCTCTGAGTTACACTAACTGAGATAAAATAGAGTATTAGCCTTTCCATGTGTTGGGTAATGTGGGTAGAAACATGAAAGATTGTTTCTGAAACATTTCTTTCACATTTTTTTTATCATTTATTTTCTTGCACAATTTGAAAGGAAATGGGCCATGATGAGGTCGGCAGTTTCTGCCACATGATACAAAATCGTGCTCTCTGTCAGTCACTCAAAAAACAGTCACCTCTTTGAAGATGGAATAGGAAAACTGCTTTTATGAACATCACAGATTCTATCAGAGGTTGCTAAAGCAGAATTTCAATTTTATAAGAACCGTCAGAAGAAAGACCTTTGTGTGAGGGCACTGATACTGTTATAGTAAGTGAAAATGTGGTCGGGACCACTGTTGTGCTGAGTCTTCAGGACACTGACAACAGGACTGATCTGCAGCACATTGAGAAACATACATCCAGGCAGGCTTGATTTTACACTCCATAGGACCAAATCCTCACTAAGTGAAATTGGTGCTAGGAGAAATTAGTTGTTGGTGGAGTCTGGCTTAAGAAAAATAAGAGAGAAGGTATCAACTGTTCTAACTGTGAAGGTATATATTTTTGAGGAAATGCATGTTACTTAGCAACAGCTACTCATCTTACTATGGACTTGTGGCTGATGGAGTGCAGATAAAATTAAACATCTAGCTGTACAAAAAAAAAAAAAAAAAAAGTAAAGTTGATGAAAGAGAATGTGTTTTTTCAACACAGGCACATTACCAAGGTATCTTTACTGAGCATCTTTATCTTAATCACTCTGTGCAAAGGTCTGAATACAAAGATACATTTTCACATGTTATTTTTGGCAAGTATAGTTACATTTTTTAACTATAATTAATTTCATATTTTCATTACACTTTTAGAGTAAAACCACATTCTATACATTTGCGTTTTTATGTAAAACTTTGTGCTTTTTCATATTAGTCATAGCTTAAAGATTAATAAGGACATTTTAAACAAGTTTGTATCGGAAACTGAAACTTTCCCAATGCTAAATGGAAGCTTGTACTAAAAAGTATAAGCAAGGCATATGTGTATTTTTTGTTTCTGAAAACACATCAGATTTGTATATAACTATGGTCAATGTTACTTAGAAAGCATAGTTATGTAAACATAAGGAGTGATAGGAGCAGGAGATGTGATGGTTTGATGAAAGTTCAAATTAACTGCATAATTTTCATTATTAGGAGATACGTTAACTACGAAAGTTATCAACATAGAAAGCTATTCCACTTAACGGAAATAAATTCCACATAAGTTATGTACAATTCTAAATGATTAAGTAATTTCCCAATAAGAATTCCATCCTCTAGCCGTCCACAAGTTTCCTAGACTGAAGAAGTAAGCTAGTTTGGCTGGGAAGTGTTTGCATATATAATTAGCTATGACTCTGGAGATGAATATCTTGTGCTTTCCATGAGTAAATGCAAGTTCGGTGACACGTTGTTATAAAAGGTACAGACCAGAGACACACAGGAAGAAAAAGGAAAGAGCAATTGTAATCATGGGGGCAGACACAACAATGACAGTTGTGACTCAGAGCATGTGCTGTCCATAGACACTTTACCACACCGACAGAAGTTCCCCTAAAAAACCCTGGAGGGATTGAAGCACAGAAAGCAACTGTGTCTCCTCTTCCCAAAAGCAGGATAGAGAGCCTAGAGATGCAAACGAATAATCTTTTAATTCAGAAGATGAAAGAGTGTAAGTACAAGACCAGCCTTAAAAAAGTATTTTTGTTTATTATAATTATTATTGATTACTATTATTTTATTATCAAGCTTCATGGCTATTCTTATTTGGTTATTGATAAACAGGATAAAGTAGAATGGTCATAGTGCATTGCCTTGGCAGTAGAGTCCTGAAAGAGAAAGAACTGTGATCATAGTCTGTCTTCAAATTGGCATTCATAGTAAGGTAAGGTAGATTCTAAGCAATTTCTTGAAAAGTATCCTTATAATTTACCTCATTCTTTCATTTGCCTTTTCTGTACTCTTTCTCTGAGAATGCTCCATTATTATTCTCCTTCTCCATCTTCATCATCAGCATTGTGACAATTTACAATCACATGGCACTTATATTCTGCTACCATACTGTATAAAACATACTCATTTTGTCCTCAGTGTAATCCTACGAAATAGGCACTATTGTTCCGACTTTGATACAGATGAGCAACTGAGAAGCTTGCCCAAGGAGAGAAAGCTGATAAGAGAAAAATGAACCAATGAGAGAGTTGCAGAAAACTACAGTAACTCATTTAGTGTAGCAGCATCCTGGCATTCTTCAAAGAGTATGGTTATTTCCTCAAACTCAGATGCTGATGATCTTAGTGTATACATAAAGCTACAGGATTAGTAGAGTGATGCAGTAGGATAATTCAGACACTGGGTGCTGTATGGGGATGATGGACAGAGCCAGTAAGGAGACCAAATGAAGGGACATACAGGAGGAAGTGACAGATCTACTGTAGTATAATACCTCTTTCCTTATCACTTAGAAAATACTTGGTATAGTGAAAGAATCTGTAGAATCAGTGTTTGTACTTCAATATATTTGCAAAAACATAAAATTGTTATTATTTTTAATCATATATTTTCTGTATTTGTATGTGCATGACTTTGCCTGTGTTTATGTGCGCCAATATGCATAGAAGTGATGGGTATAGGAATAAGATGCATAGAAAGTCCTAGAACTGAAGTTTCAAGCAGCAGGAAACAAGTATGTAGGTGCTGGAAAAACAATTTTAAACTGTAAATGCATAAGCATTCTTACCTACTGAGGTACTACTCTGGGCCCAATTTACTTTTTTTTCCCCATAAGATAAAGCATTTGAAAGATATTTAACAAAAATGTTCAGAAGGTTGTGAAATTGGATATATATCCTGATATAAGTTGGACCCCAACAATATTTCTTTGATTGCTGCTCACAGTCATGTGATCAGGATCAACATAGCTCAATATATAGTCATAGTAAAGATCAGTAAATATGTTTTGTTATTCAGATGTCAAGTAGAAAGTAGAAAAAACAAATAAATATTGGAAATGTGCTTTAATGATTTTGTAAGTTTTGTCACTAAGATGAAATCACAAACTATGATATGATTATGTTTGTAAGAGTTATTATTCAGTTAAAAGCAAATAACTAAAATTAATAGAAGTACTTGAAAATTCCATATGTGAAAATAGTTAATGTTCGTAATCATATAGAATAGTCACTCTTTTTATTTGAAAATTCCATAGATATCAAAAATTTCAGACTGCTTTACACTTCATTTTCTGAGTTTATTCCACCACAGGAGGATGACTCTTCCTTTTGAAAATAGTAATTCAGAACATTTTATAGTTAATTTTATAACAATCAGCATGATTATAGTCAAGAAATTTGAAAAACAAAAGCCAAAATAAACAAATGGTCTTTTCTATCAATTTAAACCTCTACAACTAGGGATATAAATAGTATAGAGATTCAAAGTACAGAATGGGTAATATAATTATTCATATAGAAAAGTTAATATTCAGAATACTTAAAGGATTCAAAAATTTCAAATAAAAATATATAATTTAAGATGAGTAAATTGAATGGATAAATGTTTACTCTCCAAAGCGGAACTACAAATGTAAAACAAATGTAGTTGTTTGATATCATTAGTCATTCAGAAAAGGCAAATTATAACTTTACAATGATTAACTGTCTCATTCAGATTAGTATGACCAACACCAAGACAGCTTAAGTAAAAGAAAAATAACTAGTAGGATGTACAATAAGAGGAATTCACACAGAATGCTTTAAACATAGTGCACATTTATGCAGGGTGGTGTGGACTGTCCCTCTAAATTACCTCTCCATTTCTGGGGACATCTCCAGGGTGAATACCATCAGAAAAAGAGAAAGATGGCAAAACTCTAATATGTATTATTGCATTATACATAGTGGTGAAGGTTTAAAATCAACAAGCAGGTTTGTCAATGGCATAAATGGATTTTTAAAAATTGCAATGTTTTTGTGTATAAATGTGTGTATCATATAAACAGCGGAGCAGTAGTGACCCATCAGAAAAATAAAATCCATTCTTTGAAGCCAAGAAGAAGCTGGAAGATAACTGTATGTGGATTTCCTGCCTGGAAGGTTACAGCAATTTAGAGCTGATGTAAAATAGTGATTACTAGAGTCTTGGAATATATGAAGAAGTGTGTATGTTGATAAAGGGATTTGAATTTGATCATTTGTCCTCTATGCTTATATAGAAATATCACACTGAACTAAATTGATGTGTAGCGCATTATCATAATTTCAGGAAAAGTAAAATAAGACAAAGTAATTTTAAAACGTATTTGAAAGAACATGGAAATGTGACAAACTTCAAGTCATATTTCCCTCTTCAGCTAACAGAGAATACTAATAGTGATATTATAATTTAGATCTGTAAAATGATATGGAGAAATATGAAGCTACAAAGCTATTAAAAAAGAGCTTGGAGAGAAAAAGAAAAGCAAAAGTGAGGAGCACAACACTCTCAGTGTTAACCCTCCTGGGAGAAGTGCAAAATCCCAAAGTGGCCATGCTGAGTTTTCCAAAATCAAACAGAACCTAAAAAGCTTTATTGTAATATATTTTAGGTAATGAGATTTGGAGACCAAAACTGAACAAAATATATTAATTTTAATCTAAAATACATCAACATTTTAATTTCATAAACACACTAACTTTTCCTTTTGTATCAATACAGTTTTTTCATTGTTAGTTACAGTAAAACTGTATTTGAAATGTAAAGTCCCTGTCTGTCTGTCTCTCTTTATGTTTGTCTCTGTCTCTCTGTCTCTCTCTGTTTCTCTGTCTCTGTCTCTGTCTCTGTCTCTTTCCTCTCTCTCTCTCTCTTTCTCTCTCTCTCTCTCTCTCTCTCTCTCTCTCTCTCTCTCTCTCTCTCTCTCTCTCTCTCTCTCCCCGTGTGTGTGTGTGTGTGTGTGTGTGTGTGCATGCATACATGTGTTAGTGTGTTTACAAGTAAGAACATTTTTAGAATCACCTAGGTTGTTGTTAATATGAATTTGAAGACTTAACCTCAGCTGAATTCTCTTAGACCATCTTATTTTTGTTTTTGCTACTTTCTTATGGTACTCTTTTTCTTTCTCTTCAATGTTGATTTTAAGTGCCTGTTTTCACTAAATCGTCATCGAAGATATCATCAATTGGTTCTTCCCAAATTTGCAACTTCTTTCAATTTCCTTTGCATTCTTTACTTGTCAGTTCTGATTTTGCATTTTCAAAATCAAACATTTTCCATGTTCATATACTTCCTATTCATCCCACATGTCTTTCATTCCTCTGTGTTTTCACAGAATGGATAGAGGGATCCAGGAGGCTCAAGGATGCCACAAGAAGACATGCAAAGTCAACTAACCTAGGCCCATGTGGTCTTACAGAGACTGAACCACAAACCAAAGAGCAGCATGGACCTGACCTAGACCCCCTCCACATATGTAGTAGATGTGCAGTGTGGTCAGCATGTAGGTCTACTAAGAATGGGAGATGGGCTGTGACTGACTCTCTTGCATGCCACTGGATTTCTTTTCCCCAGTTGGACAACTTGTCAGCTTGCAGTGGGAGAGGATGCTCTTAGTTCAACTGTGACTTGAGTTGCCTGGGTGCTTTGATACTTTGGGGGCTATCCTATCTCTGAGAAAAAGGAGAGGGCGGAATGAGGGAATGAGCACATGAAGGTAAGACTGAGAGGAGCAGAGGAATATGTTGGGATCTGGCTGTAAAGTGAGCAGATAAAGAAATGAATCTTTCAAAGAATAAATACACAATTAATACAAACTAAAAGGTGTGCTAGAGATTGAGCAGATTGTGTCACATATACTAGGCAACTGCTCTGTCACTGAGCTGTGTTCCTAGCCTCAAAGACAATCTTAATTTTTATAACTATAAATGTTATTAGAGCAAGAAGGGATGGACTTGCTCACTACAAGAATTTACCCTAGTTATTTACCCTTTTGTATTGATAAGAAATAGATTATCATTTTAGAAGAAGAAAAATAGTATATTATGATTATATCCAACAATATACGGTTATAATTTATATTGGAAAATGTTTTTTAAATGAAATAAATATTGCTTTTTTTCATTTTTCATATCCACTTCTTAACTCTTGTTGCTGTCTTTTTTCAAACAAGCAAACAAACAAGAACAATTAGAGCAGGGCAGACACTTATTTAGCCCACTCACTCATTTCTACACTAAGCCTGATTCCTTTAAAACATCCAGTCATTCTGTTTACCTCTCTTTTATGATTCAAGCTGTTACAACTTGGCTTCTGCACACAGCACACAATCGTTCAAACCTCAGACATCTTATCTTTGTTCTCCCAAGATACTTCAAAACAAGTATGCCAAAAATAGACATAGCTCTCTTCTCTTCCAGTCTACGTGTTCACCTTGTGGTGTAAGCTAATGCTGTGTTATTCTTGTCTTCGTCTTCATCTGCAACCCACACAATGTAACTTTAGAATCCACCTCTGAAGCACCATCTAAACCTTCCTGTCCACATACATCTCCACTGTAGAGTTTTTCTCCTTTATGATGCTTTCTTCACTGGTTAATTGGGCATTGTTCTGACATTTCCTCTGGAAACCATTTCTCCTGCTGTTTTGTCAGGGCTGAGGGACCAGCTTAGACATGGCTACTGCTTAGAGAAAATAAATAATGTTAAGATCTATGAAGTCAGTCTGTTTTTTATTTTTTTTTCAAGAAGACAGAGGTCTTTAATAACCAGCGTCTTTCTATTGTAAGCCATTTGGAGAAGGGATGTTATTTCATTATGAAATATGCAGGCACGAAGGAAGAACACCTGAGATTTGAGTTAAAAATGCTGTTTAAAGCAAAAATTTGTACAGCTCAAGGTCAGAAATATTTTAAGCTGAAATGCCTAAAATCAGTTCATTTTTAAATTATGTGTATTAGTTTACATCTTAAAGGCAAAGTCTGTCTCTCTGCCTCTCTCTCTCTCTCTCCCTCTCTCTCTCTCTCTCTTTCTCTCTCTCTTTCACACACACACACACATACACACAGCATAAACACTTGTTAATTCACTACAATATATTATTAAATACAAGTGATACATAGAGAGTAATCCAAACATATGTATAGTGACTATAGTTGGCATGTTCAATACTCTGATTTTGCTCTTCTAGGGTAGGAGGCACTTGAAACAAAATTATATCTAACTTAGCATCAATTTGTATTTTCAACAAAGCAACTTTAATGTCTTTCAAAACTAAAAAATGAAAGTGATTCCTTTCAGTAAAAATACCTCTGATTGTGAATGATATTGAAAAGATAAATCTTCTTTATATTTGTCACAAGCCAAAAGGCATGGAATATCCACAGTGCATCAGTGAGTCCATACAACTGCCACTGCAAAAGCAATGGCAGGCAAATGTGAGCGGGCAGGAAGTGGCTCTGGGGCTTCAGTATGACTGTCTTTGGTGTGTATGGAATCCTAGACATGTGCTGGTCTGGGATACCGAAGATATACCAGCGTCAGCTTTCAGATAGCTGTTACTTTACAGGACAGCTCCTGGAGGATAGCTGAATATGTTAAATAGATGTCTGTACTGTCATTTACATCCCTAATTTATAAGCATTCACTGGTTACTGTATTTCAATATCATAGAAATATAGATAGAAACTATTTCATTTAGAAGGATTAACAAAAAAATAAATAAAAGAAAGAAAGAAAAGGTGGTACTTTCATTCGAATTGAACACGTTATGTATGTGATATAAATTGTTCCTATTACCCTGAACTACAGGTAATTGTTTTCTTCATCTCTGGATTTATTCTTTCCATTCCTTTTATTTTATATTCATCAAGTGATGTTAATGGAATTCAACTTGGGTATATTTCTAATACCTAGAGTAGAAGTTGTTAATCTTATTTGTCTTTAAATTTTAAGATTAAGTAACAAATTGGCGAGTGGAATGCATAAGGGTAATGGTTTACAAGAATCACTTTTTTGTCTTCTATTTTTAAGGATGATCAGAAAACATGTAAACAATTCAGAAGGAATCATGTAATTTAAACAAAAACTATAACTATGAAAAAGAAAAGTATGAGGGAAAGGGGGCTCTAGCTGAGGCAGGGGGAAAATAAGTTGCTAAGGGAGAATAAGGAAAGAATTTTATACATGTATGAAATTGCCAAAGAACACAATTTAGTAATACAAAATGAAAGATTTTGAGTGTTTCTGTCTGAATAGAAGTGTTTTTTAAATAAATGAGTAAATATCCCGAGTTAATGAATACACAGTGTGATAAAAGGTAGCAAAACACCCCACTGTTTTTCATAATGATGTACATCCCTTATGAGTTAAAGAAAACAATTATTTTAAACCTGTGAAGTATTGGGTTATTTATTAAAAAAAGTTATTATGTACCAAACTTTTACTTCTGTTTGTACAGACAACATGTTTCAGAACAGGTATCAAACAAATAATATTACAGTGCTTAATTTTCTTAGCTATTAAGTATTTGATGATTCCTAAAAAGACACGAGATGTTACTACAGAAAAAAGTGATATAAATAACAAGGACTATGTTGTTGGAAGAAGGAATGGTTTTCAACATCTTTCAGGCCTGCATGAGAAATACAGAAATAAAATGGCTGATGAAGTGAAGGTGCGGTCCCTTTGGAGCTAGCTAGATAATTTCTGAAAGACCCACTTCTGCATTGCGCTATTGGGCAACGATAACTCTCAGCAGGCCCCTTCACAGGGGAGTCTTTCATTACTGACTTGGCATTTCTCCTCAGCAACTAAGGTCACTCAATTATCCTCTCCTCAGTTACCAGTCCAGGAGAACGAAACTACTCTTGGAGGAAGCTCCCAGTGACAGTGCAATTGTACGAAGTGCTGGTGTCTTGCTAACATGTTTCCCCAGACATCTGAAGTGCAATTTTCAGCAATACTGTCGACTGCACATAAAATGTGAGTGCTTGCTCAAAGGGAAACACTTGTTTTTCACTCCATGCTGGAGTACTGTATTCAGGAGATTATGTATGAAATAATATCAATTATTTTACATCAAGCAGCCGATCCATGAACAAAGAAAACCCACTTGGAATAAAAGTATCACTTTAACAACACAATTGAGGGCAAGGTTCTCCTAAATGGAGCAGTTGGAGTATTATGACAACGGCCTCGTTTTTCCACGTTAGAGGAGCACCCTTCTGAAATTAAGTGTATAGGAGTATCAAAAACCTTAATGACAAAACATATTTCCTCTTGAACATTTTACTCTAGCTATGTTTGTAAGGCAAATTTAAGAAAAAATAGGACCCCTAATTACCCAGTTATTTTTCAAAGTAGTCCCAACTTCCTTTAGAGAGCCCTGTTCTAGTTCGAGTGGCACCCTTCCTGCTCTTCTCCTGCAGTCTAGAGGGCATGGATTTCTTCCACAGTTAAGCAGAATATTGCCTTTAATCTCCTCTAACTGCTGTTGACCTATCTCTGCCATTTCTTCCTAAGCATATAATAGATCAAGTGCATTTTACATGAAAAATGAAGTAATTACTCAGTGAATCTGATGGCTAATTGCACACAAAGGCCTCTGGGAAATATAGGACAAATCAGTGTCAAATTTCAAAAGAGGAGAGAAGGTTGAAGTTAATAACACTCCGACAGTGACAGGTTGCAAAGGACTTGGATGCCCTGATTCTTCAGACTCAAACTGATTCCCTACTGGAGGGAATTGTATAATTCCAGCCACATACCCTACCTTTCCGTTGATAACAGTGTTGACAGGCAATAAAATAAAACCAAGTGCACTAAAGGTAACCACTTGGGGGATGATGTAAGACTGCTTAATTTATTTAGTTTTTAATCACCATACATATGAAGATTTGTAAACAGAGTGGTTATGTCTGTGTATCCTTAAACACACATTTTTCTGTAAGATTACTAAATGGTGCTGTCTCTTTATAGGTGACCTTATTATGGCTATAGTGCTGAATATCACACTAGAACCCACTAGATTGCTCTATATATCTCATTACATGAAGAGGTTAATTAATATGTTAATTATTTTTGTACTTATAAAACTGCCTGATAAAGCAAACAGGCTCTGGCTTTTCTTCATTCTCTTTTATAGATAAGGTAGACTGTAACTGTAACAAACTAAAAACAAAGAAATAACACAGCCACAGGACAAACTGTGAAGGTATAAGGTTGCTCACACTGATCAATATCACATGAGCAGATGAGAGACCTATACACTAGAGGAAGCTTTAACGTCACTCTCTGAAGAAAAGTTGGGTTTAGTTTGCTTCTTTTTCAAGCTTCATTTCCTAGATTTTACTAATCGAATACTTTCAAGAAAGTAGCAGTTATGAATACCCACTTACTGTATAATCCATGCATAGCCTATGAACATTTCTCCTGCTCCTTTATATTAAGTTATAATAAGATAATATGAGGCACTCTTTCTAGAGTTTGTTAGTCAACAACTCCACAGTATAAGTTTTCAAGATAAACTGCACAGTTTAATTTTTGAAGCTTCTCTTACTTTGTTTTATTGTAACCTGTGTTTTGGCAGCCCAATTGTCTGCAATGGAATTATTAACGCTGCCAGAATAGAAGAAGGCATGAGTTCCCACAAGCCAGCTTTTCAATATGTGTTTCTGGCAGATAGTTTGTGTATTATCTCCCATGCACTTCAAATTACTTCGAATTGTTTAGAGCCACCTTCTCTTTTCCTAACGACAGCTATTCCAGTACAAGATGCTATGCGCCGAGAAGATGATTTCCACAAGTGATCTCACTTCTGCGGTTCTTATCTTCAAGCTCTATGAAATGTACCTCCCACCTACGTGAGAGTACACTCTAGGGGCATATATCTGTGTATGTTCTTCTAATTGAAATATTATATTGAGAAGAAAATAATGGGCTGGAGAGATTACTGTGAAGTTAAGAGCACACACTTACTCTTGTATAAGTACCAAGTTTGGTTCCCACTGTCACATCAAAAGGATAACAAATTCCTATATCTACAGTTCCTGAGGATTCTCTAGCCTCTATGGGCACCAGCACTCATATGCACATACTGACATATGTGTGAACATACACAGACACCCAAATCATCTATTAAATATAAAATAAGACTTTCATAAGAAAAATTTCTCCTGTCTTTTGATCTTGTAATAAAAGAAATGCTATTTATGAAAAATCTTACATGTATGTCATAATTGCCTATCGTCATACCATTGACAATCCAGTGACACCAAAAGGCATTGCTCACGTCAATCGCAGAGCTTTTGGTCTCTTTACCAGCAAGTCAACTCATGGAATAAGATGATTTATGCAGAAAATAACATGCAATTCATGCATTACAAACATAGGACATTCCTTTGTGGGAAATACTGCTGCTTAAAATACATTACTCAGCTCTTCTTAAAGTCTTCTCAGATTATGTGAGAAACTCACTGGTTTTTTTGTTTGTTTGTTTGTTTGTTTTGTTTTGTTTTGTTTAAACTGACTTTCATGGCCAGGGCATGGTGGTCTGTGTTAGAAAGTGGCTGACTTAGTCTTGATGTCTGTTTTAAATTCCTCTGCTGTTTACCTACAGACTTCTTGCCTTCCTATACTGGAACACATTAAGTAAAAGGATTTGAAAGAGAGTAAAATGTTGCTTAACAAATTTTGCTGAAAAAAAAATAAGTAAACCTTTGTATTTTCTCCTATCTTTGATCCCTTTTTGTTCTCTTTTCTTTGAAACAATGGTTCTCTCTGACCCAGGGTATAACTACACGATTGGTTTAAAAGGAAAAGACAAAGAAGAGCCTTCAGATAATAAGTAGCTCCATTTTTTAATTTCTTGTCACACCAAACAGATCCATCACTTTACTGCTACCGAGAACAAGAAAACAGCAATTTTTATCCCTGCTTAATCTCAGTGGATTGCCACGATATGCTCATTAAAGGTTATATATGGAAAGCTTATTAGATTCATTGTTCTCAATCTGGCAGTCAAGAAAACTATTACCCACACCAAGGCATAATGTTAAGCTATGAGGCCATAACATTAGGAAAGCATCTGAAAGCAATCTTCTTATAGTGGTCCACATGACATCTATTCACTTAGGATTCTTTACTATTAAAAATATAAACTAAAGCATTAAATGTGGCACACACAGCTTGATTATTCTTCTAAATGACAATAGTGATGCTGTGAATTTGCTTCGAGTTGTGTTGGTATACCAATGTCTAAGGTCATGAGTGTCAAAATCACCCAAACCTGATTACAGGTTTCAAATAAACTATTTATTTACTAATTGCTGTTACCTTTGTTTATTCTTGATCTCTCTGTGGGTGCTGGCACCAAGGTAAATCTATGAGGTTTAGTCTGTCATTTGAGAAAGTGGGTCCTGCCTTTTCAGCATGTGCTATGGAGGTTAAATTTGCATCATCAAGCTTGATGGCAAGCATTATCTGATGAGCTGTCTTATATAAGCCCAACTACACTTATTTTAAATGCCATATACTCATCACTAATTGTTCTGGTCCTTTTATCCTAACATTTATTCTGTATGTTTATATTGTATGCTAAAAACCTCTTAAACCAAATATACTATGTCTAGTATTTTTCTAAGAATACAGTTAGGTTTCTGGAGAGATAACTTAGTAATTAGGAGTACTAGGTGTTCTTGCAGTGGACCTAGGTTTTATTCCCAGTGTACACATGGCAGCTTATAGCTGACTGTAAACCAGGTTTCAATACAACAAAAGCCATCTTCTTGGCTAATATAGATGATTAAAATTTCTTTCTTTCTTTCTTTCTTTCTTTCTTTCTTTCTTTCTTTCTTT
>OU015748.1:28689080-28699513 GCA_907169655.1 Acomys percivali | reverse complement strand
TTTCTTTCTTTCTTTCTTTCTTTCTTTCTTTCTTTCTTTCTTTCTTTCTTTTCATTTTGACATTTTCATTTCTGCTGTATAAGATATTTTTATGTATTTAATCTCTTTACAGCATAACACTAGCCTCCTCCTTCCTCTCCTCCCAGTCCTACCAACCAGCTCCCTACCCGCTTCCTTTCTCTCCTTTCTTCTTAGAGAAGGTGAGGCTCCCGAATAGTATCAACACGTGCTGGCAACTCAAGTTCCAATAGGACTAAGCACATCCTCGCCCATTGGGACCTGACAAGGCAGCTCAACTAGGGGAAAGGGATCCAATGGCAGGTAACAGTCAGAGACAGACACTACTCCTATTTTTAGAGGACCCACATGTTGATCACACAGCACATCTACTACATGTGTATCCCTTTACACATGTATCGAGCCCACGCAAGCTCTATTTATCTTTCCTTACACAAAACTCCCTGAGCTCAGCCTATTTTTTGGCTGTGGGTCTCTCCATCTGTTTCCATCAGCTGCTGGATGAAGCTTCTCAGAAGACAGTTAAGCTAGGCTCCTGTCTGCAAACATAATTGAGTATCAGTAATAGTGTCGGGGTTGGCTCTCTTCCATGGGAGTCGGTCTGAGGTTGGACCAGTCACTGGTTTGCCATTTCTCAATCTCTGATACATGTTTAACCCTACATTTCTGTAGACAAGACAAAGTTTTAGGTCAAAGGTTTTATGTGTGGGTTGGTATTCCCTTCCTTCACTAGAAGTCCTATATGGCTACAGTAGGTACTTCAGGCTCCTGAAACGTGATGCATAATGTCTCAGCAGGGGTCACCCCCATTGATTTCTGGGATCCTCCCACGTTCCAGAGATGCTTTACAATGGTATAAAATGTTAAGCTTAAAAATACATTAACTATTTGGCTGAGCCTGTGAGATATGTTGGTGTAATACTGACACAAATATAGGATTAACAAAACACTCTGAAGTTGGTTAAGTCCACTCTGTGTGATGATACTCATGCCTGGCACTACTAGGGAGTCCAAAAGACTGAAACTAGATAGGCCATAAGCTTAGAGAAAAACTAAATACTACTGTTATTAAAGAAACTAGGAAATGTGTGTGTAGGTTTTGTAATAAGCACAGTGCCTCTTTCATTGAAATTTCTAAAAACTGTAAAAATTCAGGCACTCTGTTTGATATGAAAACCTTTAACCCACAAGATGAAAATTGATGTGTTTTCCACTCACCAGTTAACACTTTTCTTAAGTAGTTAATAAAATGATCAAAAGTAAAGAATAAAATTAATTTTAAAATATTTATACCCATTAGAAACAGTTGTTAATTCATTATGAATTACTTTTAAAATGCAAGGATGAAAATAAATTTTAAGGTTAATTTAATTGTTTAATAATATAGGTCACATATGTTTCTGCTAGAAAAATACACTCAGAATATTACTTTGAAAATACAAAATTACAAAACAGATTGTTATGAAAACAGGTGTAAAAATCATATTTAAATTACAATATGCTAAAAGAATAGATTTATAAAATTTCTTATAGACTTTATTGAGGTTTAAATTCCCATGTGTATTTGTAAATTTATCACAACTAATAAAAGTATATAAAAAGTATTTATATACCATGAACAGATAAAATAAACAACTATTATAATCACAAATAATAGATGAAATTTCTTTTTAAATTTATTTATTTTTTATTAATTTATTCTTTTTTTTTTTTTTTGGTCTTTTTGAGACAGGGTTTCTCTGTGTAGCCTTGGCTGTCCTGTACACACTTTGTAGACCAGGCTGGCCTCGAACTCACAGCGATCCGCCTGCCTCTGCCTCCCGAGTGCTGGGATTAAAGGCGTGCGCCACCACGCCCAGCTTATTAATTTATTCTTGTTACATCTCTATGGTTATCCCATCCCTTGTATCCTCCCATTCTCCCCTCCCTCCCATTTTCCCCTTATTCCCCTCCCCTATGACTGTTCCTCAGAGGGATTACCTCCCCTTGTATGTGCTCATAGGGTATCAAGTCTCTTCTTGGTGACCTGCTGTCCTTCCTCTGAGTGCCACTAGGTCTCCCCCTCCAGGGGACATAGTCAAATGTGAGGCACCAGAGTACATGAGAAATTTTCTTACATTTAAGAAAAGAGGCTAATAGAATCTCTCCTGTTTTCATTCTTTAAAAAATATTAGTATTATCAAAATATTTAATAAAGAGAAAAATCTAAGGATAATTTTAATACTTTTTCTACTACAAGCAAAACTAGTTTTATTTATTAGGATAGTAACTTCACTTTGTTAAATTAATGAAGATATACATATACATGTGAAAATATCCACCTGTTAGGCCTGCTATCCTATATAATTAATATGTTTTCAATAAATTAATGCAAAAATAGAATGGTTTAGGGAAAATTTTGAATTTCATTTTGATTCAATAAACACATCTAAGATTATTTGTGTTTGCAACTACTAAGCATTTACTCCAATTTTACAACCTTATATTTATTGATGGCAACAAAATCCACTTTAAGCATCCATTCATGTCATTGAATTTACATGGACTAAGTGTCATTACTAATTCATGGCAAGATGTACCTACTTGGCCAAAGCATTAGGTTAAACTGCATATGCTTTTATTTTTAAGGAACATGAGCCTAGAAGGAAGCATGATTATCCAACTACTGTATTAATTATATAATATAATATCCATGTTTAACTAAAAAGCAATCAAAAATAAAAGTCACTAAAAATCAAACACTAACATTAATTTTATTTTATATCCTGAAATTTAATTTTAATGTGATTTTCTGAATTTGATAGTTCTGTTCAGACCAAATAATTATGGAGAATGAGAGTCTTGTAGAAGCACTGTTTGAAAACACAACTGAGAACTGCTTTAAAGTGATCACCACACATAGCAGCAAATATGCTTTATTTTAAGGCTACGGTTTTCCCTATTGTTGCTTTTAGAAGTGTACTTTTCATCAAGGCATAGTGTGATTTCAATGTCAGTGAGTAAACCAGATGACCCCAATTCTATTTTGTCACGTTAATACAATATATGACTCAGAAAAAAAATAGATGTTCCAAAAGATTAAAAGTCAGAGCAATTGTTCGCGTGAAAGTCAGAGGAATGAAAAATTCTACTATATAAGATGGATTCTTGTGCTTGTTTTCGTGACAGTGTCTGAGGCCCAGGCTGGTTTAACAATGGGCCATGGATTGCACCGGTTATGAGAAACAACAGTTACTTTGTTCTTTGCTCTGAAGGCTGGGTATTAGTTAAAAATGTTTAGAATGGACTAGATGAAGTAAGACCTGATTTTTCTTCACATCCTTACATATTAAAAAGAAAACATTATGGCTATTTGTATCCCCCCCTCATGAGACACTTCATGAGGGTTCCAGAAACACAGTAATTGCACTGAAATCTTCCACCTGTGAGACCAGATTGAGAATTAGTGTTTTACGATATCATACTGGAAATATATTCAACACACAATAGATAACCTTTGAATTGTATTTATGCTATTGTCATTCTTCTTCAGACACAATCATAATATGATGTTAGTGGCATACATCCTTTTAGACACCAGACTTACCAACAATTTAGTTTAGCTGTCATATGAATAAAACATGCCACCAAACTGTTCTGAGACTTTTTTTTAATATTAAGGCTGTCTTTTTAATACTTCTAATATGTTACTGTAAAATTTAGTTTTTGCATGTTTTTAATATAAAAAAAAGGTCACAAAATGGCTTTTACTTTAGTTAGTTGTTGAGGTTTTATAAATGAGAACAAGAGGGATGAGTTTTGATTTTTATTAAATCTTAAGTAATTCACGTGTAAAATACATAGAGAAATTATAAAAGATATTATTGGGCTTTAAAATGTTCTAAATGAATACATAAAACTCATGGAAGTTATAATATATTTAAAGGACATCTGCTAAACTTGTATTTATTTTTAAAATATGTGATCATTTTTTCTAGCATCATCTAATGTGACAAAATATTTAAGGGTTGACATTGAGATAAATTGGCACCAAAAATCAGATGTAATGCAAATTGACAATGGGCAAAAGACAAAATGAAAATTGAGCAAGGTATTAAATTTCAGAATGTTACATTACTAGGACAATTTTGAGAGCTGAATGCTTATCTTAGATTATATCATAGAATTATTATTATTTTTAAACTTTAATGAATTTATTCAGATTACAATTCAATTGTTAACCCCTCACTTGTATCCTCCCATTCCTCCCTCCCTCCTGCTTTCACCCTATTCTCCTCCCCTAGGTCTATGACCAAGGGGGCCCTCCTCCCTGACTATATAATCATAGGCTATCAAGACTCATCTTGGTAGCCTGCTTATTCTTTCTCTGAGTGCCACCAGGCCTCCCCAGCAAGGGGAAGTGGTCAAATATGGGGCACCAAAGTTCATGTCAGAGTCAGTCCCTGCTCTCCACATAATTTATAGCTACCAGTACATAGGAACTTGTATATCAAGACTTTGACACTAATTTCTGAAACACAAATATTCTTTTTTAAATATTATGGGATTATTGAGTATATAGATACAAACACACAATTTATTCCAGTGTCTGAAGCATCTTCAAGTGTTCCTGAATGCATGACATGAAACCTGCTATCTGTTGGAACATGGCACTTACCACAAGCTCTTTCTGTACTTCTCCTGATTACTCAGGGCTTGATTGTCAGCCAGTACTGTGTTGTGCACAGTGAATGCCTCATTTTTCAGAACTGTGGTACTCTTGGTAAATATAAGGCATGAATTTCAATAAATATTACTCCTATGTCTAGTGATTGTAACATTTAAGTAGTGGGTGTCTTATATAATAAGTATATAAATTATGATAGGAAATATCTAAGTAACTAGGATAAGGATAATTCAATATAGTTCAAAAGGAAAACTGAGGAGTCATTTAAGCAGAAATCCTAAAAGAATGAGTGGAGCTTTTAATGCAGCATGCCTGCAAGAGGAACATTCCCGTCAGAATTTATTTTGTACCTGGAAAGAATATTTAAAAGCCCACAGCACACAAGCAAAGGAGATAACAGAGATGTGGAAGGAGATGAGGTCAAAGAGAAAGCAAGGGGCCAAATTAAGTAAAGTCTTGTGGTCTTTAGAGAAGTCTTTGAGTTTATTCTGTAAAGATTAACATAGGAGTCATTCAAACAGTTGTTTTAATTAAAATAAGTCTTTTATCTTGGGTACATTTGGTCTTTATGTGATCTAGCCACTCAATATGTTATGTTCTAGCTTTGGACATCTCAGGGAATAAATTCAACAAATATGTCTTATGCAGGTTCATCTTAATCAATTCAATAGAATTTTATTTTATTTTTAATATATTTTATTAATTTATTCATATTACATCTCAATTGTTATCCCATCCCTTGAATCCTCCCATTCCTCCCTCCCTCCCATTTTCCCTTAATCTCATTCCCTATGATTGTGACTGAGGGGGGCCTCCTCCCCCTGTATATGCTCATAGGGTATCAAGTCTCTATCAATAGAATTTTAAATGAGTACCAAAAGGCCTCCCAGTAACCCACTGTGAATTGCACCTGAACAACAGCTGCTTTGCTCATTCTCATTGTCTTCAAATGCTACTTGATAAGGATGCAAGAAACCCAAAAGCCGAATCCTCCTCTACATGAAGGTCATTTTTCTACAGTTTGAATTAGAGTATGCTGAGTTGTCTACTTCACAGACAAAGGCATTCTTGAATGTCTTTCATGCTAACGATGTTAAGACAATGAAAATATTTCACTTACATTTTCACTAATTAGTGCTTTGTGCTGTTGATTTCTGCATATTATTCATAATGACAGATAGAAAGGTGATAGATTAACACTTAAAATACGTATATGGAAAGCAATTAGACCAGATGAAACTACAAAAAGAACTTGTCATCTGGAGGCAATAATTTAATGTTTTATTTTATTGTCATTTATTCACATTACATCCGGATTGTAGATTTTAATCCCCTTGCTCTTATTTTCCTGGTCTTACCCTCCCTCTCTCTTCCTCCGTTTTTCCCACCACTAGACCTCTGACAGGTGGGTCCTTCTCCCCCACCATCTGACCACAGCCTATCAGGTCTCATCTGGATAGCCTGCATCCCCTTCCCGTGTTTTCTCATAGGACTGCTTGGCCAAGAGGCCGTGATCAAATTGGTGGCACCAGAGTTCATGTCAGAGGCAGTCCTCCACTCCCTCCACCTCTTCTCCACATGGAGAGCTGTACATTGCTTAATTCAGAACAGGCGTCTAGGGTCTAGCTTGCAATGTCCTTGGTTTGTGCATCAGTTTATGCAGGCCCCTTCCAGATCCATGGGGTTGTGGGAATATAGGGTCTAGGGGCAGTTGTCAGGAGCTCCACAAGAAGACTATCAAGGCTGACTGATTTATTGCTTTCAATACCCTTTAAATACAATTATTCAAGAAATGTTACCAATAGCTGAAGTGATGAGAATTTTTTTTAATTTTTATTTTACCCGAATAAAGTGAATTATATTTTACAAAGCTTTCCATCCCATTGTATTTTCAGTAGGATTCTCCATAGAAACAGAGCTGATAAGAAATTAATTGTATGGCAGCTGCTAGGACTTCTCTGCAAAATAGGCCAAGGTAGTTGCTATTTGAGAGTTTCCTGGAGAAATGCTACTAACTCCACATCAATGGAAGTCTTAGGAAGATTTCTATCTCTATTGGATTAAGGATTAAGTAAAGGCCTTAATTCTTTATATAGTTGGGTAAACTAAAGTATTAATTTCATCTACCTTGGAGTAATGCAAGCTCAGAATGCTTGATGAAAAGTATGAAAAAATAAGATGAGACACTGCTACGTTAGGTATAATAATCTTCTTTTTTCCAGATATTTATTTTCATTGTAGTTTCAACCAAAATAAAATGAAAAGGATTTCACACAAACCTGTAAATATTTGGTCAAATATCTGGAAAGTGTGACCTAATAGCATTGGCACACAGTAATTTAAGACTAGGATTGAGGCTGTCTTGGTAGGTTTGAGTGAAATAGCATACTTGTAAAGAGTGTGAAAGGTTTTCTCCACAAAATCTAGGGAAAGATTTGTACCCTTTAGTAAGACATGACGATTAGCATAGTGGCTTATAATTCTTGAGCTATTATATAACATTAAAAAATCTTTAAATAAACTCTTTTTACACATTCATAACTATCTCACAAGCATACTATAATCTCCTAGAACTACTTACTTCATTCATTGAAATTCTTTTTTAAAAATATTTTTTATTACTTTATTCATATTACATCTCAATTGTTATCCCATCCCTTGTATCCTCCCATTCCTCCTTTCCTCCCATTTTCCCCTTCCTCCCTTTCCTTATGACTGTGACTGGGGGGGACCTCTTCCCCCTGTATATGCTCATAGGGTATCAAGTCTCTTCTTGGTAGCCTGCTATCCTTCCTCTGAGTGCCACCAGGGTTCCCCTTCCAGCAGACGTGGTCAAATATGGGGCACCAGAGTTTGTGTGAAAGTCAGACCCACTCTCCACTCAACTGTGAAGAATGTTCTGTCCATTGGCTAGATCTGGGTTGGGGTTTGAAGTTTACTTCCTGTATTGTCCTTAGCTGGTGCCACAGTTTGTGCAGGACCCCTGGGCCCAGATCTGCCTGTCACAATGCTCTTCTTATTTGCCTCTTACTGTTAATGAACACTTTCATTTTCTGACATTCTAAATCCCCCCTTCTCTTCTTCTCAGTATCATCTTCTCAGAATTTATGATCTGATAATCTTGACTATGAGTTCTTGATTCTACAGATAATTCTAGAGTAATCTACATTTCCTCTTCCCCTATACACTGACTGCAGCATGGGATTATTTTGATTTTTTTCTACAATTTTGGCAAAACATATTTATAACTTTCTAAATCTTTTCAACTATGGCTAGGTGATATCTGTGATGTCAGTTGTCATCATGTACACTCACTTTCCATTTCTTTTGCTTTGATTAAAATTGACCAACAATTTTTATCCAGTTTGTAAATATCAATACTTTTTCACATTCTCTAATCATTAGCCTAAAATCCTTATGTCACTACTAAAGCTAAGTTCAAACATTTCTCATTTTTTAATTGAAGGATTTTTTTAAAATTTAAGCAGCAGCAATATGAGTAAAGAACTTTAGAGTAGTAAAGATAATAATGAGTATAAATTACTCTAACTAAATGAAATTATTTTATAATTTGTAGATAATATAATATATAATTTTACTGGATGAATTGTGAATGGTTTCTAAAAGGTAGAGCTAGATGGCTAGAATTGATTTGGGAGTTAGAATTATCAACTCTAATCATCTAATACTTTAACCTTGACTTTATAAGACCTCAAGTACTTCAAGTGTCACAAGGGGATGTTCCTCTCAGTGAAAATTCCTGAAATGACATATAGAATACTCAATAAGAATCTTCACACAGACTTTAACCATTTTTTTTCTAGAGCTTCTTTTTACAAAATGACCCCGATTCTTCATTCTACGCTATAAGCACACTGTTTCTCTGCATTTTGACTTCACACAATATACCAATATACGGCTTTATGTTTTCTATTCTTAGCCCTATATTGTGCTAATTATGAGCCTAATACAATGGAGGTTTTCTACAGCCTCGCTGACTACTAGAAACAGGTTGCCATATAAACAGATGTTCTTCAGCCTATAAGAGGATGAGAGACAAGTGTTCTAATGATTTTGATATCTTAGACAATAGTGAAATAATGAGGGTTGTAGGTGAGACCATTTTGGCTCAAACTATTCCCCATGTTTACAGACTGAATGCAGTTGCAATACCTAGCCATAGGTCAACCATGAGCTCAATCTATGAGGAGGAGAGTAAACCATAAATTTTTGCTATAATCTTGCAATTAGATTTTTTTGTTTTGATTACAAGGGTGCTGCATACGCACGATTAAATAATGAAATTTCTACACCTAGTAATTATTGCTTCAAATTTCATTGCTCAGAGGTGCTTCAAAGGGAATCCAGAGCATAGAAATTTAATACCTGATTCCAGAATAGCCTTCAACACAAAACAGTGCAATTTAAAAGGCTATTTATATTCGTGCACATATTCATGACAGAACTATTATAAAACCAATTGTATGTTCATATAAACACATAACATTGTACTGCTGGTTTTTAAACTTAGCAATTTTAGTAAGAAATTAAATTTGAACTGAACTACGTATCAAACTGTCAGTTCTATTCAAGCAAATTAAGTGTAATTTGTGCTGCCTGAACAATATAATCAGAAAATTAGTTATTAAGCTTTCCTTACATGGCATCTAAAGTTTGAAGTTCTCCTAAAAAGCTCTCAAAGATAATTTTATATTAGATGCCACCTAGGACACAATTAAGGTCTTACACATACATAGGCTAACAGACTTCAGAAAATGCCTTGAGAACTTGTATTGTGTTGCTTCTGTATATGATCAATTAGTGCTGATCACCACAGGAGTAAAAAATATAGAGAAATATCTGAAGATTCCCTCTGGGCTCACTCCAATTGTATCATACCTGAGATATACAATAAACCATTAGTGGCAATTAAAATTCATTTTGTATCAGCAATAAGCTAAGGAATCACTGAAGGTCATTGACTTTGTCCTCAATAATTTGGGTTATTGTTTTTATTTAATTAGGCTCAATGAATCTTTTCAGCTTTGTTGCAAATCGAACATCACACATTTGGAGCCTGTCTTTGACAGTGTGGACTGCTTACCCTAGTGGAAGTGACTTTTTGCAATCCACATGCCAGGTCAGTAAATTCTCTTTGGAAAACTAATTAAATTTGGATAGGAGTATTCAGTGACATTCAGGAGAATTCAGTTCCATTTGACTAATGCAGAATTTGAAGCCTATTTTTCTGAAGAAGCCTTTCTTCTCTTTTGGAGAGACTATGACTAGTTCACCCCATTGCATTTCCTACTAGGAAAATTCTGGAAGGAAGTCTTGGAACAAAGTGTTCCTTTATCCAGAAACTAAGTGTTCCAGTTGCCTTGTGGATTTAAAACCAGCCACTTTAGAGTTTTCTGTGGGAACAATATTCCTCTTTTCTAAAGAAAAACACCAGCAATCAAAATAACACGAATATGTTCACTGCCCAGAGCTATTGTAAAATTATTGTGCCAGGGTGCCTTAAAATGAAAGAAATTGATGCTTACAGTAGCAGAGCAGAGAAGTGTAGAATGAAGGGATGGAGGCAGCACGATAAGCAAATCCCTGCGGAAATCTCCAGATACTTTCCCCTTGCTTCTTAATTTTATGTTCACTGTGGTGTTGCTCAGCCTCTGTGGGTGTAACCTTGACCTCCAGTCCTGTCTGTCTGTCTGTCTGTCTGTCTGTCTGTCTGTCTGTCTGTCTGTCT